>OZ012740.1:265585272-266796106 GCA_963859935.3 Lathyrus sativus
ATATGACCATGGGACTGCTTTTGTGTTCTCGTACGGGATCGGCCCGGCCTTAGTTATGGTAATCGGTGGTCGTTGAGCTGGTGCCGCGATAGTGATCGTCTTCCGAGGAATTGTTACCGTGGCCACATCACTCCGATTATCCACTACTGCCCCTGCAGGCTCGTCAGTTGCCGCTCGATCAAACTGCAATATGCCCTCATTAATTAAAGCCTGAATGCCTTTCTTCAAATCCTCACACCCTCCAGCTAGGGTCCAACAGTCTAAGCAATACTCGTTACATCCTGGGTAAACACCCCCTTGCAACAATCGGCTCTTTATCTCGCTCAGTGGCGTCTTTAAATCTTCAACATTCATAATCAGATTCAACCCTTCCTCAGTTAGAACAGCGTTTGCCCCATGATTAGGCATGGGTTTCTGCACTATATTCGGACCTGCCGTTCCGAAATTGATAGTCTTATTGTCCAAAAGATCCTGCACAACGTGCTTAAAAGCGTGGCAACCTTCTATATCGTGGCCCGGAGCCCCAGAATGAAACTCGCAGTGCCTGCTTGCATCGTAGCCAAAAGGGGGAGCTCCCGGTATTGGTGCCAGAGTGCTTTTCTCTACTAGATTCAATCCCAACAATGTCTGCAACAAATCGGCATAGGTTGAGGGAGGCTTCTCAAACACTCTCCTCAGTTTACTACCCTGGAATCTTCGCTGAGCTTGCTGTGCTCCCTGCTGAGGCTGCTGCTGCTGTGGCATTGGCTGTTGCTGAACCGGTTGTTGTTGCTGGAGTGGTTGCTGTTGATACGGGATAGTAACACTCGCCACCTGCTGCGGCTGACGATATTGACCTCGTCCCCTGCCTCGGCCTCGGCCTCGGCCTCCAAATACTGCGCTTGCCTCGCCCTGACGGCGCCCACCAAAAGCTTTCCTATTACTGCCAGATGCAGTTGATTCCTCGACTTGGAACTTTCCTTGCTTGATGTTACGTTCAATCTTTTCTCCCATCAGAATTAAGTCTGAAAAACTGGCCAGAGACGTGTGGAACAGCATATCATGAAACAGACCTGTGAATGTGCCGACAAACATGTCATTCATTTCCTTATCTTCCACAGGAGGACGGACCCTGGCAGCCATATCGCGCCACCTTTGCGCGTACTCTTTAAAACTCTCCCCCTTCTTTTGCGACAGCCCGGCCAACTGGACCCGATTGGGTGCCAAGTCGCTGTTATACTTGTAGTGAGCTACAAATGCCTCTGCTAACTGCTTCCACGTCTTGATATCAGTTGGCTCCAACCCCATGTACCACTCTAGGGAAGGGCCCGACAGACTATCCTGAAAGAAATGCATTAGCATTCTTTCATCAGTTGAGTATGCAGACATCTTTCTGTAATAAGCTCGTACATGCACTTTTGGACATGTGTCTCCTTTGTACTTGTCAAACGCAGGAGCTTTGAATTTAATTGGTACCCTCAAGCCAGGTACCAGCCCCATTGTGGCCATGTCCAAACCCACAGTACTTTGGTTTAGGACTCCCCTCATCTGCTCTTCCAGCATTCTGATCTTCTGGGAATCATCCATCGGCCCTTCGAAACCTCCGCCGGAGAAAGTGTCCTCCTGCTGATCTTCTTGCCACATACCGTTTCCAGCCCCATACCCATCATATCCATTATTACGTCCTGCTCTGATCTGATTCATTCCCGGACCTCGGCCTCTGTTGCCGTACCCTTGAACACCTCCAGCAGGACCAAAAGCCATAAATCCAGTACCGTTTCCGTTTCCAAAACCTCTGTAACCCTGATTGGTCGCGCCATAACCGTCTTGCCCAAAGCCTTGAGCATTAAAGCCATACTTCCCAGTGTTATCGAATCCCTGATCGTTGAATCCGAATCCAGTATTGACAAAGCCGTTGCCGCCTAGATTATCTCCCAAATTGACATCACCCAGCCCAACGTTATGGATAGCAGTCTCATTTCCAACTCCGACGTTACCATTTGCAGCAGCGGTAGCGTTGTTGACATTAGCAGCAGGTGTATTGATTACAGGCGGAGCCACTGGCGTGGGAGTACCGTCTCCATGAACAGTATCGACCCGTACGGACTGATGATCTTCATTACCGTGACCAGCATTTCGAGCCAACAGAGGCTGGACCATGGCCTGCAAATTCTCCTGCCCTTTCGCAATAGCTTCCATGGTCTGCATAAAGAGAGCGAGCTTCTCGCGCACATCTTGCATCTCGTTCTGCATTTGATCCATGATCCTTCGACAGTTGGTGCGGGTAGAATAGCGGTGCGGATGTTGATCTGCAATCCTGGAAAGTACCTGGTACAGAGCAGGAAATAAGACACTATTCAAAGATTACCTGTAATGCAATATGAGTATGAATGCAATGCAATGTGTCTGTGCATTAGGGAAATTCATTCTCCCAGTTCTAGTGTGAAGGTGCCAGTGCAGTGACAGTGTTGACAATAGGAATACCGGAGCTGAATCATAGAAAGCCTCATATATTGCTGAGAAAACCTGAATACAATGTCGCTGAAAGTACGATAAGAAGGCATGACCTCAACCAATAATCCTGGTGATGGTCAGCACTTATGCAAATAAAGCATACAAGTTACTACAAGTTACTACATGAAACGATCAAATCCTCCCGAAAGTCTGGTACTCTTCTATCAACTTCTTAGTCTCTGGGTGACTTGGTCGATCAAGCAGCCCTTCAACAAGTTGGTTTCTTTTCTTAAGAACACGGCGCACGTCTTCAGTAGTTTCTTCCCATGTTGCCTCTCCGAAGCAATCTTCTAGCTTTCGCTTCTGAGACACCGCTTCATCTCTGGATTTGATTGCTTTGTTCAGCGCATGCTGGACACTGTACCGGGTCATCACTTCCTCCTCACACTTCTTGATGCTAGACTTCAACTTCTCCTCGAGGTCGGAAATTTGCTGCTTCAGCTTATCTTCCCTCTTCTTATTGTTGGTGAGTGTAGCATTCCAAGTCTTGTTGCAAGAGGAGATTTCTCGATGTGCTGCGTCAAGCGCCTTCTTTTTGGCTTCCAACATGTCATGGGAGCTTCTGAACTCTTGCCCCAGACGTTCGCGCTTTTTCTTTTCCTCAGTCAACTCAGCCCCTAACCTGTTTAACAGCTCGATCTGTTGTTGGAAAGCATATACGGCCTTGTTTTTCTCACTGCGTACTTGAGCTAGCTCTTGCTCTAACCCTTCATTGATCTTCATCAAGGCTTCTTTTTCTTTCACAACTTGCTCATAGACTTCCCTAGAAACAGTATTTGGCTCCGCTACCGGAATAGGAACAAGGATTGGTACACCTGGAAATGGCATTAATAACTGACTTGCTCTTTCCTGGATCCAAACCCTGTAAGGTGCATAGGCCTGGCAATCGTTCTTACCTAACAGTGGTTTCCCCTTTCGGTTAATACGTGTCCAGGCGTGTTGCAACTCAGCTAACAATTCTCCCTTCAAATCACCTGTGAAGTACAGAGATTCCTGTACTTCTTCCTCCTGAGGTGGATTCTTCAGTGCATATCCGAACTGGCGAATGAATAGAGAAGGGTTGTAATTGATACACCCTTTTCTTCCTATCAACGGCACATTAGGGTACCCAGAACAACTGAAGATGAGCTCAGATCCCAACAGGTCTCGATCAAACCACTCCATATCTTCCGACGATAGCCTCATCAGGCGCTCTGGCCAACCAGCTGGGACTGTAGCCTCTGCAACAGATCTTCTCTTAGGAAGGTGACTTTCAAACCACATACTCAACAAGGGTACACAAAGATGAACATTCTTTCCTCTTCCCTTCTCATTCTTGTAGTGCAGTGAGTGGTAGAGATCTCCGAGTAAGGTAGGTACAGGATTACCAGCGGCAAACAAGTAGAAGGCGTCGAAGTCCACAAAATCCGGTATGTTGGGAAACAGTACTATGCCATAAATGCACAAGGCCAACACAGCATTGAAAGCAACCCAGCACCCGCTCTTGGCATACTCTTGGGCTTTACCAACTAAGAATTGGAGTGAGAAGCCTGGAACTCCACGGGAAACAGTAGTCACAAGTTCAGAAGCATCAATATGCAAGGCTTTTGCCAAATCCTCCGGCTTGGGCTTGGCGTCATAATGAATGAATGGAACCTGGTTCTGCACGGGCAGCTCAACATACTCAGCGTATTCCTCCAGGGTTGGTCCCATAATAAAGTCAGAGAACGTAAAGCACCTCAAAGCAGGGTCGTAGAATTGCATCAAAGCATACAACCCATCTAACTCTACCTCTGTAGGTTTGCACACCAATCTCAGTAGTCTACCATAGCTCATCCGGAAGCTCCTACGAACACCCTCATCAGCAAGAGAGATCAACCCAAGTAGAGGAACAATATCAGGCGTAGGCAATTTGTAAGCAACCGTTCTCCTTAAGCTAGTCATGATCAAACACTCAGAAGTCTGGGCACTAGAACTAGGGAAATGCAAATGCGCCTGCAGCACAGACACACGTTAGTGAAATGCAAACGGTAGTGGATATGCAGTGATGCAATGCAAGTAACATGCAACAGGGACCAAAGCTGTAGCTGAATAGCCTGAACCCAATCAAGAAAGGTCTCAGATAGACCATCCAGAAGTCCTCAAGCCCTGGTCTCCGATATACCTCAAACAAAGTTCCAATATTGGTCTCTGATAGACCCCATAATCATAACCTGAATGGTCTCTGGCAGACCTCAGATCATATCCCCCACTGGTCTCTGACAGACCTCAGAACACATCTCCAAATAGTCTCTGACAGACCTCGGAACACACCAACTGGTCTCTGACAGACCTTAGAACCCTCCATAAATATCCAAGATCCTGATCAACAAACCGGTGGTCTGAAGGTCTAGTTACCTGCATAACCCTGAATCCCCTCACAGGTGGGTGGCCCTATAACTGGCACAAGGTACGGCATCCTATGCGGTCGTCGGCGTCACAGACTTTCAGGGTTGATGATACGATTCCCAGAAGGAGTGGCATCATCAATTCCTGAAGAGGCCTCACTTAGCCAACTTCCAAATGATCGGTCCCCAGAGTCGACAATCCAACTAACCAGCAACCCACGCCAACCAAAGGAAGGGGCAGGAGGCCAACCAGAGGAACCTCGTCTGAGTGTAGATTTCATGGGACACCGAAGCAAGCAAAGCAAGCGGGCGCCCACTAATTTCTACTCTAATTCTAGGTGCACTCAAGCCCAGGTCCGGCTTATCTCTCAATATCAGAACACCCGTCACACCCCAGATACAGCAACAATAATCAATATATAAAGCTGAAAATACAAGGTTAGAAATATAAAATAACTCCATACAAAATCCTCGGCGGGAAAACAAGCGTTAGGATTGACTCTCTCAAGGGACGTTGGATCCCAAATGCATAAGAACCATCGCAGTCCTTAGCAGCCAGGGGACGTTGGATCCCCAGCAGAGTCGCCAGCTGTCGCTACTGCGAAAATCGGCGCCGGCTGAACAGAAGAGTCGCCACCGCGCGTTATTTATCCCACGGGAGGGAAAGGAAACGCTCAGAGTAAACCTCGCAAAGACGGGAAAGGTATGGTCATCGCAACCAAGACCTGGGTTCGGGAGTCGGTTACGCAAGGGGAAGGTATTAGCACCCCTCACGTCCGTCGTACTCGACGGGATCCACGCTTGTCTTCGGATATGGATTGTTATTCTATCTAAAATAAAGGTCAAGGGTTAAAAAGAAAGAAAAAAGTGAAAATAAAAATGACTCGGCAAAGTATCGCACTTTATGCCTACGTATTCTCGCCTGGAACGAGAAATCAGAGTCAACGTAGTTCGCCTACCTACGGGAAAGGAGGGGAAGGTTGCTCACTAGGATATCGCATCCTATGCCTACGTACTTTCATACAGCATGAAAGATCAGAGCAAACGTAGTTCGGGCCACGTACGACACAAGTCTGTCTTGGTTGATTTTATTCCTTCTGAAAAAGGTTTCCTTGATTAACAGTCCAAGCGGACAAAAATGACGTCTTGATGAGTTCACATTCTTTTACGAAAGAAGTGTCTTTTATTGTGTTTGAAATCTTTATTGTGTTTTTCTGTTTGTTTTGAGGAAGAAAGAGACAGAACTCTAACCTACGGTTGCGAAGGGAATCAAACTAACCTAATGTTATCATGCATGGGTTAAAACCTAATGTCTATCATGCTCCTCTCTTGCACAGAGAGAAGCAGAGATCCTACGGGATAGGCAGAAACAGAAACAATAACAAATATAATATAGCAGTAAAATGCATGGATGCAACAGTACAAGCGAGGCAAGGGAGTCCCACTCAACCTCGAACCTAGAAAACAATAGGCAAAAGTGAACAGACTTCACTTTCAACCCAGCAGGGTAAACAGCAAACAATACAGTCCGGAAAACCAATCAATACATCAGAAATGAAATACAGCAAAAACACCAACAGCATCAGCAGCTCTGAATCAATATCTGGCTCCAAGTAATCTCCCATCAGCTACAGGCTTCAACAAGCATCAATCTCCCTCTTCATGGCCTTCAGGTAAGGGCTTTGATCATCAGTCTTCCATCTGCAATGGCTTTTCTTCAAGTTCAAACCTCCAGGATGAGGAATCAGTCACAAGAGTGAATTGGGTGTTAAGCCATCAGTTGACTACCAAGGGTGGTGAACAGACTGCTTCTAACACAAAAGACATTTTCTCTCAAGAGTTCTATCTCTTAGACACTATCACCAAGCCTTCCAAAGGAAGGGGGTGAGTGTCTTAGAGAGACTCTGAATCACAGAGAAGAATGGATGCAGACAAGGCAATCCATGTTTGAGAAACAAACTTTCTAACCTAGAGCTCTGCCTAGCTCCTAAACCCTAGTCTCCTCAGCATCTGCTAGCAAGAATCTTCTCTTCAACTCTGGAAGTTGAACTTCAATCTCTGGATCTCCAATGGCTTCACCTTCTCAAGTCTTCAGCTCTCCCAAATTCCCAGACAATCCCAATACCCACACACACAAGCAATAATCCCCAGAGGGCACACCACATCAGTCAATCAGATATATACAGAGTATTAATAGCAGTAGGGGAAGCCTGACTTTTTCTAAGGGGATCTAATAACTACCCATAGCCCCTATAGTCCCATAACTAAACTATTCAAACCCTAAGTCCTAAGGGAAAAGAATCAAATCTCCTAAGTCATCACCTAAAACCCTAGTTTTATCCATGTTGTTCACACCTACACTAAGCACCTAAATTTAATTTCTAAAAATGGGTACTAAATTGAATCTACAAGTTTGATGTCTAATCTAAACAACCTAAAAAGAATGGATGAAAAATATGAAAGCAATTAATAGAACAAAAAATATCAAAATCATGTATGAAATGGAATTATGTAAAATGTTATTTATTTAGAAAATATGAGAAAAATATCAAATAAAAATAAAATGCAATTTTTATTTTTCTATAACTTTCTAGACATTTTAAAGAAAATAATGCAAAAAGAATGAATTAAAAATGATTATTTTGCTATTTATTATGAATTTTAGAAAATGCATAAAAAATATAAAGAAATAAAAAGAAAATATGAAGAAATAAGAGGGAGGGGATGAGAATAGCAAGAAAACGCGTTCAATGCATTGGGCTTATTAACATGGGGGGTGCAGATAGCGCTCTGAGCCCAATCCCCCCAACTTAATGAAACACTGCGTTTGGGATTTCAAATTCTCCCACCAAAACTCAGATCAAACGTGGGCCGTTCGATCCCTGGTCAAGTCAATTCTTCCCACCAGATCCAAGGGCGTGTGATTCGTCTTCTTCCTCCCTTCGTCTAGGGTTTCAGTCACGACCTCCATGCACGAAAGTTCCACTCACTCGTTCTCCATGCGTTCTTGATGAAAAATAACAATTCCAAGCCCTAAAATATTCTACAAAACTCAAGGAATCCATATCCAATCCTAGTTTTCCCTAACTCTCATTGTACACTCCAAACAGAGAGCACGAAATTCAGGGCACACCATGCTTGCCTGAGGTCAAAGTTACCAAAACTCAAACCTGATGATCCACAGATATTCTACGTGCTTGCCTCATTATTCTATGCTTCATCACATTGATTATAACTCAACACACAGCTTATTATCGAAGCCAACAGAAATGACAACCTGTCATGGATCTCCATGAATCTATCCCTAAACTTCAAGAATTGATCCTCTAGGGTTTCTAAACAACATTATCCTAACCACATGATCTCTACCAGCCAGAATAGTGAGATTCGAAGAAATTTACATACCTTGCACTTGATGATGGTGATGGTAGTTAGACCTCAATTCAACCTTTGATACTTGCTGAAAACAATCTCCAATGAATGAATATGCTTCTGTTTGCAATGATTTGTGCTTAAGCCTTGTGAATCATGCTATTCCATCCTTCATGCAAGTTGGAGTTTCAAACTGAATCTCTTCACACAGCCACGAATTCCCTCCAATCTTTTGTGCCAATTACTCCATGATGTTAGTAGATGATGATGGTGACAGAAATCAGAATGATAGAGGAAGTTTCAATGGGTTTTGGATGAAAGTGCAACTTGGGATGAAGAAGATAATAGGTATGATCCTTGATCAATTCAACCACTTCTTGATGTGAATCCTAGGGTTTGAATGATGATGATGATGATTCAATCCAAATATGTGAGAATTTTGAGAGGTTTGTAAGAGTTTGAGGATCTTATGGAAGAATAAGAAAATGGATGAAAAATGGAGATTTTTGACAAATGGGAGCACCAACCCTTGCATGAATCAGCTTGCATGAATATATAGGTTGCATTAGAACCTCCTAGAACATTGGAGAAATTTCCCTTTACACTTTTCCCTTTCAATTTGGATTATGTTACTTTCAATCCAAGCAACCATGGATAACTCACAAATTGTGACCTAAACTCAAAATTCCACTTTAGCCAATGTCTTTAAAATGCCTTTTCCATTCAAAATGACCTATAATTTTGCATCATTTGGCCAAGATATGAAAAATACCATTTTTTAAGCCATTTTCCTTCATTAAATTCACCAATTTTGAAACCTTGTGCTATGGACATTTCCAATCTCTCATGGTCACTTTTCTAGACTCAAAATGTCATTTGGAGCAAGTTTGATGTTGTAAGTTTTCTCATTTGAGGCCTCCTTGTATGAGTTTTGGACATAGGTTAAAATGACCTGTAATTCACAAATGACCAAAATACCCTTTGCTTGCCAAGACCATAAGTTGAGTTCCACACATCATATGAAGGCATACTATACCATTCTAGAAAGCTAAGACAATGAGGAACAATTCTTATTTTGACCAAAAAGTCATTTGAAATCTCCTTGAGGGTTAAAAATAGCTTGGAAGTCAAGTCACTTTCACAGACAAAATTTCAGATACCTCAGATGACCTGTAACTTGCAAGGACCATAACTTGAGTTCTATAAATCTCCTTGATGTCTTCCACCACTCAAATTAAAGGTCTTGAGATCCTCTACAAGTTTCATGTTGGCCAAGGATCCATTTGAATCTTGCATTTTGACTTATTTTGCTGGGAAATTTGACCTAAACTAGGGGATTTTACAGAGAAACCCTAATTTAGAAACTCCTCCTCTCCTTGATTTCTCTTGAATTCTTCTTAGCACAACAACATATCCTTATTCTCCATGTCAAATGATGAAACCCACCTCTCTCCAATAGCCCTTAATGCCTTTCAATCAGTCAATTGACCTAGGGTTGACCTAGGGTTGACCCAGATGAAACCCTAGTTGACTGTCTTCAACTGCAATTCTTGTGATCACCTCAACAACTTGTTTTCCTCCCCAAATGACTTTCTAAGCCTCTCATGATGTCTAGATGCTCTCCATGCCTTCCATTCACAGCTCACAACCCCCTTGTTGACCCTCAGATGCCCTCAGATAGGGGATAGGCTCAAGGCTTGATCTGCTGAACTCTCTGCTCTCAAATTCTTTTCTGATGACTTGAATGAGATGGAATTAGGATAATAACCTCTTGATAGGCCTCTAGAGATGAGAATAATGATTGGTCCCCTGTTGAATGACTTTCTATGCTTATGCTATGCAGATGGTTAGTCTATGTACATGACTCTATATGCAAATGCTAATGATAATGAAAAAATAAACCAAGTGAATAAGGTTGAGCAAATTTTAGGGTGCAACAATGGGTCATTGATGAACAACCGTCTTCTGGATTTTGCTTTGTTGATTCGAGTGCGGGGTTGAATTAGCTGAACACTACCCTGCCCCAGGTTAAGTGTAAGGTTTGAATATCCGAAGGAAACTGCTACTTCTAGGCTCGAAGTGGTGTACAAGGGATTAACTCCTTATATCTCCAGTGTTTGGGGGAATTGAAGCAATGCTTGTACATCATTGACGAGATTCTATCTGAAAGCATATGGTTTACAATTATGGGTATCTCGTTCTCATCATCATCCCTCAAATCATGCTAAACAACAGTGAATAGAGTGGAGTGAATGTGTCGGTGATAAGTAGAAAATGAGTGAATACGACATAACTAATTCAAAACATGCATAAACGATACATTAATGAAACCAAATTCGAATGACAATTGTTCAAAGCATATAGTACTTAAACACATGAAGACAAAATATAAGAAATGCGAAAGATTAAATGGCAGCATGACGGCCTTCTTCGGGGAATGAACTTGACTGGAATCGATCTGATGTTGGCACTATTAGACTGGTGGCATCGGATTGTTGATGATATTTGGAGACTTTCCATTGAAGTTGATAGCATCTCTGTCGATCATGTCTTGAATTATGTGCTTGAAAGCCCTGCAGTCCTCAATGGTATGACCTGGAGCGCCCTTATGAAACTCACAACGAGCATTTGCATCGTAATCGGCAGGAATGACAGTTGGAGGAGCCAAATCTCTCGGAACAACAGCTTTCTTCTCCATCAATTGAGCAAAGATTTTGGCATATGTCATTGGTAGACAATCAAAGACTCTATCTGGCCTCCATGTTCTCTGCGGACGCTGTGGGCGAGTACCTTGTCGTTGCTGAGTAGCTTGCATCTGCTGTTGCTGAGGAGGATACTGATATCCTTGCTGGTTGTAGGCTTGTTGCTGAGGAGCCTGTTTCCTTGGCATCTGAGCTTGCACTGCTTGAATAGCTGGCTGATAAGGCATAGGAGCACATTGCGCGGCAGCAACATACGAATACTGATAATAGGGAACTTGATAAGGCATAGGAGCGGGAGTTTGTTGAGAAGCTTGCCCTTTCTGCAAAAAGATGGCATTTGTCTCGCCCTCTTTCTTCTTGTATCCGTTGAAAGGCATCTTGGCATTAGCCTGGCTGTTGGAACCTCCTGGGATCTTCTCACTCTTCAATTCTCTCACTGACGATCACCAAGTCAGAGAATCCAGCGGAGACACTACCGATCAGCTTTTCGTAGTACTGGCCTTGCAAGGTACCCATGAAGATGTCAATCAATTCACGGTCAACAAGAGGTGGGTGCACCCTTGCAGCTAGCTCTCTCCATCGTTGCGCGTATTCTTTGAAGGATTCGCTGTCCTTCTGAGTCATACTCTGAAGCTGAGTACGATTTGGAGCGAGATCTGTGTTGTATTTATACTGTTTGACAAATGCATCGGCTAGCTCGGCCCAAGTGCGCACGCTGCTACGTTCCAACTGTATATACCATTCGAGTGATGCCCCAGACAAAC
Organism: Lathyrus sativus; assembly: GCA_963859935.3. Lineage (NCBI taxonomy): Eukaryota > Viridiplantae > Streptophyta > Magnoliopsida > Fabales > Fabaceae > Lathyrus > Lathyrus sativus. The sequence goes on from OZ012740.1 coordinate 265,596,970, forward strand.
TGTCTTGGAAGCAATGGATCATGAGCTTTTCGTCTCTGGCATAGGCGGCCATCTTGCGACAGTACATCTTCAGATGAATATTCGGGAAACTGAGACCTTTGTACTTCGAAAATTCGGGCACCTTGAACTTGGGAGGAATGACAACATCAGGCACCAAACACAATTCCAAAGCACTGAAAGAATTTGAATTGTGCCCCTCCATGGCTCGGAGTTTCTCGGCTAGATCTCGGCATATCTTCATGGCTTCAGAATCCTGAGCAGCAACAGGACTGGCAATGAGGATAGCAGCATGATAGTTCTGAACGTCGTCATACTGATCCATCAGAGTATCTTCGATATGAGGAGCTGGGATTTGCACAGCAGTAGGCTGGGCCTGCGGGATAACTCCAATAGTAACTCCAGGCGCTGGGATTGGCTGAGAAGTGTTTCCTTCGACTGCGTTGTTGAAGTTCAACGGCATCCCATGAGGATTCGAATTGGAACCAAAGGGATGGCTGTAGACCCTTGTCCTTGACCATTGTTGTTGACGGCAGCGGCTTCACGCTGTTCTTCCTCTCTTCTGGCCGCGAGGATGGCTTCGAGGATCTGGTCGATCTTTCCTTTCATGGAATCCAACTCTTCCCTGAAGGCGACTTGCTCCTGTTGAATCTGCTCCATCATTCATCTTGTATTGGCTCTAGTTGCGTACTGGTGTTGGGGAATCAGCTTGATTTACTGGAGAGGAAGGAACGAAGACATAAGATTCTGTTGAAGGACCGGAATGCAAAATGCACAACATATGAAATGCAATGCAAATGATATGCAAGATGCAGTGCAAGATACAAGATCCAGGATCCCAAGATCATAGTTCGAACAGCTCCTGAAGGTGATAACTGTGATAGATAAGTAAACATAATTCCTGCTCAAAGAACATTGACAGGTACGACCTATGCGGGAAGATCTAAACATTCTACCCATAAACCCACTTACGGGATGGTTTCTACGTTTGGTTCCCAGAATCACGGACACTAGTCGTATTAGAGTCACGCAACAGGCTGGCCGTATTATGACGATAATGACGATAAGGTCTCTCCTGAGCGGGGTCCTCGTGCTAGGCACATAAGGAGCGAGTCCTTGGAGACTAACATTACACGACCACCAATATCAAAACTGGTGCTAACAAAAGGTTCCCAGAATCACGGACCATTCATTAATCAAGTCGTGCAACAGGCTAGCTGAGTTACAACGAGATCTACGAATAGGTCTCTTCTGGAGGAGCTTTCATGCTAGGCCCATAAGGAGCGAGTCCTTCGAGACTAACACTATTCGGCTACCAATTCTAAACTATGTGTTCTCTCTGGTTTTACCAAAGCTCGGGCGTAGAGCCTTACTCATGATGTCATCCCAAGAACCAACAGGAAACCCAGATAACAAGCACGAATATAATCCACAAGAGAACAAATACATAAACAAGAAGGAAATAAATAAGAAAAAAAAACACTCCTCACAAACCAAAAGATAGGCTCGACTCTCTCTTTGCATGGAGAAAATGTCCCCAGCAGAGTCGCCAGCTGTCGCACCTCGAAAAATCACGGTGACATTTCGGAGAACGCGACCCTCGCGCGAAAGGCGCGGAAATGCGGTTCGACAGAGTCGCCACCGAACTTTATTTTTCCCGAATAAACGGGAGAGGAAAATATCAAGAAAACCTCTTGAAACGAAAGGATAGGAACAGGGCTGTCGCAACCATGTTCCGGGTTCGGGAGTCGGTTACGTGAGGGGGAAGGTATTAGCACCCCTCACGTCCGTCGTACTCGACGGGAACCTCTTAAGGTAATTGTGGGGAGTGTTGTTTAGGTTCACTTGCTTTCCTCTCGTTGTTAAAGGTAGAATTGGTAGGTTAAAAGGTTAAAGACGCAGAGGAGAGATGGGTGGTTAGAGGATAGGGTGCTCGCCAAGGATTGGGGCCCTTGTGCCTACGTATGCTCATTCGGACGAGAATGAGAAATCAGAGCGTCGTAGTTCGACTACGGGAAATGATGGGGATGTGTGGACGAAATAATGGAGGAAGATAAAAGTGTGCTCGCCAAGATCATCACAATCTTGTGCCTACGTATCTTATATTCAAGAATGAATAAAGAATCAGAGCGTCCGTAGTTCGTGGTAACAACCACGAAAAGATGAGGTTTGAATTGGTTGAAGTTTGAGTTCGAGACGAAAAGGTGACTGACAAGCAACCCAAGAGCACGTCTCAAGAGCTTGTCACTCAAGAATTCAAGGAATGCGAGATTCCAAGAACTCAGTTCTTTCGGGTATTGACTGAATAAGTTGAAGATAAAGAGTTGGATGTTTTGAAATCGAAAGAATGAACTAATAATAACTCAAGGGCGCGCCTCGAGAGTTACTCATTCAAATATTCAAAGGATGCTAGATTCTAAGAATATCTTTCTTTCGTAAGTTCAAAAAATGTTTGTGAAAAGATCGAATCGAAAAAATGGCATGCGAGGCCAAAGGAAGTTGGTTTGAAGTAGCTCGATGACGTATCGAGGATTTGTTTGAAAACGAAACCGACTTGACGACGTGTCAAGGGTTAGGATTGTGAGAAACGATGTTAGTCCCTGAGGGTGCCCCTAATATCGAAACCACGAGGAATTGTGGTTGTGTGTGCAAAATATTGATGGTTGCGAATGCGCACGAGCACTCGACTTAGGAGAACGTTTGAAAATGTTTGAGTTTGAAAAAGTCGAAAGGTTGAGTGAATAACGACTCGAAGGGCGTGCCTCGAGAATTATTCACTCGAAAATTCAAGGAATGCTAGATTCCAAGAATCTTCTTCTTTCAAAGTTTTAATCGAGAAAGAAGACGTTTTGAGAATAATTTGAAACGAAATGGGGTATGAAAATAAATTGTGAATGTACGAGATAAGGATATGAATTTGAATTTGGAAATGACAATTATTTAGTAAATGAGACGTCGGTCTCACAACCAATTAACTGGGGTATTATTGAAATGCTAGATCTCGACAACGCCTTTTTCATTTGGAAAATGTTTGAATGAACGACAGAAATATCCCACAGAATGCTTGATTCCTATGATATTTCTTTGTTCAAAAAGAGTGTGTTTTAAAAAACGAAAAGGTTGGATAATACATTATTTAAGGTGTACACCTTGCTAATGATCATCAGAAAATCCCAAAAAGTGCTAGACTTCAAAGATTTAATTTGTTTCGTGATTTGATAAAAATAAGTTGGATAAAGATTAGAAAAAATTATTGGTTTTGAGGATGGTTTTGATTTAATTTAGGAAATATTGTTTGAATAAACAATGAAAATATCACACGGAGTGCTAGACTCCTATGATATATTTTTGTTCAAATAATTAAGAGCATAACGAAAAACGAACAATATTATCCAAGGCGTACGCCCCAATAATAATTACTCAAAAACCCAAGAGGTGCTAGACCTTAAGAGTTTAATTTTTCCGTAATTGATTAAGAAAATAGCTTAAATGTTGAAAATAAATTGAATTAGGATTAGAAAAAATAATAATATTTAAAAGTAACTAAAATAAGAAAATAATTTGTTATATTAAAAATATATGAAATTAGGATTGAGATAAGAATTAAGACTAAAAAAAATCTCTCATTTAGCATTCCACTACAGCTAGGGGTGTTCATGGGTGCGGGTCGACCCGCAAACCCGCCTACCCAAACCGAACCAACCCACTAATTACCCGGATCCATTCATTTACGGGTATACCCGACCCAACCCGTAACAACCCGTATAGATTTGGTTCGGGTATTGGGTTTTAGTTTCTAAACCCATGAACCCGTTGACCCAACCCGTTGACGTGGCATAATTAATTATTATTATTATTATTATATTATTATTTATAAATTTTAAAGTTGCTATAACTTTGTAAATTGTAACGTACACAAAGATCTTTTGCACTTTCCTTCAAGTTTCCAATCACACATTAAATTATTATTATTATTATAATTAAACATTATTATTAATATTAATCATCCTTGCTTGACTTATGCAATTCTAGTTTACACTTTACTGCCTTTTTATTTTTTTAATGAATCTTTATTAACTAATAATAATTAAGTATATATTAGAAACTTACTAAACTAAAGACAATACCACTTAACCTAACCCTATTTTTTTACTACGGCAAATCTCAAACGTCACCACTCCTCTTTCTCTCACGATTTTTTTTTCATTTTACTCTCTCACATTCCAATTCCATCTTGCTTTCGAAAATCCACAGTCTATACTTTGACTCTCTCATAGTTTCGTCTCCATATTGAATAAGGTTTTATACTTTTTATAGTTCTAGAATATATTTATTTCAATGCAATATATTATTTTTACAGTATGTACTTCAATAGTTTTATATCAATGCAAAATATGATGATAGGTTCAATGTAATGTACTATTTTGTTTCATATGATGCAAAGTACTATTTTGTTTCATATGATGAAAATATATTTTGATGCAAAGTCCTGTTCTGTTTCATATTATTAATTTAAATATATTTTGTTTAATGTTGTTTTAATAATAATTTATATTAAAAATTGTTTTTTTATAGAAAATGGAAGTGGAACAATCACAAATTGTCAGTGAAGATGTTGCTCATCCACTTGAACAAGAGTAAGAAGTTCAACAAATACAAGGAGAAGGGTTGTCATCATTGCCACCAAGTGCACTAATAGAGGTAAGCAAAAGAAAACCCTCTAGAAAACCTTCTACAGTTTGGAAAGATTTTAAAAGGGTTAATGATAAGGCTATATGTAAGTATTGTGGGAAACAATATGCTGCAAATAGTGGTAGTCATGGCACTACTAACATGCATAAACATTTGAAAGTGTTCTTGAAAAATCCAAATAGGGTAGTTGATAAGAAACAAAAAACTATAGCTATTGGAAAAGAAAGTGAGGATGATCCTAATAGTGTTAGCTTGAAACTTGTTGATTTTAATCAAGAGAGGACTAGATTAACACTTGCAAAGATGATAATCATTGATGAGCTCCCTTTTAAATATGTTGAAAATGAAGGATTTAATATGTTCATGAAAGAGGCTCAACCAAGATTCAAAATTCCATCTCGTGTCACTGTTGCCAGAGATTGTTTATGCTTGTACTTCGATGAGAAAGAAAAATTGAAATCTATGTTGTCTGCTAATAAAAAAATGGTGTCTCTTACCACTGATACTTGGACATCGATTTAGAATATGAATTATATGTGTGTTACATCTCACTATATTGATGACGAGTGGAATTTAAAGAAGAGTATATTAAGCTTTGGTATAATTTCTGACCATAAAGGTGAAACTATAGGGATAACATTAGAGAATTGCATGAAGGAATGTGGTATCAAGTCTATATGTTGTGTGACTGTTGATAATGCAAGTGCTAACAATTTGGCAATTGATTATTTAAATCGAGGCATGAGTTTTTGGAATGGTCGTACTTTGTTTAATGGGGAGTACTTGCATATGAGATGTAGTGCTCACATATTAAACTTGATTGTCAAAGAAGGAATAAAGGATATTGATGAATCTGTTAAAAGAATTAGGGTTGCATGTAAGTTTGTCAAGGCTTCTCCTAGTAGGTTGGCTACTTTCAAGAAGTGTGCAGAAGCTATTGGTGTATGTTCTAAAGCATTGGTAACACTAGATGTAGAAACCAGATGGAACTCTACTTATTTAATGTTGAACATCGCTGAAAAGTATGAACATGCATTTTACCGCTTAGGACATGCTGATGTTGCATTTTTTACTAATCTCCGTATTGAGTCGAAAGGATGTCCTAATCGAGCTGATTGGGAACGAGCTCGTATTTTTGTGAAGTTTTTGAAAACTTTTTATGATGCCACACTTTATTTTTTTGGGTCATTGCATGTTACTGCTAACTCTTTTTTCAAACAGTTGATGGATATTAAAAAAACGTTGAATAAATGGAGGCACAATGTTAGTGATCCAATTTTGAAAACCATGACAGCAAATATGCAATTGAAGTACAACAAGTATTGGGAAAGCAATACAATAAATTATCTTCTCTTTGTTGCTATTTATCTTGATCCTTGTTATAAGCTTGACTATATTGAATTTTGTTTTACTCGGATGTATGGTGAAAAATTGTCAGAGGATATGTTAAAGAAATTGAAATCTCTCATTGCTAAATTGTTTGAGCACTATTTATTTTTGTATCCTGTTTCTCATGATGGTGGTTCCAATGCCTCATCTTCAAACATTGCCTCTCATTCTAGAATTGAAAATGGTGAAGATGATGAAGATTGGGACAATTTGTTTAGAATGAATATGAAGAAAAAACAATGTGAAGTGCAAAAAAATGAGTTGGAAAGGTATTTGGAGGATGGTGTTGAAGATGATTCTCCTACATTTAATATTCTCACTTGGTGGAAAGGAAAAACAAATAAATATCATGTGCTTTCCCGCATAGCTAGAGATATATTGGCTATCCCTGTATCCACTGTATCTTCTGAATCCGCTTTTAGTACAGAAGGTCGTGTCCTTGATTCATTTCGTAGTTCCTTGAATCCCTCTACCGTTGAAGCTTTGATTTGTACTCAAAATTGGATCAAATCTCCTAAGGTCATTGATTTAGAAAAAGAGTTGGTTGAATTGGAAAAGGTTGAGTCAGGTATGAATTATATGTTTGAATTTTAAAATCTATTTTATTTTAGTATTACATTACATTATTCTTATTAGTTGTTTGTGTTTACATATATAGAGTTAGCTGGATTAGTTTCTATTGATGTTGGCATTACTGCGGTTGAGCTCAATACAACTGTTACTACTAGATTTTAAGGTATTTTCTAGTGTTGTTTTTTTTCTTCTTCTTTTGACTATTGTTGCTTAAACTTTTAACTGTTGTTGCTGGATTTTATGTTGTTGCTAAACGTTTCATTGTTGTTGCTGGAATCTTTTACAGCTACTGTTGCTGGATTTTCTGTTGTTGCTAAACCTTTCACTGCTGGTGCTGGAATCTTTTATAGTTGCTGTTAGATTTTGGTGCTATTAGACCAATATTGGACCAATACATCTATGTCATTTTAAGACTAAGTGATGTTTATTTGCTTTTGAATTATTTAGAATTTATGAATTTTATGGAAATGATATTTTATGGAATTTTATATATTATTAAGTGTTAATATATATGATAGTTTACGGACCTACTTTTAAGCATGTGCTAGAAAAGGTAACATTTGAGTATCAAAACAACTAATATATACTGTATATTATTATATATTTGTTTTACATATGTTGATATATATTTGTAATGGATAACATTTGAGTATCAAAATAACTAATAAATTTTTATAAATTAAGGTATATTAATGAAAATATATAAATAATTAATGGTGTATATGTATCTTAATATTTTTTATGACAAAGAAAATACATTTCAAAATTTTAATTGTTATATTTTTAATTATTCTATTTTATATGTAGGATTTGTCTCCACTACGTAAATAATTTAATTGTTTGAAATATGCAAAATTATATTGAATTGTGTTATAGATTTTTTAAATTGAAAATAATAATTATTATATACACAACCCGTGGACCCAACCCTACCCAACCCGTAAATATCCGGGTTGATTCGGGTCAGTTTTTAAAGTAGAATTACGGGTTTGATGATAAACCCAACCCATTGAAAGTTGAACGGGTTGGGTAACGGGTTAAGGCGAACCCGGTCCAACCCAACCCGCGTACACCCCTAACTGCAGCAAGTGTATTGTATATCATAAAATGAGTCATTATTTTTAAAAGATTAATCACTTAAAAAAAACTGTTAGCAAATTTTAATCCTGATCAACTTGTTTCACGGTTTATACATGTATGTCTAAAATTTTAACAATGCAAAACATAAACTCCATTCAAAACACCACAGAGATTAAGGTCTATATTTACATTATTCAAACCATAAAACCTCATATTTAAATTACACCACTTTTCTATTAATGTGTTTCTAAAAAATCATGAGAAACCACCATTATTCTATGCAAGTTTAATTTAACAGTAACACAAGAGATCAACATTTTTATACAAGTTTATTTTAGCATCAACCGATAGCATAAATATCATATTCACAAATCTACAATTTATGTGTACTAGCATGACATAGATTTTAACACAATCAACATTTAGAAAATAAACTAAATTATAACTATTTACAGAGGAAAATAAGTATTTACAAAACATTTAAAAAAATGAAAGAAAAGAAAAAAGTTATTATACACCAATAGAAACACGTGCCTGGATTTTGAAAAAAATAAATAAGTTTGTTCAATGTAATGCAAGATTCCACCATCTGTATTCAAATATCAAAGCCAACCAAAACAGATATAAAACAAGCAGTAAATTAGCAACACCATCTAAAACTAACTAGAAAAATAAAACCACAACTTCATGTTACCAAAAATAATAGATACAAAAGGCAAATGAAAGTATAATAGATAGCCCAAAGATTTTTAACACATCCATTATTTTGACATTAAAACCAATCTCAGCAAGCTATCAAAAGAATCGTTCCAAGAAACATGTCCTACATAATGGATATTCTGAAAATTGATCAACCTGATATAATGGTACAGGGATACCAAATCACAACAGCAACAACGGCCTATCAAAAGTAAACTTGATAACAGCATACTCAAACAAAAACATCTTAACATGCTCTTTCTAATGGCGACGGTGAACCGGCAGCTCAATACACATCAAACCTACATTACTCATTATCAAGCAGTTTATAGCAAACACAAGAAATGTAGAGAGTATCTAACTGAAATGAACCATACAATGCATGAAACATCACGAATACATACTACCCGCTAAGATTCAAAGAAAAAACATAAGCAAGGATTGAAAAAAACCAACCGAGATGAGCTTGACTTTCTGTTGCGTCTTGTGGCTGTGAACCGAGATGCTTCTCGGAGTTTCTGATTATGAGGGGTGAAAACGCTAGCTACCACCGAGTTGTTGCTGAATGCTGCATCGCGAGGATGATGATGTTGTCGTCGTAATCGATCGTTGTCCTATTGCTGTTATACGAGTTGTGTGCGAGTGGAAAAGGGATTTCGTACGGCACTGATGCTGCTTCACTGTCGGCTGCGCTTTGCGTTGTGATTTGAATGGTGTGAAGGTCGTCGCAGAAACAATCTCAAAAGCTGCTTCAATTTATTTTTTGTGTAGTCGGAGATTTCAACGATGTCGCGACCAGAAGATGAAACCAAATTGCTAAGGGGTAACTGCCATTTGAATCGGTGTCGGCATGATGGGATTCTTGCGTTTGGACACTCCAATTAGTTTAGATCCTACGCGAAACCCATGAACAACAGCACCACGAGCAAGAATCGGAGGAAAACGGAAAACTAACACAACATTGTAGTGACCTCAGATCATAAATTTGAGAAATTGTTTGTCGATTACAACGCCTTACTCTGTTCTCGCTCTAACACCCTTATCTGAAGCCGTCAACCACCTCACAATTCAAGTACAGGAAATGGGTTGTTGTTGAATCGATATTTGAAGATTAAACTGCTTTGTTCTTCGATTTCCATTGTTGCATGTGGTTTGAGCAAGATAGTGGCATATTGGATAGAGGATAAAAGGAGCTTTATGGGGGATGGTTGTGCGGCGGCGGCTTGAATGTTCTGAGGGAAAAAAAATTTGGGCGGCGGTGTCGTTTTCGTTGCGAGAGGAAGAGGACGAAAAAAATAGGGTTTTTTTTCTCAGGTAAATTGGGGATGGTCGCCCTTTCTTCTGAAAAACCAGAGGGTGAACAGTGGTTGTCTCTCTTTTGCAATCCGTTCTTCCCCTTCTAAATAGCCAGTCAAAGCCACAAACCCTAACGGGCCGTAGAGACTGGGCCTATTTTTTTCTCTTTTTTTTTTAATTTTTTAAAAAATTAGTTAATGTTAAAACTAAATAATTATTAACACCAAAAATTAATTGTACTAATTAACCTAATTATATTAACATTTATAATAACAATTAAATAAATATTTACAATAAACAAACTAAAATTTATATTTAATTAGAAGACAAAATTAGCAAAATAGAATATACGTACAAAAATATTTATTATCATTAGCAATATTTTAAAAGGAAAGGAAAAAGTTAGGAAATGAAACATGATAATAATATTCACAGAAATTTTCTTAGACCACATGTCACACTTAATTGGTTAAAAAAAGGTAAAGTTTGAAAAAACGCCCGATCTCAGGTGGACACATGACAAAACGGCAAGAAACGATAATGCGAAGATATTTACCAAAAAGGGTAGGACAAATTTAGGGTATGACAATCGGTCAGTTGCTTCCAAGTCTTTATCTGAGCGGGCTCCAACCCCATGTACCATTCAAGGGAAGGACCAGACAAGCTGTCTTGAAAGAAATGCATCAGCATTCTTTCATCGTTCGAGTAAGCGGACATTCGTCTGTAATATGACCGCACATGTACCTTGGGGCGGGTATCTCCCTTATATTTGTCAGAGGTGGGAGCTTTAAATTTCAACGGTACCCTCAGACCAGGCACCAGTCCCATCGTGGTCATATCCAAACCGGAAGCACTCTGATTTACAACACCTTTCATCTGCTCCTCGAGCATCTTGATTCGCTAAGTGTTGTCTACAGGACCTTCAAAACCTATACCAGAGAAAGCATCTTCTTGTTGGTCTTCCATCCAATTAACATTCTCATTTCTGTACCCATCATACCCATTGTTACGACCAAGTCTAGTCTGATTCATCACAGGGCCCCGTCCTCTGTTACCATACCCTTGAGCGACCCCGGAAGGTCCAAAAGCCATCATTCCAGCACCATTTCCGTTACCGAATCCACCATAGGCCTGGTTTCTAAATCCATCATGTCCGAAACCCTGAGCGTTAAAGCCAAACTTCCCATCCTGGTTAGCATAGTCAAACCCCTGGTCGTTATAGCCAAATCCGTTGTTACCGAAGCCGTTACCTCCATTGTTATCACCGCCCAAATTGGCGTCTCCGAATCCAACGTTGTTAATGACAGTCTCATTACCAATTCCTGTATTACCATTCCCGGCGCCAGCGCCATTGTTCATGTTCACAGCAGGTATATTTACCACAGGTGGAGCTACCGGTGTAGGAGTACCATCCCCATGAATGGTGTCAACACGTACAGAATTGTGGTCTTCGTTCCCATGCCCAGCATTTCTCACCAGCAATGGCTGCACCAAAGTCTGCAGGTTTTCCTGCCCTTTCACAATTGTCTCCATCGTCTGCATGAACAGTGCCAGCTTCTCACGCATGTCCTGCATCTCGCTTTGCATCTGGTCCATAACTCTTTTGCAGTTGGTACGAGTAGAGTATCGGTGCGGGCGTTGACTTTCAATCCTGAAAGAACCTGAGAAAATGCAGGAAATGAGATACAATTCAATAATTACCTGTAATGCAATATGAATGCAAATGCAATTATGTAAATATGCTACAGGTTACATTCCCCCGCTTCTAGTTCCGGAGAGAAAGCCATTATGGCGATGGAGTCCCTATCCAGCAAGCAATAAACCAGAAAATCCTCATATATAACAAATGCCAAGAGGCTGAGTACTGAATACAACCGAAGAGACCTCGGCCAACAAGCCTGGCGATGGCCTAAATATGAGTACAAATAACAAAGGTAAGGCAAAGATACATCAGGCCAAATGGCGTGCTCGGACGTCCTCCAATATCCTCATCGTCTCTGAGTGCCCTAGTCGGGAGATCAACTCCTGAATCAGTAAAGCATGCCGCTCGGTAGTGGATCTCAGCTTCGCGGCGTTGTCCCGGGAAGCTCCTTTGCTCGAACTCTCGTCAGATCTGTACCTCTTGGAACCGGCCTTCTCCTTGTAACCTCTCGACTTCTCGTCACTGTCACTGACTCTGAGATTAGCAGTACTCCTAAGGGATGTTACTTCAGCAATCCTTGCTTCCTGGGCTTTAACATGTGCCTCCAGCGTGGCAATCTGCATTTTCAGTCCGTCTTCGCGCTCTTTCCACTTGGCGAGCGTGGCCTTCCACAAAGCTTCCCACTTGCTGATACAAGCATAAGCTTTGCTTAGAAGTTCCTTCTTGGAAGTAAGCACCTTGCTTACACCGTTCAAAGCTATCCCTACTTTTTCTTTCTTGTTGGTTGCTTCTGTCAGCTCTGATCCTAGCCTGTTAATCAACTCGGTTTGTTCCTTCACAGTGAAGGTGGCTTCCTTCTTCTCTCGTCGTAACTGGAAGATCTCCTTCTCTAACTCCTCATTAGCCTTCTTCAATTCCTCATTTGCAGCCAACAACTTGCTATATTTCTCACTCTCTTCTGTAGGAGGTACCTCAATCAATGGAAGATACAGTGGTTCCACAGCAGGATAAGGCATCAAAGAAGTACCATCTCTCTCACGGACCCACGCCACATAAGGATCATAAGCTTTGTTGTTGCTCTTACCGAGCAAAGCCTTCCCCCTCCTATGGATGCTAGCCCATGCATGCCTCAACCTGATCAAAGCAGCCTCGTCTAAGGAGCCCGTGAGATACAGAGATTCCTGTATCTCAACCTCAATAGGAGCATTTCTCAAGGCATAACCGAACTGTCGTACCAATAGTGAAGGATTATAGTTGATACAGCCTTTCCGTCCAATCAGGGGAACATTCGGAAAGCCACTGCAACTATATATAATGTCAGTACCAAGCATACCCCGATCAAACCAAATGATATTCTCAGCAGATAGCCCCATCAATCGGGACGGCCAATCCAAAGTATCAACGGTATCAACAAATGGCCCAGTCTTCGGAAGGTGCCTCTGGAACCACCTGTACAGGAGAGGAAGACAGCAGGACACGTTCTTGCCACAACATTTCTCATTCCTGTAGTGAATAGAATGGTAAAAATCGCCCAAGAGAGTAGGAATGGGATTCTTCGAGGCGAGAATCAGGAAGGCATCCGAATCAACAAAGTCTGGCACATTAGGAAACAAGACGATCCCGTAAATGCAGACAGCCATAATAGCACTAAAGGCAACCCAACACCCATTCTTCGCGCACTGTGTGGCCTTCTCAACTAGGACAGACAAGTGAAAACCATAAGCTCCATTCAGCTTGACCAAGCCTCCTGGAAACTCAAAAGCGTCCAAACTGACAATCTCGGTGAGTGTAGCTAACTCAGGCTCGGTATCAACGTGCACAAAGGGCATCTGGTCTAGCACGGGAATATCCAACATAACGTAATATTCCTCCAAAGTGGGTGCAAGAATGTAGTCTGGAAACAAGAAACATCTCAGCTGCGACTCATAAAACTGCATCAAAGTATACACCCCAGTAATCTCGAAAGCTGAAGGTGTGTACAACAAGCTAAGCAGTCTCCCATAGGATACTCTGAACCCAGCCCTCACACTCTCATCTACCAAAGCAACTAAACCCAGTAATGAACTGATGTCTGGTGAATGCAACTTGTAAGCAACCGTCTTCTTCAGGGACTCCATGCCTGGCTAGAAGATATCCTAGAATCAAAGGGGAATGATCACCTGCAACATAAATACATGTTAATGAAATGCAAACATGAAAATGCACATGCATATGCAAACATGGGATCAAGTGCACTGCTGATAGACTGGGCTGCTCTGTACTGAAGCCTTGAGAACCATTCAATCTTTATTTCAAACCAAACCAACCACTCAAAAGAACCCTGTAACCACATCTCCTTGATAGAGATAAACCAAGTATTCTGAGGTCAAAGGTTTCCTGCAAACAGACCCTCCTACCCCTCACAGGTGTGTACTTATCTCGCAGACGAGGTACGGCATTCTATGCGGGTTCAACGTCATAGACTTTCAAGAGCGATGATACGATACCCAGAAGGTGTGGCATCATCATCCCTTGAAGCGGCCTCACTTAGTTGAATCCCAATTGATAGGTTCCCAGAGTCGATAATCCTCGGGTCAGACAACTTGTCGAGCCCTAAGGGCCAGGCAAGAAGCATCAAAGAGAATCTCGTCCGAGTGAGATTTCGTGGCTAGCTGGTGCGAGCTAAGCAAGCAGGCTAACCACTACTCTCTCTCTCTAAATCTATAGGTGTACTCAAGCCTGGGTTTGGCTTATCTCTCAGCAGATTACCCCTACCCACAGCAGCAATGATAATATAAGGTTAGTAATAACATTGCGGAAAGTAAAGACAGAATAGTAAATCCATACAACACCCCTGACGGGAAAACAAGCGCTAGGATTGACTCGCGTAGGGAACCGTTGGAGTCCCCAGCAGAGTCGCCAGCTGTCGCCAGTTGTCACTACTGCGAAAATCGGCGCCGGCTGAACAGAAGAGTCGCCACCGTGCGTTATTTATCCCAACAGAGGGAAAGGAAATGCTCGAAGTAAACCTACCGCAAAGACGGGAAAGGAATGGTCATCGCAACCAAATCCGAGATTCGGGAGTCGGTTACGCAAGGGGAAGGTATTAGCACCCCTCACGTCCGTCGTACTCGACAGGATCCACGCTTGTTTTCTGGTACGGATTGTTATTCTATCTATTCTACAGGTCTGGGGTTAAAAGAAAATAAAATGACTCGGCAAAGTATCGCACTTTATGCCTACGTATTCCCGCTTGGAACGAGAAATCAGAGTCAACGTAGTTCGCCTACCTACGGGAAAGGAGGGGAAGGTTGCTCGCTAGGATATCGCATCCTATGCCTACGTACTTTCATACAGCAGGAAAGATCAGAGCAAACGTAGTTCGGGCCACGCACGACACAAGTCTGTCTTGATTGTTTTTATCTTTCTGAAAAAGATTTTCTCCTGATTAAGGGTCCAAGCGGACAAAAATGACACTTTGATTGGTTTTCAGCCTTTTTACGCAAGAAGTGTTTTTTAATGTGTTTGCAATCTCTGACGCACTAGAGACTATGATTTGAGAGTGACTACATCGTATGTCACCCTAAGGGTAACACACTAAGCAATCAGATTACTGAAGAGTGACCCTCCAGCAACCTTTTCTCAAATAGCTTAAGGCTCGTAACGTACGATATCGATTAACCTTATTACCGTATTCTTGAATTGTTCTGAGATGAGAAGAGAAAGAAGCTCTAAAAAGCCTAGGGTTGAAAAGGGAATCAAAACTACCCTAACGTTGTCATGCATGGATGAAAGCCTAATGTTTATCATATTTCTCCCTTGCGCAGAGAGAAACAGAGATCCTAGGGGATAAACGGAAAAGCAACAACATATATACAGTAAAGCAATAAAATGCATGAATGCAACAGTACAATAGGCAAAGTGAAACAGCTTCACTTCAAACCTAAGGGGATGATTAACACTACAATGCAGCAAAGAAAAACACCAGCCCAGCAGCCCCCCCCCCCCCACCAGCTCCTACAGTGAACAGCACAAGACATAACTCTGACAGCAACAGTCCAAACAGCACCAGCTCTGGCAGCAGCAGATGATATACAGCAAAAGGTTAACAACTACCACTTTAGGCAAGATCCTATGATACCCAAGCTCCAGCTAAGCTCTTATCCTCCAGTAATCTTCAGCTTCAACAAGCACTAAGTTCCAACCAGCAAAACCTTAGCCTTCAGCAGACATCTAGCTTCAACAAGCTTACTTATACTTCAATAAGCTTCAACTTTCTCTTTACCAAGCTTCAACAAGCACCTCCAAAGGAGAATCATTCAACAAGATCAGGTTATAATGTTAAGAAACTCAATGACAACCAAAGGAAATCACTAAGATTTTAACATTGCAAACGAAAGGTATCCTCAAAGTTCTACTCACTTGGGCATACCACTCATCCCTCCTAAGGAGAGATGGAGCTTCCCAAGGAGGACTTTATGTCATTGGATAGGATAGAGGCAACCAATGCACTCTATGTTTGGCAGAAGAATTTGTCTATTCTAGGCTCTTCCTATTTTATCCTATTCCTCCTAAGTCTTCAATCAGCATCCCCAACCTTCAAGCAATCTTCATGCATCAACCCTAATCTTTGTGTTCAATCTCCTCCATTGATTCTTCATGCTTCCACAAGCCCAAACCAAGCCCACACCCCAAAATAAAAATGCTAGAAGGCACCTATGCTGAGTTTAAACACTAGTTGTACTAACCTAATTCTCTCTAATCAAAACTAATCAAAATTAATCCACAAAAATGCGGAATAAATCCTGGGGGAAATTAAGGTCCTAATATAACCACCACAAAAAGAATGGAATCAAAATATGCATTTAAATGCCTAAACAAAATTCAACAATATGATATATACAAATAAAATGAAAATAAAATGCAATCAAATGTAAAAATCACCAAAAATAGAAAAAATGCCTAAATGATATTTTTATTTTTATTATAATTTTCTTCACACATTTATTGAAATGTATCAAAAATCCCTACATTAAAATGATTATTTTTCTATTTTATATGAATTTTCAAAGAAACAAAAATAATATGATGAAAATATTGAAAATATGAAGAAAAAAAAAGGCGTGTGGCAGATAGTAATCCAAATCAGTTTAATATCAGAGTTGGGCCAGGATGGGGATGTAGAAATCAATACGCGCCAGGCCCATATTTGTAATCAGAAAATGAAAATAAAAAAAACACACACTCGGTGCAGATAGCACCCAAAACACGTGCAATATGGATGGGCCTCCTAGATGAGGGTGGGAATATCATCAGAATCTAAGCCCAAGGTTGGCGTTTTAATGAAACGCTTCGTTTCATTCCTCAGCACAAATCCCTCCCAAACTGAAATGCGCACATAGCCATACGATCTGGCTTCAGTCAACGCGTATAACCCTAATCCAACGGCTGCAGAATCGTCTTCTTCGTTTGAATGAGTTTTGGAGCCAACTTCCATGGATGAACACTCATGAACCCTTATCTGCAACTACCCGTAAATCCCCAATTCTTAACCAAAATCACCAATACAAAGCCCAGACCTGCTCCATTTTTCATGCTGAGTCTAATTGTGGGATCAAAATCCATTAATATGAACCCTAACTCTAAACACGAAATTCAATCCAAGATTGTTCAGAAATTCAACATTCACCAATCACCAAATTGTTGTGCTTAATCTCTTCCTCACCTCACTAGGAGTGATTCTAACCATCACACTAATCTAATAGCTCCATATCCAGCATGTAATCAATCTCAACAGAAAATAGGTCACCACATCAACTATCACCAATTAGCTTCAAACTCTCCAGAAAGTTACTCCTAGCCACATACTACTCATTTAACCTAAAGATTCATGCTAATTACACCCAAATGAAGCTGTAGGTTAGAATTTACTAACCTGAGAAAATGAGTGCAACAGATGGATCAAATCACCAAATTAAGCCTTGTAAGTTTCCAGATTCGTTCAATGTGATGTTTTCTTACTTCTGTATGCAGCAAATCCACTTGAAACTGACTGGATCGTGGAAACTGATTTGGAGTTGCAGGTGTGGAAATTGAGAATCAAGAACACAATTTCACCATGTAATCACTCAGATTTTGATTTGTACACGCTCAGAAACATCAATGGAGTTGAATGAAATCAAGAAAATGGAAGATCAATGGAGAAATTGAAGAATTCGAAAGTGAATTGCAATGGAGGATTTTTGATCTCACTCTTCCTTCTCTCTCTCAACAATGGCTAACCCTTGATCCTGATCCATTCTAAATCATTTATAGACAATGTTGGAAACTTCTGGAAGCACCTGGAATGATCCAAGGAGAATTTGCAATTCTCATGTCATAAATTTCTCATTTGATGATATCAACATATCAGTTCTGGTTTTAGCTCTCAATTCAACTTGGCTTGTGTTCAATTTACCTTCTAAGGAGATATTGGATGTGTGTGGATAGTGAGCTTGGCTTGAATCAGCTTGTGTTGGATTTTGGTTGTGTAACTTGGATTTCAAGTAAGAGGTTTACAAAGCAAGTCCATGATTCTAACCTCTAATCAAAAAAGTGTTAATGTCATTGTCTTTAAAAGATTTTTTCCAATTGAAATGAGTATTTGTATAATGCATTTTGGACTCATAACTTGAAAATTACATTTCCCCCCCATGAATCCATTTGAAATTCTTCCATATTCAAGCCATTTTTGAGCATTTTGTGATACAAGCCATTCTAGCTCACCATGACTTCTTATCTAGCCTAAAAATGCCATTTGGAACACATCTCATGTTGGGCAAAATTCTATTTGGAGAGTGGAAGATGAAGATATTGACCCATGTTGAAAAGTGACTTATAATTCAACTTTCCCAAAATACCCCTGAGTTGCCAAGACCATAACTTGAGTTCTACAACTCCTCTTGAGGACTTCTAGTACTCAAATTAAAGCTAGGATCAAGACCTACAACTATTATGTTAGCCAAGAATCCATTTGAAAACTACTTGATGGGAAAAAGTTGCTTGGAATTCAGGTGACTTTCACAGATGAATTTCAATGTCCTCTGATGACCCCTAACTTGCAAGAACCATAACTTGAGTTATACAAATCTTCTTGAAGACTTCTAGTACTCAAGTTAAAGGTATTGAGATAATATACAAGTTTCATGTTTACCAATAATTCATTTGAAGCTTGCATTTTGACTTATCTAGCTTGGAAGTTAAGCCTAAATTAGGGTTTTTTACACTGAAACCCTAATTTAGTACCTCCTCTTCTTCCTGATTCCTTTTGATTTCTCCTTGGCACAACACCACACTTGTATACACCTATCCATTCATGAATCCCATATCCTTCAACTAAGCCTTGCTGCTCTTCAAACACTCAGTTGACCTAGGGTTGACCCAGATGAAACCCTAGTTGACTGCATTCCACTGTAACTTTTGCAATCAAACCAATGACTTGCTCATCTACAAAATGACCCTCTAAGCCCTCCATGATGCTAGCACACATTCCATGGCCTCAGTCCATAGCTCATGTCTCATTGATGATCCTCAAACACACCCCTAGATAGGAGAGGAATCCACTGCTTGACCTTCTAATTTCTCAAAGCTTCAATTCCTTTCCTGGTGACTTGAATAGACTTAGGCTTGAATAAACCCCTTTTGATGTGCCTCTTTATAGAATAATGGCACTTGATCCCTTGCTGGATGACTTGCTTATGCTATGCTATGCAAATGGATGAACTATGTAAATGATCTATTATGCAAATGACAATGCAATTGAAACCACAAATCAGGTGAAATGAGTTGGTCAAATTTTAGGGTGCAACAGTCTCTTACCAGTCGGTGTTTGTTCCTCCTCAAGATTCTCAAAGCCAGAGATTGAAGAAGAAAAATCATGTCAGGAAAAATAAGACTTGCGGTAGACCAACTCCAGTACCGTTAAGCAAACTTTACCCTCTACTAATTCAGAACTCACTAGTGACTCCACGATTATCCAATCCTGTGCCAGGACCATGGCATAATGCGAACCTGAACTGTGAATTTCACAAAGGAGCTGAAGGACACAACTTAGATGCATGTATAGCATTGGGTTATCTTGTGCAAGAGTTGATCATTGACAAACGCATGATCCTCGAGGAAGACCACCCAGAAGTAGAATGTGGATATCATACTGGGACAGCAGGGCACCTAGTTGAAGAGTGTGAAGGTTTTAAACTAAGACTGCAAGAGTTGTTGAGACCTCAGGAGGATAAATCAAATGACAGCGCTGCGATTCCTAAATCCAAAGGGAAAGGACCCGTGAGACCCCTCATAATTCTATATCATAAGGATCAAGTGGTGATTGAAGGTGTTTCCCCACATGGCCTTAAAATTTGAATTTTGATCCCTAAGACTGGCAGTCGTAGACTGTTTCAGCATTTTGTTGTGTTTTCTTTGCATTTGATTTGCTTGTAAGTTGTTGTTTATTTGAATTGGAAATATTTAATGAAATGTTTGTGCATCTTTTGATTAAGTCCATTCGTTTCACTCTTTCTTTTTCCTTTCATTGTTATGAAATACCAAAAAAAAATGCAAAAAATTTTCTTTTCTTTACTAAACTGTTGTTTAAAGAAAAGATTGGGGAGGATGATGAAAACTATATCCATAACTGCTGTTGATATGCTTTCAATTTAACTTCGCCGATGATGTAAGGAATTGTTTTAATCCCTAAACACTGGATAAATAAGGAAGATAATCCCTCGTTAACCCCTTCGAGCCTAGAAGTATGAGTTTTCTTTCTTTACAAAAACAGAAACCTTAAATTTCAAACCCGGGGCGGGTAGTTCTCGGATAACTTGAAGATATGTGCATATAAGACACTTTTCATATAAAGGTGGTGCACTCAGGTTTTCCTTCGTACACAACAAGCAAGTGTCGAAGATGCTTTTCAGCATAAAAGACGGTGATGGTTCACCGTATCCATTAAACTAGGTAGTCACCTCCTTTCTCAAAAAAAAAGAGAAGAATAAAAAAGAAAATTGAAAAGCCCGCTAATTCGAAACCTATGAAGGAGACTTAGGAAAAAATGGGGCATCCCATTGACTATATATTCGAACAAAACAGTTCAGACGAAAGTCAGGGATAACAAAAGAGAGGAGTTTTGTAAGAGTTATCACTCTTAAAAATCCTCAAATAGCAAAAGCTATCAAATACTGTAATGGATTTGTGACTACCTTAGGTTTGTAAGCCATCACCAACTATCATCAGTCTAATTCTTAAGTCTGTAAGAACCTGAATGTATAGTTTGAGTTAACTGAGCGTAGGATTGGAGTTCATCATGGAGAATGGGTGGGACAAATAACTTTGAGCCTTTATCATTTGTTTCATGAACCGTGAACCAAGCCACGTTACAACCCTTAAAAGACCTAATTAAGGTAAGGTTGTTTTGAAAGCATATTACAGCAAGGTTGGATAACCTGACTCCTAATGATCTTTGATGTTTGTGTGTGTTAAGCACTTTATCCATCATTTGTAAAATGTTTGGATTACTTTCATTTTGATCACTTGATCACTCCGCCGTGTGTGTTTCATCAAAAATGTTTTCAAAATATTGCATGAATTTTACATTGAAAATTGCCAATTTTTAATGAACGACATTGCGTGCAAAACAGTCCAATGTCAAAGGAATCCCAACAAGCGTTGTCAGCTAGGGAATTTGACTTGATAAAGAAAGCTCAGCCTAGGGCAACCAATTTGAAGGATTTTTTAATCATTTGTTACAATGTTCAGCTAATCAGAGCCGACCAGGTCAAGATCAGATAAAGCTCTCAATGAACAGTTTAGTCTGGGGCAAATCTGTTGCAGTTACCAGCTAGCAGGGGCAAGTTTGTTACCCAATCGTTACTTCCACAGTCCGAGACTTTGTTGTGCAAGCACCGTTAAACTGGGGCAATCACGTCGAGATTTGTAAATCTCTCTTTATAAGAGTTTGAAGACATTGAAGCATCTTTATGCTAGTTCTCTTGATGGTTTCTTCCCACAGACCATGTAATCTGGGGCAGAAAAGTTTAAAGACTGTTTGTCGCAAGAGCCGTTGCTCACTAAAGAGGATTGTTATACTATCAATGGGGCAGAAAGATTTTGGTCTCATGATACCCTTTTTCATCTCTCCGTTTAAGTTATTACTTCAGTTGATCTTGGAACTTCCCTTGGTGTTTTTTCATCCAACAAAGAATTCAAACTCAGGATGGCAATCCAAGTGAAGTCATGATGTTGTGTCTTAAGTAGACATCTCTCTCCCAGAGAAGGTTGTAACTTTGAAAGTGGAACTGTGGTTCTTCATGATCATCTCTTTGATGTCCAATTTTGGTGAAGTTGGTTGGGTCTCTGTGTCGAGATGTTTATTTCATCTTCAGTTTTGTTTTGTCTGTTTCATCAGTATAAACATAAGCATGGCATAAAGCATATGCATAACATATGTGCATTTTTGCTATCTCTGGTTGTTACCTGTTCATGTTTCACTTTGGTTCCCTCCTCAGTGATTGGGTGTGTTGTCTCTCTCTAATAAGAGTTGTCATCCCTTAAGCATAAAACGTCCATCATTTATCAATTCCCCACAGAGTTTAATCCTCGTGGATGATGGTTGCTTCAGTTATCTTTTTCCATGATTGGATAAGGTAAGTCATCATTCGAGTTCATTTCTCAATGGTTGGAGTCTTGTTTGACAGTTTCTTTCTAGCTATATTCTGGATTGAACTTTGGTCCCTGTCGGTCGCCGAACCTACCTGGACATGCATTTATTTTGCACTATCTATCAAGAAGAACATCTTACAAATAAGTGGCAATCTCTAGCGAGAAGCTTATCATCTCAACGATAAGTGGAAGTCTCTTCGGAGAAGTTTAATCGTCTTCAGTGGTGAGTGGCAATCTCTTGGGAGAAGCTTAACCTTCATCAACGATAAGTGGCAGTCTCTTCGGAGAAGTTTAATCTTCTTCAGCGGTGAGTGGCAATCTCTTGGGAGAAGCTTAACCTTCATCGGCGATAAGTGGCAGTCTCTTCGGAGAAGCTTAATCGTCATCAAAGATAAATGACAGTCTCTTCGGAGAAGTTTAATCGTCTTCAACAAATAAGTGGCAATCTCTGGCGAGAAGCTTATCATCTCAATGATAAGTGGCAGTCTCTTCGGAGAAGCTTAATCGTCATCAAAGATAAATGACAGTCTCTTCGGAGAAGTTTAATCGTCTTCAGTGGTAAGTGGCAATCTCTTGAGAGAAGCTTATCATTCCTCAACGATAAATGGCAGTCTCATTTGAGAAGTTTATCTTAAGGACGTCGACGCACGGTTGTAACCAGCATTGTTTGAAAATCCAATGGATACTGGTATAAGTAATTTGGTGGTGACCAATCATATTTCAAGTAAGGCCCGTTGGTAATTGACATTATGAAAATCCATGGACAACAAATACTGACAATTTGGTTGTGTATCAGTCCAAACTAAGTCATGATGGTTTCCATCCCAAGCTCAGGTTTCGTACCTTTGGAGATGTATTGTTGGATTCCAAGCACAGGTTTCGTACCTTTGGAAGAAAGATTATTTCTATCCCGAGCACAGGTTGGGTACCTTTGGAGATAGATGTATTGTTTCTATCCAAGCACATGTTTTGTACCTTTGGAAGATGTTTGTTGCCATCCCAAGCACAGGTTGTGTACCTTTGGAGATGTATCGTTTCTATCCAAGCACAGGTTTCGTACCTTTGGAAGATGTATTGTTTGATTCCAAGCATAGGTTTTGTACCTTTGGAAGATGTTTGTTGCCATCCCGAGCACAGGTTGTGTACCATTGGAGATGTATACTTTGAATCCCGAGTTCATAAATTCCCAGAGACTAAAGTGGTTGCATTTGCATGAAGTGTTCTATATCCTAATGTTTTGAGGGTATTAGTTTTTGATCCTAAGGTTTTGAGGGTCTTCGTCCAATCCAAATGTGTTGAGGGTGGTGTCTCTTCTATATCCTAATGTATTGAGGATGTCCAGCTTTCGTTCCTAATGTTTTGAGAGCATGGGTACAATCCTAACGTGTTGAGGATTGTGTCTTTGCTGCATCCTAATGTTTTGAGGATATTAGCTTTTGTTCCTAAAGTATTGAGGGATATATTTATGCTTCCTATTTGCATACCTGGTCGTCACCAAACTCTTTGAAAAATATGGTAATTAACATCCAGGGGTTACTGGCATTGCTTGAATACTGATCGTTATTAGTCGGTTATTACCATTTCCCCCAGCGGAAGTCCTGTGTTCCATCAATTTTGTTTGGAATTCCCAATTATAATTGGAACTTTGATTTGGTCGTCACCATATCCCCAGGAAGTCTAGTGGTATTTAGCACTTTTTGAAAACCGTTTGTTGGATTGGTCATCACCATCATCCCAAGTAAGTCTAGTGGAAACTAACCCCACTGGAAGCTGTTTATAGTTCTGGTCGTCACCGGTTTTCCCATTGAAGCTTTTGCTTTCCCAGTCGAGTATCGTAGAACTAGTGGATACTAGCTTCCCCAGCGCGTTTAGTCTTGTTTCTAACCTTTTCCTGAAGATCCCGTTTGAACTCTTCGTCATAGGAAATTTCTCATCTGGTTATCCCTAGTGAGGTTCGTGTCTCCGTTATGTCTTTTCCCCGGTGAAGATTTGCTTCCCTAGTGGAATTGTTCCCCAGCGAAGTTTTCCCCAGTGGGTTTCTTCCCCAGTGAGGTTTGCGTTTCTTTTCTTTCGTTTCCCCAGTAAAAAATTGCCTTCTTCCCCAGTGGGCTTCCTCATCTGGTTATCCCCAGTGAGGTTTGTGTCTCCTTTCCCCAGTAAAGATGTGTCTTCCCTAGTGAAATTTGTGTCCCCTGTGTGAAAGATTCCCTTGAACAACATCTTTAGTCATGTTTGAACTATCTTGTTTACTTTGCCTGGAATCTTTCCCCAGTGTGTTGGGTCCCTCGTGAGTGGTTACTCGTCGTATTGTCGTTCTTTTATATTTGCTCGTGTGTTTGCATCTGTCTTGCATTCAAGCATCATAAAACACCATTTAGAACTCATTGCATTTCAATATTGGTCCTTTTGCATACCATCGGATCTAAGGGATAAAATTTCTGGTTTGCTATATTTAAATACCTTTCACTACGATTCAATGAGGATTGTCATCTCTCATCGCCATCTAGTGAAGATATTTAAATAGGGGCAACTGTTGCACCCCAAATTTTGACCTCTTAGATCCTCATCATCAGTTTGGGATCATATTCATTTGATTAACTAACCATAACCTATTACAAGTTTGTCTTTGTTAAGATACAAGAATCAGGGTTCCGTGCAGCCGAAATCGAGGCTTCGATGGTTTGATCAATGTTTTGGATTAATTCAACTATAAACAAGATTAAGGATACTACATTGGGTCAAGTATGAATCTAATTTGAGGTTGTCACCCAGGAATTGAGAACAGTGCAGTTCGGGATACCTGATTAGGGTTTTCGATCAGGAAAAGTCAATTGTAGTTTGACTTTTGATTTAAAAGGTGTTTCAATGGTGGGATCATGGTCCATTAAGTTCCTATGGCTTAGTAAAGTCTATCCAAAGAGTTTCAAGGCCTCAAAAGGTCCAGAGCATCAACAGCCGACTCGGTAGTCACTGATTGATTGAACGGTTGACCGAAAAGTCAACTCTTCAACCATAAAGAATTTGACTTCAATATGTGACTAAAAATGTTCCTTATGTCATATTACACCTTCCCATAAAATTTCATGACCATTGGATCAAGGGTTAGGAAGTAATTGCAAAAATCGGGAATTAGGGTTTTGGAAGGGGCAAGACCATAACTCCTCAACCACACATCCAATTGAGTTGGTTCAAAGCTCATTGGGAAGATCTTGACAAGTCCTACAAAAGTCCCAAAGTGGTCCATGATCAAAAAATGCATAGATTGGGAGATATGACCAAATTCATTTCAAGAATTTGACAACTTGGAGAGGTTTTTCAACCTAGTTCCATCTAGAATTTGAGAATCTCAAAAACATGAAATTTGTACATCTATTTGAGGGCTTTCTAAAATGTGGTAGAACTCCTCAATAGCATTTGTGAGCAGAAAGTTATGGATCATGGAAGTTGGGGCTGCCACACTTGAAGTCACCACTTCAACTCTTTCCAAATTTCAAATTTCAACAACTTGGGTCACCCTCAGCCATTGCATCATGTTCTATTCTAATAATTTAAAGCTTAGATGATGCAAAAACCAGAAGAAATTAAGAATTGGTAGGCTCTTGCAACTTGGAGCAAGTGGCCAATATAATAATCATTAAAAGACTATGAAAGAGAAACTTTTTCAAAGAGTTGGGCAGCTGCAGTCCCCTACCCTTCTAGCTTCACTTCAGTCATCTCATCCCTCCCATCTCACTTGATATTTTGCTCAGCATTTGCCCAAGGAACTGATGTGTAGAGCTGCCACAAGTTCGTGGCAAGATTTCATTCAAAACTTCACAATCTCCCTCCAAAATATGGAAAAGCCAAGGCTGCCCTCACCTTCATTTTCCCTATAAATAGAGACCTCTCTCTATGTTACAAACCACACCAGAACACTCTCAAAAACCAAGAGAAATCTCAGCTCTCACTCATTTTCTCACTTACCTCATTTCTCAAATTTCCAAGTTTTCACCAAAATATGTCTCAAGCAAAACTCTGCCCAAACTCATTTCCACCCTTTCCAAGCCACTCAAAACCATCTGCACAATCCATAAACATTGTGTAGAAGGTGTTCATACACTCAAACCACCCAAAAACACCATTCTCCCAAAAGTCAACTCTCAAACCAAACAAGTTTGACTTCATACACAAAATCAAGCAAAACTCTGTCCAGACCTGTTCTAGTGGTTCCAACCATCCACACACTTCATATATATCTTGTTTCAACTGTCCAAAGAATGAAACAACACAATCCTCATTTATTTTGAGTTTTGTCACAAATTTCTTCAAACACAAGGAAGTTGTTCTTCATCAAGTTCTGGTTGGACAACAGTTGGAGCATTTTTCAAAGTTTTCCATGCTACAATAAGTTGGTGTAAAGATCTACAACAGGTTAGTGATTATCATCCCTTTCATTTCCTGTCATAGGCTTGTCTTGTCATGATTTGAGTTCATATGAAATCTGCCAATTTTGTTCTTGCTAACTGTTTTGAGTATGTAGTTACCACACACCACACTTATCCTATTTGAAGCATTTTCCATGTATATAGGATCATTTATGATTAGGGCTTGTGTATGAGGAGTATGTCCACTAAATCCAATCATTTTTGAACTGAACCTATCCCTTTGAACCATGACAGCTTATGTCCTTTTATACCATAAACTGCTGCCATGAACTTTGTTGATATATGAAATGAGTTGATTGCATTGCATCTGTTTTACCAAAACTTCATAAAAAACTCTTGCAGCCTAAGTTTTGCTTGGAATTCATGTTCTAATTGTTTGTGAATCATTGAAAATCATATGGTATGTTGCATTACAAACTTGTTTTTCATTTCAAAACAGCATGCATTTCTCTTCAACCATGTTTGCATTCATATACCAATTTCTGTTTTGAGTAATATTTGATGGATCTTTGAACCTGGAAGCATCAGTTAACATATTTGGAGTTTGTGTGTGATGTTTGCATGAGTTGGATCTGCTCAGTTTATACCATGAGTTCCTATATGCATCTCAAACTTCCATTGTGCGTGTTCTATCAAAATCCATTATGTGAGCATAGTTTTGAAAAATCATGAGTACTATCTCATTCCTTGTTAAAATCCAAGTAGTTTAGGTTTTGGGTTTGTACAATTTGATGCTGTTTTGGTTTGGTATGAAGTCTTCACGCGTGGGCTATGTGTACTTGGAGGCCTGGCCCCGATTTTCCCATCTTGTTTAAGTATGTATATTTGTGGGGTGGCTTTACATACTGGATGTATCGCCACCCCAGTGGTAGAAACTTGCGCGCATTATACCCCTTGTACCCACCCGTCCTGAGTTCGATCCAGTTGGAGGTCAACTCTTTTGCCATTTTATTTTATTTGCCTTGTTTTAAATGTTTTCTTCTCCTTTGCTAATTCTCTTTCACGCACGTGCCTAGTGCCCAAGTGGTTAGGCCTTGTATTTGTGAGCGTGAGGGCCTGAGTTCAACTCTCATCATGGCCACTTCTTTTTTTGTCACTCATTTATTTACGTTTCCTTCACAATTTAACATTTCATAACTTTTGCATGCTTTATTATTTTTGATCCGTTCTTTTCGCAAAATGCTCATGATGATGTCTAATTTCATTTAATGGAATAAAATCTCAAATTGGTTGTATTTACAATGCCTTTTTTCCTACTTGAGAGTTGGTTCGTTTTTAGGTCGTTACCTTATGTCTTGATGAATTTCTTTTATACCGTGCTTGGCTTATCTTGTGAGATTTGTTGATAATTGTTTTCTTTGTGTTTGTTAACATGTCAAGGCTTTGTTTCTAATTGGTGGTTACCATAAATTTGTTGTTCTCTTCCTAAATCTTGAACTTAAGTTGTTGTAACATGTCTTACATTCTTTACGTATTTGATTGTCGTCAATGCCTAATGTTGTTACATTTGAAATTATAACGTGATCATCTTAAGCTGTGACTTATTTGCATGATTTTTGTTTCCATACTTGTTAATGTGTATCCCTTGAGTTGCTTCCCTTATCTTTGTGAAGATGTGTCATTCTTGGTTGTAACCATTTGTATCAATTTAATCCTTGCTTTTTGAATGTGCTTGCTTGGTTGTAACCATATTCCTTGTATTCATCATGTGTGAATGATTATTACTTTGATAAGTTTATTTCCCCAAGTGATGGAACTCTTTAGTTCTCATCCCAATTGCCTTCTCTCTCCTTCCAAAGGAAAAGTCTCTCTATTGACCCTTGGGTCATAGATAGCTCAACACATTCATAGGTCTGGATAAAACCTTTCTCTCCCTTTTGGTCTGGATAGAACCATTAGGATATACACTCATAGGTCTGGATAGAACCTTATCCCTCTTTTGGTCTGGAAAGAACCAATAGATCCTTATTCTGTAGTTCGTGCCCGAACTACGACCGCTCTGATTTCTCATTGGATAATGAGAATACGTAGGCACAAGATGCGATATCTTGACGAGCAACCTTTCTTTTGGTCTGGATAGAACCAATCAACCTTTCCCCTTCTCTCCCTTTTGGTCTGGATAAAACCATTAGGATATACACTCATAGGTCTGGATAGAACCTTCTCCCTCTTTTGGTCTGGAAATAACCAATAGATCCTTATTCTGTAGTTCGTGCCCGAACTACGACCGCTCTGATTTCTCATTGGACAATGAGAATACGTCGGCACAAGATGCGATATCTTGACGAGCAACCTTCCCCCTTCTTCTACCTTTTGGTCTAGATAGAACCAATTGGTCTCACAACGTAGAACTTTAGGGTAGAGTTTGGTTAACTCTATGTAAGAATCATGGAAATGATTACTTACTTCCCTTTCTTGAGAGTTCAACATAGATCTAGAGTGTTTCGTGAAACTCTAAACAAGCATGGATATGTTTGTTCCCCTTTGAACCTTGATCATAATCAAGTGTTCTTCAACCCTGGTGAGGTGAACTACGATTGCTCTGATTCTATCCTAGTTAGGATACGTAGGCAGAGGACGCGATGTCTTTGCGAGCAAACTTGTAAACTATCTTTAGGTTTTAACCTTCATATTTTACCCAATCCCGATCCATAGCAAACATTTAGCAAACTTAGCATGCAAACAAACAAAAGGTTCCTGTAGAGTACTACAGATGTTTAGGATGTGAAATACCTACCCTATGCATAACCAACCCCCGATCCCCGAATCTCTTAGCGTTGTTGTAACATCACGCAAAAGGTTCTTTCCTTTGGATAAATTAAAGTCCGGTTGTGAATTTAATGAATTAAAGATTCAAGTTAATCAATAGCTTGGTATCACGATTCTCACTGCAACACTCGTGCCAAGAATGACAGACGAGGGTTAGGCTACAAACCGACTCTAGAAGGCGCACCTGAAGAAGACGCCATGAAGAGGAAAACCTTGGAAGAAATATTCATAAATGGCAGGGTACAAGTGAATATCGTTATTGATGAAGACAAAGAAAACAACCTTGACAGCCTGGTGATCTGAGGCGGGGCAGCTTTATGCAATTGGGAAACAGTGGAAATCCTTGTCATGTTGCCTTTAGAGTAATGCATTTTGCTTGTTAGCTTTTTGTTTTCTTTAAAAATTCCTGGTTTTTCCCAAAGCCAGTGAATCATTTTGTATGGGCCAATTTGCAATTTGAAAAGATCAATGAATGAAGAAGTGTTTTTGTTAAAACTCTTGTTTTGTTTTCTCCCCATCATTTTCACTTTTCGTAAAAGGAAAAATGGCACATTTTTTAAAATTAAAATCTACCCATCATCTGCATGTTTGTGTGTGTGTCTGATCATTCTCAAATCTGTAAAACCATGCCAAAAACCTCTATCACCCACAAAATCCAATGATCATTCGGTTTCTGCTGGTAGCATTCCGTCTGTTTTTCAAGCTGAAGAAGAAAGTGACGAAGATTCAGAAGTCCCTGAAGAATTGATGAAGATGACTGAATATGAAGATGCCTATCTTCAGCCCTACAAAGAGCAGATTGACGTCATCAACCTAGGCTCTGAGGAAGAAAAGAGGAGGTCAAAATTGGGGCATCACTAGGGTCAGAAGTCAAAGACAGACTGATAATGCTTCTCAAAGATTACGCCGATGTGTTCGGTTGGTCTTATCAAGACATGCCAGGGTTGGATACCGACATTGTAATGCATAAGCTCCCTTTGAAGCCTGATGTCCTCCAGTCAAACAGAAACTCCGAAGATCTAGACCTGACATGGCTCTCAAAATCAGAGATGAAGTCAAAAAAACAAATTGATGCAGGCTTCTTAGAAGTATCAAAGTACCCAGAATGGGTGGCCAATATTGTGTATGTCCCTAGAAAAGACGGTAAAGTCAGAATGTGTGTAGACTACATGGATTTGAACAAGGCCAGTCCAAAGAATGATTTTCCTCTTCCACATATCGACACTTTGGTGGATAATACGACCAGCTTTGTAGTATTTTCATTCATGGATGGTTTCTACGGCTACAACCAAATAAGATGGATCCGACCGACATGGAAAAAACAACCTTCATTACACCATGGGGCACCTATTGTTATAAGGTCATGCCTTTCGGGTTGAAAAATGCAGGAGCAACATATTAACGAGCCATGGTCGCGCTTTTCCATGACAAGATGCATCAGGAAATTGAGGTGTACGTGGATGATATGATCGCGACGTCTCAAAACAAAGAGGATCACCTGGGTCATCTGCTGAAGTTATTTAAGAGACTCCAAAAATATCAGTTAAGACTAAATCCGGCTAAGTGCACATTCGGGGTTCGTTCTGGCAAGCTACTCGGATTCCTTGTTAGCCAACAAGGAATTGAGGTGGATCCCGACGAAGTTAGGGCAATTCAAGAGATGCCAGCTCCTCAAACGGAAAAACAGGTCAGAGGTTTCCTTGGATGACTAAACTACATCTCCAGATTCATCTCTAACTTGAAGCCTACATGCGCACATATCTTTAAGTTGTTGCGGAAAGATCAAACAGTGGTATGGAATGAGAACTGCCAATCAGCATTCGAGAAGATCAAGGAGTATATCCAAGATCCCCCTATGTTAAATCCTCAAGTACTAGGAAAGCCACTATTTATGTACATGACAGTGCTGGAAGATTCAATGGTTTGTGTCCTAGGCCAGACTAACGAATCAGGAAAGAAAGAGCACGCAATCTACTATCTAAGCAAGAAGTTCACTGATTTCGAGAGTCGTTACTCACCTCTAAAGAAGGCTTGCTGTGCTCTAGCTTGGACAGTCAAACGCCTGAGACAGTACATGATTTTCCATACTACTCCGTTAATCTCCAAAATGGACCCAATAAAATACATCTTTGAAAAGCCAGCTCAAACTGGGAGATTGGCCAGGTGGCATATGCTCTTATAAGAGTATGATATTCATTATGTCGCTCAAAAATACGTCAAAGGAAGTGTCTTGTCAGAACACCTTGCTGAGCATCCTGTGGATGACTATCAACCACTCAAGTTTGATTTCCCAGATGAAGATGTAATGTATATTTAACGTCTGAAACCAGAACCCGGTCCCGAGGAAGGTCCCAAACCTGGGTCCCGCTGGAAGATGATGTTTGATGGAGCGTCTAACAAAAACGGGCATGGTGTATGAGCTGTGTTGAAAGATCCAACTGGAGGGTGTAGAAGCTGTGCTGAAAGATCCAACTGGAGGGTATACTGCCATTACCGCCAGACTTTTTTTCTCCTGTACCAACAACATAGCCGAGTATGAGGCCTGCATTTTGGGATTAGAAGCTGCTATTGATCTCTGCATCAAAAACTTGGAAGTAATTGGCGACTCTGCCTTAGTGATCTATCAACTCAAAGAAGAATGGAAGACTCGAGATAAAAAATTGATCCCCTACAAAGATCATATTCTGGAAATGATTGAATACTTTGACGAAATTACCTTCAAACATGTTCCAAGAGCAGAGAACCACATTGTAGATGCTTTAGCCATGCTAGCGTCGATGTGGAAGGTCCAGTTTATCAATGAGGCACCTCTAATTTATATTGAAAGAAGGACTATACCAGTATATGTCATGATGACAGAAGAAGAGTCTGATGAGAAGCCTTGGTTTCATGACATCAAAAATTTTCTTCAAAATTAAGAATATCCGGTTGACGCCTCTAGAATTGACAAGATTGCCATACGAAGATTGTCATCTAAATTTTTCATCAGCAACGACATTTTGTACAAGAGAAATCACGATATGGTTCTACTCAGATATGTTGACAAAAAAAAGAAGCGGACCTATTAATGATAGAAGTGCATGAAGGGATGTTCAGAACTCATGTCAGTGGCCATGCCATGGAAAAGAAGATTTTGAGGGCTGGATATTATTGGCTGACTTTGGAGACAGACTGCATTCTTTTCGCTAAAAAATGCCACAAATGTCAAGTCTATGCCGACAAAGTGCATGTTCCTTCGCATCCTTTCAATGTGATAACATCACCATGGCCATTTGCAATGTGGGGCATAGATATGATTGGAACAAACGAACCTAAAGCATCCAACTCCCATTGTTTTATCCTCGTCACGATTAATTACTTCACCAGGTGGGTAGAAGCGGCACCGTATGCGAACCTAACCAAACAAGTGGTCGCCCGCTTCATCAAAAAAGAGATCATCTTCCGATACAGCATTCCCGACCAAGTTATCACCGACAATGGGTCGAATTTGAACAACAAGACGGTGAAGGAACTTTATGATAATTTCAAAATCAAACATCACAGTTCTTCTTCGT
Organism: Lathyrus sativus; assembly: GCA_963859935.3. Lineage (NCBI taxonomy): Eukaryota > Viridiplantae > Streptophyta > Magnoliopsida > Fabales > Fabaceae > Lathyrus > Lathyrus sativus. The sequence continues at coordinate 265,629,756 of OZ012740.1, forward strand.
ACAGACCAAAAATGAATGGTATTGTTTGAAGATGCAAATAAGAACATCAATAAGATAGTGCAAATGATGGTTGTAACCTATAAGGATTGCCATGAGATGTTACCATTTTCCTTACATGGGTACAGAATATCAGTACGCACTTCAACAGGGGCAACCCCCTTTTCTTTGGTCTATGGGATGGACGCGGTACTACCCATCGAGGTCAAGATACCTTCGTTAAAGATCCTAATGGAAGCCGAGCTTGAGGAAGCCGAATGGATAAAAGAAAGATTTGATTCGCTGAATCTCATTTATGAGAAAAGGATGACCGCCATGTGTTATAGCCAAATATACCAACAAAGGATGAAAAGGGCTTTTGACAAAAGGGTTCACCTCAAAGAGTACAAAGAAGGAGAGCTCGTGCTCAGAAAAATCCTACTGGCACAAAAGGATATGCGCGGAAAGTGGATGCCTAACTATGATGGCCCATTTGTTGTAAAAACTGTCTTCTCTGGAGGATCTCTAATTCTTGAAACGAGGGATGGTGAACAACTCAAGTACCCTCATTAACTCATATGCAGTAAGGAAGTATTACGCCTAAATTGGAAATCTAGAAAGGAGACCTGAGCAAAAAGAGCATCTTGGCAGAATAAAAGCTCAAAAGAATAATTTCGGCAAATGCAGGGGCAAATCTTCATCAAAAGTGTTGAAGAAGATCACTGTTCGCCATTCTCGTCAGAAGCAGTAAATCATATGGACTATTAGTCAGTAGGATCGAATATTTGTTGGATTTTTGTAACCTTTTATGTTGCCATTTTTCCAAAATTTATATTTATTCCCGAGACTTCGCCATTTGCGAGGTTCTCGCCTATTAATGAAATCATATTTCAGACCAATCATTGTTAGGATCTATGTTTTTCTTGTTATGTAAATTTCACTTATTCGTTAATAATGATTGTTGAAAAGCAAAGTATTTTGAAAAATTAATATTTTTGAAAATTAATCTAACAAAGTAAATCAAAGTTCTAAAAGGTGACATGACGATATTAAAATTTTCTTGAAACGATAAAAGTTTGTCGCCATCTCCGACCAAGGTTGTGACCAGCAACAACCCCGCTACTAAGCTGTGACTCCTCTTCCACAGGTTTGCAAGAGCAATGACCAAATCACTTCTAGAAGGTTGGTTCCTCTCCCCTGTGAAAGAAGTTTTATCCGGAATAGTGACATCAGAACTCAGTGTGATGGGTTTCCTCTTTGTGTTTCTTGCTTTGCTTTTACCTTCTCCCTCGTGGGTCGGTCTGCATTTACATTTGCCCCATATCATTAGCAGACACATTTGCTTGCATGCTTTGGTCTCTGTTCGTCTGGTTATTGCCTTTGAGATCCTTTGGTCGTTACCAATCTTCTTGCTCCATCATGTTGCCACGGGCTCGCTTTGCGGTTGTTACCCCAACTTTGTCAAGTTGCTTGGATTAAGTATTATTGTGATAAATGCTTATATCTTTGGAGAGGCTAGTTGTAACTAGCAACGTTTGCCATTGCCTACCAGATGTTTAATTGTTACTAATATCTATATCAGGTCGCCACCAGCCTTGTTCAGTATGTCCAGTGGTTACTGGCATTACCTAAATCCAATTGTTATTGGTATCCTTTGATTTGGTTGTCACTAATCATTCTAAGTCCAGTGGTTACTGACATTGCTTAAATCCAATTGTTATTGGTATCCTTTGATTTGGTTGTCACCAATCATTCTAAGTCCAGTGGTTACTGGCATTACCTAAATCCAATTGTTATTGGTACCTTGATTTGGTTGTTACCAATCTTTGAAAGTCCAGTGGTTACTGGCATTACCTAAATCCAATTGTTATTGGTATCCTTTGATTTGGTTGTCACAAATCATTCTAAGTCTAGTGGTTACTGGCATTGCTTAAATCCAATTGTTATTGGTATTCTTTTATTTGGTTGTCACCAATCATTCTAAGTCCAGTGGTTACTGGCATTGCTTAAAATCCAATTGTTATTGGTACCTTTGATTTGGTTGTTACCAGCCATTTGAAGTCCAGTGGTTACTGGCATCGTTTAAATCCAATTGTTATTGGTATCTTTGATTTGGTTGTTACCAATCTTTGTAAGTCCGGTGGTCACTAGCACTGTGCTTAAATCCAATTGTTATTGGTACCTTGGCTCGGTTGTTACCGATTTTCCTATTGAAGTTTAGTGGTTACTGACATCATTTAAGTCCAATTGTCATCGGTACTCTGTTTTGGTTGTCACCATATTCTCTTAAAGTCTAGTCGTTACTAGCGCCCCCAGGAAACCCAGTAGTTACTGGCATTTCATAAAACCGATTGTTATTAGTGGAAAATTCTAGTTGTCATCGGTATCCCTAGTGAAGCCCTTGGTATCCCCAGTTGGATCTTGGAGATCTAGTGGTTACTAGTGTCTCGGTGAGTCATCTGGTTTTGTTTCTAGTCTTTTTCTGAAGATCTCGTTTGAACTCTTCGTTATAGGAAGTTCCTTATTTGGTTTGTCCCCAGTAAAGATCATGTCTCTGGTCCTTTGCTTTTCCGGTGGAGATTTGCTTTTCCCCAGTGAAGATTTGTCTTCCTCGGTGGAGTCTGTGTCCCTGTGAGGATGATCCCCTTGAAATACCATCATTTGTCATGTATGAACTATTGCTTGTTATGCCTTGGATCTTTCCCCAGTGAAGTCGCCATTTCTGTTGCGGTGAGAATTAAGATTTAAGTTTATCAATAGTTTGACATCCGATTCTCACTGCAACAGGAAATAATTTAAAATGTGAAGTATTTTGAATTTTTTTTTAAAAACTGGGTTATTCTGGTAAAAAATTCTTTTACCTATGAGTTTAATTAAAATATTATACATCTTTGTCAATCTCTTAATTTATTCTATCAAAATTATTATGATTTTTTTAATTATCATTTATCTTTTATTATATTTTAATATTTATGATGTAATTGAATGTTAAATCAAAAAGAAATCAAAAAATAAAAACAAATAGAAGATATCAAAGATCAAAAATGAATTTAAATTCTTTAAATGACTAGAGTATTAAGTGAAAAAATTCAATGATTTTTATTTTAATCACGTTAAAAATATAATTATTATTTTTTATAATATGCAAACTGTTATATTGTTGTTATTTTCTTTTATAAGAAGCACAACCAATATAAAAAAAACATAGTAATATGCAAACTGTTATATTGGTTTTATTTTCTTTATTAATATTATAATTTTATTTTAGAAAATTAAATGTATTTGTATTAAATAATATTTATTCCGAAAGAGTTATTTAGTAAGAGAAAAGGAAATGCATATTCGTCTAATAAAAATGATGTATTTGGTTTTTTTTTAATTTTTAAATATTATAATATTAGAATATATGAATATATGGATTTTTTTTAGTTGGATGAATTTTATACAGGGTATATCAATTAATTTTTCTTTACAATCCATTAAATTTATTATAAAAATGGATTAAAAAAAGTTAGAGTCCCAAGGATAAAGGAAATTTAAAATGCCATTTTTTTTATCTACCATCAAATTCGATTTATTGAACCTACTCATTCTATTTAGAGATTAGTTATGACATCAAATGATTTCAATTCTCTCTCAATCGTAGTTGTAAGAGAATGGTAGGGATGACAAATCCGTCACGGATATGAGGCGGATAGTTTAATGGATATCCACAAAAAAATAAATAGATATTTAAATAACCGTTTGTTAATGGATATGGATACGAGTTTAATAATATCCGTGTCCGCAGATATCTTTTCATTTTCTTAAAACAATTGTCTTTATATATATATATATATATATATATATATATATATATATATATATATATATATATATATATATATATATATATATATATATATATATATATATATATATATATATATATATATATATATATATATATATATATATTTCGAAGTAAATCTTTCACATTTCATCCAAATTCTATTAACCATTTTATATCTAAATTCTTCAATAGTTCATATCTCAATTCAACAATTTCACAGTGCAACCAATTAGTGTCGTCATTCCTATGTTGAACCAGTGTTTTCCTTCCTATTTCCATGTCGTCTGCTCTTCTATCATAACTCACAAACACAATATCTTTTATTTTTTCGGTTAAAAATGAAATGTATGAATATTATGCTTGAATCTAATTATGTTTTGGTAAATAATAACAAAATTAACGTGATGAAATTTTATTGTTAAATTAAGAACGAATTGTATGATTGTTATGTGATAATAATTTTGTGTCTTTAAAATAAATTAAAAATATTTTTTTAAAAAAATAATTTTTATAAAAAGATATTATTCATGGATATCCATAAATATTCGTGGATATCGTAAAATTCACATATTATTCGTTTAACGAATACCCGCATGAATATGGGTTGGATATGAATATAATATTTATTCAACGGGACATATACAAATATTATAGTATCCGTCTTCATAAATATCTATTTATATCTCTAGATATTAGACTGTAATTCTCCTTATCAAATACAATGTTAATCATTATTAAATCATTTAACAATTCATTTGAAATGTCACGTTTTTGATTAATATCAATTTAAAAGTAATTAATGTAAGGTTCGAAATGCCACGTTTTTATTAATATCAATTTAAAAGTAATTAATGTAAGGTTCGAAATGCCATGTTTTTGTTAAATGCTGATTTAAAACTAATTAATGTACATTAGTTTATTATTTGGCCCAACCTACTTTTTCTTCCTCAATAAACATATGTTTTGGGATATTAACTAAACTTCTGTTGGGCCAAAAAGAAAAACAGAAAATATAGTGAATTACAGTCTAGCAAAATGTGTGCATGTTGGTAATCCAAGAAAAAGATATGGGAAATCAGTTAAATGTGTATGGGCAAACACATCGGTTGAAAAAGGAAGAGTCAATTATAGAATGAGATATAATAGGAAATAGTGTTATTTAATTTAATATTGGGAATTAAAATAAAAATTGATATTACAAACTCCAAAAATGTGTTATGTTATCACCGTCCATAAAACTATTTCATTTCGAAACTGAGATTGGGTAATAATAGCTTAAATACTCCATCATCTCTCTCAGACACAGGAACACATAGAGACATTCAAAACCCTCTCCTTCTGTTTCAGGTGATTATTTCTTTCTTTCGTTTCTTTTTTTTTTTTGTTAGATAGATCTAATAGTTAATCATCCGAGGTGATTTTGATTTCTAAAAAGGAAAATTGATCAAATAAAATAGTCTGCAAAATTCTAATTAAATTGCCAAAATTCGATATTATTATGTTGAACTTTAGTATAAGCATTGAAACATTAATTTTTACCGTTGTGTGTGAATTTTTTTAGTAGTTATGATGTCTATTTGTTGGAAAAATGTGGATTATTGTGATGTGTTTTTGATAATTTGTTGTCTTTCAAATAAAATATTGTTTCGTTAATAACTCATGAGGGAGCTTTGTTGAAAAATCATCACGATTAAAGTAGCTCTATCTAATAGCATGCCGGCGACTAATTTTCTCGGAATTTATAAAATTTCATTATATGATATCTTATTTCATTATATAATAAGGGTATGTATATGGCCAAGTAGTTAAATTATAAAATTCTTTTTTATTGTGGTTGTCAAGTTTTCTAATATAAAATTGAGCTACTTTTATTCCACTATAGTGTAGAAAAACTAAACTGTAGAATATATATTTAACATTTTGTGTTTGTCTTGATATCCACATTTTAATCGTATAAATTTGGCATGCTTTTAATTTCTTTTAAGTATTACGACAAATGAACTGACAGATCATCTAAACTTTTTTATAAGCTTATTAAATTAAAAAGTATAAATTATGAAAGATAAAAAAAATCATTTAATTTTAGTCAATTTAAATAAATATAAATAATTTTGTTATTATTATTTTATATTTTAAATTAAATTACAATAATAAAATCTAGTTAACTTGAAGAGTCAATAAAAATAAACTGACAAAATTTCATGATCAATATTATAAATAGTTTTTCTTAGCTCTATTAAATAAATAGTCTCATCAAATTTATATTATTAAATAAATTTGAAAAAGTCAATATAAACAAACATTCAATTATATTATTATTATTATTTTAATTTATTAATTTATTTAAACATTAATTATATATATATATATATATATATATATATATATATATATATATATATATATATATATATATATATATATATATATATATATATATATATATATATATATATATATATATATATATATATATATATATATATATATATATAGATTAATAGACAACCCTACAAACTCTGATTTAAAAATAAATCTATTACAAATTACAAATCAAATATAATAGTAAATCTATTATTACAAGTTACAAGTCAAACTTATCCATTAAAGTTTCACAAAATCTAACTTGATCTAGCATATTTCTAACATATATGTGAATTTTTTTATCTGACTAATTATATAAGGTGTCACGGATGCTAAATACAACGGAAGTTAGATCTATATAATCTATTTCGGAAAAAGATTAGTTTGTTGTTGTTGATTACTTATTTAAGTTGTCCTAAACCCGATATTTAATTATATTAGTTGGGCTGTTTGCGTTGTTTCAATTATAGCCATTAATCATTATTGACACATCCAAAAGAAACCACATGTTATCCATGTAATTATCTACCTATATGAGAGTTATTTCTTTGTGAACACTCTTTTGTTTGATACTTATTCACAACCTAGTTATTTAATGCTGCAACAAATTTTCATATTTAAAATCTATATAAGACTGATATCTCTAAAAAAATGTGTTTGTATTTGTTTCAGTATGAAATATATGCACTGATATTTATAATTATGTCTAATTTATTTAATTTTTAAAATTATTATCGGTGTCGTTGTGTCAGTGTCAGAGTTGTTTTTGTCGTGTCCATGTTTCATAGTTCAGAACTGAACTCACAAAATTTTCTTTGCATTCACAGGTAATTACGTGAAAATGGGAGCAGGTGGGAGAACCTCCCTTCCACCCTCGCAAACAAAACTAGAACAAGATCAACATTTGAAGCGTGCCCCAATTACCAAACCACCATTCACTCTCAGCGAAGTTAAGAAAGCAATTCCACCACATTGTTTCAATCGTTCCTTAATTCGATCATTTTCCTATGTCATTTTCGACCTCACCATAGTCTCGATCCTCGCCTACCTAGCCATAAACTACATTCCCACCCTTTTCGGTAACCACTATCTTTGGACTTGGCCCATTTACTGGGTCGTCCAAGGATGTGTCCTTACTGGAGTTTGGGTCATTGCACATGAATGCGGCCACCACGCATTCAGTGAATACCAATGGGTTGATGACTTAGTTGGCCTCATCCTTCATTCAAGTCTCTTGGTACCATATTTCTCATGGAAGTATAGTCACCGTCGCCACCACTCGAACACTGGGTCCCTTGAACGCGATGAGGTTTTCGTCCCTAAGAAAAAATCTCAAATTAGTTGGTACTATAAATACCTTGACAACCCACTAGGAAGATTCCTCACACTCGCTGTAACACTCACTCTTGGCTGGCCGCTTTACCTAGCCTTCAACGTTTCAGGCCGATACTACGACAGGTTCGCTTCACATTATGACCCGTACGGACCCATTTACTCCGATCGCGAAAGACTTCAAATCTATATTTCAGACGCAGGCGTTCTTGTGGTATCTTACGGGCTTTACCGTCTTATTTTGGCACAAGGTTTGAATTGGGTTATTCGAGTTTATGGAGTTCCACTTCTTATAGTAAATGGATTTTTAGTTATGATCACTTACTTACAACACACTCATCCTGCATTGCCTCATTATGATTCAAGTGAATGGGATTGGATGAGAGGTGCTTTGGCAACTGTGGACCGAGATTATGGAATTCTTAACAAAGTTTTTCATAACATAACTGATACTCATGTTGTTCATCATATGTTTTCAACTATGCCACATTATCATGCTATGGAAGCTACAAAAGCTGTGAAACCTATTTTGGGTGAGTATTATCATTTTGATGGGACTCCAGTTTATAAGGCTATGTGGAGAGAGGCTAAGGAGTGTCTTTATGTTGATCCAGATGAAGGGAGTGAGGTTAAAGGTGTTTATTGGTATAGAAACAAGCTTGAGTAATATAAGATTAATGGTTAGTTTGAGGTATTATGTAGTTTACTAGTTGTTGGTTTTGATGTTTTGGTTCCTTTGTTGTTGTGTCTTGTTAAGTCTATGTTGGTAGTTAAGTGTGTTTGGAATAATTGATATGGTTATCCATGGAAATAATAATGGTAATTAATAATAAAATGATATATAGTGCATAGTTCTTTGTTGAGTAATAAAGTTGAAGTCTTGTTGTAGTGACAACTTTTAGCATTGATAGTTTCAATTCATTGTCTTTAAAATTTTAATTTTGATATTGATATTAAGAATAGTTACTCATTTGATTATTGTACTAAATTTGTTCAAATATATAATTTTCATGATATTGGAAGCCCGTAAAATGTATGGTTAGTTTTACACTAATATTCATGAATCTTGAAGCCTGGGAAAGTTTAACAATGTTTTGGGCTTAGAACCTTAAACACAAATAAGATCACAAATGAGACCACAAAACCTGTCACTGAAATCTAGATCACATATTAAATGTATGTGTTAAACAAGTTCAGATGTAATCATAACAAAAATAAATACACTACTTACGTGGCCTCAACTAGCCTCAAGAGTTCTCCTTTAAGCACGGGCAGCAGATAAGAATGCGATATCCAAAAATATCGCCTCATATATCTTGCCTTAGTTTCCCAATTATGAAGAATATGACTTTCTTGGTCCTCTATAGTTAAAGTGCCATCCATATACTCGTCATAGTTATGGTTAATATATTGCTGATTTATCAAAGGTCACATATACAAGTGAAGTATGTGCGTGTGAGCCTATGTGAAGACGTGCAATGACTTTTTTCTAGGTTCTAGTAGGTCTTTGGACGACGATCCTAATGCAAGGGGGTTATGATGATTAACTCATTTTAGAATATGGAGATCTAGTATAAATAATGTTTAAAGTAACAAAAAAATTGAAGGGCTCCTCTAGAAGGTTGCAAAAAGAGTTAGAAACCATGATGAAGACGAAAAACAAAGTAAAAAAATGATAAAGAAGACAATTAAGACCTATAAAATAAGAAGTTCATGATATCATGTAGAAATTTTTTATAAATTTATTTCAAAGGTGTGTCAAATGTACATGTGAGTGCACTCCCCTCGTCTAATTTTAGGAGTTATTTAATATTTTAGTGATATCAATAGGTTCCTAGTTAGTTTTGTTGTAAGTATTTATCTAACTAAGTTTCTCACATTAATATATTTTTGAAAAATTATTTCATGCATGAGAAAATGAATCTTGTCAAATTTTATTTATGTGATGAATAAAAGTTCTTCATTATTTAACATGGAGGTTTACAATAGTATTTATTGATTTGTTATTCTTGCATGATAGTTATGGTAGAGCAACTCTATACAATTAGAATTTCTTAACTACCATAATCAACTACTAATAACTTCTAACTGATTTTGTGTAAACTAACTACTTCTAACTATTTTTAGGATTGTTTGAGGAACAAATTAGTATTTTCTAACTTGTTCATGGTGTAATATTCTCCCAGGATAGATGTTAATCATGCCTAACTTGGAAAGTAGAATGTGAAATAGTTGGGGTAGAAGAGACTTGGTGAAAACATTAGCCAATTAGTCTTTGGAGGAAATCAGAAGCAATTTGAACACTTTAGCTTGTAATTTCTCGAGAACAATGTGGCAATCAATCTCCAAGTGTTTGGTACGCTCATGGAAAACGGGATTTACAAGAATGTGTAATGCACTCAAGTTGTCACAATACAAAGTTAGAAGTTTTGAAGTGATCATTCGAAGATCTTGAAGAAGATATATCAACCATTGCATTTCGCAAGCGGTTGTTTCAAAAACACGATATTCAGCCTTAGATGAGAAGCGTGAGACTATGCTTTGTTTCTTTGATCACCATGAAATAAGAGATTTGACAATAAATAAGCATTGGTCTGATATGGAGCGGTGTGTGTCTACACAACCTGCCTAATCAGCATCCAAAAATCTAATCAATTATAAGTGAAAATCTTTAGGAAAGAATAATTCATGAGCATGGCATCCCTTTAAGTATTTGTAGAGTCTTAAGTCAGATTTATGATGAGTGATTGTGGGATTGGTGAGGTATTGGCTCAGTTTTTGTTTGATGAAGGTGATATCTGATATGTTAGCTATGAGGTAAAGTAACCATCTAACTAAGCGTCTGTATGGAGAGATATTAATGTATGCAGGACTTGACTCATGGTGGAGTTTAATAGTTGGATCAGCGGAAGTGGATACTGGCTTATATCCAAGAAATCACGTGTCTGTTAAGAGATCCAAGAAATATTTGTGTTAGCATTGTGTGATTCCTTTTGAGGAGTGTGCAACTCCGAGTCTAAGAAAGTATTTAAGGTGGCCAAGGTTTTGGATTTGAAATGCTTTGTGGAGAACTCATTTGATGTGATCAAATTCAGTCATGGAGTTGCTTGCAAGGATGAAATTGTGGCATAAACTAATAGAAGAGTGAAATTGTTATCAATTTTCTTGGTGAGTAAGGAGTGATCTGAGTAGGTTTGTTTGTAGTGTTAAGCAAAGAGATGAGATGTGAGCTTTTCATGCCATTTACGACTTTCCTACTTGAGACCTGTAGCATTCCAAAACTTGCCTCATTGTTTTTTGATCTACTGGCTTGTGTTTCTCTTCATTTTGCATTTCTGTATATCATGACATTAGTTCTCGAGACATGGGATCAAGGTGTTTTTATGGCTTGAGGTTCTCTTTTTATTACAAGAGTTTAAACAACGAGCGTTAGAGGCTTTGACATGTATTTTGCCCAGCAATCAAGTGGCTTATTTTATTCAGCAGGTTATTTTTAGCACAGGAGACATGTCACAGGTTATCTCAGACATTTTCACAATTATAATATCCCAAGGCAAGTTTCAGAGACTTAACGGGGCTCAGAACAGGTGAAAACAGACTAATATGCAAGTTTCCCTCCAAATGGCGCATTTTTCAAAATTTGTGAGTGGTTAACCGACTAACCGATTTGTACTAGCAAATGATTAATCGATTAACCAAAGGAAAATCTGCACAGATACGTGCATTTTCAATGCTGCCACTTTTGGGGTCCATTTTGATCACTTATGAATTGATTTTTACACCAGAAGAAGGATCTAGAATCACTCTAAATTTTGATTAACTTTCAAAACCAGTCCAATTTCCCTCCAATTTTCCATTCCAATTTTCAAAACCTCACTCCAAACCATAATTCTACTCTTAATCAAGAGCTTATTTAAGTGAATTTGCTCCAAACCTCAAGGAAGAACCCTCATAATTTCATATTTCACACTCATTCATTCTCATTCTTCAAAATTTGCTCTCAAATTCTCTCAACATTTCTACACTCCAAAACTCCATTAGAGCTCTTTCGCTTGAATTCTTTGATTCTTCATTGGAATCATTGAATTCTAGAGCTAAACCTCCATCATCTTCAATTCTTCATTTGGTTTTCGTTTGGATTTGGATATGATTTTGGAAGCAAAGCTTTTAAGTGATTCTTGGATCAATTTTGGCTTATTTTGGCTTGTTTTTCACTTCTCTTGCAAGAAATCTCTTGGATCTTGAAGTTTACTAGGGTTTCTAGCTTGGATCTATCAATTTGCAGTAAATCAACAATTACCAAAGCAAATCTCAGCTTTGAAGGTTGGTTAATTCTAGATTCATTTCTGTTTTGAGCTTATTTGGATAATCACAATGTAGATCTTCAATTTTAATTAATTTTGGTGATTTTGATCTTTGTGATTTGTGATCTCAATGCTTTATTAAATTTGATTGATGTTTGATCACTGATTACATGATCATTTGGATGATTGCATATTGAATTAATTGCTGAAAGTGCTTTTGAATTGCTATTTTTCTGCTTCTAGTGCAGTGTTAATCGATTAATTAGTTGCAGTACAAATCTGGTTAATCAATTAACCAATGTAAATTCATCCATTTTTGAGTGGTTAATCGATTAACTAAATTTGCACTGCAAATGGTTAATCGATTAACACTGGACCAGAATGTGATTTTTGATTGTTTTCAAGCATGTTTTGATTTCTTGCCATGTTTAACCTTCATGGATTGATATGATGCATTTGTGTGGACTGTTTTTGACCTGTTTCATCATGCTTGATTATTTGATTGTGATTCTTCGACGCGTGACTTTTGGTTTTTGTTTGAATGCTTAACATGTTCGTGTTTCTTGATTGATATGATGATCATATGCTTTGCTTGCTTGTGTCATGTTAATGATTAATTGTTGATGATTATCTTGCTGGACTTGTGATGCATGTTTGTATTCGCTTCCGATTCCGTTTGTTGCATGATCGTTTATTTACTTGAATTGATATGAAAAGCATGTTATTCTTGATGATTCTTAATGAGGCAATATTGTTGAACATTTGTGTTTGTTTGTTGATGCATGTCCATCCTTGCTTGATAGTTGTTCATGATTGATGTTTGCTCATGTAGATTGCATTGAAACATGCTTGCTCCCCTGCTTTCTACATTTGTGTTATTCTGAATTTACATGCTGTCTATGTTATGCTTCTTGTTGCCTGCCTTTTACACCTACTTTTGTGCTGAATTATTAGCTGTTAAATGTTGTTGTGCTGCCTTGCTGGAATTTATTGCTGTTTTATGCATGAAGCATTGTTGTAGCTGATGTTTTTTCCTTATTTTCTTGCTTTTTTCTTGCTTTTGCATGCTCCCTTGGGATTCCTAGTACAACTTAATTTCCGATTAAGCTTGGAGTATGATAGACATTAGGAGTGTAATCCATGCATGATAACAAGTAGGCTAGTCCCTTTTAACCACAACCTTAGGTCCTTCTTTTGCATGCTAACTTTAGGATAGAATTTCCTTTCGCATCCCGACCTTAGGGCCACTTTGCATGACAACGTTATGACCGAGTTTCCCTTAGACCTTATGTGCATCTTTCTCTCTTCTCATCTCAAAACAATTCAAATACTTAATAAAAATGATGAACATTGCGTGTCACGAGCCTTAAGCATTTGAGAAATGATGAGTGACGGGTTTCTCCTTACTTGTCTACAATGTTTAGTGTACGCCCCGTGGGTGATATGCGACACATTCGTTCCTATATCATAGTCTTTAATGCAATGTGAATCACAAAGCAAACTAATTCACTTCACTAACACTCACAAACAAAATTCATTCCTTTTTATCCTTTGGGATTTGTGTTTCAAACTCATTTTCAGAAAGAGTATGTTACTTTTTCGTTATATCGCAAACAGACATCGACCCTAACTGCTAGAAGGCGAATTTAACGTCACTCATAAAAAACACTTAACCAACATGTGGTTTAGTTTCCCAAACTACGTTTACTCTGATTTCTCATACCAAATGAGGATACGTAGGCACAAGATAGTGATGTTTTGGCGAGCAACCTTTTCCCAATCACCCGTAGTTTTCCGAACTACATTGACTCTGAGTTTCCCATTGCACTAGGGAGTATGTAGGCATATGGCGACAATATCCTATCGAGTCTCTTTATTTTTTTTCCTTCTTTCTTGTTTCCACTTAGCAGTAGTTTATAGATGACACACCCTTTGATTATACAACAAGTGTGGATCCCGTTGAGTACAACGGACGTGAGGGGTGCCCATACCTTCCCCTTGCATAACCGACTCCCGAACCCAAGATTTGGTTGTGATGACCATGTCTTTTCCCGTTCTTCAAGTTTTCTTCGATCGTTTCTTCTCCTTCCATTGGGATAAATAACATTCGGTAGCGACTCTTCTGTTTATTTCTGTCGGTGTCTTTTGCAGTTGCGACAACTGGCGACTCTACTGGGGACTCTGGTTCCCTATGCGAGTCAATCATAGCGCTTGTCAATTTTTGTTCTTTGGCTGTTTACTTTTATGCAGTAATTTACTTTTATGTATATTATCTGTTGTATATTATTGCATTTGCATTTTACTATTGCATATTATATTATGCTTCTGTTGCTGTGTTGTCGGGTGGGTTGTTCCATGAGAGATAAGCCCAATCCCCAAGCTTGAGTATACACATAGGATTAGTGTGGAGAGTTGTGTGTACTTGTGTGGCATCTTGACATGTAAGAGTTAGCACGAAATTCACGTCCAGACGAGGTTTTCTTTAGAGACATCATATCCTATGCATCTTGGGAAATTGAGGGGGTGTTGAATTAGAAAGCTAACGACTCTAGAGACCGTTCATTGGGAAGTCAATTGAGACTTCCTCGATTGACCATGATGCCAAACCAGAAATGGTGAATGTATCATCGTCTCTCGACCTGAGAGTCCGTGATACTAATGACCTGTATAGGATGTCGTACCATCCAAGACTAAAACCCACATGTGAGAGGGATGGATTTTGCAGGAAACTTTGACCTTCGACCAACCCGATTTTCTAGTTTTCTTGTCAGAACAAACCTTTGATCTTGGGTATTATGGTTTTCTGTTACCTCAGTGTTCCAGATTTTTGGGTTTCTTATTAGAGCAGAGCTCTAGTTATATCCAGTCAACAACACAACAACAATCTTGAGCATTGGATAACTTGATCTCGTGTTTACATCTGCATAATCATCCTACATTTTAACATTGCATGTTTATGTGTTTTACAGATTCTTGTCTCTCCTTTGATTCTGGTTATCCGGTTCTGGTTTTCTATAGAGATGGAGGCTGAGAAGAAGATCATTATATACAAGTTTCCATCACCGAAGTTGGGACCTTTATTTGGTCTTATTGCTATGGTTGATCTCGGTATTCTTGAGGTCTTCAGAAAGGACTATGGGAGGATTTTGAGTCTTGTCCGTAAGGTCACAAGCTATGAGCAGGGAGCCATTCAGGCTTTGTTACAGTTTTAAGACCCTCCGCTATGATGTTTCACCTTTCCATATTATGTGTTGGTTCCTACTTTAGACGAGTATGCTTTTACCTTGGGAGTGTCGGTCCAAGATGAAGTGACATTCTTTCAATCAGAAGAAGAACCCGATCTCGAAAAGTGTGTTGCCGCTCTTTATTTGAGCGCATCTGAGTTGGTTGATCATGTCGTCAGCAGAAATGGAATTTTTGGCTTTACCTTATCTTTCCTGGTGGATAAAGCCCAGAGATATGCTAAAGAGGGTTGTTGGGTGGTCTCTAGTGCTATCTTAGCTATGTGTATATATGGCATTGTGCTATTTCCCAATATACCGGACTTCGTTAATATGGATTCCTTTCGTATCTTTGTTTCCAAGAATCATATACCCACTCTCCTAGGAGACTTGTACCAATCAGTACATTACAAGAATGAGAAAAAAAGGGGAAAGACTGTTTCTTGCTGTACATCACTTTTCCACAAGTGGTTTATAGATCACCTTCCTTGTTCTGGAGCTTTTGTTGATTCGAGAAATTCATCTGAATGGTCTAAGAGACTCATGGATTTGACAGCCAAGGATGTTGTCTGGTTTAGCAGAGATCTGCTTGGTAAAGAGATCATCTTCAGTTATGGTAGCTTCCTCAATGTGCCTTTGATGGGGAGGAAAGAGGGAATCAATTACAACCCTTCTCTCGTTGTCAGATAACTTGGGTATGCTTTGAGGGGATCCCCAAAGGATGAAGAAATTCAGGAATCTATGTACTATACTGGCATAGCTGACCCTGGTGTTTTGGAGAGAGTAGTGGAGGCATGGAGTATAATCCACAAGAGGGGGAAGCTTTCTTTAGGGAAGAGTGATTGTAGAGCCTATGATCCATACATGGAGTTGATTCAAAAGAGGGTTAAAAAGATATTGTTGCCTTTCTATATTGAGGAACCCTTGTATCCTTTGATCATTGAGCAGCCTACAACGATTGATATCCCAAGATACTACAAGCTTTGGGCAGAGAAGGAAGAGTTGCGCAAAGAGAATGAAGAATTGAAAAAGGAAATCAGTCAGTTGAAGCATGACAAGAATGAGGCTCTCCACTTGGCTAAAGTGAAGACAGAAGCATTAACCAAGTTAGAGAAGGAGCTAGATGAGGAGATCAGGGTGTGAGAGCGGATTGGCCAGGATCTGAAGAGTACGGACATCATTTTGAAACATAGAAAGAAGGATTTAGACATAGCGTGTCTGGAGATATCTAAATTCAATGAGCAATGGAATGATACCATAACTGCTAACAAGAATAGGGAAAACCAAATTCACAGTCAGATTGATAAGTTGAAGGCATAACTCAAGGTCAAAGAAAGAGAGGTGATGGTAGAATCATCCCGTAGATGGACAAGTGAGCAGAAACTCCATGAGACTCTATCAGCACTTGAAGAGCTCAAGATCCGGGCAGATTTGAAAAAACCCAAGTTGGAAGATGCCTTCAGTGAAGATACTTAGGAAGAGTCCTATCATTGTCTCAGATATGTTATACACAGAAGGGACACCCTCATTAGAGAATTGGTCGCCAAACCAGATCATCTAGACACGAAGATGATGCTCAAGAAGGCTCAGACCTGGAGTAAGAAGCATGGTTGTTGGGGAGGATCATCGTCTAATATGTCATAGTAGTTTCTCTTCTTTTATATCTTGATCATCACCAGATTTTTTGGATGGGATGAGTACCCTTTTGTATTCAGATCTCTCTCATTTGTTGATATGTATTGACTCAGCTTTACTTGATCTATGAGAAGATTATTGTGGTATTCTTGTCCATCTCTACTATTCATGTTTATTGAAACTAGAATCAAGGGGGAGATCTCCTTGTAAATACATAGACATGTTTTCATTTTGCATGTTACATTCTCATTTGCATAGCAGGTGTCTGCATTGGCCTTTTGTTCTTATCTCTGCTTGGTTTTCTTCAACAGTAACAGGATTGCAGAATCAGGTTTCCATAGATACTCAACTCGAGGGAATCAGTAAAGGATTATGGATCAAGTTAAGGCTGAATTGCAGAAATTCAGGGCTCGCATGACTCAGTTTATGAAGCTAATGCAGAATGTTGCTAATGGACAGGAACAATTAAGGACCCTAGTCCAATATCTGATAGCACGGGTTGATGAATAAGGTGTTTTTCATGGAGGATCTGGTGTTATTCCTCCACCTGTTGGTGGCACTGTTCCATAAGGCAATAATATTCCTACTGTTGTCATACCTCCGGGCGGAGGTGCTATTAATGAAACTGGTAATGTTGCTGGTGGAAGTGTGTATGCAGTACACGAGGCTGCTGGTCCTCGTTGGGATGAAGATCATCAGGATGATATCTTTTCTATGAGAGATATTGAAGGTGGTTTTCCATCTGAAGCTGACAAAAGGTTTAAGCTGATCGAGGAAAACATGAAGTTTTATGAGAACTAAATTTCTTTGGGTCTCGATATGCCAGATCTTGGTCTAGTTCCCGGGGTCAAAATTCCCCCGAAGTTCAAGGTGCCAGATTTTGACAAGTACAAAGGGACGACCTGTCCTAAAGTACATATCTGGGCATACTACACAAAAATGTCTGCATACTCTGACGACAAGAGGTTGTTAATGCATTTTTTTCCAAGATAGTATGGCAGGAGCGTCTTTGGAATGGTATATGGGGTTGGAGAGAACCCATGTCAGACGCTGGAGAGAATTGGCAGAGGCCTTTGTTCGCCATTATCAGTACAATAGTGATATGGCACCAAACAGGGTGCAATTATAGTTTGTCACAAAAGAATAAAGAAAGCTTCAAAGAATACGCCCAGAGGTGGCAGGAATTAGCAGCAAGGGTGCAACCTCCCATGGTGGAGAGGGAATTGATTGACATGTTTATGGTTAGATTTCCTGGAGTGTATTATGAGAAGTTGATAGGTTGCATTTCGGTGGGATTTTCTAATTTGGTGATGGCAGGTGAGATAGTGGAAGTGGAATTAAGTATGGAAAAATTCCAAATGGAAGTGGATCCTCTTGGAGGAATGAAGAAACCATATACAACAAACCCTAAGAAGAGAGAAGGGGATGCTAAAACTATTTCTCACAAGGGTAAAGGTAGAGCACAATCTCAGTATAATCAACAAGTTGCTACTGTAGCCATCCCGATTGTACCTCAGTAACAAGCGAATGCTCCTCATCATTACCCTGGTAGGCCAAAAATAACCAATAGACAGTTTGAGACTCCACCGATGCCATACTCACAATTATTGCAACATTTGCTTCAATTACAGCTTATTCAAAAGAGGACTTTGACTCCTCTCACTGGTGCACCTCCTCCTGGTTATGACGCTAATGCAAGATACGAGTTCCATTCAGTCACCCCAGGCTATCATATTGATAATTGTAAAGCCTTCAAGCACAAGGTTCAGGACTTTCTTAACTCAAAAGTTATTAACTTTACCAACGAGGGGCCTAATGTGAACCAAAACTCAATGCCAAATCATGGTGTGGTAAGAGCGAATGATATTATTGATGGAGAAAGATTGAATCTGACAATGGATGTCAAGGATTTGAAGACTCCTTTAAGGTTCGTGAAGGACAAGTTGTTGAAGGGGGGAGTATCCCCAAGATGTTATATTGATTGTTCAGAATGTGAAGTGCAACCCGAGGGTTGTGATCTTTTGAAGAGTGGTATCCAGAGGATGATTGATGATGGTTATTTACAATTTGACAGTGTTGTAGGGGGAAGATGTTGATGATGGAGCTAGTAATGATGGAAAAGATATCGCCACAATTTCAATTCCTTACCGGACCATAAATATTTCAGCGCCCGCTCAGCCAGCACCAGTGATCATTACTGTTCCAGGACCCATGCCGTACAAGAGCACCAAAGTCATCCCATGGAACTATGGGGTAGAAGTGTTCTGTAACATGTAGAAGTAAGAGTTGACCAGTTCGTCATATGATGGTTCTACTATTGAAAGCATATTTGGTGTGGGAGGGATCAATCGAAGTGGAAGGGTCTTTTCTCCTTCTGATGCTAATACTAACAAAACTGATAAGGGATAAGGAAAGGCAGTGGTTAAAGATGATACGCAACAACAGTCCGGTAGTGCTTTTTTTTCTAAGGATGCCGAGAAGTTTATGAGGCTAATTCATAAGAGTGACTACAAGATTGTGAATCACTTGAATTAGACTCCTTCGAAGATTTCCATTCTGTCTTTGCTGTTGTGTTCGGAAGCACACCATAATGCTTTGTTGAAGATCTTGAATTCAGCATTACTGCAGGAAATTTCAGTTAACCAATTGGAAGGGGTTGTGGTGCACGTCAATGCTGGCAATGGTTTAGGTTTCAGTGACCTAGATTTGACTCTTTCTAGGAGAAATCACAACCATGCTTTGCATATTTCCATGAAGTGTAGAGGATCATTATTGTCTCATGTCCTAGTTGACACAGGATCGTCACTCAATGTGTTGCCGTAGAAGGCGTTAATGAAGTTGGATACCTAGGGGTGGCTTTGTACGCCTAGTGATTTGGTGGTGAGAGCATTTGATGGATCAAAAAGGTCTGTGTTTGGAGAGATTGCCATGCCAATTCAGGTTAGACCTGAAGTTTTTGATGCAACTTTCTACATAATGGATATCCAGCCAGCGTGTATCTTCTTGCTTGGCCGGCTATGGATACATGTTGCGGGAGCAGTTACGTCAACGTTGCATCAAAAGCTGAAATACATGATGGAAGGAAAGGTTATTACGGTGTGTGCTGAAGAAGATATAATGGTTAGCCATCTGTCATCCTTCAAGTATGTTGAGGTGGATGGGGAGATCCACGAAATGATCTATCAAGCCTTCGAAGCTGTACAAATTCAGGAGAAGCCTCCTGTAAAAGTCAAAGGCCCAAAGGTTTTAATGTCGTCTTTCAAAGAAACTCGTGCTATTGTTGAGTCTGGAACTTATTAGGGGTGGGGCCATGTGCTTGATGTTCCTGTCAAACAAGATAAATTCGGCCTAGGGTACAAGTTCTCCGATTCTTCTCAAGACCCTCCAAGATACAGGGGACGTGTTCAATTCACCAGTGGTGGAGTCATATTTAACAAGATTCATGCCATCTGGGACGATGAAGGTGATAACGACTGCCATATGGATGCTTGAATTCGTCCATGTGCTCCTGGCCAGAAGTTGTGCAATTGGACCACCGAGGAAGTCATTAATGTTACTACTGCAGAGTAATTTTCACTGTTTTGATTATGTTCAGTCCTAAGTTCTGCTTAAGATGTAGTGACCCTTCTGTGGGGCCTGTTTGTTATTTGCACATTATTATAAATAAAGGACGTTTTTCACATTCAAATATTGTGACCCCTGTTTTTCCTTTTTCTGGTTTTTGCATTTTATTAACAGAAAAATGGCAATGTGTTTTGTTTGTTGCATTTCATAATAAACATAAACATCAATCATGTAGGTCTATTTTCTCATATACCGTCGATTTTGATTCAGCTATGGTTCAGTATGACTTTTATAATCCCATTTATCAAGCTGAAGAAGAGACTGATGAAGAATGTGAACTACCCGAAGAGTTAGCCAGACTTCTAAAGCTAGAGGAACGGGTCATTGTGCCTCATCAGGAGGATATTGAAGTCATTAATCTGAGTACCGAAGACGACAAGAAAGAGGTCAGAATTGGGGCTGCATTGGAAGACGGTATCAAGAAAAGATTGGTTGAAATGCTCTGTGAGTATAAGAATATATTCACTTGGTCTTACCAAGACATGCTCGGGATGGATACAGATATTTTGGTACATCGGTTGCCTCTTCGAGAGTAATGTCCTCCAGTCAAGTAGAAGTTGAGAAGGACGAGGCCCGACATGGTAGTCAAGATTAAAGAAGAAGTTCAAAAGCAGTTAAGCGTTGGTTTTCTTGCTGTCATAAATTTGTCTCCGCGGGTCGCTAATATTGTTCTTGTACCTAAGAAAGATGGAAAGATCAGGATGTGTGTTGATTACAGAGATCTAAACAGAGCGAGCCTGAAATACAATTTCCCGCTTCCTCACATTGACGTGTTGGTCGATAACACCGCCCAATATTATGTGGTTTCCTTCATGGACGGCTTCTCTGGGTATAACCAAATCAAGATGGCCCTAGAGGACATGGAGAAAACTACTTTCATTACATCGTGGGGGATTTTTTGCTATAAAGTGATGCTCTTTGAATTGAAAAATGCTAGGGAAACCTATCAGCAGGCGATGGTGACTCTCTTTCATGATATGATTCATCAAGAGATCAAAGTTTATGTTGATGACATGATTTCAAAGTTACAGACGGAGGAAGGACATCTGGTCAATCTTCTGAAGCTGTTTGAAAGATTGAGGAAATTCAAGCTGAGGCTGAATCCTAATAAGTGCACCTTCATGGTGAGATCTGAAAAGCTACTGGGGTTCATTTTAAGTGAAAAGGCTATTGAGGTAGATCTTGCCAAAATAAAAGCTATTCAAGAAATGCCTGAGCCGAGAATGGAAAAAGAGGTTCGTAGTTTCTTGGGGAGGTTGAACTACATTGTAAGGTTCATATCTCATCTTAAATCCACTTGCGAGCTAATAATCAAAATTGTTAAGAAAATATCAAGCGGTCAGGTGGAACAAAAATTGCCAAAAGGTGTTTGTGAAAATAAAAAAGTATCTGCAGGAACCTCCAATACTCATGCCTCCAGTAGCAGGGAGACCTCTAATCATGTATCTCACGGTTCTTGAGAATTCAATGGGATGTGTACTCGGTCAATAGGACGAGACAAGTAGGAAAGAACACGTTATTTACTACCTGAGTAAGAAATTCGCTGATTGCGAGCCAAGGTACTCGATGCTGGAAAAACATGTTGTGCACTCGCATGGGCAGCTAAGCGTTTGAGTACGTGTTTGAAAAGCAAGCACTCTCCGAAAGGATTTCCCACTAGAAAATGGTTTTAACAAAGTATGATATTCAGTATGTTTCCCAAAAAGCCATTAAGGGAAGTGTTCTGTCAGAATATCTCGCTGAATAGCCAATTCAGGACTATGAACCGATGAAGTTTGAATTTCCAGATGAAGACATCATATTTCTGAAGATGAAGGAATGCGATGAGCCTTTTCCTGACGAGGGTCCTGAAATTGGATCTCGGTGGAAGTTGGTTTTTGACGGTGCTGTTAACTCATATGGCAACAGAATTAGGGCGATCATTACAATTCCTCACGGTTCTCATATACCATTCACTGCCCCGTTGAAGTTTGCTTGCACCAATAATGAATCTGAATATGCAGGGTGCATTATGGGTTTAGAAGAGGCCATTGATCTAAGGATCAAGAATCTTGATGTATATGACGATTCAATGTTGGTTTTTAATCAGATCAAAGGAGAATGGGAAACTCGTCAGGCTAACTTGGTGCCATACAAGAATTACGCAAGAAGACTGCTACCCTTCTTTGATAGAGTTGAGTTCCATCATGGGCCTAGGGCTAAGAATCATATGGAGGACGCATTGGCCATGGTTGCGTGAATGTACAAAGTGAATTTCTGGAATGAAGCTCCAACGGTGACCATCATGCATCTTGACATACCTGCCTTCGTGTTTGCAGTTGAAAAGGCGTCATATGGAAAGCCCTGGTATTTTGACATCAAGCATTTTCTCAAGACTCAAGAGTACCCACCTGTGGCATTTAGCAAAGATAAGAAGACTTTGAGGAGACTTTCAGGAAACTTCTACTTAAACAAGGATGATGTGTTGTATAGAAGAAACTTTGACATGGTCTTGTTGCAGTGTGTTGATGAACACGAATCAGGCCTGTTGATGGAAGAAGTCCATGAGGGTTCTTTTGGTACTCACGCTGGTGGACATGCAATAGCCAGAAAATTGTTGAGAGCTGGGTATTATTGGATGACTATGGAATCCGATTTTTTCAAATACGCCAGGAAATGCCATAAATGCAAGATTTATGCTGATAAGGTGCATGTGCCAGCTAACCCTCTGAACGTGTTGACATCTCCTTGGCCCTTTACAATGTGGGGCATTGATATGATTGGAAAGATTGAGCCGACTTCTTCCAATGGGTATCATGTTATTTTTGTTTCCATCGATTACTTTACGAAGTGGGTGGAAGTAGCCTCCTTTGCTAATGTCACGAAGCAAATGGTTGCCCAATTCATAAAGAAGGACATCATTTGTCGTTATGGAATCCCAGAGAGAATCATTACTAATAATGGTTCAAATTTGAACAACAAGATGATGAAGGAACTGTGGCAGAGTTTCAAGATTGAACATCATAATTCTTTTCCATTTCATTCGAAGATGAATAATGTTGTTGAGACAGCGAACAAGATTATCAAGAAGATCATGCAGAAGATGGTTGTAACCTACAAGGATTGGCACGAGATGTTTCCCTTTGTTCTACACGGTTATCGTACTCCAATACGTACATCAAACGAGGCAACTCCTTTCTCACTAGTGTATGGTACGGAAGCAGTCCTACCATTGGAAGTTGAGATTCCTTCTTTAAGGGTATTGGCTGATGTGAAGCTTGACGAAGCTGAATGGGTGCAAGCTAGGTTGAACTAGTTAAATCTTATTGACAAGAAGAGATTGGCAGCCATTGCTCATAGCCGGTTGTACTATAGTAGGATAAAGCCTTTGATCAGAAAGTGCATCCTTGGTACTTTCAGACAAATGATTTGGTTTTGAAAAGGATCCTTCCTCCTCTAATAGATCACAGGGGAAATGGACTCAAAACTATGAAGGTTTATATTGTCGTAACTCGAAATTTGACCTCTTCTTTTGCCTTTGCATGAGCACGTGTATTTCCATCACTAGCATACATTCACATGTTTTTCTATGATCTTTGTTGCAGGAACTTTCAAGTTTTACAAGCCCCATTAATCACATCACCCCAAAGATATCACATTATCAAAACAATCACAAAATAAACGTTTCTATACCTATTCATCAGAGCAAGAGTTCGAAAATCAGAGTCATGACCACAACATCATTTTCAGGAAAAATTGGGCAAGTTTTAGCTTGGTTAATCAATTAACCATTTGCTAGTGCAAATGGGTTAATCGATTAACCCTTCTAAAATTTGCAGAATCTGCTGCATTTTCAAGACAACAATTTCTACTTCTCATTTTTGGGGTCTACATTGCTCTAGCATTATGTGGAACATTCTAGACAGCTCTAGACACTTTAATACATTTCTACACACTTCAAGGCATTTGCTCCAAAATATTAATTGGGATTGAGACCTCCATGTTGCTTCATTTCCAAGCATGTGAGCCCTTAGATTCAAGTTTGCATTAGGATGGTTACCGAGTTAACTACCTAACTAACTGAGTTAACCTCCAACTCAATGAGTTGAGGCTAACTAACTCTAAGGCTAGTTCCAAGGCTACATCCAAAGCTCACTTCAAGCATAGCAACTCCGAAGCAAAACTCTATATAAGCAAATTATCATCATTTTACAAAGGATCCGATCATTCTCCCAAATTCTCACACTTGACCACTCTCAATTCTCTCACATTCTCTCTGAATTTTCTGCAACTTCTACTCATAGTCTTCTTCAGCTTCATCCAAAACCTCACTAGAGCTTAAAACCTCCATTAAAGAGTAGCAACTTCTTCATCGGAAGTGATTTCTCTTGAGCTTAACCATCATCATCTTGTAAATTATTGTTGCTTCTATAGAGTTATATTGCATTCGGATTCATCTCAAGTGTTTACTTCAAGCTTATTCGGTGTAATTTTAATTTTGGAGTTTTCGTCGAAATTTGCTCGGTTTCGCTACGGTTCGATTGCAAATTCTGTTTTCTCTGGATTTCTTTGAATAAATTCATCATATTACATTTTCAACAATATCCAAGGCAAATCTCATCCTTGTAGGTTGGTTAATTCTCACTCTTTCCATTGTTTTGATCGTTACCGTATTGTTTGTGATGTAGTTTCGACGTTTTTCTCGTTTGTGAATTGATTGTGCATTGATTTGATCTGTAATCTTGATGTGTTAATTGATCACATAAGTGCTTATTTGCTTTTTTCGAACTTCACTTTCGTGCATGATTGTTTTCCCTAACATGTGAAGGATTGCACAAATCAAAATTGGACAAAAGTGCTTTTGAAAACTCATTTTTCAGGCTCTATTTCAATGTTAATTGATTAACACTTTTCCACAGGAAAAGTGTTAATCGATTAACCATGCATTTTTCAACTAATTTTCCTGTTTTTAAAGGGTTAATCGATTAACACTTTTGCACAGACAAAGTGTTAATCGATTAATACTTTTGCACAGACAAAGTGTTAATCAATTAACACTGGTCCAAAAGGCCATTTTTGTACATTTTCATGTATGTTTGGTTTTTCTTCCTCTTTCAACTCCCATGGATTGATATGCTTGATTTTTATGGATGTTTTAACTTCTGTTTGAAGCATGCTTGTGCATTTTTCAATTACCGATTTTATCGATTTCGCATTTGTTGGCATTTTTGACATTGTATGAACATGTTCATTTTTGCCTAATCTTTGATCACATGATTACTTGGTTTGTGATACATGCTAATTAACTTTAGTACTGTTTTATGCTTCCATTCTTGATTTCATTGAGATTGTTCCTCTTTGGAATAAACTTAATCTTGTATAATCAACACTTTCCCCTTTTGTTTTAATGATTTTTCATTTCTTTGGAAAATTGTTAGCACATCCTTGCCCTTTTATTAATTAATCAAAAATTTGTTTTGATTAGTCGATCTTCCTTTTTCTCCTGCTTTGGATCTTCTTGAGCTTTGTCCTCTTTTTCCTCATGGAGTTGAAGATTCACAACACATTGGAGCACTGTATAAATTTTGCGTCGTTGTGCTGTCCGTTTTGTTTCTTACACCACACTTTGGTGTTAGAGAAGGAATGAGAGTGGAGAATTCCTACACTCATTCTGACTACTTTGGGTAGGGGATGAATGACTCTGTTCCTGGAATAGTTACCTCTATCTCCTTACTGTGGTTTCCTTGTTCCTTCAGTCGAGTCGATCCTTGATCACTTGCACCCTTACCTCCTATTTGGAAGTAACCTTTTCCTTTTGTTCCCTTTTTCTCTTGTGGTCAATATATCCTAGGTTTCCCTTAAGATTAGTTATTCAAAATACTTTCTTGGTTGATCAACCGTCCTTCGGTTAAAACCTATTTCTCTTCTTCCTCGGCGAAGTTGACCTTTTTTGTCTTCGGTTTAACACAGTCTTTCTGTTGAAACCTAATCCCCATCAGAGTTTGCAACCTTCTCTTGGTTCTCTTTCCTTCCTCTTTGGGTAATCACTTCCTGCTAGTTAAACACCATTTGCCTTTCTTCAGTTAATCACAGTCTGCCTGTTAACACTGAGTTTTTTTTGGGTTAATCACCGTTCCAAGTTAATCACCCGTTCTTTGGTTGATCACGGTTCGTCCGTTAAAACCAGTTTTATTTTGAGTTAATCACCTTCTCTTGGTTAATCACTCATTCTTTTCGGTCTATCACAATTTTTCTGTTAGACACCAAACTCCCTGCAGTTAGCAACCTTTCTTTGGTTCAAATACTTCCAGCTTTGGGTTAGTAACCTTTGATCGGTTTGAATACCTTTTTCTTTGGTCGAGTATTGTTTGTTCAGTCAGTGTACCATTTCTTTGGGTCACAACCTTTGTTGGTTCCACACCTGTTTCTTTTGTTTGATTACCGTCCTCTAGTTAAAGCCATTTCCTTTCTCTTTTTCTCGGTTAACCACTATTTATCAGTTAATATACCACAGTTCCCTCGGAGTTGACACCTCTCTTTGGTTCATTACTCTCTTTCTTCCGGTCCCTCGCAGTCTGTCTGTCGGCACCAACCTTTTGGCTGTCCCCACATAAACTTTCTCTTGTTTTTCTTCAGTTAATCACTTCCTGTTAGTTAATGTATTAGATTCTCTGTAGATCTTATCCTTTATTGATTCTTGTCTCTTTTCCCCGACCCCGTCGCCATTCTTTTGTTTCTCCCCAGTGGAGTCATCCTCTTTTTTCTTCTTCAGTGTTCCCTGTAACACCCTTCTAAACCCCACGGATAATATATGAATAATTAGAGTAAATTTCCATGCATTTACAAAAGGGCATTACACATAACTTTTAAAATATCAAAACCACCTGTCATGCTTATTACTATTTCAATATAAAATTATGCTTTACAAAACTTCACTTTGCATGTAGCAGCGGATTCAATTATACCACAATTTTCATAAAAGAAACATTTGTTTTTATCACATAAAACAACATCACTTAGGCACTAAGGCCAACATCATAATACTCCAATGGATATCAACACGTTTATAGAGTACATAATGTATATCTTAAACACAACCGAAGCGATCCCAGTGTTACATGACCAGAGCATGACTCGACCCAACATAATTAAATCACTAAACGGCTACACCAAAAGCGACCTCGTAACTACAAGCAATACTACTCCTTGATACCTACACGATGTCATGTAGGACATCATTCCAGCAGAAGGGTGAGAAATATTATCATAATAACAATGCATATAATTATATATACACAAATACACAAGCACAAAATACATATATTCCATATTTTCTCACCACAATTCATTATAACTCATTATGTACAATACAACATATATATAATCAAATATGGATAATCACCAAGCATATTCATCATGCACGTATCCATAAATCTCAATGTTCCACATGAACATACACATATTATGTTTACTCACTAATTCACAATTACACATTCACAATTCTCAAACCAAAAATTCATGTTCATAAGCATACTTTCATACAATGATCACATATTCACAACTCTCAATTACACAAGTAATGCACATACGCATATTCCACCATTCTCACCATACTTCATCATAACTCATCATATACTTCACAAAGCATATATATATATATATATATATATATATATATATATATATATATATATATATATATATATATATATATATATATATATATATATATATATATATATATATATATATATATATATATATATATATATATATATATATATATATATATATATATATATATATATATATATATATATATATATATATATATATATATATATATATATATATATAGCCAATCATCAAACATATCCATAGTTCACAATTACACAAGTCATGTACATACACCTATGCATAACTTCATACACCAATCATATATTCATTCCATGAGACTCAATGCAACTCATGCCATGTGGTACCAAAACTTGTTATCATTTTTTGGTTTTTACACTTAAACCGGGTCCGTTTCCTAGACCGATAACAACAAAAGCCCGTTCCCTAAGCTTTCAAACCCCGCTCTAGGTTTAGGACAAGTCACTAGCCTCCACGAAACTAGCAAACATTGCCTCTTGACTAAATGATGCATATGCAATCAACAACAAAATGCACTTAAGACCGATCACACGTCTTAATCCCATGCATTCACATAATTCCTCCCTTCAAGAATTAGACAAGATTGCACACACAATATATCATATAATCAAGTATTCATACTTTTCATCAACATATTTGTCAAACAATGCACGCATATCTTACAATATGCTCTCATGCATTAATTCACAATAATCGGATACAACAAATATGCATTCATAATTCAACCTCATTACCTTTTCAAACAATGCACACATATTCACAATATATTCTCATGCATTCTTCACATACAAACAATACACATATATTTGTCAAAAGACTATATTTCATAATCGATTCTACCATCTAGGATTCACGCCATACGGCTACCCACAGCATATCATATCACAACATGCACAAGCTATACGTTATATAACAAAAGTATTCTGCACAATAACACATCAATCACACACATTCGCGACGGTAAAAATCAACACAACAATATGTTTTCAATTTTCTGCTATAATTGAACCAGGTACATGCCTCAAAGCCATTTTTTCTAGAAAGATAATCTCGTTAACTTACCAACGCTTCGAACGGGGGTCAAAACCGACTTACGGTTCAAGAGTTATGAATTTTTGAAGTTTTCCGAAAAACCAGAATTTTGCCTAAACACGGCTACGGGATTTTGCATTTTCGCCCGAAAATCCGACCGATTCAATTCTTTTTTCGAAACAAACACATACTCATACTCACCTAACATATAGCAGTGAATTAGAACCATTAAACACGATTTCTACGACGCCCGATTTTCACTCAAATCTCAAACCCTCAATTATCCAAAAATGTCAAAACTCACAAACTCAACCAAATTCAATCAAACGAAATCCAATAATCACGGCTAAACATTACTCGACTAAACTATGCAATTTATTTTGAATTCTAACCGTTCAAAACTCAATTCTATCGATTTAACTCATTTTCCCTAGAAATGGAAAATAGAGAAAAACACCCAACAAATCCAACACAACTCATACATAATCATACACATTGATCAAATAATAATGTTTCTCACCCTTACCTTGATTGGATTGAAGCTTGAAGTTGATTCTTGATGATTTCTCCAAGTTTCCCTCTTCTCTTCTCTTTTCTCCTCTTTCTCTATTCTTTCTCTCCTTTTCTTTCTTTCTTTCTCTTATGTTTCTATCTCTTTTCTTTTCTCTCCAATTTCCCTTATATATCCTTCTATTTTCTTTCCATCATAATTCTTCTCTAAAAAATACCTATAAATTCATTTCTCACAAAATATCTCATCTTATCATTAATTAGAGAATATCTAATAAATCCACATTATTCTACTAAGTAGAATAAATTAATTAAATCCATTAACTCATTTAAATAAATCCAATAATTTATTTAAATCAGATAAATCACATAAACCAATTAATTAGCACAATTAATCACTTATTGAAAAATTGGGCTGTTACATTCCCCAGTGGAGTTTTTACTTCTCTTTTGAGTTCCTCAGTAGACTTCCCTTTTGTTGTTTTTGGTTTCAACACCATGGCCTTTGCTTCCCCAATAGGGTCTTGCTACCTCCTTTAACTCTTGACTTTGACGTTGTTCCTTTTCCTTTTCCTTTTTCAGCGTTAGTTCTCCGAACTACGTAGGCTCTGATTTCCTCATTGCACTATGAGGGTACGTAGGCACAAGATTGCGAAATCTTGGTGAACCACCTTCCTCCGTCTTCTTCCATTCTTCTTTATCTCTAGTCCGTTCAAATTTTATTCTTTTCCTTGGTTCCGTAAACTACGGAGCTCTAACTTCCTCATTGCACTATGAGGGTACGTAGGCACGAGGGCCCTAATCCTCTGTGAGCAGTTTCTCTTTCTTTCTTTTCTTTTTCTATCTCCTTTCCTTCTTTTTTTGTTAGAAGCCTTTAGATAGATAATCCATCCAAGCCTAGAAGTAAGCAAAATAGTTCTCGTTGGGTATGAAAAATGCTTATTGTGCTAGTACCTTCCTTACGCATAATCGACCCCCTTTCCTGTTTCTCTTCCCTTGAGTTTTATCAATATTTTTTCTATTCTTTGGGACTAAATAAAGTTTGGTGGCAACTCTGTATCTTTGAGTGTGCAATTCACTCAAGTATAATCCTGCTAACTTCACATATGTGGTGAGAAAGGTTTTCTCTAGTAGAGCCTTATTGCTATCTACTATGGGTGGCGAAGATTTTATGTCCACTGTGAACGCAAACAGAGTAAAAAAAATACTTTGCTTAAAAGAGACCCGCTGGACACAAAAAGAAAAGTCCAGGAAAAAATGGGGCATCTCGGCGAACCACAAAAGGAAAAGGTTCGGGAAAAAATTAGGGATAAAAGAAAAGGAATGAACCTGCAAAGTTGAAAACCTGAAAAGGCGACTTTGGCAAAAATGGGTATCTCGGTGGATTGATAACCCGAAAGGGCGACCCAGGAAAAAGTTAGGGATTTGAAAGAAAACGATTATGGTTTGCGCTTGATCTGTGAACTTATATGATACAATTATCCTGAAGGAAAGGAATCATTCCAGTCAGTCTTTTCAAAAGGCGAAGCATTTGTACACATCGAGGACATACAAGTCATAGCTGAATCGACACATCGTGGATATCTGATCCCATATTGCCAACATTTATGTATTCTTTTGCTTTTTACGCAATTACTTCTTTTCAGGAATTGCATCCAAATTGTAACTTGCCTATTTACAAGCATTTCAACAATAAAGTATTTCATTTCACTCAAAGGGACTTTCATTCTTGTTTTTTATTTTTCCTGTTTTATTTGCAAAAACGTCTGATATTTTTGATAAACATTACATGTAAAAACATAAGGCTTTACAGAGCATATTGAAAACAATGAATTTAGTTGAACGATAGGTATCATGAGTGGCAACTAAGGTAGCCAGTTTCCATGTAGAACATCCTATTGTTTCTTTGTTTGTTTGAAGGATGACATGATCCTCTCCCCAATAGAGCTTTTCTCCCCAACGGTGAAGTCCTAACAGCAGCACATGATGAATCGTTCCTCCCCTAGAAGGAGTCCAGAAGGATGTATTTCTCAGCCAGATTTGATTTGTACTCCTTAGTGTGTGTTCGAAGGCTGACTACTTCAGGTAGAATGGTGTTGATATGCAGTCAGACATTTGTTCAGCAGGGACTGACTCCTTGTCTTTTCACATCAGGAATTTTGGTTTTCCCACAAATTCCTATTATCAGATTAGAAGTATTGTCACCAGCAGTAGTGTACACGTATCCTCAACATGGTAAGGATGAAGGATATTCCCTCAATAACAGGGTAAACTCAGTATTACTCTTCAGCAAGATTGGCGTCCTTGATGTCTTTCCTTAGCAAGATCAGTATCCTTGACTTCTCTCCACAAGCAGAGTTTGGTGTTGATTCCCTAGACATGTTGATATCTCTAGTAGAGTCCAATGATCATTGGCATTTTTCAGAATCAGGATGTTGGGATGATCTTCCAGCAAATGTTACTTTCATTCCCCCTCAGAGTGGAATCTTCAACAGGTGCTACTCTTAATTCCCGACAGAGTGGAATTTTGAGCAAATTTAGTTTGTCCCTAGTAGAGTGGCATTCTCAGCAGATGTTCCTCTTTATCCCCAGCAGGGTGGATTTCTCAACAGGTGTTATTCATGATTCCCCACTGAGTGGAGTTTGTTTATTCCCCAGCAGGGTGGATTTCTCAACAGGTGTTATTCATGATTCCCAACTGAGTGGAGTTTTGTTTATTCCCCAGCAGGGTGGAATTTCCCCCAAAAGAGTCTCATTCAAGAACGTCGTTCGGTGTGTTTGCCTCTGCCAAGTTGGTTTGCTGATCTTCTTAACACTTCTCCAGGTGGTGTTCTTTTTCATTTTCATTTTGGCATAGCATCCTCCCAAATGCGTAGCATTTCCATTTCGTATGAAGCATTATGCCATATTCAAACATATGCATCTGAATCATAAGCCAGATATGATATCTTTGTTACCATTCATTTTTCCAGCAGACAATGGCATGATTCATGAGATTTTGTGTTACTTTTATCCTCAGTAGAAATCATGGATGAATGTGTTCATCTTACTTGGTTCTCCCCGGTAGAGTCGTTTGTTTAAACCGCTCTTTCCCTAGTGGAGTATTCTTTTCAGGTTGTAAGTCGGTTGATTCTACTTCCTGCCTATCCCGGGTGTTTTATTCAAACTTTTGGTTGGTAATTGTCACTACTGCGAAAAACAAGGCCGACAAAACAGAAGAGTCGCCACCTTTCGTTATTTATCCCACGGAAAGGGAAAGGAAACGATCGGAAAAACCTGACGAAAAGCTATAAGACAAGGTCATCGCAACCATGTCTGGGTTCGGGAGCCGGTTACGCAAGGGGAAGGTATTAGCACCCCTCACGTCCGTTGTACTCAACGGGATCCATGCTTGTTGTGTTTATTTGACGGGTTGGTTTAACTATCTACCTATCAAGGCTGGTCTGAAAAGAAAAGAAAAATGACTCGGCAGAACACAACAGTTCTATGCCTACGTATTCCCGTCTGGAACGAGAAATCAGAGTCAACGTAGTTCGCCTAACTACGGGTGAAAGGTGGGGGAGGTTGCTCGCCGAGATATCGCATCTCGTGCCTACGTACTTTCACACGGCATAAAAGGTCAGAGCAAACGTAGTTCGGGCTAACAAGACCACAGGTTGGTTCAAAATGTTTTACCCGAGTAGGGTTAACAAACAGTTCTAGCAGTTGGTGTATGCAGCTCGACCTTTGGAGACTTAGGCGTTTACCATTTGCGGTAGAACCGAGAGTTAACAAAACTCTCCTTATGAAAATGATTTCCAAGGATTAAAGGTCCCAAAGGACAAAAAGAAGTTTGATCTTTGTTTTTAAAGTCTTTTAGAGAAGACGTGTTTTGAGTTTTGTTTGTAACTCATGTTGTACTAAAGACTTGGACTTAAGAGTGAATGCGTCGTGTAACGCCCCGATTCTGAATTTCCTGTTATTTTGTTGAGTCTTTTAATTTATTGGGTAATTGTTATTTTTATTGAGGAATTATGTGTTAATATGTTATGTGTGTATGTTGTAGTATTTTATTATTTGGAGAGTTTTGGGAATTAATTAGAGGGTGTTTTAGATAATCCTTGATTAATAGTTATCTTGAGAGAAATAAAGTAGAAAGAGTATAAGTGGAAAAGAGGAAGAATAGAGAGAATAGAAACCAAGAGGAAAGAAAAATAAGAGAAAGAAAGGAAGAGAAGAGAAAAGAGGAGAAAAACCTAGAATCATCAAGAATCCACTTCTAAGCTTCCGATTGATCGGGTAAGGGTGTGAAACTTTATTATTCTTGCAATGTGTATGCTTGTGTGTGTTCTTGTTAGTTTTGTTTTGGATTGGGGAGAGTTTTGCTCATTTTTCATTTTAGGGCATAATGAGTTTAATCGGTAGAACAAATGTTTTATCGGGTAGAATCCGATGTAAGTGATGTAGAATAGTCAGGGTTTGATAGACTAAGGCTATTGGAACTAATTTGATGAGAACCGGTCGGTTTTGGAGTGGTTGAGGAATTCTGAACGGTGAGGAATTCTGAGTTCGCAGACACTCGCTAGCATGTTCGCTAGGCGAGCTGGTCGCGAACGTTCGCTGAGCGAACAGTAGCGAATAGGTAGCAAATGGTCCCAGACTTGGACAGAATGCATGTTGTGGTGTTCGCTGGTAGCCAATCGGGGTAGCGAAGGTTCTCTAGGAGTTCACTGAGCGAGAGAGGTAGCGAACGAAGTTAGGGGCTTCTGTTTACCTTCGCGAGCTTGTTCGCTAGGCGAACAAGTAGCGAATACTCGCTAGGAGCTCGCTAAGCGAGCAAGGTGGCGAACGTAACAGGTTGTATTTTCTTTAATGTTTCCATCCGAGGTCGGGTTTCCGACTTAACTTTGATTATTTTCTTGCTCGAGGCGTCTATCATGCTGAGTTATGTTGTGCTGTGGGTAGCCGTATGACGTGAATCCTAGATTGTCAATGGTGGAATGTGTATGTGGCCGTTTGGCAATTTTGTGCAATTTTTCAAATTAAATGGAATTGCATGGTGATATTGATGTAAATGTGCATAATTGTATGTACTTGTATGATGTGAAGAATGCTCGAATATGTTTGTAAACATGTGTGCATTTAAGAGTGTTTAGAGTCGTGTTACATGTGTAGCATCATGATTGCATTCTTGTGTGTCTGATCCCGCGTAGGATCTGCAGAAACCTCGTGTGCCCTTGTGGGGTGTGAGCGATGGTTTAGTTACTTTGATCCCTAGGAGGATCTTCAGAAACGATCGTGTGCCCTTGTGGGGTGTGAGCGATGGTTTATTTTGATTCCATGGAGAATCTGCAGAACAGTTGTGTGCCCTTGTGGGGTGTGAGCAACTGAATTGTGTGCCTGTGTGGGGTGTGAGCAATCCTGAAACATCGTGTGCCCATGTGGGGTGTGAGCGATGGGTGAACATCGTAGGCCCGACGGGGAGTTACTTCGGTAACGAGCGATGGTTCCATTTTGGTTCTTCAATTGAACCTGTTAAACGAGTCGGTACCGCATTTGCATCTGCATAGAGTCGTGAGT
Source organism: Lathyrus sativus (assembly GCA_963859935.3). NCBI lineage: Eukaryota > Viridiplantae > Streptophyta > Magnoliopsida > Fabales > Fabaceae > Lathyrus > Lathyrus sativus. Next base: position 265,664,780 of record OZ012740.1, read on the forward strand.
CGGTCTCTATGAGTTGCATTATCATCTTTATATGATGTCTTGGTGAAATAAACATAATTGTAAATGTTTAAGTGAAATGCTATGAATTGTGAAGCATGAATTGGTGAATGTGATTGTTATGTACGTGTACATGGTGACATGTTGTAACAAGTTATGGTGAGAAATGTGAATTTCGTATATGTTATAATTGTGTTTTATGATATATATATATATATATATATATATATATATATATATATATATATATATATATATATATATATATATATATATATATATATATATATATATATATATATATATATATATATAATTTTATGCATTGTTCGTTATGATAATGTTTCTCACCCTTCTGCTGTTTCATAATGCTCTATGAGGCATTGCAGAGTAGGATGCTGGAGGTCTTTTGTGAAGCGAGTCTTCATTTCTTTTGGTCAGATGGCTCTGATATGTAACACTGGGTAGTTAGGAATTGTTTTGATTCTTTTGGGATACATTTGCGTATGTATCTGTTGTTGTATGTTTTGTAAACTTAACTGATGAATTGAATTAGTCTAAATGTTGTATATAATGCTTATGTCAATGAAGTGATTTCAATGTTTAGATGTTTCCGCTTTATTCTAAATATTGATATGTGGGTTTTAAGCGATATGCTTTGTTTTTAGTTGAGATTTACCCCTTTTGTTACATATCTTTATGAGCAGGTATTATTTATGTTTCGTTTCGATGATAATGTGATGTGCCTCTTTTATACCATGTTTTAATTTTTACTCTGATGAAACTTTTATTAATTGCTTAAATGATTTAAGTGTTTATTTTGGGGTATAGAAAGTGGGTGTTACACGTCGCATGTCATCCAAAGGGTACCACACTAAACATTCAAGCTATTGAAGAGAGACCCTCCAACAACCCTTTCTCAAGTGCTTAAGGCTCGTAGCATACAACACGTGTTAATCTTTATTAAGTGTTTTAAAGATGTTTGAAGATGAGAAGAGAAAGGACGCACTAAAGGGGAACTAATCCAATCCTAAAGTTGTCATGCAAGGTTGATCCTATGATTGAGGTTAGGAGGGAACTAACTAATGTTATCATGCATGGTTAGAACCCTAATGTCTGTCATAACTTCTCTTGAACAAGAGAACTTAGAGTCCCTAAGGGAACATGGCAAAGGAAAGCAACGCATGCAATGCAGCAATGCAGCAATACAGCAAAAGAAATAATCTGAAAAAATAAAACGGTAAGTAAAATGCATGCAATGCAGCAATACAAGCAGAAGGAGACAAACTCAACTTCTAGAGCAAAAAAGCAAAAGCAACACAATACACAGGCAAGGGAGACAAACTCAACCTTCAGCAAACAAGCAAAGCCAAACAGTAACAGACAAGCAGAGGGAGACAGACTCAACCTCTAATGCAAACAAGCAAAGGGAGGCAAGCTCAACCTTTCAATGCACTTAGGCCTAAACCAACTACATGAAAGCCTATTCTAATGTAACACACCAAATAAACAGTCACACAAAGACAGTTAAACAGCAAACACAGCAGAGCAGCACAACAACACTTCAGCAGTCTGACAGACAGTCTTCTAGTCCAAGTTATCTGTCCAAGCTATCCGAGAGAGAAGGGAATAAGTACTTCATATTCAAGCTTCAACTTGCTCCATCAAGAGATGATAATAATCAACACAAAGATTATTGCATGATGAGGGGAAGCATGATGGAAACCAAGGGAATCCATCATGGCACTCAACCACTCATCTAAGATTGGTATCCTCAAAGGTTTTACCTTTTGTGGTAGGTCTTTAGTCCTTCAAAAGGAGGGACTAGGCTCCCCCAAAGAAAACTTGCATCATTGGATAGGAAATGGAATGCAAACCAAAGCAAACCACAATTATGAAAAAGGAAGAAACTCCTAAAGGCTCTAAAAACCCTAATTCCACAAGCTCTAAAAGCAACTCTCTAAAGGGAACTAATGCACCAAATTAAACCTTAAGATTAAATCTACAGAAGCATCAACATGTCTACTAAACCATCAGAAAAGATTTGGAAACTTATCATGCACTAAAGGTCACTTTTGAATTTCAACTATGGGAGGTACTATGCTAGAGGCATCCTACAAACAGCCTAGATGTAAAGTCTAACTAAAATAGTAAATCAACTCTTAAAAATCTATAAAAAATTCTAAGAGGTCCTAAAGGTATTAAGAACCTATGGTAAAAAGATCAGAGCCTAATTCAAAGTTTATGGTCACTTTCTAAAGGCTAAACTAAAAGGTGTCAAAGGAAAGGCCGAAAGGGGAAGCCTCTAAAAACCTAGTTCAAAACTAATCTTAGATTTATCTAAAAATCACCACAAAATTCCTATAATCTCATCAATATGTATACTACCAGCCAGCCAAATATCAACTTCTAATTCTATGCCAATCAATGGTACAAAAATCAGCAAGCAACAAGCCCAAAATGCCAAATTAAATGAATTCAAGAAAATAAAAAAAAGGCAAATAAAATTGAAAACAGCACAAAAATAAAATCCAAAAGCATAGAAAAATCAGAAATTAATCAAGGAGTATGCACATTTTTTTAAAATAATTTTCTGATCAATAATGCTATTTAAAATGAATTAAAAATGATGAATGCAATAAAAGAAATTGAAAAATGCAATAAAGAAATTAAAAACTCAGGAAAAACCACAACCCTAGGATGGATTGACTAGTCGACGCATCTAAGGAAGGAACGCGTGCCACCTCAATTAATGATGCGCTGCGTTTTACTCAGGGATGTTGTGTGGTTCAGTTGACTCAGGCTTATGGTATTGTCTAATCATGTACGTTGGCTGTAAAAGTATGAGGATCCTAGGCTTCAGAGTGTGACACCTAAGCTGGTCAAAGTCAGCCCTAATAAGACTCAATTACACACATACAATTTAGAGACTAAGTCAGCACAATCAAACCAATCTAATGACCATGGCTCATCGTCCTCATTCAAATCTGAAAAGAGAGGGAAGTTATTGATGGTGGCCGAAGAAGACCTCCGGTTGTCTTCTCCGGTGAGGCAAATAGTGACATGTCATCAAACCTGGCCAAAACTCATGAAACCTATACCGTTCTGCTCGGATTTTCTCACTGATCATGAATCTCTCATCCATTTAGACTAATTCTCCATGAATCTCTAAACACGATGATGAACAGAAAAAACACCAATTCAACAATTGTGATCAAACTCCAAATTATTTCCATAGATCTCTTCCTCACCTCTCAAGGATCACAATGCACTATCTTATTCATCCTAACTCTCAAGAATCAGCCAGATACAAGTCTAAACAGAAATGTCATCCAATCCTAAATCACCTCTAAACCTCAAGATTCCAATCCTGAAACGATCTAGGTTCCTCCCTAAGCCTAGCCACATGCTCAATTTATTCTAAATCAACCTAGAACTAGAGGAATTTTGAAAAGTGCAAACCTGGAATGAAGCTTGCAATTGGAGAGGTTAGAGTGTGAATCTTGCTTCCAACTTGTACAGAAACTTTCAAGGATGAATGTTGAAGCTAATGGAATCCACGAAACCTCTTGAAATGCTCTGAACTGAAAATACGATTTCTGATATTTGGAGCTCCAATCTCAAACTGCCATAACCGTTTTCTTCACCAAATGCAATCCAATCTTGATCTGAAATGGACCTTGAACTTATATATGATTTGTTTGAATGATTATCAGGCCCATTGGAAGCCCAACTTGATCAATCCAATTTTCAATTTTCCCTTCAATGTGCAACTATGGCAGACACGGGTTCTGTGTAGTTTCAGCCTCAACTCTCTTCAAACTCATTGCTTATGACTTGGTGAAGGTGAAGGGATCAAATTGCACCCTTAATTTCATCCTATGGCCAATCTTGAATGTATGACTTTTTCATGTAGTAACAAAGAAGAATGCCATGAATTATGTATCAAAATGAATTTCTAGCAATGCCAATATCTCCAAAATGTTGTTTCTAATCAAAATATGCACCCATTTGACCTTTCTTGACCTGTTGTGAATTATTTTGAATTTTCTCCTTCTAATCCCTTTAAAAATGCCTTTTTGTCAAATTTCCTTCAACCAACTCTTGTTCCAATCCAAATCAAAACCTCCTTGATACTTGGTTGAAGTTAAAATCCCATTTTGAGCAAGTTTTATGTTGGACAAAACTTCATTTGAAGTGTGCAAGATAGGGAAAATGACTTATAATGCAAAATGGCCTATAATCAAAGTTTCCCAAAATACCCTTGTCTTGCAAAGCTTGTAACTTGAGTTCTACAAATCCAATCATGGACTTCTAGTACTTTGTAGAAAGCTAAGAGCATGCTCTACAAGTTTCATGTTGATTCCAAGATAAGATGAAGATCACATCTTGAGCTATGTGGTCTTGAAGTTAGGCACTAAATAGGGGATTTTACACTGAGAACCCTAATTTAGCAACTCCTCACACTTTGAATTCTTCTTGAATTGATCTTGGAATAACACCTCATGTATCTCAACACAACCTTACATGGTCACAAAGACTTAGAAATGAGTCTTAATCTCCTTCAATTGCACAGTTGACTCAAGGTTGACCAGATGAAAACCCTAATTGCAACACCTTCAACTGTGACTTTCCACACTTGCCATGAACACTTGATTGAACTCCACCATGACCCTCAAGGCCTCCAATGAGCTTCAATGATAATCTCCATCCATAACCATGGGCTTGTGATCCTTAGATGATCCTCAGATAGGCTCCTAGACAGAAGTTGAATCACATTCACCTGCTTGCCTTTCTTCAAGGACTTTGACTTGCTTCTGATGATGATAACCACTTGATGACTTGAATATAATCCCTTGATTAGGCCTTGAACCTTTGATAACCTCAATTGGCTAAGCACACCTTTCCTAATCCCTTGTAAAATGCAACATGACTATGCAATGTGAATGTTAGAACAATGATATGCTAATGCAATGAAACATAAACCAAGTAAGAAAAAGGTTAGGCAAATTTTGGGGTACAACAACTACCCCTATTCAAGCGACTTAGACCTAACTGGATGAAAAGCGAATGGCTTTCAGACAATCAAGGTAAAAGACAGTTGAATACCAAAGAACCCGAAAATTTGTTAACCAAAGAAATAAACTGCAACGATTGCTTGAGGGAAAAATATCCAGAAAATTGAATCCGGTTGTCACGGCAACAAACTGATCAATCATCTGATAAAGAACACCTGATTTTACCATTAACCACCTGTGTGACACCACAGGCATTGAATCCACATACTAGATTAACAACAATCAATCTTCAAATATACGCTACAATAAGCGGGCACCGAGCCATATGACCATATCAAAATATTATCCTTGACCTTCCATTTCTGAAGAAATGAGAAAAGCACTACGTAAAGCGCGTCATCAATGTACTATCCTTGATCTTCCATTTCCGAAGAAACGAGAAAAGCACTAAATAAAAGCACGAATCGTCAATATAATGTCATTGACCTTCCATTTCCGAAGAAACAAGCAAAGCACTAAATAAAAGCGCGAACCATCAATATAATGTCATTGACCTTCCATTTTTGAAGAAACGAGCAAAACACTAAATAAAAGCGCGAATCGTCAATATAATGTCATTGACCTTCCATTTCCGAAGAAACGAGCAAAACACTAAATAAAAGCGCGAACCGTCAATATAATGTCATTGACCTTCCCTTTCCGAAGAAACGAGCAAAGCACTAAATAAAAGTGCGAACCGTCAATATAATGTCATTGACCTTCCATTTTCAAAGAAACGAGCAAAGTACTAAATAAAAGTGTGAACCGTCAATATAATGTCATTGACCTTCCATTTCCGAAGAAACGAGCAAAGCACTATGTAAAGCGCGTCATCAATGTACTATCCTTGATCTTCCATTTCCGAAGAAACGAGCAAAGCACTAAATAAAAGCGCGAACCGTCAATATAATGTCATTGACCTTCCATTTCCGAAGAAAAGAGCAAAGCACTAAATAAAAGCGCGTATCAGTTCTCCGAAGACTTGAACAAGCAACTCTGCGGGGAAAATATGACGTCAACCGCCAGACATCCATCTTGAACAAAAATGGATAACAACCCCAAAGGTCTGATTTGTGAAAGCTTTTAACGCTGATGTAACAACAATCTGAGGAAAACTTCGTTGGGGATATGAGAAACTTAATCAAGCAACTCTAATAAAGGCATACATGATAAGACGAACGTTATCATCACATATCTCAGGCCAAAAATTTGAATATCTGAAAACCATCTTGAACAAGAATTCCAATCACCTGCAGGGAAAAACACCTGAAAACAAAGAGGTAACTAACCTGGATTATGTTTCAAAATGCATATGTTTGAGAATGACGTAATGCTCCATACGGAATGGAAATGCTACGCGTTTGGGTAGATGCTATGCACGATGCAAATGCAAAGAGGCGTTCCTGCAAAATAAATGCTGAAGGAATGAAACCAAACTTCTGCTGGGGGAAGAAACAATTCCTCTTTGGGATAACTTAACAAATCCGGAGTTACGAACTCTGCAGAGGATGATTAACCTATTGGATGAAAGAAAACCTGCTGGAGAACAGAAAGAACGGTCCTGCGTGGGGATGATCCTTTCAAACCACCGACAACCTGGTTGTACTCTGTGAGGACTTCGCTGGGAATTAAATGTGCACATGACCAAATGCTGGGAATGCACATACCTGCCTGACTGCTTACTAGCCTGCATCTAACTCTTCCGGGGATAAAATGCAAACTCCATCTGTTGGGGAGGAATAAGTTTCACATAGAGTCTGCTCCTACGTTAAGGAACTCCGGTTGGGGAAACACGATTCCTTGGCGGTTTGCTTCAAAGGTAACGACCCTGTAAATTATGAACGAAAACAAGACATTCTACACGAAAGGAACTATCTTGGTCATTATCCGTGACAATTGTTCAGTTAATTTGAAGTTTTAACAATTATTGGCCAAGGCCTGCAGGTTTATGCAAGTGCAAGTTTACCAAAACACTGGCGTTTCTCACAAACAAAACAGTAAAAGTTAAAACAAGAAACAAACATCAAGTACTGAATAGTATGTGTTTATTGATAACGGCCTGTAAATAGGCAAAGTTTTTACAGTGGACGCAACTCCTGAAAAGAGGAAGTTACACAAAATCAAATACAGATATGTACATTGGTACAAAGAAATTTGTATGCATGTCGGTAACGTGGTACAGACAAACACCATGAGCTGATCCTCCTATGACTCGCCTGACTTCGACACTTTCTTGATGTTCCGTCTTCGGAAGAGACTGACTTGGATGATCGACCCTCAGGTACTCCCAAACCACTGAGCGATGTAGTATCAAACTCGGACCGCAGTCATTTTCCTTTTCAATCCCTAAATTTTTCCTGAATCGCCCTTTCGGGTTTTTAATTCACCGGGATACCCTTTTTTGCCGAAGTCGTCTTTTCAGGTTTTCGACTTCGCGGGTGTACATCTTTTCAATTTTTATCCCTAATTTTTGCCCGAACCTTTTTATCTTTTTTCTTGGTTCGCCGGGATGCCCCATTTTTGTTTGGACTTTCTTTTTTCTGTCCAGCGGGTCTCTTTAAGAAAAGTATTTTTTAACTGCGTCCGAGTTCACAGGGTATGTAAAATCCTCGCCATCCATGGTGGATAATAATAAGGCTCCTCCAGAGAAGACCTTTAGAGCGACATATGGACCTTCATAGTTGGGAGTCCATTTGCCCCTGTGATCTGATTATGGTGGGAGAATCTTCTTCAGCACAAGATCGCCCGTCTGAAAGCTTCGAGGACGCACCTTCTTGTCAAAAGCTTTCTTCATCCGACTCTGATATAACCGACCATAGGCGATAGATGCAAGTCTCTTCTCATCCATCAAGCTGAGCTGATTCAGTCTATTCTTTATCCACTCTGCCTCATCAAGTTTGACATCAAGCAAAACTCTCAAAGAAGGAATCTCAACTTCCAATGGTAAGACAACTTCCATACCATACACTAGTGAGAAAGGAGTTGCCCCGGTTGAAGTGCATACCGTCGTACGATAACTGTGTAAAGCGAAGGGCAACATCTCGTGCCAATCTTTGTATGTTACAACCATCTTTTGAACTATCTTCTTGATGTTTTTGTTGGCCGCTTCCACAACGCCATTCATTTTGGGCTGATAGGGAGATGAGTTATGATGCTCAATCTTAAAATTCTGGCACAATTCCTTCATCATCTTATTATTCAAGTTCGAACCATTGTCAGTAATGATTCTTTCAGGAATTCCGTATCTGCAGATGATGTCCTTTTTGATAAATCGAGCTACTACTTGTTTGGTAACATTAGCGTATGACGCTGCTTCGACCCATTTGCTGAAGTAATCGATAGCTACCAAGATGAACCGGTGTCCGTTGAAGGCGGTAGGCTAAATCTTGCCAATCATATTAATGCCCCACATGGAGAAAGGCCACAACATTCAAAGGGCTTGACACCATAACATTCAAAGGGCTTGGCGGCACATGAATCTTGTCTGCATAAATCTGGCATTTATGGAATTTCTTCGCAAACTTGAAACAATTTGTTTCCATCGTCAGCCAATAATACCCTGCTCGTAATAACGTTCGAGACATAGCATGTTCGCCGGCATGTGTGCCAAAAGTACCTTCGTGGACCTCTTCCATGAACAAATTAGCTTCTTTCTCATCCACACATCACAATAGCACCAAATCATGGTTTCTCTTGTACAGAACACCATCTGGATTCAAGTAGAAGTTGCCAGCCAATCTCCTAAGAGTCTTCTTATCGCGGTTGGATGCCCCAGTCGGATACTCTTGGTTCTTTAGGAAATTCTGGATATCAAAATACCACGGCTTGCCATCGGAAGCTTCCTCAATGGCGAATATGAAAGTGGGCCTATCAAGGCGAGAGATAAATATTCTGGGAGCTTCATTCCAGAAGTTAACTTTGTACATCAAAGACAACGTTGCAAGAGCGTCTGCCATCTGATTTTATGCCCGCGGCACATGGTGAAATTCTACCTTATCAAAGAAAGGCAACAACCTCCTTGCGAATTCATGTAAGGTATCAGATTAGGCTGACGAGTCTCCTATTCTGCCTTGATCTGGTTGACGACTAGCGCGGAGTCTCCATACACATCAAGTTTTTTAATTCTCAAATCAATAGCCTCCTCGAGACCCATGATACACGCTTCATATTCAGCCTCATTGTTGGTAACTGTAAATGTCAATCTGACAGTGAACGGGATGTGAGACCCATGGGGAGTAGTAATGATTGCCTCAAATCCACTTCCGTATGAATTAACAGCACCGTCAAATATTAATTGCCATTGGGAACCCCGCTCAGGACCTTCATCATGCAACGGATCCTCGCAGTCTTTCATCTTTAGGTACATAATATCCTCGTCAGGAAAATCAAACTTCATTGGCTGGTAATCATCGATTGGCTACTCAGCAAGGTACTCTGACAGAATGCTACCTTTGATAGCCTTTTGTGAAACATACTGAATGTCGTACTCTGTCAGTACCATCTGCCATCGGGCAATCCTTCCTGAAAGTGCCTGCTTTTCGAAGACATATTTGATCGGATCCATCATCGAAATCAGCATGGTTGTATGATTTAGCATGCATTGTCTCAAACATTTGACAACCCAAGCAAGTGCACAACACGTCTTTTCGAGCATTGAGTAACGGGACTCACAATCTGTGAACTTCTTACTCAAATAATAGATCGCATGCTCTTTTCGTCCAGTCTCGTCATGTTGACCGAGAACACAACCCATGCTGTTCTCAAGAACCGTCAAGTACATGATTAGTGGCCTTCCGGCTACTGGGGATATCAATATCGGAGGTTCCTGCAAGTATGCTTTTATTTTTTCAAACACCTTTTGACAATTTTCATCCCAAACAATCGCCTGATCTTTTTTCAACAATTTAAACATTGGTTCACACATGCCTGTAAGATGAGATATGAACCGAGCAATGTAGTTCAATCTCCCCAAAAAGCCACGAACCTCTTTCTCTATTTTTGGTGCTGGCATTTCTTGTATAGCTTTTATTTTTGCAGGATCAACCTCAATTCCTTTTTCACTAACAATAAACCCCAATAGCTTTCCAGATCTCACCCCAAAGGTGCACTTATTAGGATTCAGCCTCAACCTGAATTTCCTAAGCCTCTCAAACAATTTCAGAAGATTCACCAGATGCTCTTCCTCCGTCTGGGATTTGGCAATCATATCGTCAACATAGACCTCAATCTCTTTATGCATCATGTCATGAAAGAGCGTTGTCATAGCACGCTGATATGTTGCCCCAACGTTCTTCAAACCAAAGGGCATCACTTTGTAGCAGAACATTCCCCACGGGGTAATGAAAGTTGTTTTCTCCATACCTTTCGGCGCCATCTTAATCTGATTATAGCCCGAAAAGCTGTCCATGAAGAAAAACACAGAGAATTGAGTAGTATTGTCGACCAATACGTCAATATGAGGAAGCGGGAAGTCATCCTTAGGGCTCGCCTTGTTCAAATCCTGATAGTCGACACACATCCGTACCTTACCATCTTTCTTCGGTACAGGTACTATATTGGCGACCCAAGGAGGGTAAGTTGTAACAGCTAGAAAACCAGCGTCCCACTGTTTCTGTACTTCTTCTTTAATCTTTACGGCCATATCCGGTCTCGTTCTTCTGAGCTTCTGCTTGATCAGAGGACATTCTTCATGCAATGGCAAGCGGTGGACCATAATATTAGTGTCTAACCCAGGCATGTCTTCATAAGACCAAGCAAAGATGTCACTATACTCTCGAAGCATCTCGATCAGTCTCTGCTTGATATCGCTTTGCAGCGCAGCCCCTATCCGAACATTCCTGACAACTTCTTAGGAACCCAAATTAATGACCTCAATTTCCTCCTGATGAGGCAAAATGATTTTCTCTTCTTGTTTTAAAAGTCGAGTCAGCTCTTCTGGTAAGTCGTCGTCCTCAACAATCTCTTCCTCGGCTTAAAATATCGGATGCTCAAAGTCGAAGTGAGTCATAGGGAGTTCTTGATCGGTGTCATCTGAAATATGGATCCTACAAGGGAAATGGTTAAATGCTTCAAATGATATGCAAATAAAGAACACAACCACGTTGCCATTTTATTGTTAAAATAAAAACAGAAAAACAAGGATCACAAAATTTGCATGAGAAAAATGCCTTTATTTGATGATTAAAGCAAAGCACAGACATAAACAAATAGGCCCTGAAACAAAACCACTATGCCCCGGGTAGGACGTAGGGTTATACAATAATCGAAAAAACAAAGCATTATTGTTCTGTCGTCACTTGATAAAGTCCTGAATAGACCAGGTGCATAGGCTTTGTCCTGACACGCTGGGCTTGATCCATGAATCCATGTCACAGTCGCTATCTTCATCTTTGTTGTCAGACACAGCATTAATTCTTTCAAAACTGACTCCTCCTGGAGTAAACACAATCGGCCCCTTGAACCGTGGCGTGCTCTGTGATGAAGATGACGACGACAGGCGATATCCCAAACCAAACTTGTCCTGCTGAACAGGAATCTCCAGAACATGACCCCAACCTTTAGTTTCCCTAGAGTGAACTACCGCTCGGGCTTCTATGTACGAAGATATAGCCACCTCTGGCCCTTTGCTTATGACAGGAGACTTGTCTTTGATCTGCACCCCTTCAAAAGCTTAGCATAATGTCTCATGGATCTCACCATCCACTTCGACATATTTGAATGACGATAGGTGACTTACCATGATATCTTCTTCCCCACACATGGTGACAATGCTACCACCGACCATATACTTGAGCTTTTGGTGCAACGTAGACGTTACCGCCCCTGCAGAGTGAATCCAAGGTCGTCCAAGCAAACAACTATAAGCTGGCTAAATATCCATGATGTAAAACACAACATCAAACACCTCGGGACCAACCTGGATTAGTAAAGTCAATTCCCCAAACACGGACCTTCTAGTCCCGTCAAAAGCTCTCACCATCAAATCACTTGGCGTGCATATTATACCTCGGGTATCCAGCTTCAACAGTGCCTTCTTGGGAAAAAAATTCAAGGATGAACCAGTGTCCACGAGAACATGTGCCATAACAGTGCCCCGACACTCGACTGAGATATGCAACACATTGTTGTGGTTGCGGCCCCTGGGCGTTAAATCAAAATCTGTAAATCTAAGACCATGCCTCGCGTTCACGTGCACAATCACTCCTTCGAGCTGATTGACAGATATCTCTTGGGGTACATAAGCAGTATCAAGAACTTTCAGCAAAGCGTTCTGATGAGCTTCGGAACAAATCAATAATGACAAAATCGAGATTTTAGAAGGCATCTGCTGCAGATGATCAACAATTTTATAATCACTCTTCCGGATCAGTCTCATAAATTTTTCCACATCTTTAGTCAATGATTCTTTTTCTTTCTCTTGAGAAGATCCTCCTTCATTGACTTTACCCTTCCCTTTGGCGATTCTCTCAGCCTCTAAATCGGGTGCCGCAAAAGTTCTACCGCTGCGGGTTATGCCCCCTGCTCCCACAAGATTATCAACTGACCCTACCGGCGGGCTTTCCAGGTTAATATTTTCTATGTTGCAGTAGGCCTCTGCCCCATAGTTCCAAGGAATGGCTTTAGTGCTTTTGTATGGAATGGGTCCAGCTTTGGTTATGGTGATGATCGGCCGCTTGGGAGGCGCCGATATCATGACAGTCTTAAACGGGATCGCAACCGTTGCAACTTCGCCCTGCTTTTCAGTTATTGCCTCAACAGGCTTCTCTTCAGTAGTACGGTCGAATTGCAGCGTTCCTTCATTAATCAGACCTTGAATACCTCTTCTTAAACTATCACATCCCTCAGGTCGGGCTAAACAGTCAACACAATCCGCATCACAACCAGGGAAGACTCCCCCTTCAACAACCTGCTCTTTACATAGCCAGAGGCGTCTTTAGTTCATCTACATTCATGATCAAAGTCAGACTGATATCTTCCAAGATAGCACCCACCTTTGCAGGTCCGTGAGGCGGCATCAGATTTTTCTCGATATTGGGTGCACCATGATCAAAGTTTATAGCCGTACTATCTATCAGATCATGCATTTTTTGCTTAAATGCATGACAATTCTCTATGCTGTGACTGGGTGCCCCGGAGTGGAATTCACAATGTGCATTGGCATCATAACCAAAAGGAGGCGTGCCTTTCGGCGGAGCTAATGTCCTTTTCTCAACAAGCTCCAGTTGTAATAAAGTTTGAAAAAGCTGAGCATTCGGCACTGGAGGCACACTAAATACTCTTTTCACGGCCCTATCCCGACCTTGGAACCTTTGCGGAGCAGAATTCTGTTGTCTCTGTTGCTGCTGCGGCTGTTGTTGTTGCCGTTGAGGTACGAGAATTGTCGCACTGGAAATCTGCTGCATGCGATAATTCTTACTTCTATTTTTTCTCTGAGCACTATATACCGAATTAGTGTCTCCTTGCTTTTTATTTCCAAATACCTTTTTTCCTCCTTCAGCTGAGGCTAATTCTCCTGCTTGAATCTTTCCAATCTTGATGCCGTTCTCTATACGCTCTCCCATGAGTATCATATCAGAAAAACTACCCATCGTAAAACCGAGAAGCTTATCATAATACATACCAGAGAAAGTTCCTACATAAAGATCCATCAATTCATGCTTTACCATGGGTGGTTGCACCCTAGCTGCAAGCTCACGCCACTTCTGGGCGTACTCTTTAAAACTCTTGCCATTCCTTTGAGAAAGATTCTGAAGCTGGACCCTGTTAGGAGCAAGGTCGCTGTTATACTGATAATGCTTTACAAAGGCTTCCGCCAACTCTTTCCAGCTACCAATCTGGGTGGGCTCTAATCCCATATACCACTCAAGTGACGGTCCAGACAAGCTATCCTGAAAAAAATGCATCAGCATCTTTTCATCACTCGAATAAGCAGACATTCTCCGATAATAAGACCGTACATGAACTCTTGGGCAGGTATCCCTCTTATACTTGTCAAAGGTAGGTGCTTTGAACTTGAGCGGCACCCTCAAGCCAGGAACCAACCCCATATTAGCCATGTCTAACCCCATGGAATTCTGATTGGCAAGACCTCTCACTTGTTCCTCCAACAGCTTGAACCTTCGGTCATTTTCTGTGGGCATCTCGAGACCCATGCCCGACATAGAGAAAGCATCCTCTTGACGATCCTCGCCCCAATGAGGATCCACATTATCATACCCAGCGTAAGCGGCATTAGGACCAAAGCCATTCTGATTAAACCTGGGACCATACCCCACATTACCAAAGCCCTGATTAGCAACACATGGCCCAAAACCAGCGTTGTAGGCACCCATCCCAAAACTGTTGTTGCTTGCGTTGCCAAAACCTACATTGCCAAAGCCCGCATTGCCATAGCCTACATTGGCGTCATCAATACCTAAACTAGTGTTTCCGGCACCAACACCAAAACCAGCATTTCCAGCTCCAACATTTCCGTTGGTTTCCACATGTCCGTTACCATTACCAGCTACATTCCCATTCCCAGCTCCCTTACCGTTCTCACCAGCATTGAGAACAACCACCGGTACAACATCACCCGCTCGAGGAGTCTCGACTTGAGGAGGATTAGTAGCAACCCCACCATGTAGCACACCATTACCATCAACTCGTGCAATCAGAGGCTGCACCAGAGTCTGAAGCTGCTCTTGGCCCTTGGCCACAGTTTCCATGACTTGCATGAATTGCGCCATCCTGTCGCGCATCTCCTGCATCTCAGCTTGCATTTGATCCATAGCTTTCTTGCAATTACTTCTTGTGGAGTATCGATGAATTCGCTGATCGGCAATCCTGAAACAACTGGAATAGATACAGGAGATAAGATAAGGGTTCAAGGTACTTGCGATGCAAAATGAATATGCAAAATGCTAACATGTAAATATGCAATAGGGAAATCCCCCCCCCCCCCCCCCCCCCCCGATTCTAGTTCCGGGAAGAAGCCATAATGACAATGGAGCCCATATAGACAGGCATATAATCAGAAATCCTCGTATATAAGCATATGCCAATAGGCAGTGTACAGATTACAACTGAGTACCAATAGAGAAGACCTCGGCCAACAAGCCTGGCGATGGTCAAGTACAAGCAAGATAACAAAATACAAAGGGAAACGACAAAGCCAGTCAAGACGGGTGATGCGCCCGGAAATCCTCTAACAATCTCAGCATCTCAGGGTGGCCTGGTCTGGAAAGTAGTCCCTGTATAAGTAGCTCATGCTGGCCAATAGTGGATTGTAAACTCCTAGCATCCTCTTCACAAGTTCCCTCACCATTTGTACAATATGGGTACACAGCAGGAAACGTTCTTACCCCTTCGCTTCTCATTCTTGTAGTGGATAGAATGATAGACATCTCCTAATAGTGTAGGAACTGGATTCTCTGAAGCAAGAATGAAGAAAGCATCTGAATCCACAAAGTCAGGCAGGTTGGGAAATAAGATAATACCATAAATGCATACAACCAGAATGGTGTTGAACACAATCCAACCACCATCCTTTGCACACTGCAAAGCCTTGTCAACCAAGAAAGATAGATGAAACCCATACGCTTCGTTCAGCTTAACCAATCTTCCCAAGAACTCAGAAGCATCCAGACAAACAACTTCAGCAAGCTTAGCCAGATTAGGCTCAACATCATCGTGAACATATGGCATCTGATCTAACATCCGAACTCCTAGAAGAGCACAGAACTCCTCCAAAGTTGGCGCCAAGACATAATCAGGAAACACGAAGCACCTCAGCTGAGGGTCATAAAACTACATCAGAGCATATAATTCGTTCAACTCGAACACAGACGGTTTGCACACAAAACTGAGCAGTTTCCCGTATGATTCTCTGAACTCAACCCTCACCTTCTGATCAGCTAAAGCAACTAGTCTCAACAAAGAACTGATGTTAGTAGAAGGAAGCTTGTAAGCAACGGTCTTCTTTAGAGCCTCCATGTCAGGCAATAAGGACGGAACACTAGAATCTGAGGGGGAAAATACACCTGGAACATAAATACGTGTTAATGAAATGCACAATGAAAGTGCAAATGCATATGCAAACAGGGGATCAAGATTGTTGTGCTGTAGCAAGAATGACCAGCGCTTCGCCTCAGTAAGAACCAACCAATAGGAACCCTTGTATCAAATTCTCACTTGTAAGGAACCGGGTAATCTGAAGGCTGAAGTTTCCTGCATAACCCCATCCCACTCACAAGTATGGACTTAATCCACTGACAAGGTATGGCATCCTATGCGTTTCCCAGCGTCACAGACTTTCAGGAAATGATGATATGTTCACCATTTCTGGTTTGGCATCATCACTCCCTGAAGAGGCCTCACTTAGCTGAGTCACAAATGATCAGTCCCCAGAGTCGACAACCCTCCAGACCAACAACCCCTCAAGCCCAAAGGGCTGGAAAAGAAGTCAACCGGGAGAATCTCGTCTGAGCGTGGATTTTGTGGGACACTAGTACATGCAAAGCATGCATGCACCCACTACTTTCCACAACTAATGCTAGGTATACACTCATGCCTGGGTCTGGCTTATCACTCATCAGAGTACCCCTCCCACAACAACACAACAATGATATCATACTGAAAATAAAATGCGAAAAGTAAAATGCGATAAATAAATGCAAACCCAACAGATAAACACGTAAGCGCTAGGATTGACTCGCATAGGGGATGGGAAACGATCCCAGCATAGGGGATGGGAAAATTCCACAGCAGCTATATCGTGTCCCCAACAGAGTCGCCAGCTGTTGCTACTGCGAAAAACGAGGCCGGCAAAACAGAAGAGTCGCCACCTTTCGTTATTTATCCCACGGAAAGGGAAAGGAAACGATCGGAAAAACCTGACGAAAAGGTATAAGACAAGGTCATCACAACCATGTCTGGGTTCGGGAGTCGGTTACGCAAGGGGAAGGTATTAGCACCCCTCACGTCCGTTGTACTCAACGGGATCCATGCTTGTTGTGTTTATCTGACGGGTTGGTTTAACTATCTACCTATTAAGGCTAGTTTGAAAAGAAAAGAAAAATGACTCGGCAAAACACAACAGTTCTATGCCTACGTATTCCCGTCTGGAACGAGAAATTAGAGTCAACGTAGTTCGCCTAACTACGGGTGAAAGGTGGGGGAGGTTTCTCACCGAGATATCGCATCCCGTGCCCATGTACTTTCACACGGCATAAAAGATCAGAGCAAACGTAGTTCGGGCTAACAAGACCACAGGTTGGTTCAAAATGTTTTACCCGAGTAGGGTTAACAAACGGTTCTAGCAGTTGGTGTATGCAGCCTAACCTTTGGAGACTTAGGCGTTTACCGTTTGTGGTAGAACCTAGAGTTAACAAAACTCTCCTTATGAAAATGATTTCCAAGGATTAAAGGTCCCAAAGGACAAAAAGAAGTTTGATCTTTGTTTTTGAAGTCTTTTAGAGAAGACGTGTTTTGAGTTTTGTTTGTAACTCATGTTGCACTAAAGACTTGGACTTAAGAGTGAATGCGTCGCATGTCACCCAAAGGGTACCACACTAAACATTCAAGCTATTGAAGAGAGACCCTCCAACAACCCTTTCTCAAGTGCTTAAGGCTTGTAGCGTACAACACGTGTTAATCTTTATTAAGTGTTTTAAAGATGTTTGAAGATGAGAAGAGAAAGGACGCACTAAAGGGGAACTAATCCAATCCTAAAGTTGTCATGCAAGGTTGATCCTATGATTGAGGTTAGGAGGGAACTAACTAATGTTATCATGCATGGTTAGAACCCTAATGTCTATCATAACTTCTCTTGAACAAGAGAACTTAGAGTCCCTAAGGGAACATGGCAAAGGAAAGCAACAACAAAGGAAATAATCTGAAAAAATAAAACGGTAAGTAAAATGCATGCAATGCAACAATACAAGCAGAAGGAGACAAACTCAACTTTTAGAGAAAACAAGCAAAAGCAACACAATACACAGGCAAGGGAGACAAACTCAACCTTCAGCCAACAAGCAAAGCCAAACAGTAACAGACAAGCAGAGGGAGACAAACTCAACCTCTAATGCAAACAAGCAAAGGAAGGCAAGCTCAACCTTTCAATGCACTTAGGCCTAAACCAACTACATGAAAGCCTATTCTAATGAAACACACCAAATAAACAGTCACACAAAGACAGTTAAACAGCAAACACAGCAGAGCAGCACAACAACACTCCAGCAGTCTGACAGACAGTCTTCTAGTCCAAGTTATCTATCCAAGCTATCCCAGAGAGAAGGGAATAAGGACTTCATCTTCAAGCTTCAACTTGCTCCATCAAGAGATGATAAGAATCAACACAAAGATTATTGCATGATAAGGGGAAGCATGATGGAAACCAAGGGAGTCCATCATGGCACTCAACCACTCATCTAAGATTGGTATCCTCAAAGGTTTTACCTTTTGTGGTAGGCCTTTAGTATTTTCAAAGGAGGGACTAGGCTCCCACAAAGGAAACTTGCATCATTGGATAGGAAATGGAATGCAAACCAAAGCAAACCATAACTATGAAAAAGGAAGAAACTCCTAAAGGCTCTAAAAACCCTAATTCCACAAGCTCTAAAAGTAACTCTCTAAAGGGAACTAATGCACCAAATTAAACCTTAAGATTAAATCTACAGAAGCACCAACATGTCTACTAAACCATCAGAAAAGATTTGGAAACTTATCATGCACTAAAGGTCACTTTTGAAGTTCAACTATGGGAGGTACTATGCTAGAGGCATCCTACAAACAGCCTAGATGTAAAATCTAAATGAAATAGTAAATCAACTCCTAAAAATCTATAAAAAATTCTAAGAGGTCCTAAAGGTATTAAGAACCTATGGTAAAAAGATCAGAGCCTAATTCAAAGTTTATGGTCACTTTCTAAAGGCTAAACTAAAAGGTGTCAAAGGAAAGGCCAAAAGGCGAAGCCTCTAAAAACCTAGTTCAAAACTAATCTTAGAGTTATCTAAAAATCACCATAAAATTCCTATAATCTCATCAATATGTATACTACCAGCCAGCCAAATATCAACTTCTAATTCTATGCCAATCAATGGTACAAAAATCAGCACGCAACAAGCCCAAAATGCCAAATTAAATGAATTCAAGAAAATAAAAAAAGGCAAATAAAATTGAAAACAACACAAAATTAAAATCCAAAAGCATAGAAAAATCAGAAATTAATCAAGGAGTATGCACATTTTTTTATATAATTTTCTGATCAATATTGCTATTTAAAATGAATTAAAAATGATGAATGCAATAAAAGAAATTGAAAAATGCAATAAAGAAATTAAAAACTCAGGAAAAACCACAGCCCTAGGATGGATTGACTAGCCTACGCATCTAACGGAGGAACGCGCGCCACCTCAATTAATGATGCGCTACGTTTTACTCAGGGATGTTGTGTGGTTCAGTTGACTCAGGCTTATGGTATGGTCTAATCATGTACGTTGGTTGTAAAAGTATGAGGATCCTAGGCTTCAGAGTGTGACACCTAAGTTGGCCAAAGTCAGCCCTAATAAGACTCAATCATACACACACGATTTGGAGACTAAGTCAGCATAATCAAACCAATCTAATGGCCATGGCTCATCGTCCTCGTTCAAATCTGAAAAGAGAGGGAAGTTATTGATGGTGGCCGGAGAAGACCTCCAGTTGTCTTCTCCGGTGAGGCAAACAATGACATGTCATCAAACCTGGCCAAAACTCATGAAACCTATATCGTTCTGCTCGGATTTTCTCATTGATCATGAATCTCTCTTCCATTTACACTAATTCTCCATGAATCTCTAAACACGGTGATGAACAGAAAAAACACCAATTCAACAATTGTCATCAAACTCCAAATTCTTTCCATAGATCTCTTCCTCACCTCTCAAGGATCATAATGCACTATCTTATTCATCCTAACTCTCAAGAATCAGCCAGATACAAGTCTAAACAGAAATGTCATCCAATCCTAAATCACCTCTAAACCTCAAGATTCCAATCCTGAAATGATCTAGGTTCCTCCCTAAGCCTAGCCACATGCTCAATTTATTCTAAATCATCCTAGAACTAGAGGAATTTCGAAAAGTGCAAACCTGGAATGAAGATTGCAATTGGAGAGGTTAGAGTGTGAATCTTGCTTCCAACTTGTGCAGAAACTTTCAAGGATGAATGTTAAGGCTAATGGAATCCACGAAACCTCTTGAAATGCTCTAAACTGAAAATACGATTTCTGATTTTTAGAGCTCAAATCTCAAACTGCCATAACCGTTTTCTTCACCAAATGCAATCCAATCTTGATCTGAAATGGACCTTGAACTTATATATGATTTGTTTGAATGATTATCCGGCCCATTGGAAGCCCAACTTGATCAATCCAATTTTCAATTTTCCCTTCAATGTGCAATTATGGCAGACACGGGTTCTGTGTAGTTTCAGCCTCAACTCTCTTCAAACTCATTGCTTATGACTTGGTGAAGGTGAATGGATCAGATTGCACCCTTAATTTCATCCTATGGCCAATCTTGAATGTATGACTCTCTCATGAAGTAACAAAGAAGAATGCCATGAATTATGCATCAAAATGAATTTCTAGCAATGCCAATATCTCCAAAATGTTGTTTCTAATCAAAATATGCACCCACCTGACCTTTCTTGACCTCTAGTGAATTATTTTGAATTTTCTCCTTCTAATCCCTTTAAAAATGCCTTTTGTCAAATTTCCTTCAACCAACTCTTGTTCCAATCCAAATCAAAACCTCATTGATACTTGGTTGAAGTTAAAATCCCATTTTGAGCAAGTTTTATGTTGGACAAAACTTCATTTGAAGTGTGCAAGATAGGGAAAATGACCTATAATGCAAAATATAATCAAAGTTTCCCAAAATACCCTTGTCTTGCAAAGCTTGTAACTTGAGTTCTACAAATCCAATCATGGACTTTTAGTACTTTCTAGAAAGCTAAGAACATGCTCTACAAGTTTCATGTGGATGCCAAGATGAGATGAAGATCACATCTTGAGCTATGTGGTCTTGAAATTAGGCACTAAATAGGGGATTTTACACTGAGAACCCTAATTTAGCAACTCCTCACACTTTGAATTCTTCTTGATTTGATCTTGGAATAACACCTCATGTATCTCAACACAACCTTCAATGATCACAAAGACTTAGAAATGAGTCTTAATCTCTTTCAATTGCACAGTTGACTCAAGGTTGACTAGATGAAAACCCTAATTGCAACACCTTCAACTGTGACTTTCCACACTTGGCATGAACACTTAACTGAACTCCACCATGACCCTCAAGGCCTCCAATGAGCTTCAATTATAATCTCCATCCATAACCATGGGCTTGGGATCCTCAGATAGGCTCCTAGACAGAAGTTGAATCACATTCACCTGCTTGCCTTTCTTCAATGACTTTGACTTGCTTCTGATGATGATAACCACTTGATGACTTGAATATAATCCCTTGATTAGGCCTTGAACCTTTGATAACCTTAATTGGCTAAGCACACCTTTCCTGATCCCCTGTAAAATGCAATATGACTATGCAATGTGAATGCTAGAACAATGATATGCTAATGCAATGAAACATAAACCAAGTAAGAAAAAGGTTAGGCAAATTTTGGGGTACAACAATAATCCTCAGCTTAGTCCCAACTTTTGGTTGGTGTCCCTGGTGGCGATCCTAACTTTTGGTTAGTAGCCTTTCATCCAACTCTTGGTTGGTACCTCTTGTGGTTATTCTAACTTTTGGTTAGTACCCCTTCTGTTGATCTTTCCAACTTTTGGTTGGTAGTCTCCAGCTTTATTCCAACTTTTGGTTGGTACCCTTTGGTTGATATCCCAACTTTTGGTTGGTATTCTCCCCCCAAAGGTGTCATTCTAACTTTTTGTTGGTAGTCTTCATTTTTGTGAGTTCGCCTTCGTTCGACGTTCGGGTGATCCTAACTTTTAGTTAGTAGCATGTTATCCCAACGTTTGGTTGGTATCTCTTATTGACCATTCCAACTTTTGGTTGGTAGTCTTCATTTTAGAGTTCGTCTTTATTTTGCGTTCTGGCGATCCTAACTTTCGGTTAGTAGCCATGTATTCCAACTTTTGGTTGGTATTTGTTGCACCCCAAATTTTGACCCCTTAGATTCTCATTATCATTTTAGGAGCATACTCATGAATTATCTAACCTTAACCCAATGCAAGTTTGTCTTTGTCAAGTTACAGATGAATCAGGGTTTTGTATAGTCAAATCGAAGCTTCAGGGTTTGCGATCAATCAAATTTTTAGGCTAATTCAATCATGAAACAAGATCAAGGGTATCATATAATGTCAATTGAGAATCCAATTTGAGGTTGTTACACCAGAATCAAGAACAGTGTATTTCAGGGCACCCGATTAGGGTTTTTGACCAGTAAAAGTCAACCATAGTTTGACTTTGATGTTGGAAGGTGTTTTAATGATGGGATTATGATTCATGAAGTTCATATAGCTTAATAAAGTTCATCCAAGAAGTTTCAAAGTCTCAGAAGGTCCAAAATGTCAACAGGCGACTCGGTAGTCACCGATCGGTCGTACGGTTGACCGAAAAGTCAACTCTTCAAATTTTAGGAATTGCACTTCAAAGTGTGAATAAAAAATGTTCCTTATATCATATTTCACTTGCCTATCAATTTTCATGAGCATTGGATCAAGGATGAAGGAGTAATCGAAAAATCGGGAAATTAGGGTTTTGAAAGGGGCTAAACCATAACTCCTTAACCACACATCCAATTGATATGGTTCAAAGCTCATTTGGAAGCTCTTGACAAATCCTACAAAAGTCCCTAAGTGGTGCATGATCAGAAAATGCATAGATTTGGAGTTATGATCAAATTCATTTCTAGAAGGGAAAAAGACTTGGAGAAATTTCACTTTTAAGTTCATTTTTTAGCAATTTGGGAGACTTTTTGGCCAAGTTTCTTTGGGAAATTGAAACTCATGAAAACATTAATGTTTTAGAGCTATTTGAGGGCTTTCTAAAAAGTACTAGCACATCTCAAAAGGATTTGTGAGCTGAAAGTTATGGTTATGGCAAGTTGAGGGTTTTATACTTTGGTCCCACATTGTCAAAATTCAAGAATTCATTCTTTCATCAAAATTGACCAAACTCAGCTGGTGAACCATGTTGTATCTGATATGTGAGGAGTTTTTAGCATGAAAAACAAAGGAATTATGCAGAAGAACTCAAAAGGCCAAGCTTTGCAAGTTGCCTTGCAAGTTGGTTTGCAACTTGCATTTAAAAGTGAAAAAGTAAGCATGAGGTGTAAAGCAATTCTGCCACAACCCTCAAGCTACATCTCTAGCCTGCAGTTAGCCACACTAATTCATCATTTTTCTTGACTATTGAGGCTTGCCTATCAGCAAAGAAAACCCTCTTGTGGAGGTTTCATCCAAAAAGTGAAAAACCTTTCTTCAAAGTGAAGAAATCTCCAAATCTGCCCCCTCTCTTCATTTGCCTATAAAAGGAAGCCCTCACCACTTCACTTAGGACAGATTATCAATTCTAAAAACCAGAGAAATTGAAAGCTTTCACTATTTCCACTCCTTGCTTCAAAAATCACAAAGCCACTTTTTTTTCTCACTAAAACACCAAAAATCTGTCTTGCTACCAAGGCTGCCAAATTCATTTGTCTCCATTCAAACACCCCAACAATCATCCACACAATCTCCAAATATGGTATAGAAGGTGTCCAAGACCTTAAACCATTCAAAAACCTCACCATTCAAAAAGTCAACTTCTACATCAAGTTACTTTGACCAAAGCTACAAAATTGGCCATATCTTGTTCCATACATTTCCTTGGTGTTCTAATCATCCTAACACCTCACATATATCATTATTCAACTGTCCAAAGCATTGAGGATCATTGGTGGAGTTTATTTCTCCCACTGTCTTGAAGTTTGCTCTCTTGCTTCACAAGGAAGAAATCTCTCAAAGCTAGGAGCATTTGAAGTTCTTCTGGGTTTCTTGGTGTTTAAACTTGCTCAATACAGGCTACTAGAGGTATGTGTACAATCCTTTCTTGCTTTGCACTATAATTCCATGTTTTGGCATTTTGAGCTTATTATGTGAAAAACATGTCATGTGTATGATTTGTGCATAAATTCTGTTATGACAAGAGGCAGCTGTGTGGTTGATTTGAGACCTTTTAAAATCATGATTGTGTTGTGTATGTATGTTTGTTCAAAGCTGTTTGCACTTGGTTCATGATCTCATTTTAAAAATACCATATTCTTGCACTTTTATGCCATGAACCTGCCAGTTTGAATTTCAAGACAGAGTTGGTCTAAAATTGAGTTTACAATCATTCATTAATACATTCATGATATGTGCATGTGCTTGGCATAAGCTAATTTCACCTATTTTGTTATTCGTTAAATGCCCTGCTGCATCATCAAGTTGTGGCTCCAAGACAATTCCTTCCGCATAATGGTTTCATCAAATTCTATTTATAATGTAATATGCATGATTTCATTTGTTGTTATATCTGTAAATATGTGTGTGCATTCAGCTTAATTTGAACAGACCTAAAAACAGTTTTGGGCATTTTCATGTGTGCCTCTATGTAGCAAAGTTGTAGCTCACTTATCATTTTCCACAACATCTATTCCAGACCAGTTTAGATGTTCAAAAACCATTTCTTGATACACATGTGACTTGTGTGTATGTATGTTTTCAACCTGTATGTGCACAAAACTGGTTTGAGCCTCATCATGTCTAATATTCATGTTAACTTGCAATTTGTGAATCAACTTTCATAGCAACCCTCTCTCAACCTGTTTTGATGTTTGACTCCATTTCATATCATGTACATGTGGTGTGCCTATGATTGAATTAGTCTGAAATGCTTTGAGTTCAAATTTGACTTCACAATGGCACTTCACAAGCACAAGCCTCCACTTGAGCACCACTTTTTCACACCAACTGGTTCTGCACTAAAACTTTGATTTGATTTCACTTGTATGTATATTTGTGGTATGTGTATATGAATCTTTGGTCTGATTATGTCTCAAAATTGAAATACCTTTCTTCATGTCATGACAAAGCATCAAACCATAACTTGTATGCAATTTCCTCAAACAGTCTGTTTTAAGTTGGTTCTTAAGCATGAACACACCTATTTTCATATGTGAAATGTGTATGTATGGCTTGTTTTAATAAAATCTCACTGTCTGCAGATACACCCCACTGCTACCTCACCACAATGTTAAAGCAGTTAGCATTTTACCTCACAACACCAATTTTTGATTCAGTTTGGACTGTACTCAAAACTTACATTCATTTTCATTATCCTCCATAATTGTGGTATGTGCATAACCATATGACACCTAAAATAATCATCCACATATTCTAATGGATTGTCACCAAACTTGCTACATTTCCTGCTCAGCTTGCAGTACCTTATATTTTCTATTGATGAACATGAGCTGATGTGTTAATACATTAAAAACATGAACTTGACAGTAGCATTAAGGTTATGTTTGTATGTTTGAAGTTTCACAGCCTGCACAAACCTACTATGTCTGCACTTTTATGTTGTTTTTGCATTAGAAATGCCATTTCTCATAATACTTTGTTTCCAATCTCAACACTTGCTTGGATTCACCCAATAACATGTTTAGGGCTTGTACATATGTTTTGCTTGACCTGAAAATGTTTGGAATTACAATTTGACAGTCACATACACTTCACAAACACAAGCTTGTATCTCAATCATCACTTTTCACACCAGTCCATTTTGAACCTTATCTTTTGTTTGAAATCATCCAATACCATATGTGAGAGTTGTGTCTGTGATTTATTGGAGTCGAAATGCATCAAGACATGAACTGGACTTCATCATGCATCTTACTTGCTAATCTTGCAACTCACATGTCACATTTCACCACAGCATGATTTAGATTCTATCCCTTGCATAAACTCATTCATCATCACATATGTAACATGTTTGCATGATTACTTGGATTTAGAACTAGCTGGAACATGACACACATTTGAAAATGCATTTGCAAAGCTTCAAAATACACATGCTATCGGGTTCTAAAATGGGAGAGGAATTTCAAAAATATAAAAGAGCCATCTTGTTCCTTGTTCAAAAACACCCAATTTACACTAAAATTTTGTCAAAAAAGATGAAGATTTGAGAAAGTTATGCCCAAAATGCAAATCATGATTCTTGCCTTGTTTTTGTGCCCAACCTGTTTGAAAACACCCCTCATATATTTATGGGGTGGCTTCCATCAATGGATGTATAGCCACCCCAGTGGTAAGACCATATGCCTAAACGCGCCTTGCAAGCCTTGAACCTGGGTTCGACCCTTGAGGAGGGTAACCCTTTTGATTAATTTTGTCATTTTTCATACCAACTTCAAAAATTCATATCTCTCTCATTTTAAATTATTTTTCACCCATTCTTTTTGCATTGTGTTCATCTTGATGTCTACTTTAATGTCATAGTTTTTATTTCCATGTTTGACTAATTTTTCATCTCTTTTGACTATGTGCAAGTTGCGTGCTTTTTGTGATCATTCTGACATATGCAGATGAATTTTCTCCTGATGTACTTGTAATTATTTGTGTTACTTGTTTGAATTATCATTCTTAAATGTTTGTTAACATGTTAGGACTTCATCTTTGGTTGTTACCATGTTTATGTTACTTCATCTGTTAGCTTATTTAAACTCGATCTGTCGTCACAGTTCCTGTTTTGCTTACCTGCTTTGATTATGATCAATGCATTTTCAATCTTATCAATTTCTTATGCTCATTTAATGGTTGTCACCATGAATTCATATTTATTATGTTGTTAATTTTCTTGTTGTTTTCTTTCCACAAGTGATGAAGCTTGTTAGCTCTCATCCAGTTGCCTCTCCTGTCTACTTCCAAAGGAAAAGTCTGTCCATTTGACCCTCATGTCATGGATACATCCCTTATCCCTCTCTTGACTTTGTTAAGTCACTTTAACCCTAGATTAGAATCCACTAGACTTTGCTTCAAGTCTAAGAAACCCACCTATACTAGGATTTTTCTTCAACTAGAACCCTAGGAAAGAGTTTGTCAACTCTGTGCAAGAATCATTGTCATGATTTCTTAATTCCCTTTTTGAATATTACAACTTAGATTAGGGAGTTTTGTTAAAATCCACACAAACATTGTCATGTTTGTTCCCCTTTGAACCTTGATCATAATCAAGTGTTCTTCTTCCCTTGTGAGGTGAACTACGATTGCTCTGATTCTATCCTAGTCAGGATACGTAGGCAGAAGATGCGATGTCTTTGCGAGCAAACTTAGAAAGCCAATTAGGTCTTTACTTATCTTTACACTCAACTCCCAATCCTAAATCCATAGTACATATTTCACACTTAGCAATCAATCAAACAAAAGGTTCCTGTAGAGTACTACAGATATTTAGGGTGCTAACACCTTCCCTAGGTATAACCAACCCCCGATCCCCGAATCTCTTAAGCGTTGTCGTTACATCGCGAAAAGGGTTTTTCTTTCTTTAGACCTTTCCTTTGGATAAAATAAAGTTCGGTTGTAAAAGAATTAAGATTCAAGTTAATTTAATAGCTTGATATCCAATTTTCACCGCAACAGAAATGGCGACTTCACTAGGGAAAAGTTTATTGCTTTGAGGGTTTAGGCTATCTTGTTTGAATACTTGCTATATTTGTGAATATTTGTAAATATGTACATATGTGCTCTGTTGGATCTTGGGAACTTTGAGTGGTGAGACAACACTGTACCCGTGTTTGAGCATACTTATAATAGGATGGTGGTATATTCAAGGAGACTTATAAGGAGTTGATTCCCGACCAAGTTAACTTGAGAAAACCTCCGCTCAGTAGAGGCCCTTCTGAGAGTTAGTATTGTTGATCGAGTATTCGTGAAAACAATGCTACTTTCTACATGGGAGCCCGTGAAACTGAGGACCTTTAGATTACCTTTTTCCCACTATGGCCTTATTAGGATGTAGTGTGATGACTATAAGGAAGTAATTCCAAAATAGTTGATACACGATACTACACTTGGACGAGACTCTCTTGAGAATATTATCGACCACCAAGTATTTGGGAAATTGATAATATCCGAAAGATGGGTCGAGGACTCTGGGAACTATTTTAGAACCTTGCTCTACAGTTTTGAAGGCCTTAGTACATACCTTTGGGGTGGGTAGACCTTGACCCCTTACTCATGTTCTCCAAACCAAAACCTTTATTTGTTTACCCATGTGTATATGTGAATCTGTGCTTACCTGTGTCTGTGCATTCATGCATTCATGAACATCATGTCATAAAAGTTTCATGGAACTCAGATCTCTTGTTTGTAAACATTAGGATCATCATGGACAGTGGAAAAAAGAAAACTATGAAGTACACTTACAAAAGTCCTAACTTGGATGACATAGAAAGGTTGAGCACTTTGATAACAGATCTAGAAGGATTCAAGAGCAGGTATGGGAACTTATTGTCATTGTTGAGGGTAAAAAGGAAGATGGATCTGGGACTTCTCTCCACACTTCTCCAGTTTTATGATCCACTCTATCATTGTTTCACTTTTCCTGATTATCAGCTGGTACCTACACTTGAAGAATATTCTTGTTTGATTGGTTTGCCTATTCTTGAAGACTCTCCTTTTCCAATCATGGAGAAGGACCCTAAGGAAGAAGAAATTGCTAAAGCTACACGTTTGGGATTGGTGGATATTCAGAAAAATATGGTTACTAAAGGAGGAGTATTTGGTTTGACTGCCGAGTTCTTGGTTGGGAAATCACAATACTATGCTGATCATTTGAGTATGGATGCATTCGAGGCTATCCTTTCCTTGCTCATTTATGGGATCTTCTTGTTTCCAAGTTTTGATAATTTTGTGGATCTCAACGCCATTAATATTTTCTTGAAGAAAAACCCTGTGCCTACTTTACTAGCTGACGCCTATCATTTTGTTCATTTGAGAAATTTGCATAAAGGAGGAATGATTACCTGTTGTGTCCCTTTACTATACAAGTGGTTTATTTCTTACTTACCTAAGGCTCATGCTTTTTGGAAGGAAGGTTGGTTGTCTCAGAAGGTTATGGATCTTACTCACTCTGATATTGATTGGTACAGTCGTAATTATGATGGGATAAAGATCATTGATAGTTGTGGAAGTTTTGGTAACGTACCTCTCCTGGGTACAAGTGGAGGAATCAGTTATAACCCTGTTCTCACTCGCCGTCAGCTTGGATATCCTTTGAAGGACAAACCAAATAGCGCTCATGTGGAGAATATTTTCTTTAAGGAAAATTCAGAATTAAAAGAAGAACTTCTAAAAGCTTGGGGTCATGTACACAAGAAAGGAAAGGAATACTTAGGGAAGCCTAATTGTGTCTCTCTCGAGCCTTATCTCCAATGGGTCCGAAAGAGAGCTATTCAGCTGAAGATGCCTTATCCTCAGCAGAAACCCATGGTTTTAGAGGAGGAACACACAATGATCTTTATGTCTGAAGAGGAGAAGTTAAAGATTGCTTTGAGGAAATCACAACAAACTGAAGTAGCCTGGAAATACAAGTACCAAGTAGCCATGGAAGAGAATGATGAACTCCGTAGACAACTCCAGGCAAAGGATGAAGAAATGATTGCTTATAAGAAGAGGAAGACACAAAAAGGTTTACCTTCTTCCAGCTCTCAGCCAACTCCATGGAAGCTAGTCATGGACAAACTCATTCTTGAGAAGACTCAGATGGAAGAAGAAATCAAGAAACTCAAAGCGAAAGAAGACTTTTATTTAGAATACTGTCAGCCTTAGGACTTTTGTAAAATGTACTAGATATTTTGTAATTCAAATCTTGAAAATCAATGAAATGAAATGATGTTTTGATCTGAGTTCCATGAAACCTTTGCATTTGCATTTTCATTAATTAATCATTCAAGGAACTAAAGATTGTTTTGCAGATATTATAGGATGGATTCTGGAAAGAAAGCAGAGGTTGTGTTCCAAAAACCAAAATTGGAGAACTTGAAGAAACTGGTAAGTTTAGTAGAAGACCCCGAGGCATTCAGAGAGAAGCATGGGAATATGCTGTCTTTGCTAGAAGTTCAAGTGTATGAAGAGATGTTATCCGCACTCGTGCAGTTCTATGATTCAACCTATCATTGTTTCACCTTTCCAGACTATCAGTTGCTACCAACTTTGGAAGAATATTCCGCCCTGATGGGAGTAGGCGTCACTCCTAGACCATTTTCTAGAAGAGAAGGGACTCCTAATGAAAGAGCAGTTGCAGAGGCCGCGTATTTGGAGGTGGACGAGGTACGATCTCATATGGTTGCTAAGGGAGGGTTGTATGGATTTCCAGCTATGTTCCTGTATGAAAAAGCTCAGAGCTATGCCTTGTCAAAGAATATTGAAGCATTTGAGGCCATCCTGGTTTTACTAATCTACAGACTGTTCCTGTTCCCGACTGCTAATGATTTTGTAGACGTAAATGCAATCAACCTTTTCTTAATTAAAAATCCTGTACCTACCTTGCTGGCTGATACGTACTTTACCATCCACCGTAGGAACCGTTATGGAGTTGGACGGATTGAGTGTTACACCGTTCTCCTACACAAGTGGTTTATTTCGCACTTGCCAAAAATTCCAGCCCTCTGGGATAAGCAAAATGGGCTCTCATGGACAGAAAAGCTACTATTGCTCAAACACTCAGATATTAAGTGGTATGACCCTATGTATGGAGGAATTGCCATAATCCCAAGCTGTGGAGATTTCCCAAATGTACCGCTTATCAGCGTCAATGGTTGCATCAGCTATAATCCTATTCTGGCTCGTCGGCAGTTGGGGCACCCCATGGAGGATGAACCTGACCCAGACTTTTTGAGAAGATTTTACATTGAAGAGGGGAAGAATCCCGCTTACAGGGCTCGAATTGTGTATGCTTGGCGTTATGTCCACACGAGGGGAGTAACTGCCCTAGGTTACCACGACACTACTGTTTCAGAATCTTACTTATCATGGGTAAAAGAAGCAGCGTTGAAGATGTTCTATACTCGCTTTGAGCCTGACTCACCCAAACCTACTCTCATAGAAGAATTGAAAGCTGCTTTGGCAAAAGCTAAAAAAGAAGGAAAGACTTGGAGGGATAAGTATTTCAAGGCTATGCAAGAGAAGGAAGAACTTCAAGAGTTGATACGTCAAGGTGGAAGAAGAAGTCAGCCAGAAGACGAAGGGCCGTCCAACCAGAAGATCTAAAATCCTGTTGTTTTCCATTTTATTTCATTATGTATCTGTATTGAAGACTTGTATTTCAGTTTCAAAATCATTGTTGTAAAACTCTCAGTTGTTTATCTATGAAGACTTTTGAATTTGCTTATTTCCCCATTGTTATAATCTCTGCAAATATTTCTTTAGATTCCTTGAATGATTAATTTTGCATTTGTTGCATTTTGCATTCATAAGCATTGCATGTGCATGTTCTTGTGTTGTGTCTCATCTCGCTGTCTTGTCTCCAGAAAGAATCACACTGAATCCTCAATACCGATACAACACCTGAGCCCAAGCTCGCCTAAGAATGGAAGGACAAAATTAGGATGTGGACAGAATTGATAATGAACTTGGAGAGCTACGAGGAGGCATGGGGAAGATCATGGAAGCCCTACAAGTCATTCATGCAAAGTTGGACACTCAAGCCACTGTTGTTTCTGAAATCACTGGCATAGTTGTAGAGCCGATCCCAACGGCAGTCACTGTAGCAAATGTTCCACCATACGGGTTATCACCTGGTTTTGTACCTCCACCAGTAGTCAATCAACAAACAGTTCCTTTAGGGCCAGAAGTTCCTCAAGCTATTCCTACTTACACTCAGCCTTTTGTTCAGGTTCAAGCGCGCCCTGTTTTTCGTAATCCTCCACCAGTGTACGAAGGTCTTGATGGGTATGAAGAAGAGAGTGGAAGACATGATAAGTTGAAAGAAAGTGTAGAGACTATAGGCAGGAAAGTCAGAGCAATGGAAGGGAATGACATCTTTGGTACTAATGCCAGAGATATGTGCTTAGTGTCGGGATTGGTAATTCCGCCAAAATTCAAAGTTCCCAATTTTGATCAGTATTCTGAGGCTACCTGTCCTCGGACGCATCTGATTATGTATTATCGAAGAATGGCCGCCCACGTGGAAGATGACAAATTGATGATTCACTGTTTCCAAGATAGTCTGAAAGGAGCTCCTGCTAAATGGTATTTGGGCTTGGATCAGTCCCATATTCATAGTTTCCAAGACTTGGCTGATGCTTTTGTGAAACATTACAAGTACAACATGGATTTAGCCCCTAATAGAAGACAGTTACTGAGTATGTCACAGAAGAGTTCGGAATCTTTCAAAGAGTATGCACAGAGGTGGAGGGAAACTGCCTCTCAGGTAGAACCCCCTTTGAGTGAAAAAGAGTTAACAGATTGGTTCGTCGAACAGTAAGACCAAAGTTTTATGAGAAGATGATCAGTAGTGTAACCGCCAGTTTTTCTGATATAGTAGCAGTGAGGGTGAGAGTGGAGTTAGGAATGAAGAATGGGAAGGTGGCTAGTGGTTTTAGCAGTTCTGGTAAAACAACGTCAAGAAGCTCAGCAGTAATTTTCATAAAAAGAAGGAAGGGGAGACAAATGTAGTAACTATGGGAAGAAAGAGTCGCACCTGGAGACCGCCTTACCAATAGTATCAGCAGAGTTATGTTCAGCAATCCCAGCAACAACGACCAATGTATCCGTTGCAGTATGCCCAACAACCTTATGTGGCAGTTGTAACTCTAGGTTTCAGTCATTCTGTTCCCAGTTATCAGACAGTGCAACCAGCACCTGTATATAATCTAATTCAACAAGGGTATCAACGAGCGCCCAACGCTCCACCCTATCAACAACATCATCAGCCTAGAGCTCAGGCACCCAGACAAAACTACCAAAATCAGAGACCGACAACAAAACCTCCACTTCCTCAGATACCGATGACTTACACAGAATTGTACCCCTCCTTAGTGCGGCAGGGATTAGTAACAACACGACCATTAAATCCAGACACTACATCTCCTCACTATAATCCAAATGCTCATGGTGCCTTTCACGAAGGCGCCGCCGGTCATGATTTAGAAGGTTGTCTTGCTTTAAAACATCTTGTCAGGGAGTTGATGGAAAAGAAGATCTTGTCTTTTGATGATGTACCCCCAAATGTCAAAAGTAATCTGTTACCGAACCATAGAGGGGTTAATGCTGTAGAAGAAGTTTCAGATGAAAGGGTAGTCTGAGGTGTAGCAGAGATCAGAACCCCGTTGAGGTTACTTCACGAGAAACTACTGAAAGCAGGATTGATAGAGGATACCCATAATGATTGTGAAAATTGTTCTAGTGATTCTAGAGGGTGTGATGAGGTACGAAGAGGTATACAAAGATTGATCGATGAAGGAATATTACAAGTGTGTAGTAAGGCGAGGAAAGAAGAAGTTTCAGTAATTGAGCCTGTTTTTAATTTACCAAAGAAAAGTGAGAAAGTTCCGGTGTTCAAAATGACCAACAAAGGTATGAAGCCTGTTTTCAACAAGTCAGCTATCAATCCACCTCAACCGGTTATTATTCAGAAACCAAGACCGTTTCCTTTTGAAAGCACAAAGGCCGTTCCATGGAAGTATGACATGACTGTGATAGACCGAGGATCAGGGAAGGTTAGTCAGAAAGAGACAGTAAGAGACGACCAAGTGGACGTGACAAACATTGCAGGTACAAGCAAAATGACCCGTAGTGGTCGCATCTATCAACCAAAAATGACAGTACCCGCTCCAAAAGAGGTTACCCCTGCTGCGACAAAAGAAAAAGAGGTACCAGAAACTGAAGGAGACGGCGAAGAATTCTTAAGGATTATTCGGAAAAGTGATTACAGGATTATTGATCAGCTCCACCAAACCCCATCAAAGATATCGATCTTGTCTCTTTTAATGAATTCTCCAGCTCACAGAGAAGCTCTGCAAAAATTATTGAAACAGGCACACGTGACAAAAGACATAACTCTCGGACAATTTGATTCAGTAATGGCCAACATTACAGCCTGTAACACCCTGAGCTTTAGTGATGCAGAGTTGCCAAACGAAGGACGCAATCACAACCGTGCATTACACATATCTGTCAGGTGCCAAGAATACACAATGGCACGAGTTTTGGTCGATACTGGATCCTCATTGAATGTATTTCCTGCAAGGACGCTCGCAAGGTTAGCATATACAGGGGCGGAAATGAGACCAACATCTTTGATTGTAAAAGCTTTTGACGGTTCAAGAAGAACGGTTGTTGGAGAGATAGAATTACCAATCATGATCGGACCTCATGTGTTCGACATTACATTCCAAGTCATGGACATTAACCCAGCTTATAGTTGTTTGTTGGGAAGACCATGGATTCACGCCGCTGGGGCAGTAACTTCCACCTTACATCAGAGAATGAAATTTATTGTGAATGATAAATTAGTGATTGTACACGGAGAAGAAGACCTAATGGTGAGGAATCTGTCATCATTCAAGTATATCGAAGCAGATGAGGGCGCGTTAGAAACTTCCTTTCAGGCACTCGAGATAGCTAATGCAGTGATGTTGGAAGAAACAATGGCTAAGAGTGGTCCGTCTTTTGCATCCGCTCGGAGCATCAAGTCTACACTGGAAGAAGGCACTCCTGCAGGTTGGGGAGAGGTTATTGAGGTGAAGCCAAAGATGGATCGCCAAGGGTTGGGTTACAAACCAACTCATGTTGAAGCACCGACACATGACAAAGGACATCCAAAGAGTATGCAAGAAGTATTCATCAGTGGAGGTTTCCAAGTCAGTGTTGTGGAAGAAGATTTTGAAGATGAAGATCTCGAACAGTTAGGGTATCATTGCAACTCTGCCTTGAGTAACTGGGAAGCTATTGAGATTCCTTTGGTTATTCCTGAGTTAAAGTAATTTGTTTGTCTTTCTTTTCTTGTTTTTTTTTTGAATCTCCCTAAGCCTTTCCCCAGGCTATAAGAATGTTTTGTA
Organism: Lathyrus sativus; assembly: GCA_963859935.3. Taxonomy (NCBI): domain Eukaryota; kingdom Viridiplantae; phylum Streptophyta; class Magnoliopsida; order Fabales; family Fabaceae; genus Lathyrus; species Lathyrus sativus. Next base: position 265,699,906 of record OZ012740.1, read on the forward strand.
AGGGCCCCGAGCTTTCAAGAAAATCAATGAAAAATGAACTATTTTGTTAATTTCCTTGTGTTATTTCCTTTATTGCTTTTGCTTTCATTTTAAACGAAAAATGGCAATCTTAAAAAAACCAAAACAAATTTCTCTTTTGTGTGCTGCATTTGTCTTTGTGTGTTTTAATAAATTAAGTCATTCCAACGTGCAGCGATGTCCTAAAACCCATTGAATCCTATGACTTTGCCTTCCCTCCTGACTTTGATTCACCAATATACCAAGCTGAAGATGAGGACGAAGATTTTGAAGTACCTGATGAACTGGTAAAGTTGGCACACCATGAGTATGCAGAGCTTCAACCCTACAAAGAACAGATAGAAGTCATTAATCTTGGCACCGAAGAAGACAAGAAAGAAGTCAAGATTGGGGCAGCTCTAGGGGCAGAAGTCAAGCGGCAACTAGAAGAACTTTTGAAAGAATATGTGGGTGTATTCGCTTGGTTATACCAAGATATGCCGGGTCTAGACACCGACATAGTGGTTCACAAGTTACCGCTTCGACCAGAATGCCCACCGGTTAAACAAAAGCTCCGAAGAACAAGACCTGACATGGCTTTCAAGATTCGAGATGAGGTGAAAAAACAGATTGATGCGGGTTTCTTAGCAGTGTCCAAATACCCCGAATGGGTGGCTAATATTGTACCTGTACTGAAAAAAGATGGGAAAGTCAGAATGTGTGTGGATTACAGGGACCTACACAAGGCCAGTCCGAAGGATGATTTCCCTTTGCTGCATATCGACACGTTGGTGGATAATACGACTCGTTTTGCAGTTTTCTCATTTATGAATGGGTTCTCTGATTACAATCAGATTAAGATGGATCCCAATGACATGGAAAAAACTACTTTCATTACTCCGTGGGGGACTTACTGTTACAAATTTATGCCTTTCGGTCTGAAGAATGCAGGTGCTACTTATCAAAGGGCCATGGTAACTTTATTTCATGATATGATGCACAAGGAGATAGAGGTATATGTTGATGACATGATAGCCAAATCTCAAAGCGAGGAGGACCATTTGGAACATCTTGTGAAACTATTTAAGAGACTCAGAAAATATCAGTTGAGACTGAATCCAGCCAAGTGTACCTTTGGAGTAAGATCTGGGAAGTTACTCGGTTTCGTTGTCAGTCACCAAGGGATTGAGGTGGATCCAAAAAAAGTCTGAGCCATTCAAGACATGCCAGCTCCACAAACGGAAAAGCAAGTCAGAGGTTTTCTTGGAAGACTGAACTACATATCCAGATTTATTTCCAATATGACTCTTACTTGCGAGCCCATCTTCAAATTATTACGCAAAGACCAGACGGTTGTTTGGAATACAGACTGTCAGTAGGCATTTGATAAGATCAAGGGCTATCTTCAAGAGCCTCCAATCTTAATACCACCGGTTCCGGGAAGACCTCTCTTCATGTATTTGACAGTGCTTGAGAATTCAATGGGTTGTGTGTTAGGTCAGCAGAATGAGTCTGGACGAAAAGAACATGCGATCTATTATTTGAGTAAGAAGTTTACTGATTGTGAAAGCCGATATTCGCTTCTGGAGAAAACTTGTTGTGCTTTGGCATGGGCGGCCAAACGTTTGAGGCAGTACATGATTTGTCATACCACTTTGCTGATTTCAAAAATGGATCCAGTAAAGTATATTTTTGAGAAGCCTGCTCAGACTGGAAGACTCACTCGTTGGCATATGTTATTATCATAATACGACATCCAGTACGTAGCTCAGAAGTCTATCAAAGGTAGTGTTTTGTCAGAATATCTTGCAGATCAACCAGTGGAAGATTATGAGCCTCTCAAATTTGATTTCCCAGATGAAGACATTATGTTGGTAAAAGATTGTGAAGAGCCAGGTCTTGATGAGGGTCCGCAGGAAGGTCTTTGGTGGAAAATGATGTTTGATGGTTCCTCCAACTACAGTGGGCATGGTGTAGGCGCCTTTTGATGAATCCGGAGGGTGGTTACACTCCATTCACACCCAGGTTGGATTTTGACTGCACAAACAATATCGCCGAATATGAAGCATGCATTCTCGGCCTCGAGGCAGCTATCAACCTCAAAATCAAACTTCTTGAAGTCAGTGGGGATTCAGCTTTGGTTATCTATCAGGTTACTGGAGAATGGGAAACTAGACATGAGAATTTGATTCCTTATAGAGCCTACATCGTCAAAATGATGGAATATTTCGATAAAATCACTTTCAAACATGTTCCGAGATCTGAGAATCACATCGCCGATGCCCTAGCCATGTTAGCCTCAATGTGGAGAATCAAGGATGTCAATAATGCCACTCTCATTCGAATTGAACGCAAGACTGAGCCCGCCTACTGTCAGATGGTTGAAGAAGAGACTGATGATAAACCATGGTTCTATGACATAAAAAGTTACCTGTTAAAACAAGAGTAACCAGCAGATGCTACATCACTTGACAAGAAAACTCTGAGACGATTAGCATCCAAGTTCTTCCTCAGTAATGATGTGCTCTACAAAAGGAATCATGATATGGTCTTGCTTAGATGTGTCGACAGACGAGAAGCAGAGTTGTTAATGCAAGATGTTCACGAAGGAATGTTTGGTACTCATGCCAATGGATATGCTATGTCTAAAAAGATTTTAAGGGATGGTTATTACTGGTTGACTTTGGAAACTGATTGTATTCAATATGCCAGGAAATGTCACAAGTGTCAGATTTATGCGGACAAGATGCACGTGCCACCGACATTGCTAAATGTGTTGTCATCACCATGGCCTTTCTCTATGTGGGGCATCGATATGATTGGGGCAATTGAACCAAAAGCTTCTAACGGACACTGATTTATTCTGGTTGCTATTGACTATTTCACAAAGTGGGTTGAAGCTGCATCCTACACTAATGTTACTCGGCATGTGGTGGCCCGTTTCATAAAAAAGAAGATTATCTGTCGTTACAGAATTCCGAGCCGAATCATAACGGAAAAATGGTACTAATTTGAAAAACAAAGTCATGAAAGAGTTGTGTGATGACTTCAAAATTGAACATCACAATTATTCTCCTTATCGTCCCAAGATGAATGGGGCTGTAGAAGCTGCAAATAAAAACATCAAAAAGATCTTGCAAAAGATGGTGAAAACTTACAAAGATTGGCATGAGATGCTACCATTTGCCTTGCATGGGTACAGAACGTCCGTCCGCACTTCAACAGGGGCAACCCCTTTTTCTTTGGTATACGGAATGGATGTGGTACTGCCCATTGAGGTCGAGATACTTTCTTTGAGAGTCATAATGGAAACCAAGCTTGAAGAAGCAGAATGGGTGAGAGAAAGGTTTGATCAGTTGAATCTTATCGATGAGAAGCGCATGTCTGCGATGTGTCATGGTCAGTTATATCAGAAAAGGATCAAGAGGGCTTTTGACAAGAAAGTTCGTGTCCGAGAATTCCGAGAAGGGGAACTTGTACTCAAAAAGATTTTACCAGTTCATAAAGACGCACGAGGAAAGTGGATGCCTAACTATGACGGCTCGTTTGTTGTGAAAATAGTCTTCTCAGGAGGCTCATTGACTCTCACTACCATGGATGGAGAACAACTTACTCATCCAGTGAATTCTGATGCAGTACGAAAATATTACGCCTAAAAAACCCGATAAGCCAAAAACTCAAAGGAACGGCTTATGCAAAAGTTAGGGTTGAAGAAAAAGAAAAAGAAAAGAGAAAAAGAAAAGAAATAAGAGCTCGCTAAGTTGAAAACCCGAAAGGGCGGCTTAGGCAAAAATGAGCGTCCCGGTGGATTGAAAACCCGAAAGGGCGATCCAGGCAAAAATTAGGGACAAAGGCGTTTCACTGTATCAGATGAGTTGTCACTACCGCAGAAGATCCTACAAGAACTCACTCCAACCGCTCTCGTCAGAAGCAAGGATTTCGGGGAATTTTAGTCTTTAGGGATAGTTGGTCATGGGATTCAATGTAACCTTATCCACGTTGCCATTTTTCACTTGTAAAATTTCTATAGAATTTTGTCATTTGCAAGATTTCATTCTCGAATAAAATCAGTTTTGAACCATTCTTTCCTTTGCAAATTTATCATTTCCTTTATTTTCTTTGTTATGCAAAAAATTGTTCATTAATCAATGATAGTTTTGAAAGCATTAGGGTCAAATTATTTGAATAAAACTTGAAAAGATTAACAAACGTAAAAACTTCAACTCATGGAAAAAGTCGAGGAAAATCATACTTCCCCGAAACCTCAGGGTAGCGGAAGCTCTAATATGCAATCCAATTACATTTCCCAATGTTGTGTAAGCGAGTCGAACTACTGATTTCCCTTTGATCATGTGTGGGTATCAAAAATTGAAGACTGTCTCTCAAAGAACTTCTTATGATGATGTAAAAACTCATCCCAGTAGAAGACGTCTGAGCACTTGAATCTACTTTGTCATCTCTGAATAGCTTGTTTAGAAAGCTCGGTTCCACTGTTAGGATTGGATTTATTTTCAAAGAACTACATACACCTTTCAGCCTGGGTTCAATGTGATTCATTTTGTCTCTCGGGGTCAGTGTGCTATCTGTTGATTCCCCGTGAATGTCTAATCACTGCTAGTGAATTTCTGTTTAAAGTCCAGTTGTAACTGGCATTGTTTTAGAAGCCAATCATTATTGGTAGTTCTTTGGTCGTCACCATATTTCTTGTTAAGACCAGTCGTAACTGGCATTGCCTTAAAATCCACTCGTTGGTATCTTTTGATGCGGTCATCACCACCTTCACCAATTCCCCAGTCGTAACTGGAAGAGTTCGAAGTCCAATATTTTTGGTTTTCTTTTGGTCGTCACCATACTTTCCTTTGAGGTCCAATCGTAACTGGAAGAGTTCGAAGTCCAATATTTTTGGTTTTCTTTTGGTCGTCACCATACTTTTCTTTGAGGTCCAATCGTAACTGGCCTTGTCTTAACTCCACTCGTTATTACCTTTTGGTTCGGTTGTTACCAACCTTTTCCCCCTGAAGTCTAGTCGTCACTAGCAAATCCCCTGTGAAGTCTGGTCGTTACCAGTTGATCTTCCGTTTAAGCCCAGTCATAACTGGCAGATGTTCGAAATCCATTCATCATCGGTGTCTTGTCCAGTCGTAACTGGCGTCACTTGGAATCCAATCGTTATTGGAATCTTTTGGTTTGGCCGTTACCAACCTCCCCAGCTAAAGCCTAGTAGCTTTCTAGCATTCTCGTAACCACATGTGTTGGTATACCCTGATTTGGTCGTCACCATGTTTTCTTTCAAAGTCCAGTCGTAACTGGCATCACTTGAAACCCAATCGTCATTGGTACCCGGACTTGGTCGTTATTAATCCCTTTGAAGTCCAGTAGTTACTGGAACTGCTTGAAATTTGGTCATCACCAATTTCCCAGTCGAAATCTTACGTGTTATCGACTGGATTTGAGAAATCTCATTTTTTATTTCCCCAGGTTGGTCGTTACCATTACCTACGGAAAGTCTAGTGGTTGCTAGCACTGCCTGAGCCATTTGTTAAAACTAGGTGACATCATTATCCCCAGTGAGACCTTTTTCCAGAAAAGTCTCGGAGATCTAGTCGTCACTGGTATCCCCAATATGTTTTGTCTTTTTTTCTAGTCCATTCCTGAAGATCCCGTTTGAACTCTTCACTATAGGAAGCTCCTCATCTGATAATCCCCAGTGAGGTTCGTGTTTTAATTTCCCCAGTAAAAAGTCGCTTTTGTCCCCGGTGGAAATCCAACTCTTTCCCCGGTGGAGTGTTTGCTTTTCCCCAGTAAGATTGTCATCTTCATTAGACTTTGCGCATCCTCTGTGAAATTTTCTTCTCAGTCATCACTAGTCATGTTTGAATTATTGATTGTTATATCGCAGTTTCCCCAGTGTCGGATCCACAATGCCAGGTCCCCACGAGTAGTTACTCGTTGTTTTGTTTTTCTGTCTTCTGCATATGTCTTGCATCCAAGCATCATAAAGCATCATTTAGAATTCATGGCATATCATGACCTGTCCTTTTGCATATCATCGGATCTAAGGGACAAAATTTTCGGTTTTCTATATTTAAATACCTTTCACTGCGATTCTAAGAAGATTGTCATCTCTCGGTTCCATCTAGTGAAGATATTTGAATAGGGGCAACTGTTGCACCCCAAATTTTGACCCCATAGATTCTCATTATCATTTTAGGAGCATACTCATGAATTATCTAACCTTAACCTAGTGCAAGTTTGTCTTTGTCAAGTTACAGATGAATCAGGGTTTTGTACAGTCAAATCGAAGCTTCAGGGTTTGCGATCAATCAAAGTTTTAGGCTAATTCAATCATGAAACAAGATCAAGGGTATCATATAATGTCAATTGAGAATCCAATTTGAGGTTGTTACACCAGAATCAAGAACAGTGTATTTCAGGGCACCCGATTAGGGTTTTTGACTAGTAAAAGTCAACCGTAGTTTGAATTTGATGTTGGAAGGTGTTTTAATGATGGGATTATGATTCATGAAGTTCATATTGCTTAATAAAGTTCATCCAAGAAGTTTCAAAGTCTCAGAAGGTCCAGAATGTCAACAGGCGATTCGGTAGTCACCGATCGATCGTACAGTTGACCGAAAAGTCAACTCTTCAAATTTTAGGAATTTCACTTCAAAGTGTGAATCAAAAATGTTCCTTATATCATATTTCACTTGCCTATCAATTTTCATGACCATTGGATCAAGGATGAAGGAGTAATCGAAAAATCGGGAAATTAGGGTTTTGAAAGGGGCTAAACCATAACTCCTTAACCACACATCCAATTGAGATGTTTCAAAGCTCATTTGGAAGCTCTTGACAAATCCTACAAAAGTACCTAAGTGGTCCATGATCAGAAAATGCATAGATTTGGAGTTATGATCAAATTCATTTCTAGAAGGGAAAAAGACTTGGAGAAATTTCACTTTTAAGTTCATTTTTTAGCAATTTAGGAGACTTTTTGGCCAAGTTTCTTTGGGAAATTGAAACTCATGAAAACATTAATGTTTTAGAGCTATTTGAGGGCTTTCTAAAAAGTACTAGCACATCTCAAAAGGATTTGTGAGCTGAAAGTTATGGTTATGGAAAGTTGAGGGTTTTATACTTTAGTCCCACATTGTCAAAATTCAAGAATTCATTCTTTCATCAAAATTGACCAAACTCAGCTGGTGAACCATGTTGTATCGGATATGTGAGGAGTTTGTAGCATGAAAAACAAAGGAATTATGCAGAAGAACTCAAAAGGCCAAGCTTTGCAAGTTGGTTTGCAACTTGCATTTAAAAGTGAAAAAGTAAGCATGAGGTGTAAACCAATTCTGCCACAGCCTTCAAGCTACATCTCTAGCCTGCAGTTAGCCACACTAATTCATCATTTTTATTGACTATTGAGGCTTGCCTATCAGCCAAGAAAACCCTCTTGTGGAGGTTTCATCCAAAAAATGAAAAACCTTTCTTCAAAGTGAAGAAATCTCCAAATCTGCCCCCTCTCTTCATTTGCCTATAAAAGGAAGCCCTCACCACTTCATTTAGGACAGATTGTCAATTCTAAAAACCATAGAAATTGAAAGCTTTCACTATATCCACTCCTTGCTTCAAAAATCACAAAGCCACTTTTTTTCACTAAAACACCAAAAATCTGTCTTGCTACCAAGGCTGCCAAATTCATTTCTCTCCATTCAAACACCCCAACAATCATCCACACAATCTCTAAATATGATATAGAAGGTGTCCAAGACCTTAAACCATTCAAAAACCTCACCATTCAAAAAGTCAACTTCTACATCAAGTTACTTTGACCAAAGCTACAAAATCAGCCATATCTTGTGACATACATTTCCTTGGTGTTCTAATCATCCTAACACCTCACATATATCATTATTCAACTGTCCAAAGCATTGAGGATCATTGGTGGAGTTTATTTCTCCCACTGTCTTGAAGTTTGCTCTCTTGCTTCACAAGGAAGAAATCTCTCAAAGCTAGGAGCATTTGAAGTTCCTCTGGGTTTCTTGGTGTTTAAACTTGCTCAATACAGGATACTAGAGGTATGTGTACAACCCTTTCTTGCTTTGCACTATAATTCCATGTTTTGGCATTTTGAGCTTATTATGTGAAAAACATGTCATGTGTATGATTTGTGCATAAATTCTGTTATGACAAGAGGCAGCTGTGTGGTTGATTTGAGACCTTTTAAAATCATGATTGTGTTGTGTATGTATGTTTGTTCAAAGCTGTTTGCACTTGGTTCATGATCTCATTTTCAAAATACCATATTCTTGCACTTTTATGCCATGAACCTGCCAATTTGAATTTCAAGACAGAGTTGGTCTAAAATTGAGTTTACAATCATTCATTAATACATTCATGATATGTGCATGTGCTTGGCATAAGCTAATTTCACCTATTTTGTTATTCATTAAATGCTCTGCTGCATCATCAAGTTGTGGCTCCAAGACAATTCCTTCTGCATAATGGTTTCATCAAATTTTGTTTATAATGTAATATGCATGATTTCATTTGCTATTATATCTGTAAATATGTGTGTGCATTCAACTTGATTTGAACAGACCTAAAAACAGTTTTGGGCATTTTCATGTGTGCCTCTATGTAGCAAAGTTGTAGCTCACTTATCATTTTCCACAACAGCTGTTCCAGACCAGTTTAGATGTTTAAAAACCATTTGTTGATACACATGTGACTTGTGTGTATGTATGTTTTCAACCTGTATGTGCACAAAACTGGTTTGAGCCTCATCATGTCTAATATTCATGTTAACTTGCAATTTGTGAATCAACATTCATAGCAACCCTCTCTCAGCCTGTTTTGATGTTTGACTCCATTTCATATCATGTACATGTGGTGTGCCTATGATTGAATTAGTCTGAAATGCTTTGAGTTCAAATTTGACTTCACAATGGCACTTCACAAGCACAAGCCTCCACTTGAGCACCACTTTTTCACACCAACTGGTTCTGCACTAAAACTTTGATTTGATTTCACTTGTATGTATATTTGTGGTATGTGTATATGAATCTTTGGTCTGATTATGTCTCAAAACTGAAATACCTTTCTTCATGTCATGACAAAGCATCAAACCATAACTTGTATGCAATTTCTTCAAACAGTCTGTTTTAGGTTGGTTCTTAAGCATGAACACACCTATTTTCATATGTGAAATGTGTATGTATGGCTTGTTTTAATAAAATCTCACTGTCTGCAGATACACCCCACTACTACCTCACCACAATGTTAAAACAGTTAGCATTTTACCTCACAACACCAATTTTTGATTCAGTTTGGACTGTACTCAAAACTTACATTCATTTTCATTATCCTCCATAATTGTGGTATGTGCATAACCATATGACACCTAAAATGATCATCCACATATTCTAATGGATTCTCACCAAACTTGCTGCATTTCCTGCTCAACTTGCAGTACCTTATATTTTCTGTTGATGAACATGAGCTGATGTGTTAATACATTAAAAACATGAACTTGACAGTAGCATTAAGGTTATGTTTGTATGTTTGAAGTTTCACAGCCTGCACAAACCTACTATGTCTGCACTTTTATGTTGTTTTTGCATTAGAAATGCCATTTCTCATAATACTTTGTTTCCAATCTCAACACTTGCTTGGATTCACCCAATAACATGTTTAGGGCTTGTACATATGTTTTGCTTGACCTGAAAATGTTTGGAATTACAATTTGACAGTCACATACACTTCACAAACACAAGCTTGTATCTCAATCATCACTTTTCACACCAGTCCATTTTGAACCTTATCTTTTGTTTGAAATCATCCAATACCATATGTGAGAGCTGTGTGTGTGATTTATTGGAGTGGAAATGCATCAAGACATGAACTGGACTTCATCATGCATCTTACTTGCTAATCTTGCAACTCACATGTCACATTTCACCACAGCATGATTTAGATTCTATCCCTTGCATAAACTCATTCATCATCACATATGTAACATGTTTGCATGATTACTTGGATTTAGAACTAGCTGGAACATGACACACATTTGAAAATGCATTTGCAAAGCTTCAAAATACACATGCTATCGGGTTCTAAAATGGGAGAGGAATTTCAAAAATCTAAAAGAGCCATCTTGTTCCTTGTTCAAAAACACCCAATTTACACTAAAATTTTGTCAAAAAAGATGAAGATTTGAGAAAGTTATGCCCAAAATGCAAATCATGATTCTTGCCTTGTTTTTGTGCCCAGCGTGTTTGAAAACACCCCTCATATATTTATGGGGTGGCTTCCATCAATGGATGTATAGCCACCCCAGTGGTAAGACCATATGCCTAAACGTGCCTTGCAAGCCTTGAACCTGGGTTCGACCCCTGAGGAGGGCAACCCTTTTGATTAATTTTGTCATTTTTCATACCAACTTCAAAAATTCATATCTCTCTCATTTTTAATCATTTTTCACCCATTCTTTTTGCATTGTGTTCATCTTGATGTATACTTTCATGTCATATTTTTTATTTCCATGTTTACCTAATTTTCCATCTCTTTTGACTATGTGCAAGTTGCGTGCTTTTTGTGATCATTCTGACATATGCAGATGAATTTTCTCTTGATGTACTTGTAATTATTTGTGATACTTGTTTGCATTCTCATTCTTAAATGTTTGTTAACATGTTAGGACTTCATCTTTGGTTGTTACCATGTTCATGTTACTTCATCTGTTAGCTTATTTAAACTCGATCTGTCGTCACAGTTCCTGTTTTGCTTACCTGCTTTGATTGTCATCAATGCATTTTCAATCTTATCAATTTCTAATGCTCATTTAATGGTTGTCACCATGAATGCATCTTTATTATGTTGTTAATTTTCTTGTTGTTTTCTTTCCCCAAGTGATGAAGCTTGTTAGCTCTCATCCAGTTGCCTCTCCTGTCTACTTCCAAAGGAAAGGTCTGTCCATTTGACCCTCATGTCATGGATACATCCCTTATCCCTCTCTTGACTTTGTTAAGTCACTTTAACCCTAGATTAGAATCCATTAGACTTTGCTTCAAGTCTAAGAAACCCACCTGTACTAGGAGTGTTCTTCAACTAGAACCCTAGGAAAGAGTTTGTCAACTCTGTGCAAGAATCATTGTCATGATTTCTTACTTCCCCTTTTGAATATTACAACTTAGATTAGGGAGTTTTTGTCAAACTCCATACAAACATTCCGTCCAAGGAGGATTAGTTCTCCATGCGTTTACAAGCTTTCCCAATAGTTTTTTTTCGTGAATAGTGAATAGAATTCCCGAAATTGTATTTTCATCGGTCGATGATTAGTAAGAACCGAGGCAGTGGATCTTTTACTTTAATCACTGATTTCACAATAACTTATTTTAATAATCAATTATTTTAATTACTTTTTATTCTTAATCGGAAACCTACATCAAACCAAAACCCCCCCATAATTTGTTACTGTAATTGGTTATTTCGTTACAAGAATCCTTGAGAACGATATTTCGAGTCACTGTCGCTGTACTGTATTTTCCTACAATTACTCGTTTTTGATCTGCGAGCGGCCCTGGATTTGTTCCCCCTTGAACCTTGATCATAATCAAGTGTTCTTCTTCCCTTGTGAGGTGAACTACGATTGCTCTGATTCTATCCTAGTCAGGATACGTAGGCAGAAGATGCGACGTCTTTGCGAGCAAACTTAGAAAACCAATTAGGTCTTTACTTATCTTTACACTCAACTCCCAATCCTAAATCCATAGTACATATTTCACACTAGGCAATCAATCAAACAAAAGGTTCCTGTAGAGTACTACAGATATTTAGGGTGCTAACACCTTCCCTAGGTATAACCAACCCCCGATCCCTGAATCTCTTAAGCGTTGTCGTTACATCGCGAAAAGGGTTTTTCTTTCTTTAGACCTTTCCTTTGGATAAAATAAAGTTCGGTTGTAAAAGAATTAAGATTCAAGTTAATTTAATAGCTTGATATCCAATTTTCACCGCAACAGTATTGCTAGTTGACCATCCCAACTTTTGGTTGGTAGTCTTCTTTTGTCGAGTCATCTTTGTTTGGAGTCCTGTCGATCCTAACTTTTGGTTAGTAGCCTTGTTTTCCAACCAATGGTTGGATATTATCCTCTGCAAAGTCGTTATCCCAACTTTTGGTTGGTAGTCTATGTTTGTGGATTCATTTTTGTTTAACATCCCGATGATTCTAACTTTTGATTAGTAGCCTTTATTCCTAATTTTGGTTGGTAGCCTTCACCTTTATTCCAACTCTTGGTTGGTATTCTCTATTTTATTCCAACTTTTGGTTGGAAATTTGTGGGTCATTCCAACTTTTGGTTGGTACCCTCCTCAGTGAAGTCACCGTTTTCTTGGTAAAATTTTCGCTATCCCAACTTTTGGTTGGTATCCTTGGTTGATATTGTTTCCCCATAGAGCCGCCTTCGGTCGTGCTCCGGTGATTCCAACTTTTGGTTGGTAGCTTTTGTCCATCCCAACTTTTGGATGGTATTCTTAGTTGTTTGTTCCCCATGGAGTAGCCTTTATCCGAACTTTTGGTTGGTATCCTGTTTATTATTCCAACTTTTGGTTGGTACTTATTGCTGTTATTCCAACTCTTTATTGGTATCTTTGGCTGATGTTTATCCCCCGCAGAGTTGTTTGTTTAGGCTTCTCTTCTTCCCCAGCAGAGTCGTATTCTCTTCAGGTCATAAGTCTGTTGTTTTCACTTCATGTATGTTGTTGGTTGGTATCTTGATTTGATTTTGTCCCCAGAGGGTCTCCCTTGGTCGACATTCCTAAATCCTAACTCTTGGTTGGTATCCGGTGGTTTTTATCCCAACTCTTGGTTGGTTTTATCTATTCATCTTGGAGTTTTATCCTCTGCAAGTCTTATCCCAACTTGTGGTCGGTATCTTGGGTGGGTCGTATCCCAACTTTTGGTTGGTATCAGCTATTTTTCACCCCCGCAGATTGCAAATTTCCGTGTTCTCTTGGTATTCAATCTTCGTGCACCTTGAATGTTTGAAATGCAATCACCCTTTCAGGTTCAAGTCGATTGAATAGGGGCAACTGTAGCACCCCAAAATTTTCCTCATTGTTTTTTGATCAACTGGCTTGTGTTTCTCTGCATTTTGCATTTCTGCATATCATGGCATTAGTTCTCGAGACATGGGATCAAGGGGTTTCTATGGCTCAGGGTTCTCTTTTATTGAAAGAGTTTAAACAACGAGCGTCAAAGGCTCTGACATTTATTTTCCCCAATAACCGAGTGGCTTATTTTATTTAGCAGGTTATTTTCAGCACAGGAGACAGGTCACAGGTTATCTCATGCATTTTCACAGTTATAATATTCCAAGGCAAGTTTCAGAGACTTAACGGGACTCAGAACGGGTGAAAACAGATGAATATGCAAGTTTCCCTCCAAATGATGCATTTCCCAAAATTTGTGAGTGGTTAACTGATTAACCAATTTGCATTAGCAAATGGTTAATCGATTAACCAAAGGAAAGTTTGGATAAATACGTGAATTCTCAATGCTGCCACTTTTGGGGTCCATTTTGATCACTTGTGAATTGATTTTTACACCAGAAGAAAGATCTAGAATCACTCTAAATTTTGATTAACTTTCAAAACCAATCCAATTTCCCTCCAATTTTCCATTCCTAATCCCATTCCAATTTTCAAAACCTCACTCCAAACCACAATTCTACTCCTAATCAAGAGCTTATTTAAGTGAATTTGCTCCGAACCTCAAGGAAGAACCCTCATAATTTTAGATTTCACACTCATTCATTCTCATTCTTCAAAATTTTCTCTCAAATTCTCTCAACTTTTCTACACTCCAAAACTCCATTAGAGCTCGTTCACTTGAATTCTTTGATTCTTCATTGGAATCATTGAATTCTAGAGTTAAACCTCCATCATTCATCTCCATCATCTTCAATTCTTCATTTGATTTTCATTTGGATTTAGATCTGATTTTGGAAGCAAGCTTTTAAGTGATGCTTGGATCAATTTTGGCTTATTTTGGCGTGTTCTTCACTTTTCTTGCAAGAAATCTCTTGGATCTTGAAGTTTTCTTAGGTTTCTAGCTTGGATCTATCAATTTATAGTAAATTAACAATTACCAAAACAAATCTCAGCTTTGAAGGTTGGTCAATTCTAGATCCATTTCTATTTTGAGCTTATTTGGATAATCACAATGTAGATCTTCAATTTTAATTGATTTTGGTGATTTTGATCTTTGTGATTTGTGATCTCAATGCTTGATTAAGTTTGATTGATGTTTGATCACTGATTTTTGGTGTTAAATTCATGCATAATTGATTACATGATCAATTGGATGATTGCACATTGAATTAATTGCTGAAAGTTCTTTTGAATTGCTTTTTTTTTTGCTTCTGGTGCAGCGTTAATCGATTAACCAGTTGCAGTACAAAACTGGTTAATCGATTAACTAGTGTAAATTCAGCCATTTCTGAGTGGTTAATCGATTAACCAAATTTGCACTGCAAATGGTTAATCGATTAACACTGGTCCATAATGTGATTTTTGGTTGTTTTCAAGCATGTTTTGACCTGTTTCATCATGCTTGATTGTTTGATTGCATTTCTTAAACGTGTGACTTTTGGTTTCTGTTTGAATGGTTAATATGTTTGTATTGCTTGATGATCATATTCTTTGCTTGCTTGTATCATGTTAATGATTAATTGTTGATGATTATCTTGCTGGACTTGTTATGCATGTTTGTATTCGCTTCCGATTCCGTTTGTTGCATGATCATTTATTTACTTGAATTGGTATGAAAAGCATGTTGTTCTTGATGATCATTAATGAGGCAATATTGTTGAACATTTGTGTTTGTTTGTTAATGCATGTCCATCCTTGCTTGATACTTATTTATGATTGATGTTTGCTCATGTAGATTGCATTGAAACATGCTTGCTCCCCTGCTTTCTACACTTGTGTTATTCTAAATTTACATGTTGTATATAATATGCTTGCTTGCTGCCTGCCTTACACCTAATTTTGTGTTGAATTAGTAGGTGTTAAATGTGGTTGTGCTGCCTTGCTAGATTTTATTTCTGTTTTCTGCAGGAAGTGTTATTGTGGCTGCTGTTTTTGCCTTGTTTTCTTGCTTTTTGCCTTGCTTTTGCATGCTCCCTTAGAATTCCTAGTCCAACTTAATTTTCGATTAAGCTTGGAGTAGGATAGACATTAGAAGTATAATCCATGCATGATAAAAAAGTAGGCTAGTCCCTTTTAACCTCAATCTTAGGTCCATCTTTTGCATGCTAACATTAGGATAGAATTTCCTTTCGCATCCCGACCTTAGGGCGACTTTGCATGACAACGTTAGGACCGAGTTTCGCTTAGACCTTTCGTGCATCTTTCTCTCTTCTCATCTCAAAACAATTCAATATACTTAATAAATACGATGAACATTGTACGCCATGAGCCTTAAGCGTATGAGAAATGATGAGTGAGGGGTTTCTCCTCACTTGTCTAGAATGTCTAGTGTACGCCCCGTGGGTGATATGCGACGCATTCGTTCCTATATCATTGTCTTTAGTGCAACGTGAATCACAAAGCAAACTAATTTACTTCACTAAAACTCACAAACAAAATTCAAACCTTTTTATCCTTCGGGATTTGTGTTTCAAATTCATTTTCAGAAAGAGTACATTACTTTTTCGTTCTATTGCAAACAGGCATCGACCTTAACTGCTGGAACGTGAATTTAACGTCACTTATAAAAAAACATTTAACTAACTTGTGGTTTAGTTTCCCAAATTATCTTTTCTCTGATTTCTCATACTAGATGAGGATATATAGGCACAAGATGATGATATCTTGGCGAGCAATCTTCCCCCCATCACCCGTAGTTTTCCGAACTACATTGACTCTGACTTTCCCATTGCACGAGGGAGTACGTACGTATAGGGCGACGATGTCCTTCATTCTCTTTTCCTATTAGCAATAGTTTATAGATGACACACCCTTTAATTAGACAACAAGCATGGATCATGTTGAGTACAACAAACGTGAGGGGTTCTCATGCCTTCCCCTTGCGTAACCGACTCCCGCATCCAAAATTTGGTTGCAATGACTTGTCTTTTCCCGTCTTTAGGTTTTATTTGATTGTTTCCTTTCCCTCTGTTGGGATAAATAACGTTTGGTGGAAACTCTTCTGTTTGTTTCTGCCGGTGTTTTTCGCAGTTCGACAAGACCATATAATGACTTGATGACTACTCCCCTTCAACCATATTCAATTATTTGATATACTTAGCATCCTCGGTTAGAAATGTGGAACGGAACACTCTGTTCTTAAAGAAGTTGAAATTAAATGGGGCATCAATGAACAACAAAGGTTCATAACCGTGAAAAATGGGGAAGAATACTTTAATCATGTGAGGTTTCTTGATGCGTCTAAGAATAGGACACATAAATGCATGGAAAAAACCAACAAGGGATTATGGGATCAACTAAGCACAATACCAAATGTTTCTTCTTCCATCCTCCATGGGAGATTCAGGAACATAGGTACATTCATTTATAAAAATTGCTCCCTCAATCTTAGTAGCAAAGGGAGGATGAGACTGAACTTTGGGCGCCATTGCTGATTCTAAAATTTTCTTGAATGAAATCTTAGTGGAGAAGAAAGAAAAAATACAAAAAAAAACTCTCAAGGTTTATTT
Organism: Lathyrus sativus; assembly: GCA_963859935.3. Classification (NCBI taxonomy): domain Eukaryota; kingdom Viridiplantae; phylum Streptophyta; class Magnoliopsida; order Fabales; family Fabaceae; genus Lathyrus; species Lathyrus sativus. The sequence goes on from OZ012740.1 coordinate 265,716,621, forward strand.
TTTGCTTGCATTTCAAAAAAGATGGAAATGTGAGAGAGAAGAGGACGTTAAGGGGTAACATGTTAAATTCCCAAAGAAGAAAACAATTCGGTTTTTTCTCTCTAAATGATCTTGGCCATATGGCACACTCAAGTCAACAGATGGAATTGAAAGGTCATTGGGAAAGATGAAAATGGAATTAAGAGAGTTTTTCTTAATTTTAATTTTAATTAAAGCTCCTAAGAAATAGGGAGTGATCATGATCGATTGCATGCAAGTCTGTAACATAGCGTTTTTGTGTAAAGTTTTCTTAATGACCAAAGAATAATAATTAAATAATAAGGCATTTCGTTGAAGTGACGTGTGCAGACTGGACAAATAGTGTCGAATGGTTACAAAAATGTCACATTTCTTCCATCTGACTATATGATCGAAAGTGGCATTTTTGGGGACATCTCTTAGCCTGGAATTTTCACTTAGTAGATGTCAATTGAATGTTACATTGGGAAAATGCTAAGTGTTAGCATTGATTGGCATAGGTCGACAACAATGATACATCGACTAGAGCATTCTGATTGGCATCTAGGAGATGTGGTTTAGAAAAATCTCAAGAGCATATCTTGAGATATGGTTTGGAGGAGTCTCAAGAATAGATCCGGGTAATCACTCGACACCATGTTCAGGATAAGACTTTTGACAAGCTCTAAAGATTTAAAAAATTTAGGAAGCCAAATATAGAAGAAGGGAATTAGCGTTATCAACAAGTACCTGAAGGTGAGAAAACACTTAGAATGGGGGGTTGAATAAGGGTTTGAAAATAAATATGGCAATAAAAAACACAATGATTTTTATCCTGGTTCATTGAACTCAACTAATTCAGTCCACCCTATCAAGAGTGATTTGCCTTTCTCCACAAGGACTTAATCCACTATAATCAAACATATTACAATGTCAACCACTAAGAACAACTGTCTTAGTCTTCTCAAGAACTACTGACCACAACTTAGTCTTCTTAAGGAACTTTTACAATCAAATGTAAACTAAACAAGTGTTTGAAATACTTCTATGAAAGCTATATCACAACTGTGATTTATACACTTAAGATTAAGAACGAATGAAACTATTCAACAAAGAAATATAATTTGTATGAGAGCTTTGAGAGAGTTTTCAATAGATTAGTCAATATTCGTCAACTGTAGAAAGTTGTTGAAGGCTTGCTTTTATAGACAAAGACATCCAAGACGTTGCAAGATTGAAGACTGTGTACTGTAAAGTAGGTGTAGCCTTTTGTCTTCACATGACTTGACCTTTCCTAGAAGTAGAACGATCAGAGAAATCCTTTTTGCCTGAGTTCTTGTGTCTAGCATAAAAGAGGAAAGAGTCGTTTGGAATAAGCCAACGGATATAACTTTGAATAATCTTCTTCAACAAGCTCCTATTTCATAGCAATCAACATCAGGGCCTTGAGTGATCAGAGTCTTGATGTTATCAGAGTTTGCTATATCAGAGTGTTGCGTCAAGTGTGCTTCAGCGTGAATAACAGTCAGAGCAGAGTTTGGAGATCAGATCCTCAGTACTTGCAGCGAACAGTACTATCAGAGTCTTCTGATAAACAATGCTTGAAACTCTTTATACAAAGTCTTCATCTATGCTTCAAATGCTTCTATAGCTTCTGCTTCAGAATCTTTTGTAGGCAGTGCTCAGAGTCTTTTAACGAGATGCTTCTGACGCTCAGAGCCTTACGTAGTTCAATGTTCAGATTCATTTTTGCTTTCAGAAGAATATTAAATTTAATTTCTGCAACAAAAATACTTGAAAAAATTTAGAGTATATAATTTCTTAATACAAAATTTCATTAGTGTTATCATCAAAACATAGAGATATAACTAAGAACCAATCTGTGTTCTAACAATCTCCCCCTTTTTTATGATGACAAAAACATAGTAAATTTTGTTCAATAAAGAGATAAATATAACTCTCCCTGAGATTATGAATCTCCCCATGAATTGAATATTAAGAAAGAATAGAAACTTCCCTTTTTGCATGAGTATTCTTTTTAGAATCAGAGCTTGATTTGGATGAACGTTTTAGAATTAGAGCCTGATTGGTTAAAACTTGATTTGGGGATCTCAGAGTTACTTTAATGAATTTTGTCAAATTTATCATTATAGTTCTGAAAGACTAAAAATTCATGTTAGTTATGATTGATATGTTTGAATTCCATTCAGGTAAAGTTTATTTGAACAATCAGAATTTCATTTTCTCCCCCTTTTGTCATAATCAAAAAGAAACTTTTTAAAGATAAATAAAAGGAAACAGAGAGAAAAGATATAATAATATAGAGAAAACATTCATAGATTCATTCATTAAAATATTCAGATAGAAAAGATAGCAGATGAGAAATGCAAACAAGTGCTCAAACATCAGATAAAAAACATAAAGCTAAGATTGTTTGGAGAGAAGCATCTTCAGAAGGTGTGTGATCTTAGAAGAATATTCTTCTTGCTTGGACATCCATTTCTCAATGTTGTCAGTCTTCTGATCTTACTTTGCCATCCAGGATTTTATCTCAGATTGACCAGCTTCTAGCACAGCAATCTTGTCTTCTAAGTCTGGATTCTCTTTCTTAACTTCAGAAGAAGTAGAGGGAGCAGATTCAGAAGCAGGAGTAGGAGCAGAGTCAATATCCATTGCAGTTGTAGATTTTGGAGGCACAGATTCTGATGGTTGGTCCACAAGCATCAGAGCCAAAGGATTGGTTTCCAGAGTGACTTCAGGAGCAGATCCTTCAAGAGTCTCAGAAGAAGCAGTAACTATAGAGGTTGAAGGTGCATCCTCAATAAGCAATGTAGGAGATCTGTTCACATTCCATAGCATGGTTCTGGCAATCTCAGCGAATCTGATCTTCGCATCATCAGAGCAGACACTCTTCAGATTTGAAGCAACAGTGTTGAATCTGGAGATGAAGCTATTCCAAATAGCATCAGAGTCATCTGAATTCATGCTTGAGAGGCATCTCTTCTTCACAGAGTCTAAAGTCATCCTTATTTCTTTCTTGAAAGTAGAAAATAAAACATCAACATTTAGCCTAGATTTAGGTTTAAGAAAGGCTTATAGAATTGATGGTTTGGATTGAACTGGTGTTAGCTCCTAAATTCGACGCCTCATCTAGAAAGAAGGTGTCCAAAGAAAAAGGGTGGGGAATACCTTGAATGCAAGAAAATGGTCGAAAGAAAGAAGAAGCTAAGTCTAAGGACTCACCCAGAGGCAATGGGTTCGACCGCCTGCCGATAACGAATGGTGCGTCGAAGTATTTGAAATTTGAATGTTGGAGGGAACAGTTTTGCTTGTGGAAAATTGAGGGAGACACGTGTCACCTTATGAATAATGGAGCCATGCATTTAGGACAAGTGGCGGAAGGAGATTATGGTGGAAGTTATCAGAGGTTATTTTTTGTTACTATAAATAGAGTGTCTTAGACATATCCAAAGTGTGTTGTAATTTACTATTGTACAAATTACTCTAGAGATTATTCCAAGTATCCGAGTGTAGAGAAAGCGAGTATTGTAAGAGAATGTTTGTGATGTAAACGCACCATTTTTTTTAAACTTAATGCAATTTACTTGTTTTTTTATTTTAATTTTTACAAAGTCCTTTATTGCCTTTATTATCTTTACCCTTTTACTCCTTACCTTATTCCTCTTCTTCCTACGCAATTCTTTTCTCTTCGTCCTCAATCCAAATTCACCTTTACCAACAAACTTTCTTCTCTTTTATTAGAAGCCTTATTTTACCTTCAAATTCACCTGTAGTCGAATAGATGTTCTTTTAGGATTATGTTTATCCCAACCCTATTCGAGTGTGGAACTTGGATAAATTCTTAAAACCAAAAATAGTTCTTTTAGCACATGTCCTAGGATCAATCTGATCGATCCTGTGAGTCACCAAAGTTAGATTTGGAAGATTAGCGGTTGTTTTCCAATTTTCAAGGGAAACAAAATGGAACGCCCAGTGGGACAGTGCTAGAAAATCTATTTTATAAAACTAAACTTATAAAAATAAAAAAAAATTCTGCAGTTTTACTGGTCCCGTTTCGTGAGAAGGTACACTTTTATGTTACTGAGAAGTGGTAAAATTACCGCTATAAACGAAGAGACGCGATTAAGACGAAGCAGTAAGAACATGGCTACGGATACAAACCAGCCAGATAACTCCAACCAACCAGGAGACGGTTCCATCGAAGGAATAAGAGACGAGGGAGTTCCCCCTCCGATACCGTCGACTGGGGAATAAACGGTGCTTCCTGTGAGGCCAGTGCCGACGCCTTCAGCACTTGGGGTGGGATCAACAGTGATAAGGCCTTATACTCAACTAGTGTTGGAATACATTGGTCACCAGACGTCGAATCCTCAGATTTTGTTAGGAGGAAGTTCGACGTCCAGGCAGTTTGTGCCTCCTGGTTTTTCACAGTCACCAAGAAACCCCTTATATGGGATGCCCGCTGTTATGATGCAAGGGCTCCAAAGTGCACCCCCTATATTCTCAGATCATGCGATGGCTTCGCCACTGCAAGGGTCGGGGTCAGGTGTGAACGTGAGTCGAAACCACCAGAGTTTAGGGTATTCGACACAAGGCCCCAATTTGACCAACACATCGGTTGCGTGCTTGAGACAACAGATGGATGAAAGTAACCTACAGATGGTTCAGACTTTGTCACAAACCATGGGCGAAATATTTCAGCCATTAATCCAAAATACAACCCAGACCAATCAACAATTGGCGGTACAATTAACAAGATTGGCTGAATTCATGGGGGTACCTCCCTTAGCTAGAAACCAAGCCGCTGTAGCGAACACCTCACGAGATAACCTGGCAAATGTGATAGAAGTCGACGTAGGAAACCAAGGAAGGATAGTCCCTCCGGTAGTCGAAGAGCTTAGGGAAGAGCCGTTGCAAAACCAACCCCGTGGCTTGGGAGAAAGAAATCCAGGAGTGGTGGTTGTGAATCGAAACCAAGATGCAGATAATGTAGTCCAGCGTGTTCGTCGAAACAACATAGCCGTAGACAATAATCTAGTGGCAATGGTCGAGAGAATTATGGCCAGAAATGGGTTAAACACCGGTTTTACTAGGCCAAATTACACTTCACCTATAGTAGATTATATCCTTTAGGCGGAGTTACCTCCTTGGACGAAAGTACCTAAATTCACTAAGTTCTCAGGAGATACGACGGAATCCACCGTCGAACATGTGGCTCGTTACTTAATTGAAGCTGGAGAGATAGCGAACGACGAAAGCCTTGGGATAAAATACTTCCCAAGTTCTCTTACTAAGAACGTCTTCACCTGGTTCACGACGCTTCCCCCTAACACGATATGTAATTGGACCCAGTTAGAGTGTTTGTTTCATGAACAGTTCTATATGGGTCAGACTAAAATTAGCTTGAAGGAACTAGCTAGTGTAAAGTGAAAATTCTCTGAACCAATGGAGGAGTACCTTAATAGGTTCTGTTTGCTCAAGGCCAGATGCTTCACGCAGGTCCCTGAACATGAGTTAGTCGAAATGGCCGCTGGTGGTCTTGATTACTCTATTAGGAAAAATTTGGACACCCAGTACCTAAGGGACATGGCCCAATTAGTCGATCGGGTTCGGCAACTCGAAAGACTCAAAGATGAAAAGGATAAATTTAATAAAAATAAAAAGATAGCTTTTGTTGAATTTAATGATAACGTCGAAGGTTTGAGTGACGAGTCCATGAGTTTCGACGATGGTGAAGTGGATCTTGCTGAACTCAAGCAAGGGCCACCTTACTTATACAAAGTATTAGCTCCCCCGCAAGGGAAGAGTTATGTCGAATCCGAAAAGAATGATAGGTTCCCAAAGAAAACATATACCTTTGACATCACAAAATGTGATGAAATCTTCGATTTGTTAGTTAAGGATGGACAAATGATAGTGCCTCCTGGCGCCAAAATGTCATCCCTAGAGCAAAGGAAGAAAAGAGGGTTTTGTAAATATCATAATTTCTTGGGTCATAAAACATCTCAATGTTTTCTTTTCAGGGACCTCGTTCAGAATGCGATCCAAGAGGGACGTCTAAAGTTCGGGGAGAAATCTGGTGGCCAAATGAAGGTCGACTTAGATCCTCTACAGACGGCAGACGCAAATTATACAGAGCCAGTCGAGGCTAACATGATCGAAGTTGTCAGCGGTTACGACTTCTCAATAGAAGTAACAGAGGCTGCTGGCAATCCCATAGACGAAGTTGTAATGGCGAAAGTTACCATTAGTTTCAGACAGGAGAGCTGTGTCAAAATGGAAGTTGATAGTTGTGACCAGAGGGGTGAAACCAAAGGCCCAAGCAACAGGAACAATCTGGGTTGGGAGATAGTGACCAAGGAAACAACTGATGACTTCGTTAAGATCAACGAAGCCACCAAAGGCGTGGAGTTAAGCTTGAAGAAGCTTAGCCTGGCCAAAGAAATTGAGATTAACATGGTTCAAATCACTTAACATGAGGAGGTAGCGGATAGTGAGTCAAACTACCAGGAAACACACACAAGGGAAGCCTACCCAGAACAAGAGGAATCCATCGTTTCTTTCCTTCACCGCTGCCAGCAAAAGGGTTCTAGTGTGATGCTCTGTCCCCGATGCAGCGCCATATTCAACAAGAAGGCTGCACAAAAGTTGGATGGGACATGAAGGTTGAAGCAAGAAAGCGAAAGATCAAGATTCGACCCTCGAAGAGGCCTCCAACAGAGATCTGACCCTCGCATAAGGCCTCTGATGAACAACCCCACTAGCTTCAAGCCCAATGCTGGGGCCACTGATGGAAAGTGGACGAAGCCTAATGAGAACAAGCAGCAAGGGCAGAAGAGATGGAAAAATTTCGAAGTACAAAGGGGGTCTTCGTTAATCTATCAAAAAGAATTTCAGTCTTCGAAGGCTGCTCATGTATCAGAAAATTACAAAGGGAAAAATCCCATGTCTCGATCCCAATGGAGACGTGAGCAGAGAAGAAGGAAAGCACATAGAGAAGGTGTACATAAAGACCAACCACAGTCCAGCACCAGTATTCCCACAAAGCAGGAAGGTCGAACAGAGGCTTTTGGGAAGACACCTGTAGGAAGAAAGTTGTTTCCAACACGGATTGAAGAACAAATAAAGTCGGTCGACGATGAAATGACCGATAACTTTGATGAAGATTCTGATGATACATTGGATATTCTGGTCAACGTAGTATCAGTAATGCCCAGGGAGTTCGACAGGGTTTCAATAGTCGAGAACTCAGACGCCTATACAGACTGGGAAATAACGGCTCATAAGCCGGTATGCTATTATGTAATGAACAACGGCTGCGTCGAGGAGCAAAATGCTTTCTTTGAACGACCAACGGAGGCGATGAAAAACCATCTGAAGCCTCTTTATATTACAACACAAATAGAGAAGGTCCCAGTCAACAAAATACTGGTGGACTACGGCGCTATGGTGAACTTGATGCCGCATTTCTTGCTGAACAAAATTTGGAAAAGTGAGACAGACACCAAGCCACACAACATGGTGTTATCAAATTATGAAGGGAAGGTGGGTTCGACTATGGGGGTCATTCAGGTGAATGTCACGGTCGGAACCATCACCCGTCCGACTGTCTTCATGGTGGTGGAGACCACTGCCAATTATAATCTATTATTGGAAGAGAATGGATCCATGGAGTGGGGGCAGTACCATCATCGATGCATCAGAGGATTGCTATCTGGAGACCAGATGGTATTGTCGAGAACATCGAAGAGGATCAGGGATACTTTAAAGCCCCTATAAATCAAATTAATAGAGGACAGTTTGACAAACATTTGCTTAGTATAGGGCCATGTGAACCTGCAGACTTCAACTTTACACCTAATGACGAAGTGTATTGTTCGTTGTATCTGCATCCCGTCGAAGGTTTCCGATGGGACAAGGAAGTTTCAGGCGAAAGGTTACCATACCTTGGCGAACTTCCCGTAGACCCCACTGGCTAGGGAAATGAGTTTGATGATGATGACTGAAGCCGCATCGCTTCAAAAGATTTCGGCCTACGTGGCCGAGACTAAACTACAAACGGCCTTGGAGGCTACTAATAATAAAATGGCTGAAGGAGCCAATGAAAAATCCAAACAAGCAGGTCCAGTTGGGTATTTCGACCCTAAGATTCAATACGAGGGGCAAAGACTCGACGCCATATACGATGATGAGCCTTTGGGTTTCGAAAAGGATCCTTTGGCCAGCGATGTCAAAATGTTGGCGCAAGATCCACTGGAGGAAGTTGACCTGGGAGATGGAGCAATCAAAAGGCCAACTTATATCAGCGCCAGCCTTGACCCCCAACTTAGGATTGAAATCATTCAGTTACTACAAGAGTACAGGGATTGTTTTGCTTGGGACTACAACGAAATGCCAGGTCTAAAAAGAGATCTAGTCGAGCATAGGCTACCAATCAAGCCTGGCAAAAAACCAGTCAAGCAGAATCCAAGGCGCTTCGCTCCTGAGATCCTCTCGAAAATAAAGGAGGAAGTCGAAAGACTCCTCCGATGCAAATTTATCCGTACAACTAGGTATGTCGAATGGCTAGCAAATATTGTGCCAGTCGTAAAGAAAAATGGTTCGTTAAGGGTCTGTATAGACTTTAGGGATCTGAATTCAGCAACCCCTAAAGATGAGTATTCGATGCCAATGGCAGAAATGTTAGTCGATTCAGCTGCTGGCCACGAATACCTTAGCATGCTGGATGGATATTCTGGTTACAACCAGATTTTCATTGCTGAGGATGATGTTCCTAAAACAGTGTTTCGTTGCCCAGGGGCCTTAGGCACTTACGAATGGGTAGTGATGCCTTTTGGCCTAAAGAATGCTGGGCCAACGTACCAGCGGGCGATGAACTCGATTTTTCATGACTACATTGAGTCCTTTATGCAAATTTACATTGATGACATTTTGATAAAATCTGTGTCAGGAAAGGCTCATGTGGAACACCTGTGCAAATCCTTCATAAGAATGAGGAAATTTGGACTCAAGCTGAATCCCCTCAAGTGTGCATTCTGTGTGCATGCAGGAGATTTTTTGGGTTTCGTAGTCCACAAAAAGGGGATCGAAATCAACCAAAACAAAACGAAGGCCATCATGGAAGCGAAAGCGCCATCCAACAAGAAGGAACTTTAGTCCTTGCTGGGCAAAATAAATTTCCTAAGAAGGTTCATATCGAATCTCAGCGGAAAAACACAAGTCTTTTCGCCATTACTTCGAGCTACTAAGGAGAAGTTCGAATGGACGAAAGAACAACAAGAGGCCTTCGACAAGATCAAAGACTACTTGACTCATCCTCCGGTCCTTGCACCTCCATGTCGAACCAAAAACATGAGATTGTACATATCAGCATCAGACAAAACTCTAGGGAGCATGCTTGCTCAAGAGGATGAGAGTGGTGTCGAAAGGGCCATTTACTACCTTAGTAGAGTTTTAAATGATGCAGAAACTAGGTATAGTGAAATAGAGAAATTATGCTTATGTTTGTATTTCTCATGTATGAGGTTGAAGCAATATATAAAACCAGTTGATGTTTTCGTGTCTTCACATTTTGATGTTATTAAGCACATGTTATCCAAACCTATTTCGCATAGTCGAATCGGTAAATGGGCATTAGCATTAACTGAGTATTCATTGACTTATAGACCGTTGAAAGCGGTCAAAGGACAAATAGTGGCAGACTTTATTGTCGACCACTCTATAAATGAAAATACCCTGAACTTTGTTGAACTAGAGCCGTGGAAGCTATACTTTGATGGGTCTAGTCACAAGAACGGGACAAGCATAGGTCTATTGATCATTTCTCCTGACAAAATTCCAACAAAATTCAAGTATAGGGTCGAGGGCTTATGTTCTAATAATGAGGCTGAATACGAAGCTTTAATCGCCGGACTTGAAATTTTGTTAGAATTGGGGGCAACCCGAGTCGAAATAATGGGAGATTCAGAGTTGGTTGTAAAACAGCTAACAAAGGAATACAAATGCGTTAAAGAAAATCTCATCATGTATTTTGTAATAGCTAACAGACTGCTCAAAAAGTTTGAATTCTGTACCATTCGACACATACCGTGAATACACAATTAGATAGCCAATGACCTGGTGCAAGTTGCCTCAGGATACAGGGTCTCGAAGGAGAACTTACAGGAGGAAATTGAGGCCAGAGGCAAGGTGGTGTCCGTGGGCTTGAGACCATCAGACTTGGAAATCATGAAATTTGGCTACGCCGATGAGGAAACCTTTGAGATTTTTACAGTCGAGGGTTTGACAGACAAAGACTGGAGGAAACCTCTGGTCGAATACCTTCAGAACCCTTCATCGACTACAGAGCAAAAGATAAAATACCAAGCACTAAGCTACGTCTTGTTGGGGAACGAGTTATTTAAGAAAACTTCTGAGGGAGTTTTACTTAAATGCCTCAGTGAATCTGAAGCATACTTAGCATTATCCTCAGTCCATGGTGGAACATGCGGAGCGCACCAAGTAGGCCATAAGATGAAATGGTTATTGTTTCGCTAGTGGATGTACTGACCTACAATGCTGAAAGATTGCATCGAGTTCGCTAAAGGTTGTCAGGAATGCCAAATTCATGCTGGCATACAGCACGTCCCAGCAAGCGAGTTGCATTCCATAGTCAAGCCATGGCCATTTAGAGGTTGGGCTTTAGACCTTATAGGAGAGATTCGACCAACATCCTCCAAAAATCAAAAATACATTCTGGTAGGGATAGACTACTTTACCAAGTGGATCGAGGCTATACCTCTGCCGAAGGTAGACCAAGAAGATGTTATCGAATTCATTCAGAAGTATATCATCTACAGGTTTGGCCTACCAAAGCCAATAACGACAGATCAAGGGTCAGTATTTACGGGTAGGAAGATGCAGGAGTTTGCTAAAGAAATGGGATTTAAACTCCTTACCTCGTCACCTTACTATGCCCAGGCCAATGGCCAGGTCGAAGCGGCAAACAAAGTAATAATTGGCATGATAAAGAAACAGATTGGAAGCAAGCCTAGGAATTGGCATAAGACATTGGATCAAGTCCTATGGGCATGTCGAACATCCCCGAAGGAAGCAACCAACACTTCCCCTTATCGACTTACTTTCGGACATGACGTAGTATTGCCAGTCGAGATACACATACAGTCAGTAAGAATTCAAAGACATCATGAAATCCCTCGAGAGTATTACTAGGACATGATGCTTGATGAGTTAGTCGACTTAGACGAAGAGAGAATAAAAGCTCTAGAACTCTTGAGAAGACAAAAGAGGAGAGTGGAGAAATCATATAACAAGAAGGTCAAAGAAAAGACTTTCCTGGTTGGAGATTTGGTTTGGAGGGTAATCCTGCCTATGGATCGAAAGGTGAGATCCCTAGGTAAGTGGTCCCCGAAGTGGGAAGGACCATTCCAGGTATCGAAGGTGTTCTTCAATGGGGCATATGAAGTGACAGAGCTGAGTAAGGATGAGAGAGTATTAAAAGTAAATGGCAAATATCTAAAGAAGTATAAGCCTGCACTTCGAGAAGTGAAAATATCAACAGAATAATTGTTAAAGATAAAGTGAAGCCATAAATGGTAATTTAAAATATGCCAAAAATGGCCCAATACCTAACAAACAAGATAAATGGGTCGTAAAGGCCAGCATAATCTACTCTATTACAAAAACCCAACAAATTAAAAAGTAAGATTCGCCTTCATCTTAAGGTAAGTCGACTTTTGAAGTTCAAGACAGCTGTGGCATTGAGCTTTATCTGCCCTTAGCTGGGCAACTTCAGATTCTAAATGACGGGCTTCCTCAGCATAGGTGACGGCATGTTCAAGCTCAGCTGTTAAGGAAGTATCGTCGAAAGAAGATAATTCAGTATTCCTTTTCTTAGCCTTCGCTATCTTACTACGGAGTTTTTTAATTTTCCGTTCCCAACAGGTGATGTTCACCTCGTTAGTTAGAACCTCTTGTTTATTCTTTTCCTTTGTTTCTTCCAACTCAACGATTTTCTCCTCAAAATCTACAACGGCGCTCCAAGCGGTAGCTTCGCTGCCAGCCTTCGTCTCAATCTCACCCTCAATCTGGGGCAGCAGTCGATAGTCTTTGTAAACTTGGTCGATCAAGGTATCAACCTCTCGAATAACGCTTGCAGCTTCAGGAGTAAGGGATTTAATGTCCACTTTCTGAAGGAGAGCTTTGAGGGGAAGATGGCTGGCGGGGCCCATCTGTAGGAGGGTAAAAAGACCCCCTTTGAAGATTTTTTGCTTGACTTTGTCGAGGGCACTGTCAGTTGGTGGTTTCGAGGTTTGCCCTTCAGAAGTCGAAGTACTGAGCGTACGGCTAGAAGAACAGCTTCTCCTACTCAACAAGATCCTGATATATTGTCGAGGGTTGGAAACCTTCAACGCATCCAGTTCAACGGGAGTCAGTTGAGTTTCGTCTGGGAAAGAGCTTGTTGGAATATCTTTTGGGGTAGGAGGAATGGGAGTCCTTGCTACTTCAGCAGTTTCAGGTCCTTTGACAGAAGTGTCCATAATTTGTAATCCTTTATCTTTGCTGTCCTTTATCTTATCAACATCCTCCTCCATGGCATCCCCAGTGCTTTTGTCACTAGATTCATACAATTCAGGTTGGGGCTTATCCTGATCCTCAATGGCTTGACTACCTTCGACAGTTGTCTCATCCACAGTTACTGTCTCACCCAAAGGGGAGTTGGTCGTATCAGTCGGAGTTGTTTTCTCCTCTGAAGCATCAACCTCATCATCCACTATAATAGGATCAACCTAAGGATGGTCATCTTCATGATCAGACCCGTCAGTCTGAGACTGCTGGGTGGTAGTCTTTGCAGGAGATGGAGGGGCTGTGAAAGAATCAGGTTTATTAATTTTGCCAAGTGAACTCACACCAGAACCCAAATCAGAAGTGGGATGATAGGTAGGCTCACCTTGGCTATTCAAGGAGCATAGCGACAGAGGAATCACGGTGGGATTAGATCTTGAAGTTCCAGCATCATCCTAGAAAAGGCAGACATTAGAGAAAGATTCAATGCAAAGACCCAAGGAAAGGTGGATGTGTGACATAGCTTGACAGTTTCGTCAGCAGGACTCGAATTATCACTTTCCATAGGGACAGCCACTTGAAGCGAAGCATCCCCTACGGGAGCAGGAGTAGGTTCTGGAGGAGGATTGGTAGGTTGAGGTGTGTTGGTCACAACAGGAGCAGTTAGAGCAGTAGGAGCAGGTGGGGCATCAGGAGCATCTACATCATGAATAATCTTTCTTTTTCTTTTCACTTGAAGACTCTCACGAGGAGACTCGTCTTCGTCATCAGAATCAAGAATAATTTGGGGAGAAACCCTTTTTAATCTCCTTTGAGGAGTAGGTGGTTTTCGATTAGTCTGAAAACAACATGAAATGGTGAGATCGAGTAAGGATATCGAGATAGTAAAAGTTACGGAAGGTTACCTTTTGACCTTCGTCCTTGACTTCAGTCCTGGTCGTTGGGGCAGCACGTTTTGGAGCAGCTGAAAAATAGATGATACTTAAAACAGTTAGCAACAATAAAGCTCAGGGAGGGAAGTCCAAATCGAAGGGGGATGAACCTTCAAGAATGTCGGATTCGATGCGAACATCTTCGATACTGACATGAAGGTGCCCTTTAAACGTATCGAGTGTATGTTTAGTCGGAACCACCCATTGTGCCTTGGGCTTAGACTGCTGTCGAAGGATTTTTATAGCATCTCCACAGATAAACCAATCTGGAAATGGAGGGGAAAGAGCCACGCCAAAACCAGCGGTTGGTAGTCTAGGGATTTTGGGGGGGAAAGTTTAAAGGCTACCTCATATCGTTTCTCACGAGGAACAGAAGAGGGAATCTTAAAACTATCCAGTTTTTTGGAAATTTTTCTTTTAAGGTAACAGCAGCCTCGCGGATGGTTCGACTAACATCATCTGGTCGATAGGCAGTTTCGAAATATTTCTGGAAGGCTTGGATCTCTTTTATATGAGTGGACGTACCTTTCTTGACCTTCTCCTGCACATCAATGAAAGCTTGGTCAATCAAGCGAGTAAAATTGGGAGCATCGAGAAATTCTGAAGCATAATGCTTCGACCACCAGTCATAGAAATTTTAAGAGCAAATATAAGAGGGTTCAAAGTGAACAGGTGTGAGGTAGGACTTGTGAGCATGGCGTGCCAGTTGCGTCGAACAATCCAGAGGAGACAACACAGTAAAAGGAAGGATGATGTGTGACTTCTTATCGTACAAGCATTTGGGCAAGGTTTGAATTGACCCAAATTGTCTAGAAACCAAGTTAGGCTGATAGACTAACAAGCTGGAGTGACCTTTTTACGAGGTTTAGTTTGTGGATCAGTAGGCGGGGAATGAGGAACCTCTCCCAGATCAGCTTCGACTCCTCCTCATGTTTCTTTAAGGGAGCGGGGAAGGGTCTAGTAAACCATTCTGGCCCACATTTTCGTTCTGCGAATAGAGCCATGTTCGCGGTAAACTAATGTCGTTTTGTAAATATATGAACAAAGCTGAACAAGTTGGATCGAAGGGAATGATCTTCCTCTTTAGGAGTAAGTTGAGCCAGGCGAGGCCACTCGACTCCCCTCTCAGCAACTGCAGGCGAATGTTCATCAACTTCACCTTTGTTGGGGAGACTGTGCTTAAATGTGGCATTAAGCCACAGCTGAAGAAGCCAGAAGGGGCCCGACAATAGCAAGTTTCCATGACTGTCAGGATCTTTCAGTTTACCTGCACCTTCGCCTAAAGCTTCGTAAAGACTAGCCAAGATCATTCCACTAAGACAAATGCCTCTCTTCAGGTGCAGTTGGTTAGCCAGGACCAGATACTTTCTCGCCACCTGCAAAGATTTGGTGCAAAATACACAACGAGATAACCACATGGCCAAGAAGGCTATGTGTTCTTCATCATCAACAGAGGTACTAGTTTTGTTGTGGTAGTGTTGGACAAAAGTTGTATAAGTGTGTTTAGTATTGGCAAAACCAATACTGTCATGATTATCGATCTCGGGATCATAAACGAGGCCATAGGGTTTTAGGCCTACAATGGCAGCTACGTCGAGTAAAGTGGGTGTCATCATCCCACAAGGAAGGTGAAAAGTGTTGTGTGTCCTATCCCAGAAGAATAAGGAGGAGGCCAACATGAGAGGGCAGTACGAGGGGCCTACCTTCGACATCATAATCAGATCGTAAATCCCACTTTCCTTCCATTCCTAGGCTTTTACCTTCTCTATTTTCGTCAGCCAGTTGAGATAGAGTTCAGAATCTTTGAAATAGGGGGTGGCCCTAAACAATCTGGCCCCATCGTGAAGATACCTAAAGTCCACGTCGAAAAGGCTCAGATTATCGGGACCATCAGTGGAAGCTTTGTTGAAATCTCTTTGCCCTAGGGGTTTAGTGGTTCTGTAAGAAGGGAAGAAATCTTTGATGGCGGAGTAGTCGAGACCGGGAGGGGGTAAAGGCCCAGACATGTCTAGAGGCCTCCCTGCAACATTAATAGGAATGATTACCTGAGATTCGTAGATGTGTTGTTTCTCCTCCGTCAGGGGCTCGCGAATGATTACCTGAGGGCCGCTCAAACTAGCAAAGGGAGGAAGTATGGATGCAGAAGTTTGTCCCTTAGGTTGCATTTTCTTTTTCTGATGATCGGCCATTGTTGAAAGAAGTAAGAGTTGGTTGGTTGAGAGCGGAGAATTAGAGAAAAAGCAAGGAAAGTTATGGGGAGTTAGAGAAGTTGTAAAAAACGAAAACAACAAAGGGAAGTTACTTATGTAGTGAGTGGAAGAATGAAGGTTTCCATCATTGAAGGGCTAGAGTTAGTGGGCCACGTGTATGCCTGGATGTGGAATGGCAGAGGTAGTAGTTGTAAATCACGTCACCGAGGATGGTAGGGTGATGATGGCCCACGATTTTGTTGAGTCCCGAGGAAATAGCCATGATGATAATGACATCATAAAACGTGCATCATAGCTATTTTTCTTTTTCTCTTTCATTCCCTTTCAACTTCTCAGGCTTACATTGGTGGAAAGAATTTCAGACGACACTCACGAGGGCAAAGCGGCGTCGAAGGTCAGACGCTGTCAAAAAATGTGCTTTTCCACGGTTGAAGTCGAAAACACATTTTTGGGGGGAAATTTGTTAGCTCCTAAATTCGACGCCTCAGCTAGAAAGAAGGTGCCCAAAGAAAAAGGGTGGGGAATATCTTGAATGCAAGAAAATGGTCGAAAGAAAGAAGAAGCTAAGTCGAAGGACTCACCCAGAGGCCATGGGTTCGACCACCTGCCAATAACGAATGGTGCGTCAAAGTATTTGAAATTTGAATGTTGGAGGGAACGATTTTGCTTGTGGAAAATTGAGGGAGACACGTGTCACCCTATGAATAATGGAGCCATGCATTTAGGACAAGTGGCGGAAGGAGATTATGGTGAAAGTTATCAGAGGTTATTTTTTGTTACTATAAATAGAGTGTCTTAGACATATCCAAAGTGTGTTGTAATTTACTATTGTACAAATTACTCTTGAGATTACTCCAAGTATCCGAGTGTAGAGAAAGCGAGTATTGTAAGAGAATGTACGTGATGTAAACACACTATTTTTTTTAAACTTAATGCAATTTACTTGTTTTTTTATTTTAAGTTTTACAAAGTCCTTTATTGCCTTTATTGTCTCTACCCTTTTACTCCTTACCTTATTCCTCTTCTCCCTACGCAATTCTTTTCTCTTCGTCCTCAATCCAAATTCACCTTTACCAACAAACTTTCTTCTCTTTTATTAGAAGCCTTATTTTACCTTCAAATTCACCCGTAGTCGAATAGATGTTCTTTTAGGATTATGTTTATCCCAACCCTATTCGAGTGTGGAACATGGATAAATTCTTAAAACCAAAAATAGTTCTTTTAGCACATGTCCTAGGATCAATCTGATCGATCCTGTGAGTCACCAAAGTTAGATATGGAAGATCAGCGGTTGTTTTCCGATTTTCAAGGGAAACAATTGGTGGGGGTGGTATGGTAATGGTTGGGATAATAAACAGAGGACAAGGATATGGTGGTTTTGATTGAGCAGGCATGAGGAGAAAGAAAGGTTTTATTCTGCGTATGGATGGAATAATAGCTCTTGGATCATCAAAGTATGGAGTGAAGGCAGATTTCCTTGGTTTTATCACAAAGTGTTTAAGTTTTAATCCAGAGGGAAGGGGATCAGATGGTAAAAGTTTCAAGGAGGCAAAAGAAACAAAATCAGATGATCTTGGTTCATAGCCACGAAGAGATGGGGGTGAGTTTACTTCTGGGTGTACATCAGATTCAGAAGAATCAGATGAGGTAGATGAAGGACAAGATGTGGAATAAACGTCAAACAGAGTTGTCAAATGTTGAATATCTAGGACAACAGAATCAGGTATGAAAGGTTCAGAGGGTTGGATAGGTTCTGGTTAAGGATTAGAAAGAGTGGATTGTTCTAGTTGTGGTTGTTGTTGTAGTTCTGGTTCTTGTGGTGTTGGTTCTGCTAGTGTTGTTTGATCTTGAGGTTCAAATTGGTCTGGTTCAGAGGTTTTTGGTTGTTCAGATTATTCAGAAGTTATGGGTTCACTATTTATTGGTGGTTCATATGATTGTAACGGTGTGGTATCAGATGCAGTTTGTTTAGAAGATGGAGGTGGTTGTATAGATGATTGATATGGTACAGAAGTGGTTTGAGTATAGGAATATGGGGGTTCAGGAACAGAGCTAATTGTTGATGATTCTATTGCAATTTCAGAAATAATAGGTAAGGATGATTTAGTACCTTTTTTCTTAATGCGTTTGATAGGAGCAGAAGGAGCTTCTCCAGAAGCTTTTCTTTTCTTCTTCTTCTGAGGTTCTTCAGAAGTTTTCTGCTTTTTCTGCTGCGTGCATGTAGCCTCTTCTTCTTCTAAAGCCTGTTGTCTCTGCCTCTTATGTTCCTCATAGAAATCTGGCATAGGTGTATGGTTTAGAAATCCTTCTGGAATTGGAATTCCTTGTTCTGTACATGAGCCAACATACTTGATCAAAACTTCCTTTGGTTCTTCTGCATAAAACGTTGGAAAATTATCTACAAGAATTTTTTGTTCACTTACTTCTTCTGTATTGAGTTTGTCAGGAACAGAAGTAAGTTCATCTATTACTTTCAGCCTCTGTAAACTTTTAGCATTCAGAACTTTTCCAAGAATGGATGTAAGTTCTTCTTTCAGTCCAACCCCATGCAGATGCGCCACCAGACCATTCTCTATCAGAATGTCTGAAATCAATCTTCCACAAGGGATCCAATTTCTACCCTTTGCCTGTTTTGCCTTCATGTCTTCTCTGGATGCCTTAACATGATTCCATAGATGAGAGAAGAGCAGATTAGGCAGATCTACCTTTGTGCTCTGACTAAGACAGAACATGAAGTAATGCTGATCATTATTCACATAGTCAGGAGAGTTTGTAGACTTCCTGTGATGAATGCAACCCATGAAGCTTTTAGCCCAGATCTTGTGATTTGGTTTCAAATCTTTGAACTTGTTAGAGGGTTCTCCAGAAGCAATCACCTCTTCATAAACAGCTTCCATATTGACACGCCCAATTAGATGAGAAACTCCATCAGTTTCTTCATATCCTATGAGTTTCCTTATAAGATCCTTAGTAATCATAATTTATTTTCCCAAAACAGATGACACAATGAACTTGGGATATGCATTAGCATGGATCCAAAATTCTTTTACCAAAACTGGATAAAATGGCCCAAACAGTCTATCAAAATACTTTGTCCATCCTTGAGCATCAATGATAGAATGCAGATTAAATCCATTTGCAGCCAATGAAGCAAAACCCACCAAGGATTCACACAAAACTTCCAGTTTCTCAACAGGTGTGAGATTTATTCTAACAGGTTCCTTGAAAGGAACAACACCCAGATTAGAAGATGATACAGCTGCCGTGGTAGATTGGAACTGAGCATAGGTTGATGAAGAAGTAACCATTGTTGAAGAAGTTGAAGGATTAAGGTTACGAACGGTTTTGGGTTTGGGAGAGAGAT
Source organism: Lathyrus sativus (assembly GCA_963859935.3). Taxonomy (NCBI): domain Eukaryota; kingdom Viridiplantae; phylum Streptophyta; class Magnoliopsida; order Fabales; family Fabaceae; genus Lathyrus; species Lathyrus sativus. The sequence goes on from OZ012740.1 coordinate 265,735,709, forward strand.
GAAAACAATGGAACAAGTAGAAATGCATACAAATGTTCGTGAGAGTGAAAAGTGTGAAATGTTGTGAGTTATGGAATTTATAGAGAACAATTAGGGCACACAAAAGTCACACGTTCAGAACGTTCACATTTAGCATTTAATAGCGTTTAATAAAAAGAATATAATCATTTCATGCATTAATATTCTGACAATTTGGGGAAAAAATGAGAAACCAAATATTCAAAACAGTACCTCAAACGTCTTTTCAGTATAGCGCACTCCATCTTTTCACATTCTGAGTTACACGTGTTTGCTTGCATGTGCTTCTGAAAACTCTTTGAGAAATAAAACATTAGCCAACGTTCAGATCCTCTGAGACTTGTCAGTTCAGATACACACAGAAATAATAATTCAAGAATTTAAATAAATGAATATGTGATACTTCAGAGTTTTAAACATTTTGCATCTGAGAAATCTGCTTCTGATAAATATTATTCTGGACAGAATTCCATACCAATATTTTTCAGAATAAACTTAAACCTATCTTCAACAAGGGGTTTTGTGAAAATATCAGCCCATTGATGGTCTGTATCAACAAAGTTTAAGCTTAAAATACCCTTCTGAATATAGTCTCTAATGAAGTGATGTTTAATTTCTATATGCTTAGCTTTAGAGTGTAAAATTGGATTTTTAGACAAGCATATAACAGAAGTATTATCACAGAATATAGAAATATTACTCTCAAAGATCTGATAGTCTTCTAGCTGACTCTTCATCCAGAGCATCTGTGTGCTACATCCAGCAGCAGCAATATATTCTGCTTCTGTAGTTGATAGAGCAATTGTAGGTTGTTTCTTGCTGTACCAGGAGATTAAATTACTTCCCAGAAATTGGCAACTTCCAGAAGTACTTTTTCTTTCAACTCTGTCTCCAGCGTAATCAGCATCACAAAATCCAACTAGTTTAAATTCATCAGATTTTCTATAACACAAACCCACATTAGTAGTACCTTTCAGATGCCTTAGAATCCTCTTAACATCCGTTAAGTGTGATTCTCTAGGATCTGATTGGAATCTAGCACACAAGCATACACTGAATAAAATGTCAGGTCTAGAAGCAGTTAAGTATAGAAGAGATCCAATCATACCTCTGTAGAGTTTCTGATCTACTTTCTTACTTACCTCTTCCTTACCAAGAGTGTTTGTTGGATGAATTGGAGTCTTTGCAAACTTACTATCAGTCATGTTGAACTTCTTCAGAAGCTCTTTTACATATTTAGTCTTATGAATGTAAGTGCAATCTGGAGTTTAGTTGACTTGAATTCCCAGAAAGAATCTCAATTCTCCCATCATGCTCATCTCAAATTCAGCCTGCATACATTGGGCAAACTCCTTTCCAAGCGTAATATTGGTAGATCCAAATATAATATCATCTACATATATTTGACAAATTAATAGATCTTTCTTAAATGTTTTGCAGAAGAGAGTTGTGTCCACTTTGCCTCTGATAAAAAATTTCTCCAGAAGAAAATCACTTAATCTCTCATACCAAGCTCTGGGAGCTTGTTTTAAACCATAAAGAGATTTATTAAGTTTAAAAACATGTTTTGTAAATTTATCACTTTCAAAACCAGGAGGTTGATGAACATGGACTTCCTCTTCTATAATCCCATTTAAGAAGGCACTCTTAACATCCATCTGATATAGAGTGATGTTATTTTGTGCAGCAAAGGAAATGAGTAGGCGTATAGATTCTAACCTGGCCACAGGAGCATAAGTCTCTGTGTAGTCAATTCCTTCTTGCTGACTATACCCTTGAGCAACTAGTCTTGCCTTGTTTCTTAAAACTTCTCCTTGCTCATTGAGTTTGTTTCTGAAGGCCCATTTAGTTCCAATTATATTGAATCCTTTTGGTCTTGGAACCAGATCCCAAACTTCATTCCTTATGAATTGATTTAGCTCCTCTTGCATTGCAAGAATCCAATCATTGTCTTCCAGAGCTTCTTCCACAGAAGTTGGTTCAATCACTGATACTAGACCAAATAAGGATGTTCTAGATGATCTGATAAAAGATCTTGTTCTGATAGGGTCATCCTTCTTTCCAATGATCATTTCTTCTGGATGAGAAGATTTGATTCTGGATGATCCTTTAACATTTGGTTCTTCATAAATATTCAAATTATTCATCTGAGCAGCCAAGGGAGTTGCATCTGGCGTTGCTTCTGATTCCTTCACTTGAGCCTTATCTGCCTCTGAGTCTTCAGAGTCTGTGAGAATTACTTCTCTATCTGCAGAAATATCAAGCTACTTTGGCTTTTGATTGCCAAGCTTATCATCAAATCTAACATGTATAGATTCCTCCACAATCTGTGTCTCAGTGTTGTATACTATGTAGCCTTTAGAGCGTTCAGAATAGCCAAGCATGAAACACTTCTGTGCTTTAGAATCAAACTTGTTCAGATTCTCTTTAGTATTCAACATAAAACATACACATCCAAAAGGATGAAAATAAGAAATGTTGGGCTTTCTGTTCCTCCACAATTCATAGGGAGTCTTCTCCAGAAGAGGTCTTACAGACACTCTGTTCAAAATATAACAAGCTGTGTTTATTGCTTCTGCCCAAAAATGCTTTGCCAGATTAGTCTCGTTGATCATGGTTCTGGCCATTTCTTGCAATGTTCTATTTTTCCTCTCTACAACTCCATTCTGTTGTGGAGTTCTAGGGTAGGAGAAATCATGAGCAATGCCATTTTCATTAAAATATTTTTCAAAATATTTGTTTTCAAATTCGCCTCCATGATCACTTCTGACTTTAACAATTTAAAAATCTTTTTCATTCTGGACTTGTTTGCAGAAGTCAAAGAATACAGAATGTGACTCATCCTTGTGTTTTATGAATTTCACCCACGTCCATCTGTTGTCGTCATCAACAACAACTAATCCATACTTCTTGCCTCTGATGGATGCAGTTTTCACTGGTCCAAACAGATCAATGTGAAGCAACTCTAATGGTCTTGAGGTTGAAACAACATTTTTAGTTTTAAAAGAAGATTTAGAAAATTTTCCTTTCTGGCATGCTTCACAAAAAGCATCTGAGTTGAACTTCAACTTAGGAAGTCCTCTGACCAGATTGAGTTTATTAATCTGAGATATACGTCTCATATTAATATGCCTCAATCTTCTGTGCCAGACCCATTGCTCATCATTAACAGACATAAGGCATTTTACATTTTGAACCTTAAGTTCTGAAAGATTGATTTTATAAATGTTGTTTTTCCTCTTTCCATTAAATAGGATAGAGCCATCCTTTTGACATACAGCTTTGCAACATTTTTTATTAAAGATTATGTCATAACCATTGTCACTTAATTGACTTATGGACAATAAGTTATGTTTTAATCCTTCTACAAGTAAAACATTAGATATAGAGGGAAGGTTACCATTGCCAATAGTACTAGAGCCAATTATCTTGCCCTTCTGGTTCCCTCCAAACATGACGTCTCCTCCAGATTTAAGCTCCAGGCTTTGGAACATAAACCTTTCTCCCGTCATGTGACGTGAGCAGCCAGAGTCCAGGTACCATGATTGGCGTCTTGACTTTGCTGCTAAATACATTTGCAACAGATATTATCTTATCCTTAGGTACCCAGATCTTTTTGGGTCCTTTTGGGTTAGTTGCCTTAAAAGTTTGTCTGAACTTCTGTCTTTTTACAACAGGTTTGTTCTGACTAACTTTCGGTTTAAACATAGGAATGTTCTGATCAGAATGTGTGTGTTTAATATCATTCAGATGACCAAACTTAAAATGAGAATATAAGGGAGTCTTCTTAATGATAAGTTTATCAACAGGTATTGGATTTAAATCCTTTCCAAAGGAAGATTCATATCCAATTCCCTTCCCGTTGCTTCTACTAACTCCATAGATCATTGAAGCCATCTTGCTTCTATCTTGCTTCTAGCCAGAAACTTCTGAAAACTATAGTCATATTCTTCTAAAATATTTTTTACATTTTGACTTAGTTTCAGATTCAGAGTCTTGTTGAGCTTTTTCAAAATTGTTTTTCATTTTCAAATTGTTTTCTTTGCTCAACAACTTCTGACTTTAACAGACTATTCTCAGATTCAAGATTGCATTTAAGCTTCTTGCACTTGAGCTTAATCTGGTTATAGTTTTTTAGAACTTCTGATAAAACCTCAACAAGTTCTTCCCTAGAGAGATCAGAAAGTACCTCTTCTGAGTCAGATTCAGATCCAAATGTTCTTTCATCCTGGTCTTCCACGCCTGCCGTCAGTGCCACGTTTGCACATTCTTCTTCTGACTCTGATGAAGATTCAGATGCATCTGAATCATCCCAAGTTGCCATCAGAACTTTCTTTTTATGCTCAGGCTTCTTTCTTGGCTTCTCCTTCTGAAGCTTTGGGCATTCATTCTTGTAGTGCCCAGGTTTGTTGCATTCATAGCAGACAACCTCTTTCTTTCCAGATCTTCTGTGTCCAGAAAACTCTTTGTGTTGATCTGGTTTCTTGAAGTTCTTGAACTTCCTCTGTTTATGCTTCCAGAGTTTGTTGATCCTTCTAGACAGCAGGGACAGTTCATCTTCTTCAGAAGAAGAAGATTCTTCAGAACTTTCTTCTAAAACCTGCAAAGCTTTGGCAGATTTGTTAGACTTTAAAGCAATAGACTTGCCCTTTTTCTGGGGTTCGTCTTCCTCTAATTCAATTTCATGACTCCTCAGAGAGCTGATTAGTTCCTCCAGCGTGATCTTGTTCAGATCCTTTGCTAGCTTCAGAGCAGTGACCACTGGTCTCCATCTGATTGGCAAACTTCTGATGATCTTCTTAACATGATCTGCAGTGGAGTAACCCTTGTCCAGAACTTTTAAACCAGCTGTGAGAATCTGGAATCTAGAGAACATAACTTCTATAGATTCTGATTCCTCCATTTTGAAGGCTTCATATTTCTGGATCAGCGCCAGAGCCTTGGTCTCCTTGACTTGAGAATTCCCTTCATGAGTCATCTTCAAAGATTCAAACATACCAAATGTTGTTTCTCTGTTAGTAATCTTCTCATACTCAGTATGAGATATAGCATTTAGAAGTATGGTTCTAGCTTTATGATGATTCCTGAATTCTTTCTTCTGAGCTTCAGTCATAGATTTTATGTCTATCTTTTTGCCATCCCCATCAGTGGGGTGAAAATAGCAATCAATAACTAAATCCCGAAGGTCAGCATCATATCCTAGAAAGAAACTTTCAATCCTGTCTTTCCAGTAGTCAAACTTTTCCCCATCAAACATAGGGGGTTTAATGTTGATTCTATCTCTGTCTTCATATCTATTATTGTTGGATTTTGAAGCTTCAGCCATAATGTATCAACCAAAATATATCAAGAGTTTTCTCAACTGGATCTTTTCTGTTCACGGTGAAGTGATAGCACTAACAGAACCGGAGCTCTGATGCCAACTGAAGGTGAGAAAACACTTAGAAGGGGGGTTGAATAAGGGTTTGAAAATAAATATGGCAATAAAAAACACAATGATTTTTATCCTGGTTCGTTGAACTCAACTAATCCAGTCCACCCTATCAAGAGTGATTTGCCTTTCTCCACAAGGACTTAATCCACTATAATCAAACAGATTACAATGTCAACCACTAAGAACAATTGTCTTAGTCTTCTCAAGAACTACTGACCACAACTTGGTCTTCTTAAGGAACTTTTACAATCAAATGTAAACTAAACAAGTGTTTGAAATGCTTCTATGAAAGCTATATCACAACTGTGATTTATACACCTAAGATTAAGAACGAATGAAACTATTCAACAAAGAAATATAATTTGTATGAGAGCTTTGAGAGAGTTTTCAATAGATTAGTCAATATTCGTCAACTGTAGAAAGTTGTTGAAGGCTTGATTTTTTAGACAAAGACATCCAAGACGTTGCAAGCTTGAAGACCGTGTACTGCAAAGTAGCTGTAGCCTTTTGTCTTCACATGACTTGACCTTTCCTAGAAGTAGAACGTTCAGAGAAATCCTTTTTTCCTGAGTTCTTGTGTCTAGCATAAAAGAGGAAAAAGTCGTTTGGAATATGCCAACGGATATAACTTTGAATAATCTTCTTCAACAACATCCTATTTCATAGCAATCAACATCAGGGCCTTGAGTGATCAGAGTCTTGATGTTATCAGAGTTTGTTGTATTAGAGTGTTGCAACAAGTGTGCTTCAGCATGAATAATAGTCAGAGCAGAGTTTGGAGATCAGATCCTCATTAGTTGCAGCGAACAGTACTATCAGAGTCTTCTGATAAACAATGCTTGAAAATCTTTATACAAAGTCTTCAGCTACACTTCAGATGCTTTTGTAGCTTGTGCTTCAGAATCTTCTGTAGGCAGCGCTCAGAGTCTTCTAACGAGATGCTTCTGACGCTCAGAGCCCTGCGTAGTTCAATGTTCAGATTCATTTTTTCTTTCAGAAGAATATTAAATTTAATTTCTGCAACAAAAATACTTGAACAAATTTAGAGTATATAATTTCTTAATACAAAATTTCATTAGTGTTATCATCAAAACATAGAGATATAACTAAGAACCAACCTGTGTTCTAACAGTACCTTCGACAAGCAGACAATTACTAGTCGCTAAGAGCAGTTAGAGAACTCAGGATAATGGTTTTCAACAGTTTTTAAGTAGTGACAATATGGCACTGCATGAGAGGAATAAGTTGCATGTATTTCAATTTATATGCCTCTTTACACCCTAATTTTTCTTGGAATGCACAGTCCATCCTCAAGCCTCTTCCAAAGATCTAGGCACTTAGAGATTTCATCTGAGCCCCCAACGATAATGGCTACTTTCATCCGTGCATGGTCTCTTTTTTAGCTTATGTGATTCTGTTGAACACGAACATGGTTATAAGTTACCTCTTTTAAGGTGTGAAGTGGGCAGTGAAAGCTTCTCACAAATCAGTTCAAGATTTTATACTCTCATCTGGAAGGGACTTATGCTAAACCATCATTGACAAAGTCAGAGTTAATGCAGAGAGCTTGTATTTCACGACTCCATGGACCTGGTAACTGTACAGAAAATCATCTATGTTTATGCATGCTCGTCTTGGTCCCTGGTCTTGTCATAACTTTGGAGCTTTGGCAGCTCCTCCAACAACCTTGAAATCCCGCTATCCAGAATGAAGCGGATATGAGATTTTTCTTCTACGCCAATGTCATACCCTAAGATTCTGTTTTTTGTTTCGCATCATCTACATGGCATATCACACATCTCATCTATCATACTCCAAATGTGTCCTACCTTTTCCATTTTTTTCCTCTGTAAGATCGTCCGACCTTTGGCCATGATCTTCTTAGATTTAGGTCATGAGATCTTATGTGTGTGTTTATCATGACTAACCAGTCTGTGCAGGTGTAGTATTTTCAAGTATAGATTCTTACAGTCAAGCATTATAGGGACGTGACTGTTGCACCCCAAAATTTGCCCAACCTTTTCTAACCTAGGTTTATGTTTCAACTGCATAGTCATTTGCATTGTCATCATGTACATAGTGTATTCATCTGCATTGCATAGCATGAGCAAGCTATCTTAATCAGGGGATCAAGTGCTATTCTTATCTCAAGAGGCATATCCAAGGGTTTCATTCATATTCAAGACTACTCAGTGAAGGTGAGATATTACTTAGAAGGGGGGGGGGGGTTGAATAAGTATGAAAAATTAATACTTGAAATAATCACACAATTATTTTTATCCTGGTTCGTTAAACAACTACTCCAGTCCACCCTTCCAGAGTGATTTGCCTTTCTCAACAAGGACTTAATCCACTATTAAATCAAACTGATTACAATAGTATCACCTAAGAACTACAGTTCTTAGTCTTCTCAAGAGCTACTGATTCACACTGAATCCTCTTAAGGAATATCCTTTACAAACAATGTAAATTAAATACAAGAGTTTTTAATGCTTCTATAAAGCTATAATCACAACAGTGATTTTTCTCTTAAGTTTTAAGTACAATAAGATTCTATGAAGAATAAGAATGAGAGCTTATAGAATATGTGATTTCTTTTCAGCAAGTGTGTAGCACAAAAGAATGAAGTGAGAAACTCCTTTTATAGGCAGCTGATTCAAGCACGTTGAAAAGAGAGTCCAAAAGGTCTGAGCCTTTTTGTCTTCACATGTACTGACCTTTCCTTGAAATAGATGGCACAGATAAATCCTTTTTGTCTGTGTAAGTGTGTCTAGCACAAATAAGGAAAGAGACGTTGAATGATTCCAACAGATACATTCTTGAAAACACTTCTTCAGTTTCAGCAAGTTCTTCAGAGTTTGAATAGATCAGAGTCTTCTGATGAGATTCAGAACTATGCTGTATCAGAGTCTTCTGCAGCTTGTGTGCTTCTAGCGTGTTGATCATCAGAGCATCTTGACACAGAACTTCAGTACTTGGCAGCATAAGTACTTTCAGAAACTTCTGTAGACTAAGTGCTTTGAGAAACTCTTCAATCAATATTCTTCTATACTTCTGATGCTTTAGCTTCAGATGCTTCTGATTATCTTCAGATGCTTCTGACTATCTTCAGATGCTTCTAACTCAGAATGTTCTGGAGCTTCTTGCTTCAGATCCTTCTAGAGACTACGCTCAGGATCTTCTGTAAGGAGCAAACAAATTCTTCTGTAAGATGCATCTGGCGCTTCAGATTCAGAATAACTTCTTGTACTCAAAGGCAGATTTGCTTCTAGAGAGTCAATATAATTTTAATCTGCAGTAAAACTCTCAAACAAATTTTAGAGTATATAATTCTTAAATATGAATTTCCTAACAGTTATCATCAAAACAAAGAGTAATTATTAAGAACCAATCTGTGTTCTAACAATCTCCCCCTTTTTGATGATGACAAAAAGTATCAAAAATTTTATTTAATTGAACATAAAGAATTATAACTCCCCCTGAGATGATGAATCTCCCCCTGAGTTGAGTATGAAAAAGGAATAGAAACTTCCCTTTTTATCTTGAATAATCTTCAGAGTCAGATCTTGTTTGTCTTTGTAATAATCAAGAGTCAGGCTATCTTGCAGATATAAGATTCAGAGTTTGATAAAATATAAATGATTTGAGAAACTCAGAGATTCTTTTATAGAGTGTTCTTATCAAAAGTTCTGAAATAGTCAATTTAGATATTAGAAAGAGTAGATATGTCTGAAGATTCATTCTAGTAAAATTATATTAAATAGTTCAGATCTTTATTTTCTCCCCCTTTTTTGTCATAAGCAAAAAGTAAAAACTTTTAATAAAGACAACTAAAAGAAACAATAGCAGATAATTCAATGGAGAATAACAAATTGTTTCATTCAATCATAACAGAGCAAAAGTACATCAGAAGATATAACAAAAACATTCAGATGCAAAAACAACAGATGCACAAACATGAGAAAAAAATCTAAGTGTGTTTAGACAAAAGCATCTTCAATAGGTCTGTGATCTCAGATTGTGATTGCTCTTGCTTTGACATGAACTTAGTTATTGTCTCACTCTTCTCATCTTGTTTAGACATCCATTCTGACATGTCCTCAGATTTCTTGTCTTGCTTCACCATCCAAGATCTGATTTCAGATTGACCAGCTTCCAGAGCAGCAATCTTGTTTCCTAAATATGGATTTTCTGTCTTTATCTCAGATGATGGAGGTTCTGTATCCTGAACAGAGTCAATTGCCATATGTTCTGGAGATCCTGAAGAGGGTTCTACCAGAGTCATAGTCAATTCATTGGCAGTTGGTTCTGGTGGAGGAGGTGGAGGAGCATCCAAACACAGCAGAGGTTCAGTCTTGTTGTCAATCCAGAATTGATTTCTTTCAGCTCTGAGCTTTGCATCATCAGAACAGATGTTCTTCAGATTAGAAGCTACAGTGTTGAATCTATTCAGAAATCCTTTCCAGATGATTTCAGTCTCATTTGCATCCATAGTTTCAGAACATCTTTTCTGAACAGTACCTAAAGACATCTGTATTTCTTGCAAAAACGTTTGAAATAAATGTTCAATATTAAGTCTGGGTGGAGGTTTAAGCAAGGTTTCCAGAGTCATTTGTTTAGGTTTTGGAGTTGGTGGTATCAATGATTTTGGAATGGAAATCAGAGGAGGGGGAACATATGGAAAGAATGGAATTTCTGGTTTCTGAGGAAGGGATCTGTTTAAGGCATTAAGCAGATTTGGTTGAGGTCGTGTGCGTGGGTAAACATCATCAAAGATTGCATTGGAGTATGGTACGAAAGCAGAGTTTGATGGTTTATCAGATGCAACTGTGTTATCAGATGCAGAATGCAGAGCTGAAACAGCAGCTTTACCAGATTTAGCAGATATGGGGGCTAAGGATCCTTCATTCTCCATAGATTTAATATATGAAAGGATTACAAATGGAAGGGTTGGTTTGAGTTTAGGTTTCAGAGGTGTCAAGGGTTCAGAGGGCTCAACTCTATCATAAAAATCTTTAAGTTTGAAACCATAAGATAAGTTATGATACAGAGAAGACACTTGAGCACAAGAGATTCTAGATGATGATGGATTAGAAGTAGGAACAATCATCTCAGATGAAGGTGCAGGTGGAGGCATAGGTTCTGGAATGGTAGTTTTGGTAGATAAAGTTGATTCAGGTTCAGGGTCATGAACAGGGTATTTGTCAGATGGATTAATCAGAAAATCAGGGTGAATTTCTGATTCAGATGAATTTGAGGATGTTTCAGGTGTACAAGAGGTAGAAGAAACTTGAAACACTGTTTTTAATGGAGTGATATCAAGAACTTCTGTCTCAGGGATATGAGATGGTTCTGAAGGGGTATCAGTTTGTTGAGTAGGTGGTTCAGATGAAACAGGAGCACAAGTTACTTTAGTGGGTTCAGAAGTAACAGTTGCTACAGGTTCAGAAGATTGAATTGGTGATGGTGGAATGACAGATTCTTTTTGTGGTTGATCTTCTGTGGTTTGTTTTTCTGGGTGATTTTCTGTTTGTGGTTGTGCAGAGTTTTGTTTGTCAGAATTTTGTGGTAGTTCTGATGGTTGTGGTTCTGTTTGTTGTGATTCTGTTGGTTGTTTTTCTTTAGGTTGTGGTTCTGATGGTTGTGGAACAGATTGTGATGGACGTGGAGTGAAGTGTTTGATGTGTAGTTTTGGTTGAGGTGGTTTTGATACAGAAACAGTAGGTTGTTTCTGAGGTGATACAAAACTGGGGGCAGCAACAGATGTTGTTTGAGTGACAGGGGGTTTGGGAACAGACTTAATAGAAGAATCATTTATAACAACATTTTTAGAAGAGACAGAAGCTTTAGTACCTTTGAGTTTAATCCTTTTAGCAGATGCAGAGGCAGCTTCTCTAGAGTCCTTTCTCTTCAGAAGATCCTTTGGTTTCTCAGCAATCTTAACCTTCTTCTGGACAGGTTCAGATTCTGCTGCAGGTTGAGGTCTTTTCCTCTGAAGTGGAACTTCTGCTTCTTCTTCTTCTTCTCCTACATCTGGCAGGGGTTGCTTGACAAGTTGAAACACATTTGCTGGTACAGGCACTCCTTCCCTTTTACATTCCTCTATATACATCAGAACAATGTGTCTAGGTTCTTCAGCAAAGAATAGAGGGAAATCTGATACTGGAATCCTTTTATTCAGATCAGACATGTTTAATTTCTTTGGAGCAGTGGTAAGTTCATCTACAATCTTGAGTCTCAGAAGGCTCTTAGTGTTCAGAGGCTTTCCCATAATGAACTCTAGTTCCTCTGTTACACCAGCATCATATAGAGCAGCCACTAAACCATTTTCAGTGAGAAGATCTGAGAGAAACCTTCCAAAAGGTATCCAATTCCTGATCTTCTGGTTCTTTTCTTTCACAGATTCTCTGGATGCATTTATGTGATTCCACAGATGCATGAACAATAAGTAAGGAAGATCTACCTTATTACTCTGACTAAGGCAGTACTAATCTGGGGAATTTGTTGACTTTCTGTGATGAATGCATCCCATGAATATCTTGGCCCAGATCTTGTAATCTGGCTTCAGATCTTTGAATCTGTTAGAGGCTTGTCCAGCAGTCATAACCTCTTCATAGACTTCATCCATATCAACACGCCCAACTGGCAGATGTGAAACACCATCTGTTTCTTCATAACCAATCAGTTTTCTAATTAGATCCTCTGTGATGATGATCTCCTTTCCCAGCACAGATGATAGAATAAACTCTGGATACACAGATGCATGAATCCAGAATTCCTTAACAAGCAAAGGGTAAACTGGTCCAAACAGTCTATCAAAGTATTTCACCCAACCTTGAGCTCTAACAATGGAGCGAAAATCAAACCCATTTTCAGCCAAAGAATCAAATTCAACCATGGATTCACACAACACTTCTAGTTTATCCACTGGTGTGAGAAGAGTTCTCTGAGGAAGAGTGTATGGATTAGCACCTAGATTATCTGAAGTCACAGCAGCCATTGTTGATTGAAACTGTGCAGTTGTTGATGAAGAAGACGCCATTGAAGAATGCCTTTTAGAACACTTAGGTTTTGAGTTTTTGTGAAGAGAGAACAAGAGATGAAAATGCATATAAATTCTGAGAGTGAAAAGTGTGAAAGTGAATACACTTCAAGTATTTATACTAAACACATAGGCACACCAAGAGACAGAAATAAAGCACGTTTGAGCAGCATTAAATGAAAATAATAAAATCATTTCAAATAATAAATGCTTCTGACAGATTTGGGGGGAAAACCAAGAATTTAACTATTCAAATTTCACCTCAAATGTCTTTTCAGTTGTCCACACGCCACCTCTTCAGATTTTGTGGGACACGTGTTTGCTTGCATGCTGTTCTGAATTCTCTCAAGAAATGAAACGTTAGCCACGTTCAGATCTTCTAAAGATGGTCAGTTCAGATTTTCACATCAGAAATAATAATCAGAATAGAATAAATGAACAGAAGAAATACTTCAGATCATTAAACATTTTGCATCTGAGAGATTGCTTCTGATAAATATTACTCTGGACAAAAATCCATACAAATATTTTTCAGAATGAACTTAAATCTATCTTCAGCAAGGGGTTTTGTAAAAATATCTGCCCATTGATGATCTGTATCAACAAAGGCTAAATTTATGATTCCCTTCTGAACATAGTCTCTGATGAAATGATGTTTAATTTCTATATGTTTTGCCTTAGAATGCAAGATTGGATTTTTTTGACAAACATATAGCAGAAGTATTATCACAAAAGATAGAAAGGTTACTCTCATAGATTTGATAATCTTCTAATTGACTCTTCATCCAGAGCATCTGAGTACAACATCCAGCAGCAGCAATGTATTCTGCCTCTGTAGTTGATAGTGCTATGGTAGGTTGCTTCTTGCTGTACCATGAGATCAGATGACTTCCAAGAAACTGACAGCTTCCAGAAGTGCTTTTACGTTCAACTTTGTCTCCAGCATAGTCAGCATCACAGAATCCAACTAATGAAAATTCATCAGATCTTCTGTAACACAAACCCATGTTAGCAGTACCTTTCAGATACCTTAGAATCCTCTTAACAGCTGTTAAGTGTGATTCTCTAGGATCTGATTGGAATCTAGCACATAAGCAGACACTAAACAAAATATCTGGTCTAGAAGCAGTCAAGTATAGAAGAGATCCTATCATACCTCTGTAGAGTTTTTGATCTACCTTCTTACTTACCTCTTCCTTACCTAGAGTGCTTGTAGGATGCATTGGAGTCTTTGCCATTTTGCTATCAACCATGTTAAACTTCTTCAGAAGCTCTTTAACATACTTGGTTTGATGTATGTAGGTGCATTCTGGAGTCTGATTGACTTGGATTCCCAAGAAGAATCTCAATTCTCCCATCATGCTCATTTCAAATTCTTCCTGCATACATTTAGCAAACTCCTTTCCAAGCGTAATATTTGTTGATCCAAAAATAATGTCATCTACATAAATTTGACAAATCAACAGATCTTTCTTAACAGTTTTACAGAATAAAGTTGTATCCACTTTTCCTCTGATAAAATTTTTCTTCAGAAGGAAGTTGCTCAACCTCTCATACCAAGCTCTGGGAGCTTGTTTTAATCCATAAAGAGATTTCTTTAATTTGAAAACATGATCTGGAAAGTTTTCACTTTCAAAACCAGGAGGTTGGTGGACATATACTTCTTCTTCTATGATTCCATTAAGAAAAGCACTTTTAACATCCATCTGATACAGAGTGATGTTATTCTGTGCAGCAAAAGAAATAAGAAGGCGTATGGATTCTAACCTTGCCACTGGAGCATATGTCTCAGTGTAATCAATACCTTCTTGCTGACTGTATCCTTGAGCAACCAACCTTGCCTTATTCCTTTCTACTTCTCCCTTTTCATTCAGCTTATTTCTGAAGACCCATTTTGTTCCAATAATATTGAATCCTTTAGGTCTAGGAACCAGATCCCACACTTCATTTCTGGTGAATTGATTCAGCTCTTCTTGCATAGCTATAATCCATTCATTATCTTCCAGAGCCTCATCTACAGATGTTGGTTCTATTATTGACACTAAGCCAAATAAAGAAGATTCAGAAGTTCTGAGAAATGATCTTGTCCTTATTGGATCATCTTTCTTTCCAATTATCACATCTTCTGGATGAGAAGATTTGATTCTGGAAGAAGATCCTCTGACAGGTGGTCTATCAGAAATATGCAAGTTGTTTAGTTGGGAAGTCAAAGGTGTAGCATCTGGGGTTGCTTCAGATTCTTTGATTTTTGCCTTTTCTGCCTCTGATCCTTCAGAGTCTGTGAGAATCACTTCTCTATCTGCAGAACTTTCAAACTGCTTTGGCTTTTCAGAGCCAAGCTTATCATCAAATCTAACATGAATAGATTCTTCAACAATCTGTGTTTCAGTATTGAATACTCTGTAGCCTTTAGAGCGTTCAGAATAACCAAGCATGAAACACTTCTGTGCTTTGGAATCAAACTTGTTCAGATTATCTTTAGTATTAAGCATATAACAAATACATCCAAAGGGATGAAAATAAGAAATGTTAGGCTTTCTGTTTCTCCACAATTCATAGGGAGTCTTTTCCAGAAGAGGTCTTACAGACACTCTGTTCTGAATATAACAAGCTGTGTTAATTACTTCTGCCCAAAAATGTTTTGCCAGATTTGTCTCATTGATCATGGTTCTGGCCATCTCTTGCAATGTTCTATTTTTCCTCTCTACAACTCCATTTTGTTGTGGAGTTCTAGGACAGGAGAAATCATGTGCAATGCCTTTTTCAGAAAAATATTTTTCAAAATGTTTATTTTCAAATTCCCCACCATAATCACTTCTGACTTTAATAATTTTGGAATCTTTTTCAATCTGAACTTGATTGCAGAAGTCAAAGAACACAGAATGATACTCATCCTTGTGTTTTAGAAACTTTACCCATGTCCATCTGCTGTAGTCATCTACAATGACTAACCCATACTTCTTGCCTCTGATGGATGCAGTTTTCACTGGTCCAAACAGATCAATGTGAAGTAATTCCAATGGTCTGGAGGTAGACACAACATTTTTTGATTTAAAATGAGATTTTGAAAATTTACCTCTTTGACATGCTTCACACAGAGCATCTGAGTTGAACTTCAATTTAGGAAGTCCTCTGACCAGATTGAGTTTATTAATCTGAGATATACGTCTCATATTAATATGCCCCAATCTTCTATGCCAGACCCATTGCTCATCATTCACAGATAAGAGGCATTTTACATTTTGAACTTTAAGTTCTGAAAGGTTAATTTTATAAATGTTGTGTTTCCTCTTTCCACTGAATAGGATAGAGCCATCCTTTTGACATACAGCTTTGCAACATTTTTGATTAAAGATTATATCATAACCATTGTCACTTAATTGACTTATGGACAATAGATTATGTTTCAATCCTTCAACTAACAGAACATTAGTAATAGAGGGAAGCTTACCATTTCCAATAGTGCCAGATCCAATGATCTTGCCCTTCTGGTTCCCTCCAAACTTCACGTCCCCTCCAGATCTAAGTTCCAGGCTTTGGAACATAGACCTTTCTCCTGTCATGTGTCGTGAGCATCCAGAGTCCAGGTACCATGATTGGTGTCCTGACTTTGCTGCTAAGAACATCTGCAACAGGAATTATTTTGTCTTTAGGTACCCAGATCTTCTTGGGTCCTTTGGGGTTAGTTAGTTTGCAGGTTTGTCTAAACTTCTATTTTGCAACATAATGTTTATTCTGACTTGCCTTTGGTTTAAACACATAAGTACTCTTCTCAGAGCTTGTGTGTTTAATGTCATTCAGATGACCAAATTTGAATTGAGAGTACAGAGGTGTCTTCCTGATGAAAAGTTTGTCAACAGGTTTTGGATTGCTTCCAGATGAAGACTCATATCCAATGCCTCTTCTGTTGTTTCCACTAACACCATAGATCATGGAAGCCATCTTGCTTCTGTCTATGCTCTTAGTGAGAAACTTCTGAAAACTAGAGTCATATTTTTCTAAAATATTTTCACAAGACTTAGTTTCAGAATCAGATTCTTGTTGAGTTCTATCAAAGTCATTTTTGATTTTTAAATTTATTTCTTTCTGCTCAACAAGTTCTGTTTTCAGAAGATCAATCTCAGATTCAAGATTGCTTTTCAGCTTCTTGTATTTGAGTTTGATGTTGTTGTAACTTTTAAGAACTTCTGTTAAAACTTTAATGAGTTCTTCTTTGGTAAGTTTAGCCATTACCTCTTCTGCATCATCATCAGATTCAGATTCAGATTCATATCCAGAGGTACCTTCCTCTTGATCCTCTGTCCTAGCCATCAGTGCAACGTTTGCACATTCTTCTTCTGATTCAGAAGATGACTCACACTCATCTGAGTCATCCCATGTTGCCATCAGAACCTTCTTCTTCTTGTTGAACTTCTTCTTAGGTTTTTCTTTCAGAAGTTTAGGGCAGTCATTCTTGTAGTGCCCAGGTTCTTTGCACTCATAGCACACCACTTCTTTCTTGGAAGATCTTCTGTGACTAGAAGATTCTTTTCTGTTGTCAGATCTTCTGAAGTTGTTAAACTTCTTTCCCTTGTGCTTCCAGAGTTTGTTAATCCTTCTGGACAGCATGGACAACTCATCTTCTTCTTCAGAAGAAGATTCTTCAGAGCTTTCTTGAATAACCTGCAAAGCTTTAGCAGTTTTGTTAGATTTTAAAGCTATGGATTTACCTTTATCTTTCTTCTGGGGTTCATCTTCCTCCAGCTCAATTTCATGGCTTCTCAAAGAACTGATAAGTTCTTCTAAGGAGATCTTGTTTAGATCTTTTGCCATCTTCAATGCAGTCACCATTGGTATCCATCTGGTGGGAAGACTTCTGATGATTTTCTTGACATGATCTGACGTTGAGTAGCCCTTGTCCAGAACTTTCAGACCAGCTGTAAGAATCTGAAATCTAGAAAACATAGTTTCTACATTTTCAGAATCTTCCATTTTAAATGCCTCATACTTTTGTATGAGCGCCAGAGCCTTTGTCTCTTTAACCTTAGAGTTTCCCTCATGAGTCATTTTGAGTGATTCAAACATGTCATGAGCAGTATCTCTGTTAGTAATCTTCTCATACTCAGTATGAGAGATTGCATTAAGCAATATAGTTCTGGCTTTGTGGTGATTCTTGAAGTCTCTTTTCTGCACTTCAGTCATTGATTTTCTATCAATCTTTTTGCCATCCTCTCCAGTAGGATGTTCATATCCATCAATGACCAAATCCCAAAGATCAGCATCATACCCAAGAAAAAAACTTTCTATTCTATCTTTCCAATAGTCAAATTTTTCTCCATCAAACATTGGAGGTTTGGTACTGATCCTATCCCTCTCTTCATATTTATTGTTGATATTTGACATTGAATTATCAGCCATGATAACAAATAAATATATAGATCAAAGTATATCTCCTCTGGATCTTTACTGACACTGTTAAGTGATAGCACACTCAGAACCGGAGCTCTGATGCCAACTGAAGGTGAGATATTACTTAGAAGGGGGGGGGGGGTGAATAAGTATGAAAAATTAATACTTGAAATAATCACACAATTATTTTTATCCTGGTTCGTTAAACAACTACTCCAGTCCACCCTTCCAGAGTGATTTGCCTTTCTCAACAAGGACTTAATCCACTATTAAATCAAACTGATTACAATAGTATCACCTAAGAACTACAGTTCTTAGTCTTCTCAAGAGCTACTGATTCACACTGAATCCTCTTAAGGAAAATCCTTTACAAACAATGTAAATTAAATACAAGAGTTTTTAATGCTTCTATAAAGCTATAATCACAACAGTGATTTTTCTCTTAAGTTTTAAGTACAATAAGATTCTATGAAGAATAAGAATGAGAGCTTATAGAATATGTGATTTCTTTTCAGCAAGTGTGTAGCACAAAAGAATGAAGTGAGAAACTCCTTTTATAGGCAGCTGATTCAAGCACGTTGAAAAGAGAGTCCAAAAGGTCTGAGCCTTTTTGTCTTCACATGTACTGACCTTTCCTTGAAATAGATGGCACAGATAAATCCTTTTTGTCTGTGTAAGTGTGTCTAGCACAAATAAGGAAAGAGACGTTGAATGATTCCAACGGATACATTCTTGAAAACACTTCTTCAGTTTCAGCAAGTTCTTCAGAGTTTGAATAGATCAGAGTCTTTTGATGAGATTCAGAACTATGCTGTATCAGAGTCTTCTGCAGCTTGTGTGCTTCTAGCGTGTTGATCACCAGAGCATCTTGACACAGAACTTCAGTACTTGGCAGCATAAGTACTTTCAGAAACTTCTGTAGACTAAGTGCTTTGAGAAACTCTTCAATCAATATTCTTCTATACTTCTGATGCTTCAGCTTCAGATGCTTCTGATTATCTTCAGATGCTTCTGACTATCTTCAGATGCTTCTGACTCAGAATGTTCTGGAGCTTCTTGCTTCAGATCCTTCTAGAGACTACGCTCAGGATCTTCTGTAAGGAGCAAACAGATTCTTCTGTAAGATGCATCTAGCGCTTCAGATTCAGAATAACTTCTTGTATTCAAAGGCATATTTGCTTCTAGAGAGTCAATATAATTTTAATCTGCAGTAAAACTCTCAAACAAATTTTAGAGTATATAATTCTTAAATATGAATTTCCTAACAGTTATCATCAAAACAAAGAGTAATTATTAAGAACCAATCTGTGTTCTAACACTCAGGTCATCAGGGAAGAATTTGAGCTTTGAAGAGCTGCCAGGTTGATCAGTGAATTCTCTCTTATCTTGAGGCCAGTTGGGGATCATCAGAGGAAGTGTGAGTTATGAGCCAAGAGCATGAGGTGGGTATGGATGTTATGAAGATCCTAGATGATCATTTTTGAGGAGAACCAAGTCATTGGAGTGATTGTAAGAGCCTCAGTTGAAGTCAGTCAACTAGGGTTTTATTTGGGTCAACAATAGGTCAACACTAGGTCAAAGAAGTGTTTTGAAGGGCATCAATCATCATTTGAAGAGTGTGGGATTCATTATTTGCTATATGGATATGGATATGATGTTGTGCTAAAGAAAAATCAAGAGGAGTCAAGGAGAAGAGGAGTTACCAAATTAGGGTTTCAGTGTAAAATCCCCTGATTTAGGTCAAACTTCAAAGCAGTGTAACTCAAGATACAAGCTTCATATGAATTTCTGGTCCACATGAAACTTGTAGAATCCATTTTCTCCATTTGCAAATCATATTGAATCTTCATTTTTCTCTTCACCATTTTTCCATTTTCCCACATTTTTCTACACTTGAAAACTCAAATTTTCAATTCCATTTTTCTCCTACTTTTGGTTCATTCCACCATTGCAAATACATTCCTTATCATTCTTACAATTGATTCAACACTTTTTTGGCCATAATTGATGCATGAACCAAGCTACACAACTCCATTAAAGTGAGCTCCAAGTGAAAAATTGATTTTTTGTTTTCCATCAATTCACTCCTTTCTTTCCATCCAAACACCTTCCTTATCAATTATAGGACGTGTCCACATTAATTTCTCAAAGAATTGGTGATCGAGTGAAGCTCCATAAGCCATTTTTCGGAGGTATAAAGAATTCTACATAACTCATGATTTATGAGTCTTTCTTGCATTATTGTTGTTGCATTACATTGCTCTCATCTCCTACATGGATTCTAGTACAAAAAAGATGGGTTTTATGACAATTTTTGGTTCTTGAGTTTTTCTTGAGGTGCCACGTTTTGGGAGTTAGAGAGAGTTTCAAGAAAATCTAAGACCATATTTGGATTCCTTGATTTTTTTCCTTCAAGTTTGACCAAAATTTTGTGCGAAACGGATAATTATTGATGGAGTTATGGTGCTTCAAAGTAGCAAAAAACTCATGTTCATGGAGCTGCGGGTTACTATTCACAAAGTTGAAAATTTTGATTTGGAGAAGAAGGTGTTAACACCGTAGGATGAATTTTCAAGTCAAGGTTTCTTACATTCATCCAACGCCTCTCACTGCGCCACGCAATCGGCCACATAAGCCTCATGCCACTTTTATTTATTCATGTTATTTTCTTTTATTTTCCTATTGCCATGTTTCTTTTATTTTTTCTGTTTTATATGCTGACTTCAAATAATCATAAAAAATAGGAAAATTAGTCTTTTTGATCCCCATTTTTTTGTGCTGAATCTTTAATATGTCTAGGATTTAATAAAACTGGAATTATAATTTTACCATTTTTCTTCATTTTATTAGATTTTTTTACATTTTAGTTGTCAAACAATTAGCAATGCTGGTGCTATCATTTTGTGAATTTTCTTTGACCTATCAAAACACAATTTAAATGTCAATCCTTTTGCAGGGATCTCATACACACGTTGAGGTATTGTGATATATTTTTGTGGGAATTTTATTGTACCATTTTAATTGGTTTTGGATGCTTTCTTTAACATGCTCCACTTTAATCTTTCCTTTGGTATACATGAGATATCTTGCAATGTTTCCATCTTATTTGACCATTTATCTTTGGATATTTTTGTGGTATCTCTCACCCATGGTTTGTGACTTGATGTAGGGCATTGGAGATTTTTATTTGAATTTTTTAGCACCTTTTGCTATTTTTCTTATATTTTTGTATTCGGACTTGTAATTTGGACTTCCGAACGGACTTTATTTTTGTTAAGGCTCCAACGGCCGCTTTGTGTTTGCGTGATGAACGCCGTGGATTATATTTCTTATTGTAGATAGGTTAGAGGTATTGGAAGACCCTTAGGTGGCTGTTATTTGTATGTGTAGCTTGCCCGATTATCGACTTGTTTGCATGATAGCACGTTGCGATTCCAAATAGTGGATTACGCGTTTCATTCGGAGTTTTCACTCGATTCTTTGCATATGATCACTTGATATTTTCTTATTCCATCCATGAATGGGCTTGAGGTTGAGACGAACCTTCCTCCCTCCTCTGCATCGCATTTATCATTGCTATATTCATGTTCATTTATATGCGGTTATTACTTGTATTTCCGTTTTTTCCTTTCGTTTTCCTTTCCCATAGGACTTCCATTCTTCCTTGTTCAAGGGAGGATGTGATAGACATTAGGAGCTAATCCATGTATGATAACATGAGGGTAGATTTTATTCCCTTTTCAACCCTAGGATTTGTAGAGTGTCATCTCTTCTTTCTTCAAAACAACAGAAAAACATTAATAAAGGTTATAGCAAAATCAATTCATTTCTTCCGTCAAAAGATTTGAACAAACATCAACTTTTTTGCAATAAGAAAACCCTTGTTTAAGGTGATATTTTTCATAAAAGACATTTGAAAAAGCTTGTGTCGTGCGTAGCCCGAACTACGTTTGCTCTGATCTTCCATGCTGTGTGGAAGTACGTAGGCATAGGATGCGATATCCTAGCGAGCAACCTTTACCCATCCTCCCCCGTAGTTAGGCGAACTACGTTGACTCTGATTTCTCGTTCCAGACGGGAATAGGTAGGCATAAAGTGCGATGCTTTACCGAGTCATGTTTTCTTTTCTTTTCAGACCTCATCCTTTAGTTTAGATAGAAGTGTAATCCGTCCAAACAAGCAAGCATGGATCCCATCGAGTACGATGGACGTGAGGGGTGTTAATACCTTCCCCTTGCGTAACCGACTCCCGAATCCAGGTTTTGGTTGCGATGACCATACCTTTTCCCGTCTTTGCGTTAGGTTTACTTCGAGCGTTTCCTTTCCCTCCTTTGGGATAAATAACGCACGGTGGCGACTCTTCTGTATTGCCGGCGCCGATTTTCGCAGTAGAGACAATATGAAGCTTGCATCTTGAGTTACACTGCTTTGAAGTTTGACCTAAATCAGGGGATTTTACACTGAAACCCTAATTTAGTAACTCCATTTCTCCTTGACTTCTTCTGATTTTTCTTTGGCACAACACCATATCCATATCCATATAGCAAATAATGAATCCCACATTCTTCAAATGATCCTTGATGCCTTTCAAAACAAGTCTTTGACCTAGGGTTGACCTAGTGTTGACCCTAGTTGACTGACTTCAACTGAGGCTCTTGCAATCATTCCAATGACTTGGTTACTCCTCAAAAATGATCATCTAGGCTCTTCATAACATCCATACACACCTTATGCTCTTGGCTCATGGCTCACACTTCCTCTGATGATCCCCAAATAACCTCAAGATAGGGGAGAACTCACTGATCAACTTGTCTACTCTTCAAAGCTCAAATTCTTCCCTGCTGACCTGAGTAGTCTTGAATATGAATGAAACCCTTGAATATGCCTCTTGAGATAAGAATAGCACTTGATCCCCTGATTAAGATAGCTTGCTTATGTTATGCAATGCAGATGAATACACTATGTCCCTGATGCCAATGCAAATGACTATGCAATTGAAACATAAACCTAGGTTAGAAAAGGTTGGGCAAATTTTGGGGTGCAACAGCCAGTAACAAAGAGCGGGAGGACAAGCTGAAGCAACAGATCTCCCAGTTGAAGGCTCAGTTGAAGGCCAGCGAGAAGAAGTTTGATGATGAAACTGCTCGTAGGTACGCCACTGAAGACAGGTTGAACAAGGCTATTGCGTACCTAAAGGATCGCAAGCAGACTTTTGAATCTAAGAAGCGAAGGTTAGAAGACTGTTTTGGTAGGGAAGAGTGGAAAGACTTCGTCGAAGGTCTTCAGTACACTATCATACAGAGGGAGTCACTCGTCGAGGGGTTACTCACTCAGCCTAATCATCCCAGAACGAAGGGGTTGTTAGAAGAGTTTCGCGCCCGTGGCCGTACTTGACTACTTTGTAATCCCTTGTTTTTTCTGATCATTGTTGTATGCTGACCATCACCAGGCTTGTTGGTCGAGGTCATGCTGTTGATTCTACCTGTATTCAGTGACATTGTATGCTGCCTTGATGGGCTTTATATATATGAGATGTTATTTCCATGACTAGATCCAGACTTCTTATTATCAGCACTAGCACTCAGGCACTAGAATCGGGGGGGGGGGTCTCCCTAAGGCACAAACACACGTTTGCATTTGCATGAATCATTTGCATGAATCATTTGCATGACAGGTGCCTTGCCGTTTCTCTAACCCTTTGTGTATGCAGGTTATTTCAGGATTGAACGAAGACAGATCCGCGGATACTCGACTAGAGCGAATCAAGCTAGAGCAATGGAACAAGTTCAGACCGACATCCAAGAGCTCAGAGAGAGGATGGACTGCTTCATGGAGCTCATGAAAGTGGTCACTAACGGCCAAGACCAGCTCAGGACTCTGGTGCAACCGCTGATCTTAAGGGTTGACAGCAACGGCGTGCTTCATGGGGGGAATACTCCCAACCCTTCACTTGTTGAGACCCCTCAGGGTGGCATCCCTGTGACTGGAGGGAATGGAAGTGGTAACTGCAATGTTGTCACTAACATCGGACCCAATGGGAATATGAATGGCGTCGGAAACGGTAACTTTGAAGCTAATGGCAATGCTGGGATAGGCCATGGCAACACTTGTGGAACTGGCAATGTGGGGAACGTTGGGGCCGGTAATCTGTATGGTATTGATACTGCAGGGTTTTCTCAGGGTAATCAGCCGTGGTAGGAGGACTGTCAAGAGGACTTCTTATCGCAGAAGGGAGCTGAGGGAGAATTGAATTCTGAAGCCCGTTTAAGGTACAAAGCCCTTGAGGACAAAATGAAGAGTTTTGAGAACTTGAATACTATGGGTGTTGACATGACCAAACTGGGACTGATCTCAGACTTCAAGGTGCCTCCCAAGTTTAGGGTACCCGAATTTGAAAAGTATAAGGGCACCACTTGCCCCCGTGTTCATCTGAGGTCGTACTATCGAAAGATGTCCGTGCATTCTGAAGATGAGAAGTTGCTGATGCACGTCTTCCAGGACAGCCTGTTCGTCCCATCCTTGGAGTGGTATATGGGTTTGGAACCCGCCAGTGTACGTACATGGAAAGACCTTGCTGAAGCATTTGTACGCCATTATCAGTATAACAGTGATCTGGCTCTCAACCAAGTTCAACTGTAGAATTTGTCTCAGAAGAACAATGAAGGATTTAAAGAGTACGCCTAGAGATGGCGTGAACTGGCAGCGACAGTTCAGCCGCCGATGGTTGAACGAGAGCTTGTTGAGATGTTCGTAGCTACTCTTCTAGGGGTTTATTATGAGAAACTAGTCAGTGGTATGTCGGGAAGCTTCTCCGATCTCATCATCACTAGAGAGCATGTAGAGAATGGCATCAAACTCGGAAAGATTCAGGGTGTAGATGTATCCTCAGCTGGAGGCGGAAAGAAACCTTACAGTGGTAAGAGACGTGAAGGCGAGACGAGCTCAGTGTCCAATGCTCGAGGAAAAGGTAAAGGCCAGCGTCAGCAGGTCGCTAGCATTACTATTCCTGCTGTGCAGCAACCTCAGCAGCAGCAGAACCATCAAGGATACCGGAGGTACCAAAACAAAGCACCGTTATCAAGTCGTCATCTTGAGACCCCACCTATGTCGTATGCTCAGCTCTTTCAAACATTGCTTCAGCTTCAGTTATTTCAGAAGAGAACCTTGGCTCCCTTGACAGGGACACCTCCACCGGGCTACGATGAGAATGCAAGATGTGAGTTTCATTCGGGGGCACCTGGCCACTCGATTGTTAACTGTAAGGCATTCAAGCACAAGGTGCAAGATATGGTTGACGCCAAAAATAATCAACTTTTTTGATAATGTTCCGAATGTTACAAAGAATCCTATGCCTAACCATGGGGGAGATGGGGTTAACGCCATCATTGAAGAAGAAGATTCAGATTTATTGACTAATGTCAAGGACCTGAAGACACCACTTGGTTTCGTTAAAGCCAAGTTGATGAAGAAAGGTATTTTTCCGGGCTGTGGAAAGTTGTGTATGGATTATGCGATTAATTCAAATGGCTGTGATTAGTTGGTAGCGGGGATTCAGAGTCTGATGACCGAAGGGATTCTGCAGTTTAGTCGGAGGGCTGAGAACAGATCAGGAGAAGTAATGCTGAAGCAGGATGATGAGGTTGCCACTATCACCATCCCCCGTAAAACAATCACAATTTCTGCATCGAGGCCACCTACGATCACCATCAAGAAGGTTGGGCCTATACCATTCGAGAGCACTAATGTTGTTCCATGGCACTATGGGGCAGATGTCTATTGCAATGGACAAAAATTAGAGTTGGAGCCATCTGGGCAATCTGTTGACAACTTAGTGGGAACTGGCGGAATAACACGTAGCGGAAGAGTGTTTTCTCCACAAGAGGTTGTGGCTGACAAAGCCGACAAGGCTGAGAAAGATGATAGAGGAAAGGGTAAGGTCGTTGAGGAAACCTCCCGTGAGGTAGAGAAAGACCTGCTTGTGAAAGACGCCGAAGAATCTATGAGACTGATCAAGAAAAGTGATTATAAGATCGTTGATCATCTTCATCAGACGCCGTCTAAGATCTCCATTTTGAATTTGTTGATGTGTTCTGAGGCACATCGCAACGCTCTGCTGAAGGTTCTGAATGCAGCGTATGTACTGCAAGAGATCTCTGTCAATCAGCTAGAGGGAGTAGTTGCTCACGTGAATGCTAGGAACGGACTAGGGTTTACTGACCTAGAGCTGACGTCGAAGGGAAGAAACCACAATAGCGCCTTGCATATCTCGATAGAATGCCAGGGAACGGTTATGTCTCATGTGTTGGTGGACACGGGATCATCGCTGAACGTTCTCCCGAAGAAAGCCCTGATGAGATTGGATACGAGAGGGCTGATTTGTACACCCAGTGATCTGGTTGTGAAAGCTTTCGATGGAACTAAGTGTCATGTCTTTGGAGAGGTAACTCTACCCATCCAAGTTGGGCCGGAAACCTTCGACGCGATCTTCTATATCATGGATATCATGCCTGCTTATAGCTGTCTATTGGGTCGGCCATAGATCCATTCTGCGGGTGCAGTGACCTCCATATTGCACCAGAAGCTGAAGTATGTTGTGGGGGGCAGTATCGTGACTGTCTGTGGTGAAGAGGACATAATGGTGAGCCATTTGTCATCTTTCAAATATGTTGATGGCGAGATCCACGAAACTTTGTGCCAGGCGTTTGAAGCTATAAAAGTCAAAGATGTGACTCCAGTGATGATTGAGAAACCTGAGATGACTCTCTCTTCCTTCAAGGAAGCTCAAGCTGTTGTTCAAGCTGGTTCTGCCCCAGGCTGGGGGCAAGTTCTGGAAATCCCTAACAAGCAGGACAAGTTTAGGTTAGGGTATTCTCCTTCTGCTGATGCTTCCTCCTCTCGCAGTGCGCCGTGCGTCAAAGAGCTGATTCAGTTCACAAAAGGTGGGGTGATATTCGAGAATGTCAACCCCGTGTCTGAAGATGATGAAGATAGTGATTGCGACCTGGACTGCTGGATTCAACCGAGCAAACCAGGCCAGAGCCTCAACAACTGGTCCGTCCAGGATGTCATCCAAGTGACGCGCAAAGAGTAATGCTTTGTCTTTTCCAATTATTGTACAACCTTATGCTCTACCCGGGGCATAACGGTTTTATTGTCAGGGCCTTGATAGCTTATGCATGTACATATTATTAATTAATCAAAGGGCGTTTTTCTTCGCATTCAAATTTTGTGATCTCTGTTATTCCTGTTTCTCCTTTTGTTTTGAAAAACAATAAAATGGCAATACGGTTTGTGCTAACCTGCATATCCTTGTTTTAAGCTTAACCCTTGTTACTGCAGGATTCACATCACAGATGACATCGACTTTGAACCTTCTACAACTCACTTCGACTTTGATTGCCCGATATATCAAGCTGAAGAAGAGATTGATGAAGACGAAGACCTTCCCGAAGAGTTGGCCCGTTTGTTGAAACAAGAAGAGAAGGTCATTCTGCCTCACGAGGAAGAGATTGAGATTGTGAATCTGGGTTTTGAAGAACTTGTCCGGAATGTCAGGATAGGGGCTGCATTACAGAGCGATGTCAAGCGGAGACTGGTCGAGATGCTTCGAGAGTATAGTGACATCTTTACTTGGTCGTATGAAGATATGCCCAGGCTCGCCACTGACATAGTGGTCCATCGTCTGCCACTGCGAGAAGATTGTCCTCCCGTTAAGTAGAAGCTTAGAAGGACGCGACCAGATATGGCCATTAAGATCAAGGAAGAAGTGCAAAAGCCGCTGGATGCTGGTTTTTCAGCGGTCACTACTTACCCTCTGTGGGTCGCCAACATAGTACCGGTACCGAAGAAGGACGATAAGGTGCGGATGTGCGTTGATTATCGGGATTTGAATAGGGCGAGCCCTAAAGATGATTTCCCTCTCCCTCATATTGATGTGTTGGTCGACAATACAACTCAATTTTCTGTGTTTTCGTTCATGGATGGCTTCTCCGGCTATAACCAAATCAAAATGGCGCCGGAGGACATGGAGAAAACCATGTTTATCACCCCTTGGGGGACGTTCTGCTACAAGGTAATGCCCTTCGGTATGAAGAACGCAGGGGCAACTTATCAGCGAGCGATGGTCACTTTGTTTCATGACATGATTCACCATGAGATTGAAGTCTATGTTGATGACATGATTGTGAAGTCCCAAACAGAGGAGAGACATCTGGTCAATTTGCTGAAGCTTTTTGAGAGGCTTAGGAAGTTCAGGTTGAGGCTGAATCCTAACAAGTGTACTTTTGGAGTACGGCCTGGAAAACTACTGGGGTTTATTTTAAGTGAAAAAGGCATTGAGGTTGATCCTGCTAAGATAAAAGCAATACAAGATATGCCAGCGCCAAAAACTGAAAAAGAAGTTTACGGTTTCCTGGGCAGAATAAACTACATTGCAAGGTTTATATCTCAGCTCACGGCCACGTGTGAATCGATGTTCAAACTACTGAAGAAAGATCAGGCGATTATCTGGAACGAGGATTGCCAGAAGGCATTTGATAATATAAAACAGTATCTGCAGGAACCTCCAATTTTGATACCCCTAGTGGCCGGGAGACCCTTAATCATGTACTTGATAGTTCTTGAGAATAGCATGGGTTGCATTCTCGGTCAACACGACGAGACTGGCAGAAAGGAGCATGCCATTTATTACTTGAGTAAAAATTTCATAGATTGTGAGTCCCGTTACTCGATGCTGGAAAACACGTGTCGCGCACTCGCGTGGGCTGCCAAATGTTTACGACAGTATATGCTCAACCACACGACCATGCTAATTTCGAAGATGGATCCGATGAAGTACGTCTTCGAGAAGCAAGCGCTTTCAGGCAGGATTACCAGATGGAAAATGGTGTTGACGGAATATGACATTCAGTATGTTTCCCAAAAGGCCATCAAGGGAAGTGTATTGTCTGAATACCTTGCCGAACATCCTATCAAAGATTATCAGCCGATGAAATTTGAATTCCCTGATGAGGACATCATGTTTCTCAAAGTGAAAGATTGTGATGAACCGTTGCCCGACGAGGGGCCAGATAGGAAGTCCCAGTGGAAATTGATATTTGACGGGGTAGTTAATTCGTACGGAAGTAGTATTGGGGCGATCATCACGACTCCCCAGGGATCCCACATCCCGTTTACTGCCAGATTGACTTTTCCAATCATCAACAATAAAGCAGAATACGAAGCATGCATCATGGGTTTAGAAGAAGTTATTGATTTGAGAATCAAAAACCTAGATGTATACGGTGACTCGGCACTCGTAGTTAACCAAATTAAAAGGGAGTGGGAGACTCGTCAGTCGAATTTGGTGCCGTACATGAATTATGCCAGAAGGCTACTTCCGTTCTTTGATCGAGTGGAACTCCATCATGTGCCCAGAGCTGAAAACCAGATGGCTGATGTCTTAGCCACGTTGGCTTCGATGTATAAAGTCAATTTTTGGAATGAAGCTCCAAGAATTGTCATTTCTCGTCTTGATAGACCTGCATTCGTTTTTGCAATTGAGGAAGCCTCCAATGGCAAGCCATGGTTCCATGATATCCAGACTTTCCTTATGACTAAAGAGTATCCGGTGGGTGCGTCAACCCAGGATAAGAAGACTCTGATGAGGCTATCTGGAAATTTCCATCTCAATCCTGATGGAGTTCTGTATAAGAGAAATCACGATCTCGTGCTACTCAGATGTGTAGATGAGAAAGAAGCAAGTTTGCTCATGGAAGAGGTCCATGAAGGCACATTTGGTACGCACGCCGGCGTACATGCTATGACGAGAAAGATCCTATGAGCAGGATATTACTGGCTGACGATGGAGTCGGATTGCTTCAAATTCGCGAAGAGATGTCATAAATGCCAGATTTATGCTGATAAAATTCATGTGCCGTCGTGCCCGTTGAATGTCATGTCATCCCCGTGGCCGTTCTCCATGTGGGGCATTGATATGATAGGCAAGATCGAGCCCACTGCATCTAATGGTCATCGCTTCATTTTGGTAGCCATCGACTACTTCACCAACTGGGTGGAGGCAGCCTTGTATGCTAATGTGACCAAGCAGGTGATGGCTAGGTTCATAAAGAAGGACATCATCTGTCGATACGGAATTCCCGAGCGGATCATTAATGATAATGGTTCGAATCTGAATAACAAGATGATGAAGGAGTTATGCCAGAGCTTCAAGATTGAACATCACAACTCATCACCTTACCGACCGAAGATGAATGGTGCGGTTGAAGCGGCCAACAAGAACATTAAAAAGATAGTACAAAAGATGGTTGTGACCTACAAAGATTGGCACGAGATGTTGCCATTCGCATTGCACGGTTATCGTACGACGGTACGCACATCAACCGGGGCAACTCCTTTCTCACTAGTGTACGGTATGAAGGCTGTCCTACCGTTGGAAGTTGAGATTCCTTCTTTGGGAGTTTTGGTTGATGTGAAACTCGATGAGGCAGAATGGATTAAGAACCGATTAAATCAACTCAGTTTGATGGATGAGAAGAGATTAGCATCGATTGCATATGGTCGTCTGTACCAAAGCCGAATGAAGAAAGCTTATGATAAGAAGGTGTGTCCTAGAAGCTTTCAGACGGGTGATCTCGTCCTGAAGAAGATTCTTTCGCCACACTCCGATCACAGGGGCAAGTGGACTCCTAATTACGAAGGTCCGTACATCGTCAGCAAGATCTTCTCGGGAGGAGCCTTGTTGTTATCCACGATGGATGACTAAGATTTTGCATCCCCTGTGAACGCGGACGCAGTTAAAAAATACTTTGCTTAAAACGACCCGCTGGAAAGAAAAAAGAATATCCAGGCAAAAATGGGGCATCCCGACGAACCATAAAATAGGAAAAGGGTTCGGGCAAATATTAGGGATATAAATGAAAAAATGTACACCCGCAAAGTCGAAAACCTGGAAGGGCGACTTTGGCAAAAAAGGTAGCCCGGTGAATCGAAAACCCAAAAGGGAGGTTCAGGAAAAAGTTAGGGATTTGAAAAAGTAAATGACTGCGTTCCGCGTGTGAACTCTCATTGTTTAGTGGTTTGGAAGACCTGAGGGTCGTTTATCCGAATCAATCTCTTCTGAAGCTGAAGCGTCGGAGAAGTATCGAAGTTGAGTGGGTCATAGAGGGATCAACTCATGGTGTTCGTCTACGCCGCGTTGCCGACATTTGTATATACTGATGTATATTTATGTTATTATGCTTGTGCAGCTTCCTCATTTCAGGAGCTTGTATCTATTGTAAAACGTTTTGCCCATTCAGAGGCTCGTTATCAATAAACATATACTATTCAACATTTCTGTTTGTTTGTTTAGTTTCTATTTTTTTTGTTTGCGAAAAAGAACACCCGATGTTTTTGATAAAATGCGCATACATAAACTTGCTGGCCTAGGCCGATAATTGTTGAAACATTGAATTACCTGAACATTGTCACAAGATGATAACTTTGATAGGTCCCTTTGAGAAGGGCATCTTGCCTGTTTGTTCGTGTTGTTGCAGGGATGTCACCCTCCAGGCAGTATGCCAGATGTTTTCCAAGCAGGATGATTCCTTCTTCCCCAACGAGTTTAGCAGTGTTTCCTCACGGAGTCTGAACAAGGGACCGCGAGCATTGATATGTCTTCCCAAGCAGAGATAGATTCTCTTTAACCAAATGCATCCTGGGCAGGGTCATCATTTCCCCAGCTGAGTTATGCGCTGAAGTGTATATTCATTCCCAACACTAGGTCCGTGTTCAGTTTTCTCGTAGAAGACTATTCGCAAGTGTTCAGCTTCCGATAGTTCAGACTGAAGTCTCCAGCGGAATTGAGATTCCCCACTGATTTGTATTTTCCCCAGCAGGTAGGAGTGATTCCAGCGTCTGGTTGCCTATCCTCAGCCGAGTTTGCATTCCCCTAAGAGAGCCGAGTCCTTGGAAGTCGTTCAGGCCATGATTGGTTTTCCCCAGTAGAGAGTGTTGAATAGCTGATGCTATATTTCCCCTTCGGAGTCCGTATCTCCAGGAAAGTTTTAGCCGCGAAGGCCGTACAATTGATTTCTGCGATTGACACCGTTTGTCCTCAGCAGTTTGTGGGTTGTATACCTAGTGGAATGGGTTCAGGTTCTCATTTAACTTTGTTCCCCCGCAGCAGTCGTCTGGAGTTCGTTTCCCCAGGATTAGCCCAATTGAGATTGGTGTGACTTCTTTTCCTCGGTAGGATGATTCTTCCTCCCCACTAGAGTGGCTCTCTCCTTGACAGGAGGATTTTACCCTTCAGCATTTATTTTGCTGATGGGGTCGTAGCATTTTGCATGATTGCATAGCATTCACCCTAAATGCGTAGCATTTCCACCATGTGGAGCATTGCGCCATTGTCAAACATATGCATATGAAACATGAGCTAGGTCGTTACTGTTCTTGTTTTGCAGGTGTTCCTCCACAGAATGGTTTATTCAAGATGATTCTTGAAATCCTCAGCAAAGTTGTACGCTTAAGATGATTCTTAAAACTCTCCAGCGAAGTAGCCAGAATTGTTTGCTCAAGATGATTCTTAGAGCCCCCGGCGGAGTTGTTTATTCATGATGATTCTTGAATTCCTTAGCAGAGTTTATTTGTCCAAGGTGATTCCTGAATCCCCAAGCAGAGTTACTTGATAGTTCTCTAGAATCCCCAGCGGAGATGTGTCATCCCCAGCAGGTTCTAAACAGAGAAGTTGAGATTTCCCTTGAAGACTTACTGATGAAGTCCAACTGTGATGTCAAAGCAGTCCTCCTAGCTGACGCGGAGTGCCTGACGACAAAAGTTTAGATATCCCGAGTGGTTCATGATTGATTGAGGATTCTATTTTAGACTTACTGACGAAGTCCGGCTGACGCCCGATAATTTCTTTGAATTCCCGATGGAATAATTATAGAGATTGTTGAAAGTTCTTAATGACCTGATGAGTCTCGAGGAATTCTTCTGCTGCCATGTGTTGCACCCCAAAATTTGACCAACATTTATTTATGCATCAAGAGTTGTATGAGACTTTGAAGCTATCCAAGAGGGTTATTCAAATGTTCAAAGATTGATATCTTTTTCAGAGAACTCAAGAGATCCTTAGAGAGATTGGTTGAAACCAAGGTTGTGTGACTCATAACTTGAGAGTTGTGGGAGCTCCTCAGATGATTCTGAGACTATGAGGATAGAATTTAAGCTTTGAGAAAGCTTATGAGATGTCTTGAAAGCCATCATGAAGCCTAGAAAGGTCATTTTGCAAGAATTCATAAGATTCAGCCATGAGTGGTGGAATTAGGGTTTGACTGGGTCAACCCTAGGTCAACTGATGATTTGGAGAGGGTTGAGACCTAATCCAAGAGCCATGGTATCATGAATTGATGCATTGAGATGCTATAAGGATGATTACTATACCAACTCATCATGATTGAGGAGTTTGAGAAGTTTTAAGCTAGGGTTTCTAAGGATTGACAGTGTAAAATCCCCTAGTTTGATCCCTATCTTCAAGGCAGTTTAGCTCAATATGTGATTGTCATCTCATCTTCCCCACAAAATGAATGTTGTAGAGCTTGTTATTATCTTTAATTTTAGTACTAGAAGTCCTTGATAGGATTTGTAGAGCTCAAGTTATGACTTTGACAAATTACAGGTCATCTGAGGTATGTGAATCTGGGTCCTTGAAAGTCACCCAACTTGCATCCAACTTTTGCCCTAGTAGGATGATTCCTATGGATTATTGGTCAACATGAATGTTGTAGATAATCGTCTTAGCTTTCTAGAGAGTACTAGAAGTCCTTGATAGGATTTGTAGAACTCAACTTATGGCTTTGACAAGTCAAGGGCATTTTGGTCATTTGGAGGATATAGGTCATTTCAAGCATAAGGCCATATCTCCTTCTTCCAAGCTTCAAATGGAAAAATATTCAACATCAAACTTGCTTAGAATGATGTTTTAAGGCTAGTAGGGAGGTTATGAGATGTTGAAAAGGCTCATATCAAAAAGTGATAAAAATGGCCTAAAATGGAGGCATAAGTTAATTAAAGTGAGATTGAAAATTGGAAATCACAATCTATAAATCCAAACCATGTCATATAATAGGTCATTTTGACTCCAAATTACATTCTAAGAACAATGGCTCAGCCACAAGTTTGATTTGAGGCTTGGATCATAGGGCTGCTTTGGAATTGGATTACTTGCATACTAAGGTACCAAACCAAAACTCAAAAGAATTCAATACACAAGGTAGTTATGCATTGTAACTCACCCTAAATCTCATGTGGGGATAAATTCAAGTCAGAAACAAGGGTTACAAGGAGTTTGGCATGAGATAGCATGTAAGGAGAATGAGAAATCAAAATACCATGACATGAAAAGTTCAATTTCTCATTGGATGATCCTAGAGGGTTCTAGATGATTCTAAACCACTCTATAAGATGATTGCAACTTGCTCAGATGCAAGGTTGGTGTGAATTGGTGTAGAGAAGAGAGAGTGAGATCCAAATTCTTCCATTGCAAGTCAAGATCAATTTCCTCATTCTTCTTCATTTCCTTTCATTTTTTTCACACAAACACATTCTATACATCATATTGAAGCTGTGCAGATTGAATTGAGAGCATTTCCATGGAGAATTGAAGAGTTGGTGATTGAGATTTCAAGGTTGCATTTCAAAATTGAATTTCAAGAATCAAGCAATTTCAGCCATTCTTTTTGCATACAGAAGCTAGAAGATTACTCAGTGAAGGAATTTGGAAAGATTCAAGGCCTGAATTGAAGGATTACTACCTCTGTTCACTCCATTTTACCAGGTTTGCAATCTCTTTCCTACACCTTAATTTAGGCATGATTAGGTTGAATTATTAGTGTAGAATGGTTAGAGACCAATAGGTGATGGATTTTGGAGAGTTTGAAGGCAATTGGTGATGGTTTTGTTATGGACAAAATTTCTGTTTGGACCAAGAACTCTTGTTATATTGAGAGATGAGCTTAGTTTAATAGCAAGAAATGTTCAGGGTGAGTTGGTGAGTGATCTGAGACATTTAATTTCAAGAATGGTGAGTTTTGAGTTCTGAGCATAATTTGAAGTTTGGATCGTGTTTTATGTTAAAGGAAGATTCAATGGATTTTAAGGGTATGATCGTGTTCAGCATGAAATTCTAGGCATGTTAGGGTTTTAAACTTTGAGAATTGGTGAAGTTTTGAGGGAATTCAAGTTGAGGAAGATGAAGCTCGTGGTTATGAGTTTCCATGGTGGTTTCTGCAAACCCTAGCTGCGTGAGGAAGACGAAGATAGAGCCATTAGATCGCGCGCTGACCAGTTGACTCAAGACTAATCCAACGGCCCATGTTTGATTTCAGTTTGAGAGGGAAACTCAGAAACACGATGAAACGCCGCGTTTCATTAAAAGGTTTCTTGGGCTTAAGTCATGATTTGATATCCACACCCCACGCGTGAGGCCCAATCCATTTTGCACTGAATTGTATTGCTATTCTCACCGCTTGCTTTTCTTTTTTTTGTCTTTATTTTTGTTAATTGATTTCTGATTAATGTTGGGCCTGGAGCTTTACTTTCTGCACCCCACATGTTGAGCCCATCAATAAAATGAACTGCATATGGTTACTGATTGCACCCCATCCCTTCATTTTCATTTTATTTTTTCTCCATTTTCTTTCATACTTTGAAATTTCATATTAATTTGGAAAAATAATGATTTTTTAATGGGAGTTTTTTCTCCTACTTCATATTTTTGTCAAGAAAAATATAAAATAAAAATATTTTCCTTTCATGCATTTTTAGTATTTTTTGTATATTTTCTACTTTAAGTGCTTTTTTATTTCTTTTATGTTGGTATATGAATTTGTAGAATTTAGTTTGGGTAGCTCCCTTAGTATTTTTAGGTCATTGTTGCTTTATTTCTTTAAGTGCTTTTTTTAGAATAGTTAGATAATAGATTTAGCTTCCCCCTGGATTTATTCCATAATTTTGTGATGATTTTTAGGGTAGTTTTGATTAGATGCCATTAGGTTGTGTAGAATTAGGTTAAACTTCAACATAGGTCCATAATAACAATAGATTTTTGGGTTTTTAGGACAAATTAGACTATGGGACATATATGGGTATTAAGGGTAGGTATGTAGGATCCCTTAGAAATTATATTAGGATTTAATATAGTAGTATGCTATTTTTAGATGATTTTTGTATTGGTTGATTGTTTGTGTTGCCTTTAGGGCATTGTTGCTTTAGTTGCTTTGCTTTGTGGTCTTGGAGAGCTTGGTATTGTTCTAAGGAGCATTGAGGAGCATAGTAGAAGACTTGAAGATGGATTGAGGAGCTTGAGAGCTTGGTCTTATTTTCTTTTTTGTTGTTTTAGGGTTAGGGATTGGGAAGAGTTTAGACTTAGATAACTTCTTTCTTAAACATGGATGGTATCTGTCACATCCATTCCTCCTTATGATTCAAAGTCCTTCCATGGTATACACCTCTCTCCTTGGGAGGGATAAGTGATGTACCTAGGAGGTAGAACTTTTGAGGGAACCATTCCTTTGATGTTGAACCCTTATAGGTCACCTTTGGTGGTCAAATAAGCAGTTCAATATCCCCAGCTTATCAAGTAAGTGATTTTCTCTGGTTTGATTATCTTGAGAGATGCAGAGCTTGAGTTTGAAGATGAAGACTTCATTGAAGAGTATTGAAGAGGATGAATCCTTGAGTATTGCCATTCCAGCTGAAGCTTGAAGAGCACCAAGAGCAAGTTGATACTTGAAGATCCCTGAAGATTAGGTGAAGCCTGAAGGTGGAACTGATCAAGAAGCTGAAGCTCAAAGGGGAAGATAAGTTGAAACTTATGTTGAAGGGTTGATACCTGGAAAAGCAAATTGATATTTGTTAAGAGTGATTGAAGTCTGAAGACTGGGTTGCTGTTGGAAAAGCTGAAGCTTGAGGTTGAGAGAGGAGTTGATCTGCTTCTTTTTCTTTTCTGTATTGCTGTGTTTTTTTTTACTTGTTTGATGCATTAGAATAAGTTCATATCTAGAATAGGTAGAATCTAGGGGCATGATTGCACTAGAGGTTGAGTTTCTCCCTCTGCTTGTATTGTTACTGTGTGGCTTTGCTTGCGGGTATTCGGTAGAGCCCAGCTCCCTTGCCCATGTGGTTTGTTTGCCTGATGGCATTTTATTTCATTTTATCTGTATGATTGCAGTTTGCTGTTATTGCTTGATAGCATGTTGTTTTATATTTCAGTATGATTACTGTTATCCATTCTGGCTTGAGGTTGAGATGAGCTTGTGGAGGCTGAAGCCCCACACACATTTCCTCCCTCACTTGCATTGCATGCATTTTACTGTTGAGCTGATGCTTTGTCTGTTTTGGTGTATCACTGACATGATCCCTTAGGACTCTCATTTCCTTTGATAAGGATTTGATGATAGAACTTTAGGTTGAAACCTATGCATGACAACTTCTAGGAGTTCCCTGTTCAAACCTCAACCATAGGATGAATCCATGGCATGACAACAGTAGGACTTGATAGTCTCCCTCCTAGTTGGGCCTGTTCTCTTCTCATCTCAAAACAGCTTAAGATACAGTAATCATGAATGATTTCTTTCGTACGTTACGAGCCTTAAGCTATCTGAGAAAGGATTGTGGCAGAGTTTCTTTTCCACAGTCTGGATGTTTAGTATGGTACCCTTTGGGTGACATGCGACGCATTCACTCTCAGGTCATAGTCTCTAGTGCGGTTGAAATCGCAAACACAATAAAAAACACTTCTTTCGTAAAAGACAGGAAATAAACTGTAGTTTCCCGAACTACGTGAGCTCTGATCTCTCATGCCTGTTGAGAGTACGTAGGCACAAGATGGCGATGTCTTGGCGAGCTACCTTTCCCCATAACCCCGTCGTAGGCCGAACTACGTTGACTCTGATTTCTCGTTCTCTGATGTGAATACGTAGGCATAAAGCGCGACGCTTTGCCGAGTCATTTTTCTTTTCTTTTTCAGCTAGCCTTGATAGGTAGATAGAATAAAACCAACCCGTCCAAGTAAACACAACAAGCGAGGATCCCGTCGAGTACGACGGACGTGAGGGGTGCTAATACCTTCCCCTTGCGTAACCGACTCCCGAATCCAGACAATGGTTGCGACGACCTTGTCTTACCCTTTTTCGTTAGGTTTTTTCCGATCGTTTCCTTTCCCGCTCTGAGGGATAAATAACGAAAGGTGGCGACTCTTCTGTCATGCCGGCACCTTATTTTCGCGCAAGCGACAGCTGGCGACTCTGTTGGGGAAAACCAACGGTTCCCTGCGAGAGTCAGTCCTAACGCTTGTATGTTTACTTGTTGGGTTGCGTTTATTTATCATATTTTACTTCTCGCACTTTATTTCCCGAGTTTTATTTTCAGTATAATATGATTATCTGTGCTGTTGTGGGATGGGAGTTCTGATGAGTGAGAAGCCAGACCCAGGCTTGAGTGCACTATAGACTTAGAGTGGAAATTAGTGAGCGCGTGCTTGCTTTGCAGGCACTAGTGTCTCATGAAATCCACGCTCAGACGAGGTTCATTCGGTTGGCTTCCCTTTCAACCCTTTGGGTTGAGACAGTTGCTGGTTTGGTGGATTATCGACTCTGGGGACCGATCATTTGTGATTCAGCTAAGTGAGGCCGCTTCATGAGCTGGTGATGCCACACCTTCTGGGTATCGTATCACCCCTCTTGAAAGTCTGTGACGCTGATGAACGCATAGGATGCCGTACCTTGAGTCAGTTTAGGTCCATACCTGTGAGCAGGGTTGGGTTTATTGCAGGAAACTTTGACCTTCAGACTACCTGGTTTTCTTGACAGTGAATCAGTTTTGTTGGTACCAGGGTTTCTCAGTTGCAGATTTGTCTGTTCTTGATAGAGCAGGTTTTGATCAGAGGATCTTATCATCAGGTGTATGTCTGTTCTTGATAGAGAAGATTTTGATCAGAGGATCTTATCATCAGGTGTATGGCTGTTCTTGATAGAGTAGAGTATTGTCATCAGTTGTTTGTTCTTGATAGAGCAGATTTTTGGGGTCTGAAGATCTCACCAGCAGCTGTTGTTTGTTCTTGATAGAGCAGATTTTTGATTGGGGTCCGAAGATCTCGTCAGCAGCTGTATGTTCGTTCCTGATGGAGCAGAATTTTGATTTGGGGTCTGAAGACCTCATCGACAGATATTTCTTGATCATACATCAGAGGTCCTTATTATTAGACATTTGTTCTTGACAGAGCAGAATTATGATTTTATATATATGGTCCTATCAGATGGTTGTTCTTGGCAGATCAGATTTGTGGTCCTACACCGGGGTTTTCTTCTTATCAGTGATTGTTGATACAGAATCTCCACAGCAGCAGTTGCTTTGGCCTCTTATTGCATGATTGCATTTTGCATTAGTTTGCATATTCATTTGCATTTCATTAACGTGTGTCTGTGTTGCAGGTACCGTTTTCCTCGATCCAGGATTTCTTGCCTCCTATTGTATTGTTATGGGCTCTCTGAGGAAGACCGTGGCTTACAAGTTCCCTACCCCTGATGTGGTTAAGTTGACTAGTTTGATAGCTCTAGCAGATGATTCTGTGAAGGATGAGTTCAGAAAATCTTATGGCAGGTTGCTCAGTTTGGTTTGTAAGCCTTCTGTGTTCGAGTTGAATGGGTTGCATGCTCTGCTGCAGTTCTACGACCCTCCGCTGAGATGTTTCACTTTTCAGGACTTCGTTCTCGCGCCTACGCTGGAAGAGTATGCTGACTTGCTAGGTGTGCCTATCAAGAGGCAGATGCCTTTTGTTCATATGGATGCTGATCCTGATCTGGCTGGCTTAGCTCCTTCACTTCACTTGGACGCCTCCGAGTTAGTATTGACTAGTTGGAACAAGGTTCCTGGGTTCTCCTTGCATTTTCTGGTAGGTAAAGCTCAACAGTGTGCCAAGGACGGATGTTGGGTTGCGTTCAATGCCATCCTCGCTCTGTGCATATACGGCATTATTCTGTTCCCCAACATGCCCGATTTTGTAGACTTCGATGCGTTTCACATCTTTGCTTCAGGGAATCCAGTCCCTACCCTGATAGGATATGTCTATCACTCAGTCCACTACAAAAACGAGAACAGGAGGGGGAAGAATGTCTCGTGCTGCGTACCCTTGCTGTACAAATGGCTTGATAGTATCTACCCAAGAGGGGTCCTTTTGTCTTGTCTGCTGCCACAGCTGAGTGGCCTGAGCGTCTGATGAGTTTATCTGCAGAGGATATTGACTGGTTCGACAGAGATAGGTTGGGTACTGAGGTGATCTTCAGTTGCAGCGGGTTTCCAAATGTACCTTTGATAGGTAGGAAGGGCTGTATAAACTACAATCCGTCATTGCTGGTTCGACAGTTCGCGTATGCCTTGAGAACTCCGCCGAAGGATGAGGAGGTACAGGAATCTCTGTACCTCACTGGTACTCTAGAGGGGGATCGGCTGTCCAAGCTTCAGCGCGCATGGAATGGTATCAGTAAGCGAGGAAAGCCTTTGCTGGGAAAAAGCAACAATCAAGCCTACCCTCCGTATTTGACTTGGATCAAAGCCAGAGCCAATGCTATAGGGATGCCGTTTCCTCAGGCCAAGCCAGAAAGTCCTCCAATGATCGAAGAGCCTACTACTGTGCCCATTCAGCAGCATAACGAGGTATTAGCTGAGCGGGATGAACTGAAGCGGGCGAACGAAGAACTGGAGAAGGAACTAGCTCAGCTCTGAAGCGAGAGGAACAAAGTCGTTCATGCTTTCAAAAGGCAGACAGAGTTGGTGAACCAGCTAGGTACAGACCTGAGTAAGCAGATAGCCGAGCGTGAACGCATGGGTCGAGACTTCAAAGCTGTCAACGACGTACTGGCTACGAAGAAACAGCACTTGGACGAGGCATATCGGAGGATATCCAAGTTCAACCAGCACTGGAAGGCTTCCCTGGCCACCAGGAAAGAGCGGGAGGATAAGCTGATGCTGCAGATCTCCAAGCTGGAAGCCGAGGTGAAGGACAGTGAAAAGAGGTTTGATGAAGAAACCGCCCGCAAATACGCCGCCGAAGGCCAGCTCAACAAAGCTCTCGCTAACCTGAAGGAGCGCAAGCTGACGTTTGAGTCTAAGAAGCGGAAATTAGAAGATTGCTTTGGCGAAGGAGCATGGGAAAGTTCGGTTGAGGGACTTCAGTATACCATTGTGCAGAGGGAATTGCTCGTCGAGGGGTTTCTCACTCTTCCAGATCATCCAGAGACGAAGGAGTTTTTAGAAGAGTATCGCGCCCGTGGCCGTACTTGACTATTTGTATTCCTTTTGTTTTGATCATTGTTGTATGCTGACCATCACCAGGCTTGTTGGCTGAGGTCACGCTGTTGATTCGTCTTGTACTCACTGATGCTATGTACTGCCTTGATAGGCTTTCTTTATATATGAGATTGATGTTTCCATGATTGGGCTCGGAGTTCTTCTTATTATTATTATCAGCACTGGCACTCAGGCACTAGGATCGGGGGAAATCTCCTAAACACACAGACACACGCATGCATTTGCATGAAGCATTTGCATAGCGTGCATTTTGTTGTTTTTTCCTAACCTTTAGTGTTTACATGTTTTTCAGGTTTACAGGTTCCAGGCTGTTTCCGGTGGTTCCAGGATTGATCAGAGACTAATTCACCGTTATCTGACTCGAGCTAATCAGACCAGGATCATGGATCAAGTGCAAACAGATGTTCAGGAGCTTCGCGAGAGGATGGATCGCTTTATGGAACTTATGCAAGTGGTCGCCAATGGTCAAGACCAGCTCAGGACTTTGGTTCAGCCTTTGATCTCCAGGGTTGATAGCAACGGCATACTCCATGACGGGGCTGTGCCTACTCCTCCACCAGTTGATACTCCGCAGAATGGTGTCCCCGTGGCTGGGGGCAACGGCAGTGCTAATGGCAATGTGATGGCCAATATCGGACTCAATACGACGGGCGTCGGTAATGGGAGTCTGGGAGCTAATGTCAACATCGGGCCGGGCAACGACAATGCAGGCGTCGGGAATCTGTTGGTGCCTCAACCATAGCTTGAGGATCATCAGGATGATGTGTTCTCTCAAAGGGGTGCAGAAGGGGAGCTGAATGCTGAAGCGCGGCTTAGATTCAAAGCACTTGAAGATAAAATGAGAGATATTGAGAATCAGAATACGTTGGGCGTTGATATGTCCAAGCAGGGGTTAATTGCTGATTTCAAGGTACCTCCTAAGTTCAGGGTGCTTGACTTTGAGAAATATAAGGGCACCACCTGCCCTCGTGTCCACCTCAGATCGCACTACAGGAAGATGTCTGCCTATTCCGAAGATGAGAAGTTGCTGATGCACTTCTTCCAGGACAGTCTTTCCGGACCATCCCTCGAGTGGTACATGGGTCTAGAGCCCACTAGCGTGCGCACATGGAAGGATCTCGCTGAAGCGTTTGTCCACCATTACCAGTACAACAACGACTTGGCCCCGAACCGAGTTCAGCTCCAGAACCTTTCGCAGAGGAATAATGAAGGATTTAAGGAGTACGCCCAGCGGTGGCGTGAGTTGGCAGCCCGGGTTCACCCGCCGATGGTTGAACACGAGCTCGTGCAGATGTTTGTTGCCACCCTCCCAGGGGTTTACTATGAAAAGTTAGTCAGCGGTATGTCTGGGACGTTCTCAGCTCTCATTATCATGGGCGAGCACGTTGAGAATGGTATCAAGATCGGGAAAATTCAAGGTGAATCATCCTCAGCTGGAGGAGGTGGAAAGAAACCTTATACTGGTAAAAGGCGAGAAGGAGAGGCGAGCGCTGTGACCAACGCTCGAAGAAAGGGCAAGGGCCCTCAGCAGCAGGTAGCCAGTATAAATATCCCAGCAGCTCCACAGCAGCAGCAGCCGCAGCAACCGAATCAACAGGGATATAGAAAGTACCAGAATCGGGCATCTTTGGCAAACCGTCACTTCGAGGCACCACCCATGTCGTACGCGCAGCTCTTGCAGACTTTGCTTCAGCTTCAGTTGGTTCAGAAGAGGACGATGGATCCCTTGACAGGGGCACCTCCACCAGGGTACGACGCAAATGCCACTTGCGACTTTCACTCAGGGGCACCAGGCCACACAATCGAGAACTGCAAAGCCTTTAAGCACAAGGTGCAGGACCTGGTAGATGCCAAGATCATTAACTTCTCCGATAATGTGCCCAATGTCACGAAGAATCCTATGCCAAATCATAGGGGAGGCGGAGTGAACGCCGTTATCAAAGAAGAGAGTGCGGATCTGTTGACTGATGTCAGAGACCTAAAGACGCCGCTTAGTTTCGTCAAAGCTAAGTTGTTGAAAAGAGGGTTCTTTCCAGGATGCGAAGAACTATGCATGGACTGTGCTACACATTCTGATGGATGCGAGCAATT
The DNA here is from genome assembly GCA_963859935.3 of Lathyrus sativus. Classification (NCBI taxonomy): domain Eukaryota; kingdom Viridiplantae; phylum Streptophyta; class Magnoliopsida; order Fabales; family Fabaceae; genus Lathyrus; species Lathyrus sativus. The sequence continues at coordinate 265,779,031 of OZ012740.1, forward strand.
GGTTGAAGGAATTCAAAGTCTGATGACTGAGGGGATTCTGCAGTTTAGCCGGAGGGCTGAAAGGGTATCAGGAGAGGTAGTGTTGAAGCAGGCCGATGAAGTTGCCACCATCACCATCCCTCGCCGGCCAATAACCATTTCTGCGCCCAGACCGCCTACAATCACTATCACCAAAGCTGGGCCGATACCCTTCGAGAGCACTAACGCCGTTCCGTGGCATTATGGGGCTGAAGTCTATTGCAACGGTCAAAGGTTGGAGCTGGAACCGTATGGGTCGACTGTGGAGAATCTCGCAGGAATCAGTGGTATTACTCGTAGCAGAAGAGTATTTGCACCGCCAGAGGTCGTGGCAGAGAAAGCGGTCAGAGCTGATGCGGCTGACAAGGGTAAAAGCAAAGTCGTCGAAGAGGTCTTGTGTGGGGTAGAGAAAGATTTGCTTGTCAAAGACGCCGAGGAGTTTATGCGGTTGATCAAAAAGAGCGACTACAAGATTGTAGACCATCTCCATCAGACGCCGTCGAAGATTTCTATTCTCAACTTGTTGCTGTGTTCTGAAGCGCACCGCAATGCGTTGCTGAAGGTATTGAATGCTGCCTACGTACCGCAAGAGATATCGGTGAATCAGCTAGAAGAGGTGGTAGCCCACGTCAATGCTGGCAATGGGCTAGGTTTCACAGAATTAGAGCTGACACCTAAAGGGAGGAATCACAATAGCGCCCTGCACATCTCGATAGAGTGTAGGGGCACAATCATGTCGCACGTCCTGGTGGACACGGGTTCGTCACTTAATGTGCTTCCGAAGAAGGCATTAATGAAGTTGGACACTCGCGGATTGCTTTGCACACCCAGTGATCTGGTGGTGAAAGCATTCGACGGGACTAAACGCCACGTTTTCGGGGAGGTGACCCTGCCGATCCAAGTCAGTCCGGAAACGTTCGACACGGTCTTTTATATCATGGACATCATGCCTGCCTACAGTTGCCTCTTGGGTCGGCCATGGATCCATGTTGCAGGTGCCGTGACCTCCACGTTGCACCAAAAGCTCAAATATGCTGTCGGAGGAAGCATTGTAACCGTTAGCGGCGAGGAGGACATAATGGTGAGCCATTGGTCGTCCTTTAAGTATGTTGAAATGGATGGCGAAATCCATGAAACTCTTTGCAAAGCGTTCGAGGCTGTCAAAGTGAAAGAGGTAGCTCCTGTAGTCACAGAGAAGCCAGAGATGAATCTCTCCTCATTCAAAGAAGCTCGGGCCATCGTCCAAGCTGGATCTACCCCAGGCTGGGGGCATATTTTGGAGATACCGATCAAGCAGGATAAGTTTGGGTTGGGGTATTCTCCTGAAGCTGAAGCTTCTTCTTCTTCGTCTAGCAGCGCGTCACGGGGTAAGGGGCCGATCCTATTTACCAGTGGCGGAGTGATCTTCGAAAGCATCAACGCGGCGTCTGAAGACAGCGGGGATAGCGTTTGTGATCTCGACTCTTGGATTCAGCCAAGCAAGCCGGACGAGGGCCTCAACAATTGGACCATCAAGGATATCATCCAGATGACAAGTGAAGAGTAATGATTTACTTTTTCCAATCATTGTACAACCCTATGTCCTACCCGGGGCATAGCGGTTTTATTGTCAGGGCCTTGTTGGATTATGTACATGCATTTTGTTAATAAATCAAAGGCGTTTTCTTCGTATTCAAATATTGTGATCTCTGTTATTCCTGTTTTATATTTGTTTTGAAAAAACAGTAAAATGGCAATGGGGTTTGTGCTAACCTGCACATCCTTGTTTTAAACTTAACCCTTGTTATTGCAGGATCCACATAGCAGATGACATCGACTATGGACCTTCTACGGCTCACTTCGACTTCGATTGCCCGATCTATCAAGCTGAGGAAGAGATTGATGAAGACGAAGACCTTCCTGAAGAGTTGGCCCGCTTGTTGAAACAAGAGGAAAAAGTTATTCTGCCTCATGAAGAGGAGATCGAAATCGTGAACCTGGATTCTGAAGAGCTCGTCAGAAACGTCAGGATAGGGGCTGCGCTGCAGAGTGATGTCAAGCAGAGATTGGTCGAGATGCTAAGAGAGTATAGTGACGTCTTTGCTTGGTCATACAAAGATATGCCCGGACTTGACACGGACATCGTGGTCCACCACTTGCCGCTGCGAGAAGATTGCCCTCCCGTTAAGCAGAAGCTTAGGAGGACGAGACCAGATATGTCCGTTAAGATCAAGGAAGAAGTGCAGAAACAGCTTGATGCTGGCTTCTTAGCGGTCACCACTTACCCTCCGTGGGTCGCCAACATAGTGCCTGTACCGAAGAAGGACGGTAAGGTACGCATGTGCGTCGATTATCGGTATTTGAATAGGGCGAGCCCTAAAGATGATTTCCCGTTGCCTCATATCGATGTGTTGGTCGACAACACAGCCCAGTTCTCCGTGTTTTCATTCATGGATGGCTTCTCCGGTTACAACCAGATCAAGATGGCGCCGGAGGACATGGAGAAAATGACGTTTATCACTCCATGGGGAACATTTTGCTATAAGGTAATGCCCTTCGGTCTGAAGAACGCAGGGGCCACTTACCAACGAGCAATGGTAACTTTGTTTCATGATATGATTCATCATGAGATCGAAGTCTATGTTGATGACATGATTGCGAAGTCCCAAACGGAGGAAGAGCATCTGGTCAACTTATTGAAGCTTTTTGAGAGGCTTAGGAAATTCAGGTTGAGGCTGAATCCTAACAAATGCACTTTCGGAGTGCGGTCCGGAAAGTTACTGGGGTTTATCGTTAGCGAACGAGGTATCGAGGTTGATCCTGCGAAAATAAAAGCCATTCAAGAAATGCCAGCGCCGAAAACAGAAAAAGAAGTTTGTGGTTTCTTGGGCAGAATAAACTACATTGCAAGGTTTATCTCTCAGCTCACGGCCACTTGTGAACCGATGTTCAAGCTTTTAAAGAAAGATCAGGCGATTACTTGGAATGAGGATTGCCAGAAGGCATTCGACAAGATAAAGCAGTATCTTCAAGAACCTCCAATCTTGATACCCCCAGTGGCTGGACGGCCATTAATCATGTACTTGACAGTTCTTGAGAACAGTATGGGGTGTGTTTTCGGTCAGCACGACGAGACGGGCAGAAAGGAGCATGCCATTTACTACTTGAGTAAAAAGTTCACGGACTGTGAATCTCGATACTCGATGCTGGAGAAGACGTGTTGTGCACTAGCCTGGGCTGCCAAACGTCTACGACAGTACATGCTCAATCACACCACCATGCTAATTTCGAAGATGGATCCGATCAAGTACGTCTTTGAGAAGTAGGCTCTTTCGGGCAGGATTGCCAGATGGCAAATGGTGTTAACGGAATATGATATTCAGTACGTGTCCCAGAAGGCCATCAAAGGAAGCGTATTGTCTGATTACCTTGTCGAACAGCCAATCGAGGACTACCAGCCGATGAAGTTTGAATTCCCTGACGAGGATATTATGTTTCTTAAAGCGAAGGATTGCGATGAGCCGTTGCCCGACGAGGGGCCAGATAGGAAATCCCAGTGGAAATTGATATTCGATGGGGCGGTTAATTCCTATGGAAGTGGCATCGGGGCTATCATCACGACTCCCCACGGATCCCACATCCCGTTTACTGCGAGACTGACGTTTCCAGTTACCAACAATAAGGCGGAGTACGAAGCATGCATCATGGGTCTAGAAGAGGCAATTGATTTGAGAATCAAGAACCTAGACGTATATGGTGACTCAACGCTTGTGATTAACCAGATTAAAGGGGAATGGGAGACTCGCCAATCGAATTTGGTGTCGTACATGAACTATGCCAGAAGGCTACTTCCATTCTTTGATCGAGTGGAACTCCATCATGTGCCCAGAGCAGAAAATCAGATGGCTGATGCCTTAGCCACGTTGGCTTCAATGTATAAAGTCAATTTTTGGAACGAGGCTCCAAGAATTGTCCTTTCCCGTCTTGATAGACCGGCATTTGTCTTTGCAATCGAGGAAGCCGCCGACGGTAAGCCATGGTTCCATGACATCTAGACTTTCCTTATGACTAAGGAGTATCCTGCGGGGGCGTCAACCCAGGATAAGAAGACTCTGAGGAGGCTGTCTGGAAACTTTTATCTCAATCCTGATGGAGTGTTGTATAAGAGAAACCACGATCTCGTGCTACTCAGATGTGTAGATGAGAAAGAGGCGAGTCTGCTCATGGAAGAAGTCCATGAAGGCACATTTGGTACGCACGCCGACGGGCATGCTATGACGAGAAAGATCCTGAGAGCAGGATACTACTGGCTGACGATGGAGTCGGATTGCTTCAGATTCGCGAAGAGATGTCATAAATGCCAGATTTATGCTGATAAAGTTCATGTGCCGCCGTGCCCGTTGAATGTCATGTCCTCCCCGTGGCCGTTCTCTATGTGGGGCATCGACATGATAGGCAAGATCGAGCCCACTGCATCTAACGGTCATCGCTTCATTCTAGTAGCTATCGACTACTTCACCAAGTGGGTGGAGGCAGCCTCGTATGCTAATGTGACCAAGCAGGTGGTGGCTAAATTCATAAAGAGGGACATCATCTGTCATTACGGAATTCCCGAACGGATCATTACTGATAATGGTTCGAATCTGAATAACAAGATGATGAAGGAGCTGTGCCAGAGTTTCAAGATTGAACACCACAACTCATCTCCTTACCGGCCGAAGATGAATGGCGCCGTTGAAGCAGCCAATAAGAACATAAAGAAGATTTTTCGGAAGATGGTTGTGACATACAAAGACTGGCACGAGATGCTGCCATTTGCATTGCACGGTTATCGTACAACGGTACGTACGTCGACCGGGGCAACTCCTTTCTCCTTGGTGTACGGTATGGAAGTTGTCCTACCGTTAGAAGTGGAAATCCCTTCTTTGCGAGTTTTGGTTGATGTGAAACTCGACGAGGCAGAATGGATTACGAATCGTTTGAACCAACTCAGCCTGATGGACGAGAAGAGGTTAGCGTCGATTGCGTTTGGTCGTCTGTACCAAAGCTGAATGAAGAAAGCTTATGATAAGAAGGTGTGTCCTAGAAGCTTTTAGACGGGTGATCTCGTCCTGAAGAAGATTCTTCCTCCACACTCCGATCACCGGGGCAAGTGGACTACGAATTACGAAGGTCCGTACGTCGTCAGCAAGGTCTTCTCGGGAGGAGCTTTGTTGTTATCCACGATGGATGGTGAAGATTTTGCATCCCCGGTGAATGCGGACGCAGTTAAAATATACTTTGCTTGAAAGCGACCCGCTGGAAAAAAAAAAGAGAGTCCAGGCAAAAAAGGGGCATCCCGGCGAACCAAAACCAGAATAAAAGGTTCGGGCAGAAATTAGGGATATAAATTGAAAAGATGTACACCCACGAAGTCGAAAACCTACACTGGGCGGCTTCGGCAAAAAAGGGTATCCCGGTGAACTGAAAACCCGCAAAGGGCGGTTCACGCAAAAGTTAGGGATTTGAAAAAGCAAATGACTGCGTTCCGCGTGTGGACTTTCTTTGTTTAGTGGTTTGGAAGACCCGAGGGCCGTTCATCCGAATCAATCTCTTCCGAAGCTGAAGCGTCGGAGAAGTATCAAGGTCGAGTGGGTCATAGAGGGATCAACTCATGGTGTTCGTCTACGCCTCGTTGCCGACATTTGTATATACTGATGTATATTTATGTTTTATTTTTGTCCGGCTTCCTCATTCCAGGAGCTTGCCTCTGTTGTAAAACATTTTTACCCATTCAGGGGTTCGTTATCAATAAAATGTATACTATTCAGCAATTCTGTTTGTCTGTTTAGCATTTATCTGTTTTGTTTGCGAAAAAGAACGCCGATGTTTTTGATAAAATGCGCATACATAAACTTACTGGCCTAAGCCATTGATTGTTGAAACAATTAATTACCTGAATATTGTCATGAGACAATAACCTTGATAGGTCCCTTTGAGAAGGGTATCTTGTCTGTTTGTTTGTGTTGTTACAGGTGTAGCATATACCAGACAGTGCGCCGTGCGCATCCCCGAAGCAGGATAATTCCTCCTTCTCCAGCAGAGTTCAGTAGCCTCTCCCCGCAGAGTCTAAACGCAAGATAATGAGCATTGATATGTCTCCCTAGGCAGAGATGATTCTCTTCCCCAACCAGAGGCGTCCTGAAGGAACGCCATCTCCTCAGCTGAGTCAAGCTCCGAAGCATGATTCTTTTCCCCCAGCACCGGGTCACAAGTGCAAGTTTCGTAGGAAGCTATTCGTTCGCCGAAGTATGCGACAACTGATGGTGCCAGACTGAAGTCTCCAGCGGAATTGAAATTCCCCACCAGAGTTGTACTCTCTCCTGAAGTCGGATGATTCCTTCTTCCCCAGCGGAATTGAGATTCCTCCCCAGAGTCGTACTCTCTCCAGCGAAGCAGAATGATTTCTCCTTCCTCAGCCGAGTTTGCAGATCCCCAAGAAAGCCGAATCCTTGGAAGTTGCTCAGAACATGATTGGTCTTTTCCCCAATAGAGTGTTGAACAGCTGAAGTTGTTTCCCCACAGAGTCGTTATCTCCAGAGAAGTAGCCATGAAGGCCACGCAGTCTATCCTTGCGATTGACATCGCTTTTCCCTCAGCAAGTCCAGGTTCTCGTAGAGCTTCATTCCCATGCAGTAGTCAACTGAAGTTGTTTCCCCCGCAGCAGTCAACTGAAGTTGTGCCCCCTACGGAGTCCAATTGAGATTGGCGTGACTCTATTCTCCTCAGCAGGATGATTCCTCTATCTGAGTAGTTCTTTCTCCTTGACAGGAGGATTCCCCCTTCGGCATTTATTTTGCTGACGGGATCGCATCATATTGCATGATTGCATAGCATTTATCATAAACGCATAACATTTCCACCGTGTGGAACATTGCGCCACTGTCGAAGCATATGCATGTTAAACATGATCTAGGTTGTTACCGTTCTTGTTTTGCAGGTGTTCCGCCGCAAAATTGATCGCTCAGGATGATTCCTGACATTCTCCCCAACGAAGTCGCTTGCTCAAGATGATTATTGAGATCCCCAGCGAAGTCTTCAGTTCAAGATGATTCTTGAATTCCTCAGCAAAGCCTATTTGCTTAAGATGATTCTTAAGCTCCCCAGTAGGGTCCCCAGTGAAGGTTGCCCAGGATGATTCCTGAAGCCCCAAGAGAGCCGAATCCTTGGAAGTTGCTCAATCCATGATTGGTTTGTCCCCAGCAAGAGTTGCCCAGGATGATTCCTGAAATCCCCAACAGAGTATTCGCTCAGGATGATTCTTGAAATCTCCAGAATGGTTATCGGTTCAAGATGGTTCTTGAAGGTCCCCGACGGAGTTATTTGTCCAAGATGATTCTTGAAGTCCTCAGCAGAGTTGATTCCTCCAGAATGATTTCTGGACCCCCGGAGCGGAGTTACTTGATAGTTCTCCAGAATCCCCAGCGACGAAGCGTCCTCCCCAACAGGTTTTCTAACGGCGAAGTTGAGATCTCCCTCGAAGACTCCATGATTGAAGTCTGACCGTGTTAATGAAGCAGTTCTCTCAGCTGATGCAGAGTGCCTGATGGCAGTGGTTTAGATATTCCCAGTTGGCTCATGATTGACCAAGAATTCTATTCCCGACTTGCTGATGAAGTCCGGCTGATGCCCGACAGTTCTTTTGAATGCCTGATGGCATGATCAACCTGATGGTTGACGTCTGGATGATGCCCGACAATTTCTTTGAATGCCTGATGGCAGGATCAACCTGATGGTTGAAGTCTGGCTGATGCCCGACAGTGTTCTTTGAATGCCTGATGGCACGATCGACTATGTATTACCGGTTACCGTGTGACCAATTCCCCAATGGAGTTTCTTCACCCTGATGGCGAGGTCAGACGATGTTGAGAGTTGACGGCGAAGTCAAATTATGTTGAGTGCTTGACGGTGATGTCGGGTGTTTCTCAGAGTTATGTTTGGTTGACGGCGATGTCAGATTCTCTATTTCTCCAGCGGCGGTGTTGGATGTTCGGCTGACGGCGATGTCAGATCCTTTGTAGCGCCAGCGACGATGTTGGATGTTTGTTTCTGACGGTGATGTCAGATTCTTTGTTAGTTCTCCAGCGGTGATGTTGGACGTTTGTTTCTGGCGGCGATGTCAGGTGGTCTATCTTTCCAGCGGCGATGTTGGGCATGTCAAGCGATTTAGTTTTCCAGCGGCGATGTTGGGTGTTTTGTTTCTGGCGGCGATGTCAGGTGATTTAGTTCTCCAGCGACAATGTTGGGTGTTTTGTTTCTGACGGTGATGTCAGGTTCTTTTGTTGCTCCAGCGGTGATGTTGGATGTTTGCTTTTGACGGCGATGTCAGGTTCTTTTGTTGCTCCAGCGGTGATGTTGGATGTTTGTTTCCGACGGTGATGTCAGATTCTTTGTTTCTCCAGCGGCGATGTTGGGTGTTTTGTTTCCGGCGGCGATGTCAGACTCTTCAGTTCTCCAGCGGCGATGTTGGGTGTTTTGTTTGTCCGACGGCGATGTCAGATCAGTATGTCTCCAGCTAGTTGCCGTGCAGCTATTATTTCAGTGTTCGAAGATTCGTTCCTGCCTGAGTACCGTGTACTTGAGCAGTTGGCAAATTTCCGGGTTTATCGGTATTCAACCGTCTCGCACCTTGATTGGCTGAGGGTCGTTCGCTCCTCACCCAGTCAAGTTCAAGCCGTTTGAATAGGGGCAGCTGTTGTACCCCAAAATTTGACCAACATTTATTTATCCATCAAGAGTTGTATGAGACTTTGAAGCTAGCCAAGAGGGTTATTCAAATGTTCAAAGATTGATATCTTTGTCAGAGAACTCAAGAGATCCTCAGAGAGATTGGTTGAAACCAAGGTTGTGTGCCTCATAACTTGAGAGTTGTGGGAGCTCCTCAGATGATTCTGAGACTATGAGGATAGAATTGAAGCTTTGAGAAAGCTTATGAGATGTCTTGAAAGCCATCATGAAGCCTAGATAGGTCATTGTACAAGAATTCAGAAGATTCAGCCATGAGTGGTGGAATTAGGGTTTGACTGGGTCAACCCTAGGTCAACTGATGATTTGGAGAGGGTTGAGACCTAATCCAAGAGCCATGTGATCATGGATTGATGCATTGAGATGCTATAAGGATGATTACTAGACCAACTCATCATGATTGAGGAGTTTGAGAAGTTTTAAGCTAGGGTTTCTAAGGATTGATAGTGTAAAATCCCCTAGTTTGATCCCTATCTTCAAGGCAGTTTAGCTCAAGATGTGATTGTCATCTCATCTTCCCCACAACATGAATGTTGTAGAGCTTGTTCTTAGATTTAATTTGAGTACTAGAAGTCCTTTATAGGATTTGTAGAGCTCAAGTTATGACTTTGACAAATTACAGGTCATCTGAGGTATGTGAATCTGGGTCCTTGAAAGTCACCCAACTTGCATCCAACTTTTGCCCTAGTAGTATGATTCCTATGGATTCTTGGTCAACATGAATGTTGTAGATAATCTTCTTAGCTTTCTATAGAGTACTAGAAGTCCTTGATAGGATTTGTAGAACTCAACTTATGGCTTTGACAAGTCAAGGGCATTTTGGTCATTTGGAGGTTATAGGTCATTTCAAGCATAAGGCCATATCTCCTACTTCCAAGCTTCAAATGGAAAAATCTTCAACATAAAACTTGCTTAGAATGATGTTTTAAGGCTAGTAGGGAGGTCATGAGATGTTGAAAATGGCTCATATCAAAAAGTGATAAAAATGGCCTAAAATGGAGGCATAAGTTAATTAAAGTGAGATTGAAAATTGGAAATCACAATCTATAAATCCAAACCATGTCAAATAATAGGTCATTTTGACTCCAAATGAAATTCTAAGAACAATGGTTCAGCCACAATTTTGATTTGAGGCTTGGATCATAGGGCTGCTTTGGAATTGGATTACTTGCATACTAAGGTACCAAACCAAAACTCAAAAGAATTCAATACACAAAGTAGTTATGCATTGTAACTCACCCTAAATCTCATGTGGGGATAAATTCAAGTCAGAAAGAAGGGTTACAAGGAGTTTGGCATGAGATAGCATGTAAGGAGAATGAGAAATCAAAATACCATGACATGAAAAGTTCAATTTCTCATTGGATGATCCTAGAGGGTTCTAGATGATTCTAAACCACTCTATAAGATGATTGCAACTTGCTCAGATGCAAGGTTGGTGTGAATTGGTGTAGAGAAGAGAGAGTGAGATCCAAATTCTTCCATTGCAAGTCAAGATCAATTTCCTCATTCTTCTTCATTTCCTTTCATTTTTTTCACACAAACACATTCTATACATCATATTGAAGTTGTGCAGATTGAACTGAGAGCATTTCCATGGAGAATTGAAGAGTTGGTGATTGAGATTTCAAGGTTGCATTTCAAAATCGAATTTCAAGAATCAAGCAATTTCAGCCATTCTTTTTGCATACAGAAGCTAGAAGATTACTCAGTGAAGGAATTTGGAAAGATTCAAGGCCTGAATTGAAGGATTACTACCTCTGTTCACTCCATTTTACCAGGTTTGCAATCTCTTTCCTACACCTTAATTTAGGCATGATTAGGTTGAATTATTAGTGTAGAATGGTTAGAGACCAATAGGTGATGGATTTTGGAGAGTTTGAAGGCAATTGGTGATGGTTTTGTTATGGACAAAATTTCTGTTTGGACCAAGAACTCTTGTTATATTGAGAGATGAACTTAGTTTAATAGCAAGAAATGTTTAGGGTGAGTTGGTGAGTGATCTGAGACATTTAATTTCAAGAATGGTGAGTTTTGAGTTCTGAGCATAATTTGAAGTTTGGATCGTGTTTTATGTTAAAGGAAGATTCAATGGATTTTAAGGGTATGATCGTGTTCAGCATGGAATTCTAGGCATGTTAGGGTTTTAAACTTTGAGAATTGGTGAAGTTTTGAGGGAATTCAAGTTGAGGAAGATGAAGCTCGTGGTTCTGAGTTTCCATGGTGGTTTCTGCAAACCCTAGCTGCGTGAGGAAGACGAAGATAGAGCCATTAGATCGCGCGCTGACCAGTTGACTCAAGACTAATCCAACGGCCCATGTTTGATTTCAGTTTGAGAGGGAAACTTAGAAACACGATGAAACGCCGCGTTTCATTAAAAGGTTTCTTGGGCTTAAGTCATGATTTGATATCCACACCCCACGCGTGAGGCCTAATCCATTTTGCACTGAATTGTATTGCTATTCTCACCGCTTGCTTTTCTTTTTTTTTCTTTATTTTTGTTAATTGATTTCTGATTAATGTTGGGCCTGGCGCTTTACTTTCTGCACCCCACATGTTGAGCCCATCAATAAAATGAACTGCATATGGTTACTGATTGCACCCCATCCCTTCATTTTCATTTTATTTTTTCTCCATTTTCTTTCATACTTTGAAAATTCATATTAATTTGGAAAATAATGATTTTTTAATGGGAGTTTTTTCTCCTACTTCATATTTTTGTCAAGAAAAATATAAAATAAAAATATTTTCCTTTCATGCATTTTTAGTATTTTTTGTATATTTTCTACTTTAAGTGCTTTTTTATTTCTTTTATGTTTGTATATGAATTTGTAGAATTTATTTTAGGTAGCTCCCTTAGTATTTTTAGGTCATTCTTTTTAGAATAGTTAGATAATAGATTTAGCTTCCCCCTGGATTTATTCCATAATTTTGTGATGATATTTAGGGTAGTTTTGATTATATGCCATTAGGTTGTGTAGAATTAGGTTAAACTTCAACATAGGTCCATAATAACACTAGATTTTTGGGTTTTTAGGACAAATTAGACTATGGGACATATATGGGTATTAAGGGTAGATATGTTGGATCCCTTAGAAATTATATTAGGATTTAATATAGTAGTATGCTATTTTTAGATGATTTTTGTATTGGTTGATTGTTTGTGTTGCCTTTAGGGCATTGTTGCTTTAGTTGCTTTGCTTTATGGGCTTGGAGAGCTTGGTATTGTTCTAAGGAGCATTGAGGAGCATAGTAGAAGACTTGAAGATGGATTGAGGAGCTTGAGAGCTTGGTCTTATTTTCTTTTTTGTTGTTTTAGGGTTAGGGATTGGGAAGAGTTTAGACTTAGATAACTTCTTTCTTAAACATGGATGGTATCTGTCACATCCATTCCTCCCTATGATTCAAAGTCCTTCCATGGTATACACCTCTCTCCTTTGGAGGGATAAGTGATGTACCTAGGAGGTATAACTTTTGAGGGAACCATTCCTTTGATGTTGAACCCTTATAGGTCACCTTTGGTGGTCAAATAAGCAGTTCAATATCCCCAGCTTATCAAGTAAGTGATTTTCTCTGGTTTGATTATCTTGAGAGATGCAGAGCTTGAGTTTGAAGATGAAGACTTCATTGAAGAGTATTGAAGAGGATGAATCCTTGAGTATTGCCATTCCAGCTGAAGCTTGAAGAGCACCAAGAGCAAGTTGATACTTGAAGATCCCTGAAGATTAGGTGAAGCCTGAAGGTGGAACTGATCAAGAAGCTGAAGCTCAAAGGGGAAGATAAGTTGAAACTTATGTTGAAGGGTTCAAACCTGGAAAAGCAAATTGATATTTGTTAAGAGTGATTGAAGTCTGAAGACTGGGTTGCTGTTGGAAAAGCTGAAGCTTGAGGTTGAAAGAGGAGTTGATCTGCTTCTTTTTCTTTTCTGTATTGCTGTGTTTTGTTTGACTTGTTTGATGCATTAGAATAAGTTCATATCTAGAATAGGTAGAATCTAGGGGCATGATTGCACTAGAGGTTGAGTTGCTCCCTCTGCTTGTATTGTTACTGTGTGGCTTTGCTTGCGGGTATTCGGTAGAGCCCAGCTCCCTTGCCCATGTGGTTTGTTTGCCTGATGGCATTTTATTTCATTTTATCTGTATGATTGCAGTTTGCTGTTATTGCTTGATAGCATGTTGTTTTATATTTCAGTATGATTATTGTTATCCATTCTGGATTGAGGTTGAGATGAGCTTGTGGAGGCTGAAGCCCCACACACATTTCCTCCCTCACTTGCATTGCATGCATTTTACTGTTGAGCTGATGCTTTGTCTGTTTTGGTGTATCACTGACATGATCCCTTAGAACTCTCATTTCCTTTGATAAGGATTTGATGATAGAACTTTAGGTTGAAACCTATGCATGACAACTTCTAGGAGTTCCCTGTTCAAACCTCAACCATAGGATGAATGCATGGCATGACAACAGTAGGACTTGATAGTCTCCCTTCTAGTTGGGCCTGTTCTCTTCTCATCTCAAAACAGCTTAAGATACAGTAATCATGAATGATTTCTTTCGTACGTTACGAGCGTTAAGCTATCTGAGAAAGGATTGTCGGAGAGTTTCTTTTCCACAGCCTGGATGTTTAGTATGGTACCCTTTGGGTGTTTTGCGACGCATTCACTCTCAGGTCATAATCTCTAGTGCGGTTGAAATCGCAAACATAATAAAAAACACTTCTTTCGTAAAAGACAGGAAGTAAACCGTAGTTTCCCGAACTACGTGAGCTCTGATCTCTCATGCCTGTTGAGAGTACGTAGGCACAAGATGACGATGTCTTGGCGAGCTACCTTCCCCCATAACCCCGTCGTAGGCCGAACTACGTTGACTCTGATTTCTCGTTCTCTGATGTGAATACGTAGGCATAAAGCGCGACGCTTTGCCGAGTCATTTTTTTTCTTTTTCAGCTAGCCTTGATAGGTAGATAGAATAAAACCAACCCGTCCAAGTAAACACAACAAGCGAGGATCCCGTCGAGTACGACGGACGTGAGGGGTGCTAATACCTTCCCCTTGCGTAACCGACTCCCGAATCCAGACAATGGTTGCGACGACCTTGTCTTACCCTTTTTCGTTAGGTTTTTTTTTATCGTTTCCTTTCCCGCTCTGAGGGATAAATAACGAAAGGTGGCGACTCTTTTGTCATGCCGGCACCTTATTTTCGCGCAAGCGACACCATGCCGCAGAATGCCTGACAGCAATATCAGCTATGTGTCACCAGTTACCGTGTAACCAGTGAGCCCTTGATGACTTGAGGAAAATGCTGCAGTGAAATTTGATGATCATCTTGGCGGAGATTTGGGCCAGTTGCCGTGCAACTGCCGTTTCACACTTCAAAGATTGTCCTACCCACCAAAGTATCGTTTACTTGTGCGGTTGGCAAATTTCTGGTTACCGTGTAACCGATTCCCCAGCAAGTTTCCGTGCAACTGTCGTTTCCAGTTTTGAAGATGTTCCTACCGATCAGAGTATCGTTTACCTGTGCGGTCGGCAAATTACCAGTTACCGTGTAACCGGCGGGCCCTTGATGACTTGAGGACATAAATGATCATCCTGACGGAGATTTGAGATTAAAACCCTTCACCAGTTACCGTGTAACCAGTGATCCCTTGATGATTTGAGGACAAAGATCTACATTAAAATCAGAGAATCATCTTGACGGAGGTTCAGATCAGTAATTCTCCAGCTAGTTGTTGTGCAGCTATTATTTCAGTTTGCAAATATTTGTCCCCATCAGAGTACCGTTTACTTGTGCGGTTGGCAAATTTCCGGGTTTATTGGTATTCAACCGTCTTTTACCTTGATTGTCTGAGAGACATTCGCTTCTCTCCCAGTTAGGTTCAAGCCATTTGAATAGGGGCAGCTGTTGCACCCCAAAATTTGCACAACATTTCTTTACCTAGCTTGTGCTTCATTGCATTCATATTAACATTATCATTTGCATTTCATTGACATGTATGCAGGAGATCAAGAGGTAGGACTACCAATCAAAGGCTATGAAGCTAGATAAGAGGCTTATTCAAGTGTTCAAGGATTGAAATCCTTATCAGGGAAGTTAAAAGATCCTCAGAGAGAGGGTTGAAGCCAAGTGTGCATATCTCCTGACTTGAGAAATGTGGGAAGTCATCTGATGATGTTGAAGCCATAGAGTTCGACCCTGAGGCATTGAGAGAGCTCTTAAGAAGTGTTGAAGGTCATTTTGAAGCCTAGACAGGTCATTGTGCAAAGGATATGAAGATATACCCAAGATTGGTACAACTAGGGTTTCATCTGGTCAACCCTAAGTTAACTGATGATTTGAAGAGGGTTAAGACCTAATTCAAGAGTCATGTGATCATGGATTGATGTCTTAAGATGCCTAAGGGATGATTCCAAGGTCAATTCATCATGAATCAAGTGTGTGAGGAGTTGCTAAGCTAGGGTTGCTATACTTGACAGTGTAAAATCCCCTGGTTTAGTGCCTAACTTCAAGACCACATAACTCAAGATGGGATTTTCATCTCACCTTGACCCCAACATGATTGTTGTAAGGCATGATCTTAGCTTTAATTTGAGTACTAGAAGTCCTTGATAGGGTTTATAAAACTCAAGTTATCAGCCAGACAAGTTACAGGTCATTTGAGGCATGTGAATTTGGAGCTTGAAAGTTACCCAACTTGCATTACACTTTTTCCCTAGAAGGACGATTCCTATGAACTTTTGGTCAACATGAATGTTGTTCCTTATCCTCTTAGATTTCTAGAAAGTACTAGAAGTCCATGATTGGATGTGTAGAACTCAAGATATGGCTTTGACAAGTCAAGGGTATTTTGGGTATTTGGAATTACAGGTCATTTTTGGTTATGGGTCAATTTCACCAACTTAGGCACCTCAAATGAAGATTTGATCAACTTGAAAGTTGTTCAAAATGGTGTTTTTATTCCAACCATGACCCAAACATCCATTTATATGGATTGAATAAGGAAGAGTATGAAGAAATTTCGAAAAAAGATCATTAAAAGGCATTAATGAAGGAAAAATTCAAAATAAATTACAATGGTTCAAAACTTCACAAGTTTATGCATTTTTTGATTGGAAATGGCATTTTAAAGAGATTGGCAATTTTACATTTTTGGTTTGAAGCTCATTTCATGAACTTTTCTTAGGTTACTTAGAATTGAAGTAACATAACAAATCTTGACCATAAGATCAAACCAAGCTTGCAATATGAGTCATTCACATCCAAGGAGTGTTGTGCAAGTTATTGAAGCAAAGAGCAAGCTGAAATAGAGCTAGAATGCATGAGTTCCATTGTTGAACTTTAAAGGAAATGGAAATTTTGGATCAAGCAAATTGGGCCATGTTAGGATCCAAACAACTTCTATTTAAGTTCACAATGGTGTTCAAATCATTTTTTGGAAGAAATTGGGTGAAGAAACGGTTGTGACACTTAGAGCTTCAAGCACCAAAAGTGGAGATCGTGTTTTGAGTTCAAGGTCGTTTCAAGGAAAATTGAGGATTCTAATAGCTTCATCATTCATCCTTGAAGGTTTCTGCATAGTTTGGCACAAAGAATCACACTCTAGCACGTCCAATTTCAAGCTTTAGTTCAGGTTGGTAAACTTCAAAATTGCTGTTGATTTACACTGTTTCAGCATGATTTAGACTATGGTTAAGGATTAGGGAAGAACGTAGATGGATTTAGGATCCTAATTTTGGAGTCTAGAGACAATTTAGGTCATGATCCAATTTCTGTTTGAGATCGTAACTACCTATTCTTGAGGTGTTAGCATGAACTGAATAGCTTAGGATGATCTCTGAAAAGTGAGGAAGAGATCCTTGGCTTTAATTTTAAGTTTGGTGATGATCAAGATTATGGCATATTTTCTGTTCACTGTCGTATTCCAAGATTCATGAAGAATTAGAGTTATTGGAGATTGGATTCAAGATCCTGGTGAAATTTCAAGAGGTTTGGTACTGGTTTCATTCAATTTGGCTAGGTTTGATGTTGGACGCCTTGCAAAGCCACCGGAGAAGACGACCAGAGGTCTTCTCCGGCCACCGTGAACCAATTCCCTCTCTTTTCAGTTTAAATGAAGATGATGACCAGGGACCCTTGGATGAGTTGAAATTGAAGACTTTGTACTCCAATCGTGTGTGTGATATTCAGTCTCAGATGTTGACCTTGAACAACCAAAACGCAAGCGTTTCACTATGACTGGGCAGCTGATTTGGCACGCGCGCGTCTCTTGGATGAGATGACTTAGTCCCCTGATCTAACAGCTCTAACATTTTCCTGGCTTTTTGATTTTTGTTAATTCATTTTTATTTTCTTTAATTGCATTTATCTTCTAAAATTCATATTAATTTGAATAATGATCAGAAAAATATAGCAAAAATATGTGCATGCTCCTGATTTAATTTCTGATTTTTTGATGCCCTTGGATTTTATTTTTGTACAATTTCCAATTTATTTTCTATTTTTCCATTTTCTTGATCTCATTTAATTTGGCACTTTATGTTTGTTTCTTGTTGATTTTTGTATGCTTTTTTGGTATAGAATTTAATCTTGATTTTTGGCTGGCTGGTTATGAACATGTTGATGATGTTATAGGATTTTGGTGGTGATTTTTAGATGATTCTAAGTTCTGTTTTGGACTAGGGTTTTAGAGCCTTTCCCTCTTGAACCTCCCATTGACACCTTGGGGTTTAGAATTTTTCTAGGGACCTTAAATAATGATTTAAGCCCTGGATTTCCTACCATAGGTCCTTAATACAATTAGGATCCCCTAGGAAAATTTGTAGATTTTTAGTAATTGATTTACTATTTTAGGTAGATTTTACATCTAGGCTGTTTGTAGGATGATTCTAGAATAGCACTTCCCATAGATGAACTTCAAAAGTGACCTTTAGTTCATGATAAGTTTCCAAACCTTTTCTGGTGGTTTAGTAGACATGTTGATTCCTATGTAGATTGAATCTCAAGGTTTGATTTGGTGTTTTAGTTCCCTTTAGAAAGTTTCCTTTAGGGCTTTTAGGATTAGGGTTTTTTAGATCTTTAGAAGTTGCTTCCTTTTGCATGAATGTGGTTTGCTTTGATTTGCATTCCATTTCCTATCCAATGATACAAGGTTCCTTGTGGGATCCTAGTCTCTCCTTTGGAAGGACTAAAGGCCTACCACAAAAGGTAAAACCTTTGAGGATACCAATCTCAGATGAGTGGTTGAGTGCCTTGAGGGATTCCATTGATTTTCCTCTTGCTTCCCCTCATCATGCAATGATCTTTGTGTTGATTCACATCCTCTCTTGTTGGAGCAAGTTGAAGCTTGAAAATGAAGTTCTCATTCCCTTTTCTCCTGATGGATCACTTGGACTAGAAGACAGACTGTTGGG
Source organism: Lathyrus sativus (assembly GCA_963859935.3). Classification (NCBI taxonomy): domain Eukaryota; kingdom Viridiplantae; phylum Streptophyta; class Magnoliopsida; order Fabales; family Fabaceae; genus Lathyrus; species Lathyrus sativus. Next base: position 265,797,222 of record OZ012740.1, read on the forward strand.
CTGCTTTGCTGCTGGAGTGTGGTTGTGCTGCTCTGCTGTGTTTGCTATTGACTGTGTTTGTATGATTGTTTCTCAGGTGTGTTGCATTAGAATAGGCTTTTATGTAGTTGATACTAGGCCTAAGTGCATTGAAAGGTTGCGCTTGCATCCCTTTGCTTGTTTGAATAAGAGGTTGAGCCTGTCTCCCTCTGCTTGTATGTTACTGTTTGGCTTTGCTTGTTGGTTGAAGGTTGAGTTTGTCTCCCTTGCCTGTGTTGTGTGCTGTTTTTCTTGATTGCTCTAGAGGTTGAGTGAGTCTCCCTCTGCTTGTATTGCTGCATGGCATGTGCATCTTGTTGTACCCCAAAATTTGACCAACCTCTCTGGCTTATGTTTTATTTCATCTGCACCAGCATATTGCATAAAAAATTACATGGCATGTCATTACTTACAGGGATCAGGAAAATGTGTATTCAAAAAATATAATGTATGTAGGCCTCATCAAAAAAGAATTTTGGGCTCAAATTATCAGAGGCAGGGAATGTAATTTTTTCAGATGGAGAATAAAGAGGTCATTTTCTTAAGAAAAGAAATAATTGAGGCAAAATGCATAAGGTGGGGTTTGAACCCACCACCTTTTGCTCTACAATTTCTCACCTTTACCACTCAGCCAAACGAGCGCTTGTGATTACAAGGAGAAAGGAAAAGTATATGTTTTAAGACTTGAAGACAAAGGCGCATGAAATAAAAATATGGTGGATTTTGTTCCCACCAAGATTCGAACTCATGACCATATGATAAACGCACGCTTGAATTAACCACTGGGGTGGCGATACATCCATTGATTATCCCACCCCAGTTTTGTTAAGTAGCTTGTTTCGTTCATAGCTGGGCAGAAATTGGAAGAGCAAAATGACCGTGCGTGAGGAAGGGAAAATTGGGCAAAACTGAATCATTTTCAATGATTCAAAATTCCATTCCATTTGATTTTTTGCAAGGTTTACTATGGTGTAGATATTTTTGATGATTGAGGAAGGAATTTCAAGCTTTCAACCAATTTGCAATGTGGAGCATTTGGCTTTTCATGTTTGAATTGTACTGCAGTTTTCCATTTCAATGCCAAACACCAAAGGTACTTGCTCTGGGCATTTTCTGAATCTATCACCAATATAGGCAAGAGCCAGCAGCCACTACAACCTGCTGCAAACCCTAGTGTGTACCACCATCCCACTCCAACAAAGGCCACGAGGAAAAAAAAGCTCAGCAGAGATTTGGATTTCAAATGGGAGTATAAAAGGAGTAGGTTTAGGACAAACCCTAGCAGCCACGATTTTTTTTGACAAAAGGGAAAAGTATCTTGAAGAGTTTGGTTTTTTGAGCTGCTCTCAAAGGTGGGGTTCTTCAAGGTTCTTTGGTTATTCAGTTCTTGTTTCTAGGTATGGATATCTGTTTTTATTCTCATCATATGCATATATCATGATTAGGTATTTGTTTTACTAAGCTTGTTTTCAAACTTTACATATGCTGAAAACATGAATGTGTTTATGATATCCTGCTCGTATCCTGATGACAGTTTGAAAAATGTGTGTTATGTGCTTTGGTTAAGTTATGTTATTTTTTATTAAAGCTCAGGATGACTAGAACACCATTGTTTTGGAGTACATAACCTGTTCCCTTTTTCTATCTAGATAAACTTGTTGAGTTTTGGTTTCTTTTTGTTATGCTACTATGGAGACAATGTTTGTTTGTTAGCTGTTGTTTGGATCTGAGCCACTTGTTGTGGATTTTTGCTTTAGATATCATGGTATTTGCTGCTAAAAATATTCTGTTATGGTGGATCTATTTGTATAACATTCATGCCTAGATCTGGCTGTTAGGATTCTCATTTTGCATCTGCAGTATTGGTTTGTACTTTGTCATGATAGTTTGTGTCTGCCATAGGAACCTATGTATGCTTGTAAAGATGACTGTCACAGTTCAGCATGTCAAAGTTGGGTCATACATTTTGTTAGGACTGCTTCCAGATTTGTTTGTATGTGTGTAACTGCCATTAGGAGCTTGGTATTTGATGTGACTTGGTTATTTTGCTTGTGGGCTAGTTTTATTGGAGCTTTGTAGGTTTGTTTTGTAACCATGCTGGCTTGAGAATGCCATGGGATTTGTGAAACATCTGTATGAGAAGCTAGATTGTCAATATATGGAGCCTAGGTTTTGTGACTTAATATTGAATTTGGTTGTGTTAACCATGTGTGAGCATATATATTGAGTTGATGTTAGGTGTTAGGCATTGTCAAACTGCTGTTGTGTTTTTTTTTTATTTTAAAAGAAGTTTGTTTGATCTACACTATTAAATTTGTTTTGCTGCTATGATAATATGTGGTGTGCAGGTGTGTGTTAGTATAGAATGTACTACTTCTTTGCTATGTATGTGCTGTGATTGTAATGGAAATGTTAACTTGCAGCAGTAGAATGTCTAGGGATCTTACTTGCATTTTCCTCATTCCAAATGCCTGCTGTTTTGCCTATCCTCTTTTTGTGTGTATTTGGCTGGAATTCATAGCATCAGTGTTGGTTTAAGTGGGGGATTTTTGCTCATTTTGTAGCTTTTAAATACTATGATCAGTGGGGTGGTATGCTGCTAATTTCAGATGTGTATTGATTGAGGGCTGAAAGTTTTGATTTTGTGTTTGGCCTTGAGGTCAGGTGTTGTTGTCTGTTTGTTTATGGAGTATTGTATTTATCATGTTTAAGAGTTGTGTGTGTAGCAAAGTGTAATGTTGTGTCTTAATGTGATGGACTGTTTTTTTCCCGTTGTGTGTGAGTTGTGTTCATGTTGGATATGCTGATCTATGACAGCAAGCATTAATAATTGGTTACTCTGTCTCATCATTTGGTTGTTTGTTGCTGTTATTTCTTTTGGTGTCATTACATATCAATTTCAGTCTTTGTGACTACAGATTCCCTTGGTGTCCTGTGTGGATGTGGTGAACATTTGGTCTGTTTGTTTTGATGTATCTGCTGCATAACCTCAATGGTGTATTGAATGAGTATGCTGTAAACTTTGTTTTCATGTTGGTCTTAAATGGTATGCTGCTGCTGTTTGCTAATCTGCAATATCCATGATTGAAATCTACAGCATTTGCAGGATATTTGTTTTGAATATTGTGTTCGAGCTGGACCAGATTTTTGCTGATTGCTAGTTTGTTAGTTTAGCAGTTAATGTCAAGAATGTTTAAAGGTTGATTTGAGATGCTTTGGATAAGTATTAATGCTAATTGGTTTCCTTTCTCATGAGATGTTTGTTTTATCATTGGAGGCAGTTTTGATTCATTGCTTGTTTTGGATTTCTTTTTTTGGTCTGCTGTTTAGTCATGTCTGCATTCAAACACACCAAGCCACAAACTTGACACTTTTTGCTTAACTTGTTTTTTTCATTAAAACAACACATCACACACCTCACATTGGTCCATTACAACATGCTTGAACTCTCATTTCATTCAAAATCACTCAATTATGAAAAATCACTTTCAAAATGCAAAATGTCACTTTTTGTACTTAACTTCCACTGGTGGAAGTTATGTGTTATTTTAGGCTTTTTTTCAAAAATGTCACTTTTTATACTTAACTTCCACTGGTGGAAGTTATGTGTTATTTTAGGCTTTTTTCAAAAATGTCACTTTTTGTACTTAACTTCCACTGGTGGAAGTTATGTGTTATTTTAGGCTTTTTTCAAAAATGTCACTTTTTGTACTTAACTTCCACTGGTGGAAGTTATGTGTTATTTTAGGCTTTTTTCAAAAATGTCACTTTTTGTACTTAACTTCCACTGGTGGAAGTTATGTATTATTTTAGGCTTTTTTCAAAAATGTCACTTTTTGTACTTAACTTCCACTGGTGGAAGTTAAGTGTTAAATTTGCCTTTTTTTAAAATGGTCACATACACTTCCATACACCTAGTCACTTTTGACCACACTTTGTTTTTCATGTAACACACCTTGCACACATTTTGTATTAAATATATATGTGATGTTGGAACCCTTGGTTTACTTGAATTTTGGTCCTCCGTCGGGTTCGTTACTTTGCATCTAAGAACATTTCTCAAGTCATCAATAATAAAATAATTTCTTTGTATTGAATTAAAAATAGAGGGTTGGGTGTAGACCCCTTCTTCTTCGAGTGTTGGGATGCCCACTGTAGTGAGGGTGATTTCGACACTCGTCTTTCAATACGAAGGCGCTTCTAAACTTTTCTCTCCTAAAAAACCTCGGTCTCGTATCGAGTCCATTTTCAAACCATCTTTCAATAAATTAATTTCTCTTTGTATTGAATTAAAGAGAGGGGATTAAGTGTAGTCTTCTTCCTCTCCGAGTGTTGGGATGCCCACTGTAGTGAGGGTGATCTCGACACTCGTCTTTCAATACGAAGACGCGACTTCTTCCACCATATCTCACTTTCACAACTTCATTCTGTAATCTTTCATCACCTAAAACCTCGGTCTCGCGCCGAGTGCATTTTCAAATCTTTTTACAACAAAACTTGAATGGTTGTGGAGTGGTTAGGCGTAGGCCTTCTCCTATCCCGAGTGTTGACGTTTACCGTAGGGTTCTCTGTCGCAAAACACTTACCGTTTAAAACCAAAAACACTTTAATAAGAGAATGAAGATCTCTTTGTATTGAATTAAAGAGAGGGGATTAAGTGTAGTCTTCTTCCTCTCCGAGCGTTGGGATGCCCACTGTAGTGAGGGTGGTTTCGACGCTCGTTCACCACATAATTTTCATAACACAAAAACTTTGAGATAAAGAATTGGGTACTACCTGTAGGGGTTACTATCCGAGGACCTGTCTCGCCCCCTAAAAAACAATCCAATCAATCAAACGTGACTTCTTGCCTCGCGTGGCGAAAACTAATCAATCTTTCAAAAAGGATATGTTACGTCCGTTCTACCGCAAACAGGTAACGCCTAAGCCTCCAACGAGCGAGCAGCGAAACACCTAACTGCTAGAATGCGCACGATAGCATCATCCATAAAAAAACATCAACAAACCGTAGGCCGAACTACGGCTGCTCTGATTCTTTACTTCTTTCAAGTAAAGATACGTAGGCACAAGGGCCACAATCCTTGCCGAGCACATTCCCCCCATATCTGTAGTTCCCCGAACTACGTCGACTCTGACTTTCTCACATCTATTGAGAATACGTAGGCATAGGACTGCGAAGTCCTACCGAGTCTGTTCATTCTCTTTTCTTCCCCGTTCTCTCTTTCCTCCTAACTTTCTTGTTTCTAACCCTTCTTTTACCCCGTGGAACACTTCTTATAGCATAATGTTTAAGCAAATAAATTCACACATCGACAAACAAAAGGTTCCCATCGAGTACGATGGATGCGAGGGGTGCTAATACCTTCCCCTCGCATAACCGGCTTCCGAACCCGTTCTTGGTTGCAAGACCATCTTATCCATTATTTTCTTAAGGTTTTCTCGATATTTTCCTTTCCCCTCATGGGATAAATAAAGTTCGGTGGCGACTCTTCTGTCTATCTTTTCCGCCTCCCTGTCGTTGCGTGATGCATTTTTCGATCAGCGACAGCTGGCGACTCTGCTGGGGAATCCTAGCGAGCCAAACCTATTTTGTTTGTCGTATTTATGTTTTATTTGCTTTATTTGTTTATGCTTTGTTCTCTAACTTGTTGGGTTTATTGGGATGGGTTGTAAGGATAAAGCTTTCTACCCGAGCTTTCTAGTATACACTAAGAGTAGGAGGTGGTTTCTTTCTGATTTGCGAGACGTAGGACTCGTTGAGTTGGATCGAATTCCACCGCTCAGATGAGACCTCGTTGGAACAATTATGTCATACGTGTAGTCGTAATGGCGTTCTTATTTCCAACTTGGGAGTCCGCGATTCTGAGGACCTTTTGTAGAACCTTATTCCGAAGGTTGCTAAAACATAACTCTGTGTTCATCCTTTTGAAGGGATTACCGTCTTACGAGTAGTCGTTATGATGGGAAACTTTGAGGGTTAGTGCATGGGACTTTGTTTGAAAAGCCTTTGGAATACCCTCTTAAACCAATAGATTGCTCACCCGATGGGAAATATATCTCGTTGTGCTATCTTGCAGGGAAACTTTGACCTTCATCCTACCCGTTTGTCAGTATGAACAATTACAGTGGGATCCTTGTACTAGTGTTGTATGGTTTCAAGGCGAAGCGCTGATCCGTCACAGTCAACAACATAACAACTTTTGATCCCCTGTTGCATTTGCATATTCATTTGCATTTCTTTACATGTCTTGCATATTGCATCATTCTTCATTTGCATAGAGGTGTTCTATTTCTGTGGACGTTATTGCTTCATGTGGTTTTCCATCCGGTTTGTTTCAGAATTGAAGATCCAGCCATTCACTAGTATTCCACCAAAAGAAACCAACAAGAGACAACCATGGAACAGATTCGAGAAGAACTAAGGGAAGTTCAGAGCCAGTTGGGGCAGTTTGTGGCAAAGATGCAAGCGTTGCGCTTGGATCAGGACGCACTCAGAGAGGAGAATAATCAACTGAAAACTCAGATGGGCTTGATCATGGAAGTGATAAGGGATGTGCTTAGAAAAGAGGGTGATCAAATGCCTGAAGCTGCTGCCAAGATGCTTGTTCCAGCTCTGTCTGTGGAACCTATACCAGAGCGTAATGTGCGTCAGAAATCTTCTGCGCCACCGGAGGTTCCAAAACTCCTGCGTCAGCAACCACCTCTTGTTCCTCAAGCCAATCCCATATTTAGAAGGAATGGTCAAAGGACGAAGCAGTCCGACAGAATCTTCAACCAGATCCCTATGACTTATGCTCAGTTGTTGCAATTCTTGCTTCAACTTCGATTGGTTAAACTTCGGACTATGTCTCCACTTACCGGTGAGCCACCATAAGGCTATGATGAAAGAGCCCATTGTGACTTCCACTCTGGGGCACCGGGGCATAACGCTGCGAACTGTAAAGCTTTTAAGCATAAGGTTCAGGACCTAATTGAATCAAAGGTGATTGAATTCGTGTCGGGCGGCATGAATGTATCAGGCAAATTTGTTCCTATTCCCTCACTTGGAGCTGCAGTAGGTCAGGAGTATATCCTGCAACCTTTGGTGTCAGAATCCCCCTGCCCGCAGCTACTGCCTGTTCCAAGGTCAAGCTTGAGGATGAAAGTGCCTGAACAGAGAGGATCCTCAATGATTCAAACCCAGCCCCTGGGCATTCCTGTTGTTCAAAATCTACAACCTTTTGGGTCTCTGCAACAGAACTATCAGCGCCAGAATCAGAATAATCCTCGCAAATAGGAAGAAGTTCTCCGAGCTGACAATCTTCAATCCTTTTTATCATGTCATTTCTTTGCATTTGTAGTTTCTTTTCTGTTTAAATTTGAACTTATTTGCAAATCTTGTTTGTAGAACTTTGTTGTTTTCAGTTGATAATGATAATGAATTGAATATGTTTGTTTTGATTAAATCCATTCGTGTTCACTCAATGCTTTTATTGTTGTCAAACGCTTGTTAAAGCGGAATCCGAGGGAGGATGACGAAATTTAAAGACGCAAATTTCCGAATGTATGCTTTTTGAATTAAAACCTATGCTGATGATGTACAGGCATTGTTTCAAATTCCTAGACACCGGAGATATAAGGAAGATAATCCTTTGTTAACCCCTTTGAGCCTAGTAGTAGGAGTTTCTTTCTGAAAACGAAAAAACCCTCAATCTTAACCTGGGGTAGGGTAGGTGTCAGTTAATTCGACTAAACATCCAAATTGCAAGAGTAGTGTTCCCGTTCGAGGATCAATCGCACCTGTATAGGTCGTACCTAAAGAACCACAGTGGTTATCCTTCACCAGCCAAGGAGTGAGACAATCACAATCCTTTTCAACAAGTCAGACAAGCCGGTGTCACACGATTTGTTGAAAAGAGAACCAAAAGAAAAATAGAAAAGAAAAGAAAAAGCCCGCTAAGTCGATAACTTGAAAACAAGTGGCTTAGGCAAAAATTAAGGGCATCCCGCTGGACTTCGAAATCAGAAGATGTAATTAAAAGAGTCAGTCCAGGCAAAAATAGGGATATAAAAATTATAAAAGAATAAGTCGTGTGACTTCAGGCACCAAAGGCGAAAAGCGAGTGGCTGCCACTCCGAAAACTTGTGGTTTCCCGAATCATAACTCCTATCATTCAACCTTTGAGAGGTGAGCGCTTGTGTCGAATTAGCTGAACATAGGATTGAAGAACATCAAGGAGAGTGGGTGGGTTAAACAGAACTTTGAGCCTTATATCCTTTATTTTAAACCATGAACTTGACCACGTTACAACCTTCAAAAGACCTAATTGAAGCATGTTTGTTTCGAAAGCATACTTCGGTAAAGATCGTGTCAAAACTGACTCCTAAAAGGATTTTCTTACCGTATGGGTATTGATATTGACATTTTGATAAGTGATTCATTCACTATATGTCACAACTTTTTTTAGTGAACAGACTTGGATTTTAAAACTGTCATATGCATTGCATTAATATTATCTTTTGCAAAACGAATTGTTTTACTCCCGAGAAAGCGTTTGACATCAGGAAAGTTTCTACAATGCGAAGTTTGATAGAAATAAGATATAGAGCGCCCGAGTACTCCTTTGAGCAGGGGCAAGTCACATCAGGTAAACATAAGCGGAGTCGGTCATTCCTAGATGCAGTTAATCTGGGGCAATCAGGTCGAGATTAGGTAAATCTCTCGAAGTCAAAAGCACTTCTCCGATTTAGCCAATCAAGGTAAAAGTCATTTCTAAGCTGGGGCAGGCCACCCCAGGAGCACGACAACCATCCTTATCCAGAAAGGAAATTGACTTGAAGTACCTCTTCAAGGTTCAAAGCGCTGAGGCAGTTCATATCTAACCATCAAAGTACAGAGATTTCAGGTTCCCTTTCGAGGAAGATTTTTTCAGATATCCCATAGGCTGGGGCAAAATCGGAAACAAAAGAGGTGTGTTCCTCTCCATATCTTCAGAGCTTATAAGAGTTATAAAAGCGGATTTGGGTTTATTTCCCCAGCAGTGGGGCGAGTGCAGTATTGTTATCCCCACAGAGTCTGAACAATTGACTCCTTTCCCATCAGAGTCTAGGTCATCGACTCATTCCTCAAGCGGAAGTCGTATTTGTTGAGTTTACCTCATTTTTCCCAAGCAGAGGTTAATGTCGATTCCCTCCTTATCTAATCCCCATCCAAGTCAGCGGAGTTAATCTTCCTCCCCGCAGAATGGGACTGACTCAGAGATTGTTTATCTCCATCCTCAGCAGAGAGAGTGTGGGATAATCTCCCAGTAAAAATTATTCAATATCCCTAACAAGTAGCAGATTCAATCACCGACAGAATGGAGCTATTCCTCAGCAATCTTCTGTGTTTCCCCAATAAAGTTATTCTGGCTAATCATTCATGGCCGATTTCCCCGGTAGAGTGGAGTTGTTGCCCCCGGCCGAGTTGCTTGTTCCCCAGAAGAGTTGTTTTCTGGTAGGCCGTCCGGATGTTGTCCGTAGCAGAGTTGATTTGGATCCCCAGCGGGGTGGATTTGTTCTTAGCAGAGCAGTTTTACCCAAGTTTTTCTCGGAGGCCATCCAAGGCTTGTATTCCCCAGCACAAGTTTGTTTGCGCTAGGCGTGTCTAGCCTTTCCCCAGCGGAGTTGGTCTCTCTTCTCTAGCATTTATTTTTGCTAGAGTGGTTCCTTTGCATTTGCATCGTGCATAGCATCCTCCCAAAATGCGTAGCATTTCCATTTCGTATGGAGCATTACACCATATTCAAACATGTGCATGTGAAACATATGCCAGGTTGTTATCCCTTTTTATTCTCAGGCGTATCTCCAGCAATTATCAGTATATTTATCAAGCCTGTATGGAGTACAGGTCTCCAGCAAAGATCATTGACAGTTGTGTTCATCTTATCATTCTCCCTAACAGAGTTTACTTATTCAAGTTCATATATCCCCAGTGGGATGGATCTTTGTTTATTCTAAACTTTTGGTTAGTAACTTTTATTCCAACTCTTGGTTGGTGGTTTGGATGTTATCCTAACTTTTGGTGGGTAATCCTCGTTTTCCTCAACAGAGGCGGACATTTCAACTTTGGGTTGATAACCTTTGTTGTGGTCAGTTCGCTTTCGTTTAGCGTTTCTTAGCGATCCTAACTTTTGGTTAGTAGCTTGTGTTCCGACTTTTGGTCGATGGTGATTTTGTCCCTTGTTGACGTTATTCCAACTTTTGGTTGGTAGTCTTCCTTGTTGACGTTATTCCAACTCTTGGTTGGTAGTCTTCCTTGTTGATGTTATCCCAACTCTTGGTTGGTAGTCTTCCAACTCTTGGTTGGTATTCTTCCTTGTTGATGTTATTCCAACTCTTGGTTGGTAGTCTTCCTTGTTGACGTTGTTATTCCAACTCTTGGTTGGTAGTCTTCCTTGTTGATGTTATCCCAACTCTTGGTTGGTAGTCTTCCAACTCTTGGTTGGTATTCTTCCTTGTTGATGTTATTCCAACTCTTGGTTGGTAGTCTTCCTTGTTGACGTTGTTATTCCAACTCTTGGTTGGTAGTCTTCCTTGTTGATGTTATCCCAACTCTTGGTTGGTAGTCTTCCAACTCTTGGTTGGTAGTCTTCCTTGTTGACGTTATTCCAACTCTTGGTTGGTAGTCTTCCTTGTTGATGTTATTCCAACTCTTGGTTGGTAGTCTTCCTTGTTGACGTTATTCCAACTCTTGGTTGGTAGTCTTCCTTGTTGACGTTATTCTAACTCTTGGTTGGTAGTCTTCCTTGTTGATGTTCCGACTTTTGGTCGATGTTAATCTTTTTCAGCGTTCCTAGCTCTTGATTAGTAGCTGATGTTTAATCTTTTTCAGCGTTCCTAACTCTTGGTTAGTAGCTGATGTTCCGACTTTTGGTCGATGTTAATCTTTTTCAGCGTTCCTAACTCTTGGTTAGTAGCTGATGTTCCGACTTTTGGTCGATGTTAATCTTTTTCAGCGTTCCTAACTCTTGGTTAGTAGCTGATGTTCCGACTTTTGGTCGATGTTAATCTTTTTCAGCGTTCCTAACTCTTGGTTAGTAGCTGATGTTCCGACTTTTGGTCGATGTTAATCTTTTTCAGCGTTCCTAACTCTTGGTTAGTAGCTGATGTTCTGACTTTTGGTCGATGTTAATCTTTTTCAGCGTTCCTAACTCTTGGTTAGTAGCTGATGTTCCGACTTTTGGTCGATGTTAATCTTTTTCAACGTTTCTAACTCTTGGTTAGTAGCTGGTGTTTCGACTTTTGGTCGATGTTATTCTTTCTAAGCGATTCTAACTTTTGGTTAGTAGCTTTTCCCGACTTTTGGTCGATGTTATTCTTTCTAAGCGATTCTAACTTTTGGTTAGTAGCTTTTCCCGACTTTTGGTCGATGTTATTCTTTCTAAGCGATTCTAACTTTTGGTTAGTAGCTTGTCCCGACTTTTGGTCGATGTTGTTTCTTCCAAGCGATCCTAACTTTTGGTTAGTAGCTTGTTTTCCGACTTTTGGTCGATGATAATCTTTCTAAGCGATCCTAACTCTTGGTTAGTAGCTTGTGTTCCGACTTTTGGTCGATGTTGTTTCTTCCAAGCGATCCTAACTTTTGGTTAGTAGCTTGTTTTCCGACTTTTGGTCGATGATAATCTTTCTAAGCGATCCTAACTCTTGGTTAGTAGCTTGTGTTCCGACTTTTGGTCGATGTTGATTCTTCTTAGCGATCCTAACTTTTGGTTAGTAGCTTGTTTTCCGACTTTTGGTCGATGTTAATCTGTCTCAGCGATTCTAACTTTTGGTTAGTAGCTTGTTCCGACTTTTGGTCGATGTTGATTCTTCTTAGCGATCCTAACTTTTGGTTAGTAGCTTGTTTTCCGACTTTTGGTCGATGTTAATCTTTCTCAGCGATTCTAACTTTTGGTTAGTAGCTTGTTCCGACTTTTGGTCGATGTTGATTCTTCTTAGCGATCCTAACTTTTGGTTAGTAGCTTATTCCGACTTTTGGTCGATGTTAATCTTTCTTAGCGTTCCTAACTCTTGGTTAGTAGCTGATGTTCCGACTTTTGGTCGATGTTAATCTTTCTTAGCGTTCCTAACTCTTGGTTAGTAGCTGGTGTTCCGACTTTTGGTCGATGTTGTTCTTTTTCAGCGTTTCTAACTCTTGGTTAGTAGCTGGTGTTCTGACTTTTGGTCGATGTTGTTCTTTCTTGTTGACTTCATTCCAACTTTTGGTTGGTAGTCTTCGTTTCCCGAATAAGCTGTTCCAACCTTTGGATTGACAGCTTGAGTTTTAACTTTATTTGGTATCACGATAATCCCAACTCTTGGTTGGTCATGTTTGATTTATACCTCCCGGAGAATGAACTTTTATCCCAGCTTTTGGTTGATATCTTTTGAATGTTATCCTTTGATGGACGTTTGTTCCCTACAAAGTTGTTTGGATAAGCTTCTTTTTCCAGCAATTTATTTTTGCGATCAGTGCATATCACCTTTGGACCTTTGTGTACGGTTCCATTTTCCTGTGATTGGCAAATTTCTGGGTTCTTTGGGTATTCAACCGTCTTTTGCCTTGATTGTATGAAAGTCGTTCACCTTTCATCCATTCAGGCCCAAGCCATTTGAATAGGGGCAACTGTTGTACCCCAAAATTTGACCAACCTCTCTGGCTTATGTTTTATTTCATCTGCACCAGCATATTGCATAAAAAATTACATGGCATGTCATTACTTACAGGGATCAGGAAAATGTGTATTCAAAAAATATAATGTATGTAGGCCTCATCAAAAAAGAATTTTGGGCTCAAATTATCAGAGGCAGGGAATGTAATTTTTTCAGATGGAGAATAAAGAGGTCATTTTCTTAAGAAAAGAAATAATTGAGGCAAAATGCATAAGGTGGGGTTTGAACCCACCACCTTTTGCTCTACAATTTCTCACCTTTACCACTCAGCCAAACGAGCGCTTGTGATTACAAGGAGAAAGGAAAAGTATATGTTTTAAGACTTGAAGACAAAGGCGCATGAAATAAAAATATGGTGGATTTTGTTCCCACCAAGATTCGAACTCATGACCATATGATAAACGCACGCTTGAATTAACCACTGGGGTGGCGATACATCCATTGATTATCCCACCCCAGTTTTGTTAAGTAGCTTGTTTCGTTCATAGCTGGGCAGAAATTGGAAGAGCAAAATGATCGTGCGTGAGGAAGGGAAAATTGGGCAAAACTGAATCATTTTCAATGATTCAAAATTCCATTCCATTTGATTTTTTGCAAGGTTTACTATGGTGTAGATATTTTTGATGATTGAGGAAGGAATTTCAAGCTATCAACCAATTTGCAATGTGGAGCATTTGGCTTTTCATGTTTGAATTGTACTGCAGTTTTCCATTTCAATGCCAAACACCAAAGGTACTTGCTCTGGGCATTTTCTGAATCTATCACCAATATAGGCAAGAGCCAGCAGCCACTACAACCTGCTGCAAACCCTAGTGTGTACCACCATCCCACTCCAACAAAGGCCACGAGGAAAAAAAAGCTCAGCAGAGATTTGGATTTCAAATGGGAGTATAAAAGGAGTAGGTTTAGGACAAACCCTAGCAGCCACGATTTTTTTTGACAAAAGGGAAAAGTATCTTGAAGAGTTTGGTTTTTTGAGCTGCTCTCAAAGGTGGGGTTCTTCAAGGTTCTTTGGTTATTCAGTTCTTGTTTCTAGGTATGGATATCTGTTTTTATTCTCATCATATGCATATATCATGATTAGGTATTTGTTTTACTAAGCTTGTTTTCAAACTTTACATATGCTGAAAACATGAATGTGTTTATGATATCCTGCTCGTATCCTGATGACAGTTTGAAAAATGTGTGTTATGTGCTTTGGTTAAGTTATGTTATTTTTTATTAAAGCTCAGGATGACTAGAACACCATTGTTTTGGAGTACATAACCTGTTCCCTTATTCTATCTAGATAAACTTGTTGAGTTTTGGTTTCTTTTTGTTATGCTACTATGGAGACAATGTTTGTTTGTTAGCTGTTGTTTGGATCTGAGCCACTTGTTGTGGATTTTTGCTTTAGATATCATGGTATTTGCTGCTAAAAATATTCTGTTATGGTGGATCTATTTGTATAACATTCATGCCTAGATCTGGCTGTTAGGATTCTCATTTTGCATCTGCAGTATTGGTTTGTACTTTGTCATGATAGTTTGTGTCTGCCATAGGAACCTATGTATGCTTGTAAAGATGACTGTCACAGTTCAGCATGTCAAAGTTGGGTCATACATTTTGTTAGGACTGCTTCCAGATTTGTTTGTATGTGTGTAACTGCCATTAGGAGCTTGGTATTTGATGTGACTTGGTTATTTTGCTTGTGGGCTAGTTTTATTGGAGCTTTGTAGGTTTGTTTTGTAACCATGCTGGCTTGAGAATGCCATGGGATTTGTGAAACATCTGTATGAGAAGCTAGATTGTCAATATATGGAGCCTAGGTTTTGTGACTTAATATTGAATTTGGTTGTGTTAACCATGTGTGAGCATATATATTGAGTTGATGTTAGGTGTTAGGCATTGTCAAACTGCTGTTGTGTTTTTTTTTTATTTTAAAAGAAGTTTGTTTGATCTACACTATTAAATTTGTTTTGCTGCTATGATAATATGTGGTGTGCAGGTGTGTGTTAGTATAGAATGTACTACTTCTTTGCTATGTATGTGCTGTGATTGTAATGGAAATGTTAACTTGCAGCAGTAGAATGTCTAGGGATCTTACTTGCATTTTCCTCATTCCAAATGCCTGCTGTTTTGCCTATCCTCTTTTTGTGTGTATTTGGCTGGAATTCATAGCATCAGTGTTGGTTTAAGTGGGGGATTTTTGCTCATTTTGTAGCTTTTAAATACTATGATCAGTGGGGTGGTATGCTGCTAATTTCAGATGTGTATTGATTGAGGGCTGAAAGTTTTGATTTTGTGTTTGGCCTTGAGGTCAGGTGTTGTTGTCTGTTTGTTTATGGAGTATTGTATTTATCATGTTTAAGAGTTGTGTGTGTAGCAAAGTGTAATGTTGTGTCTTAATGTGATGGACTGTTTTTTTCCCGTTGTGTGTGAGTTGTGTTCATGTTGGATATGCTGATCTATGACAGCAAGCATTAATAATTGGTTACTCTGTCTCATCATTTGGTTGTTTGTTGCTGTTATTTCTTTTGGTGTCATTACATATCAATTTCAGTCTTTGTGACTACAGATTCCCTTGGTGTCCTGTGTGGATGTGGTGAACATTTGGTCTGTTTGTTTTGATGTATCTGCTGCATAACCTCAATGGTGTATTGAATGAGTATGCTGTAAACTTTGTTTTCATGTTGGTCTTAAATGGTATGCTGCTGCTGTTTGCTAATCTGCAATATCCATGATTGAAATCTACAGCATTTGCAGGATATTTGTTTTGAATATTGTGTTCGAGCTGGACCAGATTTTTGCTGATTGCTAGTTTGTTAGTTTAGCAGTTAATGTCAAGAATGTTTAAAGGTTGATTTGAGATGCTTTGGATAAGTATTAATGCTAATTGGTTTCCTTTCTCATGAGATGTTTGTTTTATCATTGGAGGCGGTTTTGATTCATTGCTTGTTTTGGATTTCTTTTTTTGGTCTGCTGTTTAGTCATGTCTGCATTCAAACACACCAAGCCACAAACTTGACACTTTTTGCTTAACTTGTTTTTTTCATTAAAACAACACATCACACACCTCACATTGGTCCATTACAACATGCTTGAACTCTCATTTCATTCAAAATCACTCAATTATGAAAAATCACTTTCAAAATACAAAATGTCACTTTTTGTACTTAACTTCCACTGGTGGAAGTTATGTGTTATTTTAGGCTTTTTTTCAAAAATGTCACTTTTTATACTTAACTTCCACTGGTGGAAGTTATGTGTTATTTTAGGCTTTTTTCAAAAATGTCACTTTTTGTACTTAACTTCCACTGGTGGAAGTTATGTGTTATTTTAGGCTTTTTTCAAAAATGTCACTTTTTGTACTTAACTTCCACTGGTGGAAGTTATGTGTTATTTTAGGCTTTTTTCAAAAATGTCACTTTTTGTACTTAACTTCCACTGGTGGAAGTTATGTATTATTTTAGGCTTTTTTCAAAAATGTCACTTTTTGTACTTAACTTCCACTGGTGGAAGTTAAGTGTTAAATTTGCCTTTTTTTAAAATGGTCACATACACTTCCATACACCTAGTCACTTTTGACCACACTTTGTTTTTCATGTAACACACCTTGCACACATTTTGTATTAAATATATATGTGATGTTGGAACCCTTGGTTTACTTGAATTTTGGTCCTCCGTCGGGTTCGTTACTTTGCATCTAAGAACATTTCTCAAGTCATCAATAATAAAATAATTTCTTTGTATTGAATTAAAAATAGAGGGTTGGGTGTAGACCCCTTCTTCTTCGAGTGTTGGGATGCCCACTGTAGTGAGGGTGATTTCGACACTCGTCTTTCAATACGAAGGCGCTTCTAAACTTTTCTCTCCTAAAAAACCTCGGTCTCGTATCGAGTCCATTTTCAAACCATCTTTCAATAAATTAATTTCTCTTTGTATTGAATTAAAGAGAGGGGATTAAGTGTAGTCTTCTTCCTCTCCGAGTGTTGGGATGCCCACTGTAGTGAGGGTGATCTCGACACTCGTCTTTCAATACGAAGACGCGACTTCTTCCACCATATCTCACTTTCACAACTTCATTCTGTAATCTTTCATCACCTAAAACCTCGGTCTCGCGCCGAGTGCATTTTCAAATCTTTTTACAACAAAACTTGAATGGTTGTGGAGTGGTTAGGCGTAGGCCTTCTCCTATCCCGAGTGTTGACGTTTACCGTAGGGTTCTCTGTCGCAAAACACTTACCGTTTAAAACCAAAAACACTTTAATAAGAGAATGAAGATCTCTTTGTATTGAATTAAAGAGAGGGGATTAAGTGTAGTCTTCTTCCTCTCCGAGCGTTGGGATGCCCACTGTAGTGAGGGTGGTTTCGACGCTCGTTCACCACATAATTTTCATAACACAAAAACTTTGAGATAAAGAATTGGGTACTACCTGTAGGGGTTACTATCCGAGGACCTGTCTCGCCCCCTAAAAAACAATCCAATCAATCAAACGTGACTTCTTGCCTCGCGTGGCGAAAACTAATCAATCTTTCAAAAAGGATATGTTACGTCCGTTCTACCGCAAACAGGTAACGCCTAAGCCTCCAACGAGCGAGCAGCGAAACACCTAACTGCTAGAATGCGCACGATAGCATCATCCATAAAAAAACATCAACAAACCGTAGGCCGAACTACGGCTGCTCTGATTCTTTACTTCTTTCAAGTAAAGATACGTAGGCACAAGGGCCACAATCCTTGCCGAGCACATTCCCCCCATATTTGTAGTTCCCCGAACTACGTCGACTCTGACTTTCTCACATCTATTGAGAATACGTAGGCATAGGACTGCGAAGTCCTACCGAGTCTGTTCATTCTCTTTTCTTCCCCGTTCTCTCTTTCCTCCTAACTTTCTTGTTTCTAACCCTTCTTTTACCCCGTGGAACACTTCTTATAGCATAATGTTTAAGCAAATAAATTCACACATCGACAAACAAAAGGTTCCCATCGAGTACGATGGATGCGAGGGGTGCTAATACCTTCCCCTCGCATAACCGGCTTCCGAACCCGTTCTTGGTTGCAAGACCATCTTATCCATTATTTTCTTAAGGTTTTCTCGATATTTTCCTTTCCCCTCATGGGATAAATAAAGTTCGGTGGCGACTCTTCTGTCTATCTTTTCCGCCTCCCCGTCGTTGCGTGATGCATTTTTCGATCAGCGACACATCTTTACTGTTTATCTGTATATTTGTTTACTGATGTTTAGCTGATGCTTTATCTGTTGTCTGTTTCCCATTGACATGATCCCCTAGGATTCTCACTTCCTTTGATAAGGAAGTGATGATTAGAACTTTAGGTTGAAACCTATGCATGATAACATCTAGGAGTTTTCTGTCTCAAACCTCAACCATAGGATGAATCCTTGGCATGACAACATTAGGACTTGATAGTTTCCCCGTAGTTGTGTCTGTTCTCTCTTCTCTCTTTAAACAAGTCAAAATACAGTAATGAAGGTTAACTGATGTCGTACATTATGAGCCTTAAGCTACTTAGGAAATGATTGTTGGAGGGTTTCCTTCCAATAATCAGGATGTTTAGTATGGTACCCTTTGGGTAACATGCGACACATTTACTCCTAGGTCATAGTCTCTAGTGCGATATTAGTTGCAAACATCCATAAAAGACAGTTCTTCCGTAAAAGACAGAAAACAAACTTCAAACCTTTTTGCCCCGTGGGCCCATAATTCTCAAGGAAAGCTTTTCTGAAGAAAAGAGTGTCGTTAACTCCCAGTTCTACCGCAAACGGTAACGCACGAGTCTCTGACGAGCAAGCTGCATACACCAAACTGCTGGAACTGTTTGTTAACCCTACTGAGAAAAACAGATGAATCTGGATCCCCCGTAAGCCGTATTATCCCGAACTATGTAAGTTCTAATCTCTCATATTTGTTGAGAGTACGTAGGCACAATACTGACGTATTGGCGAGCCACCTTCCCCGTAACCCATGTTGACGGAGATGTTACCCTTGTTGACGGAGATGTTACCCGTGTTGACGGAGATGTTACCCGTGTTGACGGAGATGTTACCCGTGTTGATGGAGTTGTTACCCGTGTTGACGGAGATATTACCCATGTTGACGGAGTTGTTACCCATGTTGACGGAGATGGTCCCGTGGAGTTGTTCGTTCAAGTCTTCGGATGCCAGATTAGCACTTTTATTTAGTGCTTCGCCCGTTTCTGCGGAAATGGAAGGTCAATACTGTCATATTGACAGTTCACACTTTTACTTAGTGCTTGCCCGTTTTTTTCGGAGATGAAAGTCAAGGATGGTATTTTGATACGGTCCTATGGCTCGGTGCCCGCTTATTGTAGCGTATATTCGAAGATTGATTGTTGTTGATCTAAAGTATGGATTCAACGCCTGTGGCGTCACACAGGTGGTTGATGTTAAAGTCAGCTATTCTTTATCAGATGATTGGTCAGTTTGTTGCCGTGACAACCAGATTCAATTTTCTGGATACTTTTCCCCAAGTAATTTTGTTGCAGTTTATTTCATTGGTTAGCAAATTTACGGGTTCTTTGGTATTCAACCATATTTTACCTTGATTGTCTGAAAGCCGTTCGCTTTTCATCCAGTCAGGTCCAAGTCGCTTGAATAGGGGCAGTTGTTGCACCCCAAAATTTTCCTAACCTTTTTCTTACTTAGCTTTTGTTTCATTGCATTAGCATATCATTGATCTAGCATTTGCATAGCATAGCATTTTTCATTTAGCAGGGGATCAAGTGTGGTTTATATCAAGAGGAGCCTATCTAGAGGTCTTATTCAAGCTTGAAAGGTCACCAAAGTCATCAGAAAGTGGGTTAATGTTCTTGAGAAGTTTGGATGCTGGTATGTGGTTCATCTCCTAACTTGGGGGGCCAATTGAAGACCATCAGTGGGTTGTGAAGCCTTGATCATGGATAAGATATGTGGATAGAGCTCATGGAGTGCCTTAAGGGTCATGGTAGAGTTCAGTCAAGTCATTATGCTAAGTGTGAAAAGCCACAGTTGAGGGTGTTGCAATTAGGGTTTTTATCTGGTCAACCTTGAGTCAACTATGCAACTGAAGGAGATTAAGACTCATTTATAAGTCTTTGTGATCAGGGGATGTTGTGTTGAGGCATTTTAGATTTCATTCCAAGATCAATTCAAGAAGAATTCAAAGTGTGAGGAGTCGCTAAACTAGGGTTCTTAGTGTAAAATCCCCTATTTAGTGCCTGACTTCAAGACCACTTATCTCAAGATAAAAGTTTCATCTCAACTTTTGCCCAACATGGAACTTGCAGAGCCTGTTCTTAGCTTTAATTTGAGTACTAGAAGTCCTTGATTGGATTTATAGAACTCAAGTTATGATCCAGACAAGTTACAGGTCATCTGAGGAATGTGAAATTTGTCTGCAAAAGTCAACCAACTTCCATGTTACTTTTGACCTAGAAGGATGTTTCTCGTGAACTTTTGGCAAACATGAAAGTTGTAGGTCTTGATCTTGGCTTTCCAAATTGTACTAGAAGTCTTTCATTTGATTTGTAGAACTCAAGTTATGAGGTTTACAAGTCAGGGGTTATTTGGGAAAGTTAGATTACAGGTCATTTTCATTATAGGTCAAGTTCACCACTTTGCACACTTCAAATGGAAATCTTGCCAACTTGAAAATTGCTCCAAATGGGATTATTTTGTCAACCAAACCTCAAGGGATCATTGATATAGTTTGGAAATGAGAATGTATGGAGAAAATTTCATGAAAAGAAGTTGGAAAAGGCCTAGTTTGGATTTAATGCCAATTAAATCAAATTATGTCATGTTGGTGCATTTTTTGAGTGCAAACAATGTTTTAAGAACAATGGAAAAAATCAGAAATCCAATTTGAAGTCATTTGCTATGCCAATTTAATGGTTTCTTCATCTTTAAGCAATATAATGGAAATCCACCGTAGATTCGTTTCCAAGGGCTCAATCTCAGCCACACGTATCCCTTGCATCATAAGTAACTGATATGAATCCTCTTGCAAGCTGTTTTGGCTCTGTTTTCACCATTTCCATAAAGCTTCAAACTCAAAAATGTGAATTTTGGATTGGACTCTTATGGGCTCCCATTGGGCTGAAAATTATTCAAGATCCATTGTATATAACATTTCAATCATTCCTAACAGAGAATAACTGATTTTGGGAGGTAGTTACAACAAAAATTCATGGAGAAAAAGTAGTGAAAAATGGATTTTAGAATTTAGAATTTGGCACATTTTCAAGCAAGATTGAGCATTGGAGAAGCTTCTATGATGATTATGGAATGATTTTGGACACTTTTCGTGAAGCTTCAACAACCTCTTAAGCCACCATTGAAGCTCCAAACAAGGTTCTAATTTTTCATCCATGCTCTCTGTTTGTGTTGAATTTAGGCGCCATTTTCACATAATTATAATCCTTAGGATGTATAGAAGCTTTTAGGATTAATTTGGTTAGATTTCTTGAAACTTTAGAAATTGACACCCTAGGTTGTAGTTTGATTTTCTCTCTAATTAGTGGATGAAAATGGAAAATAAACATAGATTGTTGATGTAGGAAGTGAGAGGAAGAGATTAATGGTTTCAATTTGGAGTTTTGAGAAAATTGATTTTCTTGAGTGATTCTTGGAGGTTTATAAATTCTGAGTTTCAATGGATGAAAGTGAAAACAAATTGGATATTTGGATTCTACACGAAAAAATACACGAGATTGGTTAAAGAAAATCAAATTTTGGTTAAGAAATGAGGAAGTGCCATTGTTGGTGAAATGAAGAAGATGACCGGAAATATTCCGGCCACCGTCCGTTCGCAGCCCCACCGTGCCGGTGATTCTCCCTCCGTTTGCATTTAAATTACCAGACTTCATAACGTTCGTTGGATCGTGCTAAGGTGGACCGCGTATCCCATCGTGCGGCTAGGAATGTCCCGCGTGGCCTCTCTCCTTGACATTAAAACGGTGCATTTTGTCCTTACTAAAAGCTGAGTTTTTTAATTTAGCTGGGCCCAAGACATATGCGCTAATCCCACCCCCTGCGCGTGGCCCAAATGCAAACAGCACACAAAACAATACTATCTACACCACCCTTCCATTTCTTTTAATTTCTTTTTCTTTTATTTTTCTGTTTTGATACTTGTTTCATTTTAATTCAAGAAAAATAGTAATTGATGTCATAAAATCTTGAGAAAAATACTGTAGATACTTTGGCATGTCTAAAAAACTGTCATATTTTTTAATTTCCATTTTAATTCTTTTTCCAATTAATTTTGTATTTTTCTTTTATGTGTTGTTCCATAAATAGAAATAATGCCATGTTAACTTTTAGAATTTTGTTTCCATATCAATGCTTAGATTTAATTTCTGATTTTTTTACATGATGAATGTTGGCACATTGTAGGATATTGTGTGATTTTTCTTACATTTTTTAGATGACTCTAAGCATAGTTTTGAACTAGGTTTTTAGAGGCTTCCCCATGTGAACCTTCACCTGACAACTTTTGGTTTAGAATTTCATTAGTGCCCTTAAACATTGATTTAGGCCCTGGATTTTTTACCATAGGTTTCCAGTACCTTTAGGATCCCTTAGAAAATTTTATAGATTTTTAGGAATTGATTTGCTATTTTAGATAGATGTTACATCTAGGCTGTGTTTAGGTTGCTTCTAACATAGTACTTCCCATAGTGGAACCTCAAAAGTGGCCATTAGCTCATGGTAAGTTTCCAAATCTCTTTTGATAATTTAGTAGGCATGTTGATGCTTTTGTAGACTTAATTGTAAGGTTTGATTTGTTGTTTTGGTTCCCTTTTAGAGGTGTGCTTTTAGAGCTTGTAGAATTAGGTTTTTAGAGCCTTTAGAAGTTGTTTTCTTCTTTCCCAAACATGGTTTGCTTTGTGTGCATTCCATTCCCATCCTATGATGCAAGGTCCCTATGTGGAAGCCTCATCCCTACTTTGGAAGGATGTGTGGCATACCACAAAAGGTAGAACCTTTGAGGATGCCTATCTTAGATGTATGGTTGAGTGCCATGATGGATTCCCTTGGTTTCTATCATGCTTCCCATCATCATGCATTGATCTTGATGTTGATTCTCATCTCTCTTGATGGAGCCTGTTGAAACTTGAAGGTGAAGGACTTATTCCTTTTCTCTTGAAGGGTAGCTTGGACATGAAGACGACTACAGACTGTTGAATTATTTTGCTGTTAGGAGTCTGCTTTGCTGTTGAGCTGCTGGCTTGTTGTTTTGTTTGTTGTGTTGCTGATTGACTGTATTTGTATGATTGTGTGTTGCATTAGAATAGGCTTTCATGTAGTTGATTTAGGCCTAAGTGCATTGAAAGGTTGAGCCTGGCTCCCTTTGCTTGTCTGTATTAGAGGTTGAGTCTGTCTCCCTCTACTTGTCTATTACTGTTTGGCTTTGCTTGTTGGCTGAAGGTGGAGTTTGTCTCCCTTGCCTGTGTTTGGTGTGGCTTGTGCTAGCTTGCTCTAGAAGTTGAGTTTGTCTCCTTCTGCTTGTAGTGTTGCATTGCATGCATTTTACTTACAGTTATTTCTTTCAGTTTACTTCTGTTGCTGTTGCTTTCCTTTGCTATGTTGCCCTAGGAACTCTGACTTCTCTGGTTCAGGAGAAGTTATGACAGACATTAGGGTTCTAACCATGCATGATAATATTAGGTAGCTCCCTCCTAACCTCAATCATAGGATCAAATTTGCATGACAACTTTAGGATTGGATTAGTTCCCTTTAGTGCGTCTTTTCTCTTCTCATCTTCAAACAAATCAAAATGCAACAATAAAGGTTAATTGATGTCGTACGCTACGAGCCTTAAGCTACTTGAGAAAGGGTTGTTGGAGAGTTTCTTTTCAACAACTTGGATGTTTAGTATGGTACCCTTTGGGTGACATGCGATGCGTTTACTCTCAAGTCATAGTCTCTAGTGCGATATTAGTTGCAAACATCCATAAAAGACACTTCTTCCGTAAAAGACAGAAAACAAAGATCAAACCTTCTTTTGTCCTCTGGGACCTTTAATCCTTGAAAGCCATTTTCACAAGGAGAGTTTTGTTAACTCCCGGTTCTACCGCAAATGGTAAACGCCTAAGTCTCCGATGAGAAAGCTGCATACACCAACTGCTGTAACCGTCTGTTAACCCTACTCGGGTAAAACAGTTGAACAAACATGTGTTCCATTTTGTCTCGAACTACGTTTACTCTGATATTTCACGCCGTGTGAAAGTACGTAGGCACGAGATGCGATATCTCGGCGAGCAACCTTCCCCTTTTCACCCGTAGTTAGACGAACTACGTTGACTCTGATTTCTCGTTCTAGACGGGAATACGTAGGCATAGAACTGTTGTGTTCTGCCGAGTCATTTTCTTTTCTTTTCAGACCAGCTTTTAGTGTAGATAGTAAAACCAACCCATCAGATAAACACAACAAGTATGGATCCCATCGAGTATGATGAACGTGAGGGGTGCTAATACCTTCCCCTTGCGTAACCGACTCCCGAATCTAGACAATGGTTGCGATGACCTTGTCTTATACCTTTTCGTTAGGTTTTTCCGATCGTTTCCTTTCCCGTTCTGAGGGATAAATAACGAAAGGTGGCGACACTTCTGTTTTGCCAGCACCTTATTTTCGCGGTAGCGACACTTCTCTCATCTCTTTTCATCTTTCGTGACTTGTTTAAGTCTTTCTTTCTATTTTCATTTGTGATTGATTAGTGATATGTTTACTTTTTCTTTCTCACATGATCCCTTAGGATTCCTAGTCCCTCTATTTAAGATGAGAGTAGGAGAGACTTTAGGCTTTCAATCCTTTGTATGATAACATTAGGTAGTACCCTTTCATCTCAATTTTAGGACCACTTTGCATGACAACATTAGGGTTCTCAGTCCCCTTTAGTGTCCTTGTGTTTTCTATTCTCATCTCAAACTCCTCTAAAACACTTAATAAAGAATGACAAGTGTTGTGAGCTACGAGCCTTATGTACATGAGGAATGATAAGTGGGAAGGTCTCTCTTCACTTGTCTAGAGTGTTTAGCGTATGCCCTTTGGGAGATATGTGATGCATTCGCTCTTGTGTCATAATCTTTAGTGCAACATGAGTCTCAAATCAATTCAATCCACTTCTTCTAAAACTCACAAACAAATTCAAACCTTTTCATCCTTTGGGATTGTTTCAAACTTCATTTTCAAAAAGAGTACGTTACTTTTCCGTTTTACCGCAAACAGGCATCGTCCCTAACTGCTGGAATGGAAACTTAGCATCAGTCATAAAAAAATACTTAACCAACCCTGTCCCGTAGTTACCCGAACTACTTTTGCTCTGATTTCTCATACCAGATGAGGATACATAGGCACAAGACAGCGATGTCTTGGCGAGTAACCTCCCCCCATCACCCGTAGTTTTCTAAACTACGTTGACTCTGACTTTCCCATTGCACGAGGGAATACGTAGGCATAGGGTGGTGATGTCCTATCGAATCTGTTCTTTCTCTTCACCCCTGTTTTGCAGTAGCTTTTAGATAGTTTTCACCCATAGATTAGACAACAAGCATGGATCCCGTTGAGTACAACGGACGTGAGGGGTGCTCATACCTTTCCCTTGCGTAACCGACTCCCGAACCCAAGATTTGGTTGCTATGACCTTGTGTTTCCCGTTCTCTAAGGTTTTCTTTGATCATTTCCTTTCCCTCTCCTTGAGATAAATAACGTTCGGTGGCGACTCTTCTGTTTGTTTCCGCCGGCCCCTTTTTCGTAGTTGCGACACCTGGCGACTCTGCTGGGGATCCTGTTTCCTTATGGGAGTCAATCCTAGCGCTTGTGTGTTTTCTTTGTGGGTGTGTATATTTGTGGATGTGTATTTGAGTATATGTATGTTGTATTTGTACATTATTGCATTTGCATTTTATTTTCCGCACTTTACTATTACTATCATATTGTTGTTGTGCTGTTGGGTGGGGTGTTCCATTGAGATATAAGCCCAATACCCAAGCTTGAGTACACATCTAGCATTAGTGTAGAGAGTAGTGCGGGCTTGCATGTTTAGCATGCAATATCCCTCATGAAATTCACGTTCGGACGAGATTTTCTTTGAAGACATCCTGTCTTGTATATCTCAGACAGTTGAAAGGATGTTGGATCCGAAAATTAATGACTCTGGAGATTGTTCATTGGGAAGTCAATTGAGGCCTCTTCGTTTGACCATAATGCCAAACTAAAAATGGTGAACGTATCATCGTTTCTCGACTTGAGATTCCGTGATACTGACGACCTGGATAGGATGTCGTACCTTGTCGGAGATTAGGTTCTAACTGTGAGTGGGATGGGTTTTGCAGGAAACTTGACCTTCAACCAACCCGGTTTTTTGGTTTTCTCATCAATGCAGACTTTTGATACTGTGGGTTTCTATCACTTCAGTGCTTTGGTATTCTGGTATTCTGGTATTTTCTTGCCGGAGTAGAATTCTGGTTCAACTCAGTCAACAACACAACAGTCTTGATCCCTTGTTTGCATCTGCTTTTTCATCTGCATTTTAACATTTGCATGTATTTCATGATTTCAGGTTCCCGCATTCCCTTTGATTCTAGTAATCTGATCCACTGTCAACATGGAGTCTGGATTGAAAAGGACTATTACCTACAAGTTCCCGATGTCGGAGTTAGGACCTTTATTTGGTCTCATTTCTACGGTTGATAATGGTGTCATTGAAGACTTCAAAAAGGACTATGGTAAGATTCTGAGTTTTGTCCGTAAAAACTCAAGATATGAACTAGGACCCATCCACACTTTGCTGCAGTTCTATGATCCTCAGTTACGCTATTTCGTTTTCCTTGGTTATGTCTTAGTTCCTACTTTGAAGGAGTTTGCTTTTTTGGTGGGAGTCTCGGTCTTAGAGGAGATGTCTTTCTTTCATTCTGAGAAGGAACCTGACCTGACAAAGCTGGCCAATACTCTTCATTTGAACAAATCTGAGTTACATGGTAATGTGGTTTGGAGAAATGGGGTTTCTGGTTTTCCATTGACTTTCTTGGTGGGCAAGGCTCAACACTTTGCTAAGGAGGGCTGTTGGGTGGTTTCTAATGCTATTCTAGCGTTATGCATTTATGGCATAGTTCTATTTCCTAACATACTAGACATTGTTGATATGGATGCCTTCCACATTTTCGCTTCCAGGAATCCTGTACCTACTCTTCTGGGAGACGTGTATCATTCAATACATTACAAGAATGAGAAGAGGAGAGGAAATAATGTTTATTGTTGTGCGCCACTCCTTCACAAATGGTTTATGGAGCATCTTTCTCGAGCTGGAGCTTTTGTTGATACGTTAGATACATTAAATTGGTCAGAAAGGCTCATGGGTTTGACATCTGAGAATATTGTTTGGTTTAATCAAGATCTGGTCGGCATGGAGATCATCTTTAGCTGTGGGAACTTTCCCAATGTTCCTCTGATAGGAAGAAAAAGTGGTATCAATTATAACCATTCTCTTGCTATTAGGTAATTTGGTTACGCTTTGAAAGGGCCCCCGAAGGAGGAGGAAATACAGGAATCTCTGTATTTCACAGGAGCATCTGACTGTGACACTTTAGCCAGGTTAAAGAAGGCTCGGGGAAGAGTTCATCAGAGAGGAAAACTTTCTTTTGGTTAGGGTGATTGCAGAGCTTATAGACCTTGTGTGGATTAGATCCAGGAAAGGGTAGAAAAAATGTTGTTACCATTCCCTGTCAGAGAACCTCTGTATCCTTTGGTCATCGAAGAACCCACGACAGTTGACATTCAGAGATATAATAAGTCGTGGGCTGAAAAAGAAGAGTTACGCAAGGAGAATGAAGATCTGAAAAAGAAAGTTAGTCAGTTAAGGAGCGAAAAGAATGAAGCAGTCTACTTGGCCAAAATGAAGATAGAAGCCTTGGACAAGATGGGAAAAGAACTAACTGAAGAGATTCGTGTACGAGAACGAGTTGGTCAATATTTGAAGAGCACTGGTAATGTTCTTAGAAACAAGAAGAAAGAGCTAGATAGAGCATGCCTAGAGATATCCAAGTTCAATGATCAGTGGAACGCTGCGCTAACCGCCAATAAAGGAAGAGAGGATGAGCTTCATGAGTAGATTGACAGACTGAAGATACAACTCAGGATCAAGGATGAAAAAGCTTCACTGGAATCATCTCGTCTGTATGAAAGTGATCGTAAGTTACGAGAAACCTGTCAGCACTTGAGGAATTCAATATAAGGGCAGAATTGAAGAAACCGAGACTTGAAGATGCCTTCGGAGAATATTCTTGGGAAGATTATGCTCAATGTTTGAAGGATGTTATTAGTAGAAGAGATTTGCTCATACAGGCGTTGGTTGCAAGACCTGAACACCCAGATACAAAGAAGATATTAGAGGAGTTTCAGACTCATTACAGTGGCTGAAGAGAGTTATCTGATGCAGTCTTCTTTTAGTTTTCTTCTCTATTATCTTGTATTAAGACCATCACCAAACTTGTTGGATGGGGTCGTATGATCATTTACTGTTGTATCTCTTGACGTTATTTTGTGTACGCTGACTTTCGTCCTCATTTTATTTATTGGAAGAGATTTGGATTCTATGTGTTTTTTATTTATTCTTGGAACTAGAATCAAGGGGAAAGATCTTCCTGAATCGTATATACACATGCTTGCATTTTGCATTATCATTATCATTTTTCATAGCAGGTGTTCTTGGGACCGTTAATCTTATCTCTATGTGATTTTCTCACAGCATTTTACAGGATAGCAGACCCGGCATTCCGCAGGTATTCTACGAGGAGGAACCAACAAAGAATCATGGATCAAGTACAACAAGAGTTACAGGAATTCAGATACCGGATGACACAATTTATGGACATGATGCAGGGGGTAGTCAATGGTCAGGAACAACTGATAACTCTAGTCCAACCGCTGATAGCCAGGGTGGATGGCAGTGGTGTCTTACTTGGAGGAACTACCACTATTCCCCCCAGCTGATGGTAGCATTCCACAGGCCAATTGTTGTACCCCAAAATTTGACCAACCTTTTCTTGTACTTGGCTTATGTTTTCTTCGCATTTTCACATTTCTGCATATCATAGCATTTATTCTCGAGGAATGGGATCAAGGTTTTTCTGTGTCTCATGTTTTTTAGTGCAAGAGACTAAACAACAAGCATCAGGAGCTCCGACATTTATTTTTCCCGGCGATCGAGCAGCCGTTTTTTATTTTTATTTTGCAGGATATTTTTTGCTCAAGAGGAAACACTTAAGCTATATCAAGCATTCCCATGATGACAATATTCAAGAGCAAGTTTCAGATGTTTCATGGGGCTCAAAACGGACAAAAACGGGCAAATGTGCAGATTTCCCTCAAGAAGGCGCCAAAATTCAAATTTTTAAGGTGTTAACCGATTAACCAAGTCAAGATCAGGTGAAATTTGAATTTTTGAAGGTGTTAATCGATTAACCCATATGGTTAACCGATTAACCAAGGCAATTTCAGCCCTACACATGAGTTTTCAATAGAGGTCACTTTGGGGTCCATTTTGATTACTTGTGAATTTGATTTTACACCAGAAGAAGGATCTAGAACCACTTTTAATTTTGATTAAGTCTCAAATTAATTCAAGTTCCCTCCAATTTCCCATTCCAATTTTCACAAACCACACTCCAAACCACATTTGGATCCTAACCAAGAGCATATTTAAATGATTTTCTTCAAACCCCACACACACAATCCTCATAATTCCATTTCATTTTCAGAATTCATACACTCTTGAATTTTCTCTCAACTTTTTCACTCCCTAACTCCATTAGTGCTCTCACCTTGAATTCTTTAATTCTCCTTTGGAATCATTGGATTCTAGAGCTAAACCTTCATCCTTATCATCTCCAATTCTCCATTCAATTTTCATGCTAGTTTGCATCTGACCTTGGAAGCTGGTTTGGAAGAGCTTATTTGGATTATTATTGCTTAATTTTGGTGGATCTTCATTTCTACTATAAGTAATCACTTGGATCTTGAAGGATTTTCGGATTTCTTGCTTGGATCTGCTCAATTGAAGTTGAATCAACAATTACCAAAGCAAATATCCGCTTTGTAGGTTGGAATTCTAGATTCGATGCTATTTTGAGCTTATTTGCATAATCATCATGTTGATCTTCATTTTTGATTGATTTTTTTGATGGTTAATCCATGTGATTCATGATCTTGCTGTTTGAATGTGTTTACATGCTGTTGGATCACTGTTTTCTGGTGTTAATTTTGTGCATAATTGATTATGTGATCATCTGGATTATTGGAGAAGTGATTAATTGCTGAAAGTGCTTTTGAGCTGCTGTTTTCTACCTTTGGTACAATGTTAATCGGTTAACCAGTTGCAGTACAAACTGGTTAATCGATTAACCAGTGCGAATTTTCAAATTTTCAAACATTTTTAACTGGTTAATCGGTTAACCATATATGTTAACCGGTTAACACTGAACCAGAATGTCATGTTTGCTGTTTTTGAGCTTGTTTTGGGTATCATTTCCCTTTGAATCTTTATGGATCAGTATGATGCATTTGAGTGAGATGTTTTGGATATTGTGTTGTTGTTCTTGATTGTTTAATCATGATTTCTTCGACACACGTGTTCGATTTCCACTTGAATGCATACTTTTGTAGTTGTTGTTCAATGTGATGAGTGTCCATCTTTTGCTTGCATTTTGTTTTGTTTTGCATCTCTTTGCTTGCATTCAAGAGGTTGAGATGTGCTTGTGGTGGTTGCTGCCCCACACTTTCTTCCTCCCTCTTTTCATTGTGTTGCATTTCATGTTTGCATCATTTTCTTCCTTTTCACTTGTGATTGATTTATCTTGTGCCTTCTTGGTTCCTTTGCCATGATCCCTTAGGATTCCTAGTCCCTTTGGGAGTAGGAGAGACATTAAGTGTTCAATCCAAGCATGCTAACATTAGGGTCGATTTTCCCCTCTTAATCCCAATCTTAGGAGCACATTGCATGATAACATTAGGGTTGAGTTAGTTTCCCCTTAGTTGTGTCTTCTCTCTTCTCATCTCAAAACTTCTTCAAAACATCTAATAAAGGATAATAAGTGTTGTACGCTACGAGCCTTAAGTACTTGGGAGGTGATGTTTGAGGGGCCTCCACTCAAATGTCTAGAGTGTTTAGCGTATGTCCTTTGGACGATATGCGACACATTCGTTCCTAAGTCATAGTCTTTAGTGCAACATGAGTTACAAACTTAACTCAATTCACTTCTTTCATAAAAGACTCTAAAACAAACATCAAATTTTTTTATCCTTCGGGATTAATTGAAAATCATTTTCATAAAAAGAGTGTTGTTAACTCTTGGTTCTATCACAAACAGGTAACGCCTAAGTCTCCAATGGTCGAGCAGCAATACACCTAACTGGTAGAACTAAGGTTTAACCCTACTCGGGTAAAACACTTGAACCAATTTGTGGTCATGTCATCCCGAACTACGTTTGCTCTGATTTCTCGTACCAGACGAGGATACGTAGGCAAAAGACGAAAATGTCTTCGCGAGCAACCTTCCCCACCTCCACCCGTAGTTTTCCAAACTATATTGACTATGACTTTCCCATTGCACGAGGGAATACGTAGGCATAGAGCGGCGATGCTCTATCGTGTCTCTTTTCTTTTCTTTTGTCCCTATGGCCTATAGCTTAGATAGATTGACACCCTTTAGATAGATAACAAGCATGGATCCCGTCGAGTACGACGGACGTGAGGGGTGCTCATACCTTCCCCTTGTGTAACCGACTCCCGAACCAAAGGTTTGGTTGCGATGACCTGTCATTTCCTTTTTTTCGTAGGTTTTCTCTAATTGTTTCCTTTCCCTCTCTTTGGGATAAATAACGAACGGTGGCGACTCTTCTGTCTTTGCCGGCCCCTCTTCGCAACGATGCGACACCAATGTAATCCCGACTGTTGTTAATCCTCAGGGCGGAGGTCACCAATCAGGAGTTCATATGACGGGTGCAGGAGGTGGTGTGGGTGCTACACATGGAGATGCAGGCCCTCACTAGGAAGAAGATGACCAAGATGACATATTTTCAATGAGAGACTTGGATATGGGTCCCTCTACAGAGGCTGACAAAAGTTTCAAGATGATTGAGGAGAAGATGAAGAGCCTCAAGAACCAAAATTCTTTGGGACTCGACATGCCTAATCTGGGATTAATACCAGAGGTCAAGATTCCCCCCAAATTCAAAGTTCCTGATTTTGACAAGTACAAAGGGACGACCTGTCCTAGAGTACATCTCAGAGCTTATTACCAGAAGATGTCAGCCTATTTAGATGATGAGAAATTAATAATGCACTTCTTTCAGGACAACTTGGCAGGTTCTTCTCTAGAATGGTATATGGGTCTGGAAGGGACACATATCAGGAGTTAGAGGGATTTAGAGGAAGCTTTTGTTCGTAATTGTCAATATAATAGTGATTTGGAACCAAACAGAATGCAGTTACAAAACTTATCACAGAGAAACAATGAAGGATTTAAGGAATATGCCTAGAGATGGCGGGAACTAGCAGCTCGAGTTCAACCCCCGATGGTGGAACGGGAATTAATTGATATGTTCATGGCAACCTTGATAGGAATATACTATGAGAAGCTAATTGGGAGCATGTCCGGGAGTTTTTCTGACTTAATCATAATAGGTGAGAGGGTAGAAAATGGAATAAAACTGGGAAAGATACAGAGTGGAAAAGGGTCTACTTCAGGAGGAATGAGGAAGATATATGGGAATTCAAAGAAAAGTGAAAGAGACATGAATGTCGTATCAGTCTACAGAAACAGAGACCGAGCACAACATCAACAATGGTACCAGCCTCAACGTCATCAAAAAATTACTAGTATAGCCATTCCGACTGTACCTCAGCAACCTACCATTGCACCTCGCCATTATCCAGACAGAGGAAGGATGGCCAACAGGCAGTTCGACACGCCTCCCATGACTTACTCTCAATTGCTGCAACATCTGCTACAGTTACAGCTTGTTCAAAAAAGGACTTTGGCGCCGCTTACTGGCATACCTCCACCAGGCTATGACGCAAATGCTAGGTGTGATTTTCATTCCGGTGCTCCGGGTCATAACGTTGATAATTGTAAAGCTTTTAAGCATAAAGTGCAATATTTGCTTAACTCCAAAGCAATCAATTTCACAAATGAGACCCCAAATGTGAATCAAAATCCTATGCCGAATCACGGGGTGGCCGGAGCTAATGTTGTTATCAAGGGAGAAAGGTTAAATCTGATAACTAATGTTACGGAGTTGAAGACGCCATTGAGTTATGTGAAAAGAAAATTGTTGAATGGTGGTGTTTTCCCTGGTTGTTTAGAAGGTTGTGAGGGATGTGGTATGCACCCTGAAGGATGTGTTGAGTTGAGAAATTATATTCAAGGTTTGATTAATGAGGGCAATTTTCAATTTGACAGAATAGTAGGGGAAGAAGATGTGAAGGAAGTTGATAATGAGCAGGGGGAAATCACAACGATTTCGATCCCATACAGAACAATCAATATTTCAGCGCCGCCGAGGTTAGCACCAGTAATCATTACCACGCCAGGACCGATGCCTTATGAGAGCACCAAGGCTATTCCTTGGAATTATGGGCAGAGGTATTTTGCAATGGGTACAAACAGGAGTTGGTAGAGAAACCAACTGGGGAATCATCTGTTGACAATGTTATTAGAGAAGGAGGTTTGACTAGGAGTGGCAAAGTTTTTTCTCCGCCGAATACTAATGTGGAAAGAAACGACAAAGGTAATGGTAAAGCTGTAGTGAAAGAAAGTCAGCAACAGGGGGAGAAAGACTCCTTGGCCAAAGATGCTGAAGAATTTATGCGACTCATCCGCAAAAGTGATTATAAAATTGTGGATCACTTACAGCAAACATCTTCTAAGATCTCAATCTTGTCATTGTTGTTATGCTCTGAGGCACATAGAAATTCATTGTTGAGGATTTTGAATACGGCTTATGTACCACAAGAAATTTCTATTAATCAACTGGAAGGAGTAATGGCTCATGTTAACGCTGGTAATGGTTTGGGATTTACTGATTTGGATCTAACTCCTTCTCGAAGAAATCATAACCATGCTCTACACATATCCATAGAGTGTAGGGGGTTGTTCTGTCTCATGTGTTAGTTGATACGGGATCATCACTCAATGTGGTTCCCAAGAAAGCATTGATGAAGTTGGACACCCAAGGTTTGATCTGTACTCCTAGTGATTTGGTGGTGAGAGCTTTTGGTGGGACTAGAAGGTCAGTGTTTGGTGAAGTCACATTGCCAATTCAGGTAGGCCCATAAATTTTTGATGCAGTCTTCTATATCATGGATATCCAGCCTGCTTATAGGTATTTACTTGGCTGACCATGGATACATTCTGCAGGGGAAGTTACCTCGACTTTGCACTAGAAACTGAAGTATATGGTGGAGGGAAAGATTGTCACGATCTATGGAGAAGAAGATATCATGATCAGTCAACTGTCATCTTTCAAGTACGTAGAAGTGGATGGCAAGATTCATGAGACACTATGTCAGGATTTTGAAGCGATACAGGTTCAGGAAAAACCTCCTGCTGATAACAAGGTTCTAGAAATTTCAATGTTATCGTTCAAAGAAGCCCGCGCTATTGTAGAATCTGGTTCTTTGCAGAAGTGGGGCCAGGTTCTCAGTGTTCCTAACAAGCAAGACAGGTTTGGCCTGGGGTATAACCCATCTTCTTCTCAGAGTGTTCTGAGGTACAGAGGACCTGTTCAGTTCACCAGTGTTGGGGTTATTTTTGATAGGATTAATGTTGTGGGAGATGATGAAGGAGATAGTGACTGCGACATGGATGCTTGGATTCATCCATGTGTTCCTGGACAGAAGATATGCAATTGGACTGTGGAGGAAATCGTTCAAGTCACTTCTGAAGAGTAATTTCTTTGTTTTTGATTATTTGTGGTCCTACGTTCTGCCCAAGACGTAGTGCCTTTCCTTTGTAGGGCCCCTTTAGTTTATGCTCAAACCTTTTTATCATTAATGAAAGGCGTTGTTTTTGTATTCAAATGTTTTGATCCTTGTTTTTCTTCTTATATTTCCAACATTAAAATGGAAATGTGTTTGTGTTTGTTTGCATATCATATTAAGCATAAAACATCAATCATGCAGGTTTCACATTTCAGATACCATCGATTCAGATTCGGCTATGACTCGATATGATTTTGACAATCCTATTTTTCAAGCCGAAGAAGAGACTGATGAAGATTGTGACCTACCTGAAGAACTGGCCAGGCTGTTGAGACAAGAGGAAAAAGTCATTCTGCCTCATCAAGAGGATGTTGAAATTGTCAATCTGGGCATTGAAGAGGATAGGAAAGAAGTCAGGGTCGGGGCTGTATTGGAAGACGATGTCAAAAGAAGATTGGTTGAAATGCTCCGCGAGTATAGAGATGTATTTGCATGGTCGTATAAAGATATGCCAGGGTTGGATACCGACATAGTGATGCACCGTCTACCTCTTCGGGAAGAATTTCCGCCTGTGAAAAAAAAGTTGAGAAGAACCAGGCCTGATATGGTAGTCAAGATTAAGGAAGAGGTTCAGAAGCAATTGGATGTTGGTTTTCTCTCCGTCCAAATTATCCTCCATGGGTCACTAATATTGTTCTTGTGCCCAAGAAGGATGGAAAGGTCAGGATGTGTGTCGACTATCGAGATCTGAATAGAGCGAGCCCGAAAGATGATTTCCCGCTCCCCCGCATTGATTTTTTAGTTGATAATACTGCTCAATACTCTGTGTTTTCCTTCATGGATGGCTTCTCTGGGTATAACCAAATCAAAATGGCCTCAGAGGACATGGAGAAAACTACTTTTATCACGCCATGGGGGATCTTTTGCTACAAAATTATGCCCTTTGGATTGAAAAATGCAGGGGCAACTTATCAGTGGGCAATGGTGACTCTATTTCATGATATGAATCATCATGAGATCGAAGTGTATGTTGATGACATGATTGCAAAGTCGCAGATGGAGGAGGGTCATTTGGTTAATCCGTTGAAGTTTTTTGAAAGGTTAATGAAATTCAGGTTGAGGTTGAATCCAAACAAGTGCACCTTTGGGGTGAGATCTGGGAAGTTGTTGGGTTTCATCGTCAGCGAAAGAAGAATTGAGGTCGATCCTGCAAAGATAAAAGCTATTCAAGAAATGCCAGAGCCAAGAACGGAGAAAGAAGTCTGTGGTTTCCTTGGAAGACTAAATTACATTGCGATATTCATATCTCACCTTACAACCACTTGTGAGCCCATTTTCAAGCTGTTGAGAAAGGATCAAGCGATTGTTTGGAATGAAAATTGTCAGAAAGCTTTTGAAAAGATAAAAGAGTATTTGCAGAAACCTCTGATATTGATGCCTCCAGTTGCAGGAAGACCTTTGATCATGTATTTAACAATTATTGAGAATTCAATGGGTTGTGTGCTTGGTCAACACGACGAGACGGGTAGAAAAGAGCACATTATATACTACTTGAGTAAAACGTTCATAGAGTGTGAGTCAAGATACTAGATGCTAGAGAAGACATGTTGCGCACTTGCTTGGGCAGCCAAACGCCTAAGGCAATACATGTTAAATCATACGACCATGTTGATTTCGAAGATGGATCCGTCAAGTATGTTTTTAAAAAGTAGGCGCTTTCCGAGAGAACTGCTAGATGGTAGATGGTTATGACAAAGTATGACATTCAATATGTTTCCCAAAAAGCCATTAAGGGGAGTGTTTTGTCAGAATATCTCGCAGAACAGCCGATTGAGGATTATCAACCATTGAGGTTTGATTTTCCTGACAAAGACATAATTTTTTGAAGATGAAGAACTGTGATGAGCCTCTACCAGATGAAGGTCCCGAAATTGGCTCTCAGTGGAAGATAGTTTTTGACGGTGGTGTCAATTCATATGGTAACAGAATTGGGGTGATCATTACAACTCCTCACGGTTCTCACATACCGTTCACCGCCCGTTTAATGTTTGCCTGCACCAATAATGAATTTGAATATGAAGCATGTATCATGGGTATAGAAGAAGCTATTGATTTGAGAATCAAGAATCTTGATGTGTATGGTGATTCAGCTTTAGTCATCAATCAGTTCAAAGAAGAGTGGGAAACCCGTCAACCCAATCTGGTGCCATATATGAATTATGCAAGAAGATTGTTGCCTTTCTTTGATAGGGTAGAATTTCATAATGTGCCGAGAACTGAGAATCAAATGGCGGACGCTTTGGCAACATTATCATTAATGTATAAAGTGAATTACTAGAATGAAGCTCCAATGATCACTATCATGCGCCTCGATAGGCCAGCTTCCATATTTGCAGTAGAAGAAGCATCGGATGGGAAGCCTTGGTATTTTGACCTCAGAAATTTCCTTAAGAATCAAGAGTATCCGCCTGGGGCATCGAGTAGAGATAAGAAGACTCTGAGGAGGCTGTCGGGAAACTTTTACTTGAACAAGGATGATGTGCTATACAAAATAAATTTCGACCTGGTATTGCTACGTTGTGTGGATGAAAATGAGGCAAGCTTGTTAATGGAAGAGGTCCACGAAGGTTCTTTCGGTATGCATGCTGGCAGGCATGCGATGTCTAGAAAGTTGTTGAGAGCAGAGTATTATTGGATGACTATGGAATCTGATTGTCTTAAGTATGCCAAGAAATGTCATAAGTGTCAAATTTATGCTGACAAAATGCATGCACCACCGAGTCCTCTGAATGTTTTGATGTCTCCTTGGCCCTTTGCAATGTGGGACATCGACATGATTGGTAAGATTGAACCAACCGCCTCCAATGGACATCATTTTATCTTAGTGGCAATCAATTATTTCACCAAGTGGGTAGAGTCAGCTTCCTTCACCAATGTGACCAGGCAAGTAGTTGCTCGCTTTATCAAGAAGGACATCATCTGCCGTTATGGAGTGCCAAAACGAATCATTACTGACAATGGTTTGAATTTGAACAATAAGATGATGAAAGAATTGTGCCAGAGTTTCAAGATTGAACACCACAACTTTTCTCCGTACCGTCAAAAGATGAATGGTGCTGTCGAGGCAGCCAATAAGAATATCAAGAAGATTTTACAGAAAATGGTGGTGACTTACAAAGATTGGCGCGAGATTTTTCCCTTTGCTTTACATGGCTATCGTACTTCGGTGCGTATGTCGACTAGGGAAACCCCTTTCTCGTTGGTGTATGGTACAGAAGCGGTCCTACCATTTGAAGTCGAGATTCCTTCCCCGAGGGTATTGGTTGATGTGAAGCTTGATGAAGCAGAATGGGTAAAGGCTAGGTTGAATCAACTTAGTCTGATTGATGAAAAAAGATTGGCAGTTATCGCTCATGGCCTGTTGTATCAGAGCAGGATGAAGAAGACATTTGATCAGAAGGTGCGCCCTCAACATTTTCAAGCAGGTGACTTAGTGTTGAAGAGGATCCTCCCTCCACAAACGGATCATAGGGGCAAATGGACTCCTAATTACAAAGGCCCATATGTAGTAAGGAAAGTTTTCTCTGGAGGAGCTTTATTACTATCAACCATGGATGGTGAAGATTTTACGTCCCTTGTGAACGCGGATGTAGTCAAAAAATACTTTGCTTGAAAGAGACCCGCTGGACATAAAAAAGGAAAATCCAGGCAAAAATTGGGCATACCGACGAACCATAAAAAGAAAAGGTTCAGGCAAAAATTAGGGATAAAAAGAAAAATCAATAAACCCGCAAACTTGAAAACCTGAAAAGGCGACTTTGGCAAAAATGGGTATCCCGGTGGATCAAAAACCCGCAAGGGTGATTCATGAAAAAGTTAGGGATTTAAAAGCAAATGACTACGGTATGCGTCTGACCCGTGAGCACAGTTGGATTCTTGGGGGACCCGAGGGTTAATAAGTCAGTCTTTTCAAAAAGTGAAACATCGGTGAATCATCAAAGTCATGCGAGTCATAGTCAAATCGACACATGGTGGTTGTCTGTTTCCATATTGCCGACATTTGTATATCTTTTTGCGCAATTTCCTCTTTTCAGGAGTTGCATCAGTTGTAATTTTCCTATTTACATGCCATTTAATCAATGAAGTATTTTTCCACATAGAGCTTTCTCTTTTTTTTTTTTTTTTTTTACTGTTTTGTTTGCGAAAAGACGTCTGATATTTTTGATAA
Source organism: Lathyrus sativus (assembly GCA_963859935.3). NCBI lineage: Eukaryota > Viridiplantae > Streptophyta > Magnoliopsida > Fabales > Fabaceae > Lathyrus > Lathyrus sativus. The sequence continues at coordinate 265,836,125 of OZ012740.1, forward strand.
ACTATGCATACAAAAAATTTTGGGGCTTTGATAATCATGATTAAAACGATGATTTATTTGAATGATGTCACGAACGATGACCGAAATAGCCATTGTTGCATATATGACATGTTTTTATTTGTCATTTACATGATCCGCTCCACCAAGAACTGTTTCCAAGTCAGAAGTGCCTCACCAATGGTAGTGTGCACTTATCCCCAGCAGGTTAAGATTGAGATTATTCTCCGGAAATAGGTTCTATGTCATAGACTTTTCTCCCCAAGCAGAGATTAATGTTGATTCCCTCAACGAGTAAATCATAATGGTAGACATTTGCAACAGAATCTGATGGTTACTGGTTTTCTCCAAGGTGAAACGTTTGGGATAACTTTCCGATGAATGTTATTCTCAATTCCCAGTAGAAGGGAAGTTGTCCCCAGAAGAGTTCTATTCCAGAAGGCCGTTCAGGGCATATTCCTCGCCAAGTTTGCTCGCCGTTTCTCTCGGCGTCCTTTGTTGTTGGTGCTCCTTTGCATTTTCAGTTTACATAGCATCCTCCAAAACGCGTAGCATTTCCATTTCGTATGGAGCATTACGCCATATTCAAACATACGCATGTGAAGCATAAGCCAGGTTGTTACTTTTTGTTGCCAGACATCTCTCCAGCAGATAACGGCGTAACTTATGAACCTTTGTGGTACCAGATCCCAGTGTAAATCATTGGTGGATGCTCTCATCTTGTTTTTTCTCCCTAGTAGAGTTTGCTTGTTTAAGTTTTTTCTTTCCCCATCGGAGTTCTCTTTTTCAGGTTGTAAATTGGTTGATTCTACTTCCTGTTTATCCCGGATGCTATTCCGGCTCTTGGTTGGTAGTCCGTCGTTTTATGGATGTTATTCCAATTTTTGGTTGGTAGTATTCTTTTTGTTCCCCTGCGAAGTCGTTCTCCTGACTTTTGGTCGGTAGTCTCTTTTCTTGGTGATCCTAACTTTTGGTTAGTAGCTGTTGTCCCGACTTTTGGTTGGTAAAGTTTCCTTCATTCCCCGGAGAGTCGTTATCTCGGATTTTGGTTGGTAAGCCTCATTTTTGGTCAGGTTCGCATTCAGTAGGCGTTTCAGCGATCTTAACTTTTGGTTAGAAATTTTTTTCCGACTTTTGGTTGATGATTCCTAACTTTTGGTTAGTAGTTTTTTGTTCCGACTTTTGGTCGATGATTCCTAACTTTTGGTTAGCAGTTTTTGTTGCGAATTTTGGTCGATGACATTTTTTGGGTGATTCTAACTTTTGGTTAGTAGCTTATTTTTCACAATTCTTCAGATACAATTCCCTGGCAATCCTGACTTTTGGTTGGTAGCCTTTATTATCATTTTGATCAGTTAATGTTTCGGTCATCCCAACTCTTGGTTGGTACCCGTCATTTTTAAGTCCACTTTTGGCTGGCAAGCTCTTTGATGTACCATCCCGCAGGTTGCAAATTTTTGGGTTCTTTTATATTCAATCTCCTTTTACCTTGAACGTTGAAAGTGATTTCTTTTCATACTCCCAGGTCCAAGTCGATTGAATAGGGGCAGCTGTAGCACCCCAAATTTTGCCCAACCTTTTCTTCTATCTTGGCTTATGTTTCATAGCATCTTGCATTAGCATTTGTGCATACCATTGGTTCTAGACAGGGGGTCAAGATGTTGTATTCACTACTCAAAGGAGAAGATTCATGTTCAAAGTTAGGGTACAATTTCAAGTCACTAAGTCATTATTGTCATCAGAGTTGGTCTCAAGGTTGCTTGAGGAAAGAGAGTAGGTGTTTGGTTATCTCCTTCTATCTTGAAGGGGATTAGAGGCACATATGGTTATCTCCTTAGATGAGAAATGGTTCAAGAGCTCAATGTACACCTTGAGGGTCCTCTATGGGGGGTCACATAATCATTTGCAAGAACCTCAGTCAATGGATATGGGTGTTAGGGTTTCATCTGGTCAACAAAAGTCAACTGTGGATTTGAGAGAGCTCAAGGCTTGATTCTTGATCATTGAAGCCATGAGAAGTCATCCTAAGTCATTTCAAATGTTATGTTGAAACTAGGTCAAGGATATTAAAGAGTTCAAGAAGTTGCTAAATTAGGGTTTCAGCTGATTCTAAGTGTAAAATCCCCTCTTTTGATATTTAACTTCAAGGATAATTTTCACTATGAAGCAAGTCCTTCCTTATTTTACATCAAACATGAGACTTGTTCCTCATCTTTCAAGATTTCTTTTGAATACAAGAACTCTTACATTGGATTCATACATCTCAAGTTATGATGTTCACAAGTTGGTGTTACAAAATGAAGAGAATTTAGAGGCACTCAAGGGTAACTCACTTCCAAGGCATTTTTCACATGGAATCAAGATTTTCCTCATCCTTCAACAAACATGAGAGTTGTTCCATGTTGTCTAAGCTTTCCAAAAAGGGTTAGAACTCATCATTCTCATGTGTGAAGCTCAAGTTATGATCATCCCAAGTCAAGGTTATTTTTGGAAACCTAGTTTTAGGTCATTTCACTTCAAAGACCAAATTCATGAACTTCAAGGCCTCAAATCCAAATTCTTGCCACATGAAACTTGTTTGCCAAGACTTTAACTTCATCACGACTTCAAAATCCATGGCCCTTGATGATTTATGAGACCATTAAACTATGATGAGCATGAAAGCATGAAATTTTGGACCTAATGTGAGTTTCTTCCATTTCAAGTCACCAAATGAGTTTGTTTTTGATTTTTGAATACCATTTCATCATCATGTTGTGACCATGACAATTTTTACCCAAAATGAGCAAACATGAACCCACATTTCAAGTCATTTTGAACTTTTATGCCTTATGAATAAATTGTCCAAAACACATGACAAGTCCATTACCTCTAATCCAAATCGCCATCACACTTTTCTCTCCCCTTATTTGTCTTAAATGATAACCAAAAAGACTTGGACATCACGCCATAACCCGTGTACACTTCACTTTGGAATTTTTGGAAAATTTGTGTAAGCAAGCAAATCATTCATCATGGGCCTGCAAAAACAACACCAAGCCTTCATATTTAAACCATAGAGGAATCCTAACGTGAGGGCATGAGTGTATAGCTGCAGAAAGAGTGAATTCCATCAAAAAATTCACAAGATTTATCTCTCTTTGAATTCCATTTCTCTCTGGTTTTTCCTTCCATCTCTTGCTCATTTCTCAATCACTAAAGTATAAGGAGGAGATTGGAAGCCTTAGATTGAAGCTTGCGCTGCGTTTGAAGGACCAATGGAATTGCTCCATTAGGTAACTTTTCACCATCTGGAACTATCATTTTAGGCATGTATTTAAGTTCATTTTGGTTGCATCTGAAGTCCTACTACGTGTAGGCAATGTTTGAGTGCATGAGGTGTCTGTTTATTCAAGTTTCAGTTTGGATGTTGAATTTTCGTGGCTTAATTTAACTGTGATAGAGGGACCTTTATGAAAGACCATTGCATAATTGGAATCTACATGAAATTTCCTTTAAAATGGTACCCAGAGTTTTCATTTTTATCACATTTTTCAGACACCACCGGAGAAGACGACCGAAGCTAGGGCTTTGGCGTCTTAGGTCAAAGGCTGAGGTGGTTTGTGACTGGGCTTTGACTTGGCTGGTGTGGCACGTTGAAATCTGATGTGTCTTGACATATAGATTAATGAAACGGTGCGTTTCATTTTTATTCTGAGTTTTATTTGATTTTTGGATTGGGCTTTGTCTTTATGCTTTTCACACACCCTATTTTAGGCCCATCTGCGTGTTTTCAAAGGGAATCAGTTCATCCAGGATTTGCTACTACACCTCCCTTTCATTTCTTTTTCTTTTTATTTTTATTTCTTTTCCATTTTTTGTTTTAATTCCATTTTTAATAGTTTTAATCATTATAAAAATCAACAAAATTTTCTTTCTTATTATTTAACATGTTGAAATTTTTTTCAATATTTTTATTTTATTTCTCATTTATTTTTATTATTTTTAATCAATTTATTTTGTGAAGTGGTTTTATGGTTGGTCCTATTGATTTAGGCTTGAAGTTTGACTTCAATTGAATATCCCCTTTGACCAATTTTCGTCTCACACTTTGGTGTTTAATTGAGGATTATTTGAGGGCTGGTTTGAGGTCTTAATGATCACTTCTCGATTGTTTTTCATTTGATTTTATTTGACCCTCGATGTATGCTCGACAAGTTGAGTACATTACTTTGTTTGACACAATTGGTGATGCTTTGATGCAATTATTGCCATGACCTTTTGCACACTGATTTTGGATTGACTTCACTTGAGTTTGGTAATTTATTTGGATTTTATTTGGATTCATTTCTATTTTTAATTGATGCCTCAAAACTTCATTGTTTTAACTATGTGTGTGTGTGTGTGCATACCTTGACCTAGTTTTGGGATATGATCTTGTGTGATCCCTTAAGTGGTTGATAAATCTTGTTGGCTCTCATTGACATGTTTGAGATTCTGATGTTCGTGATTAGAGGTCCATTGAGTGTTGGTTTCACCTCACATGCCTTGTATGATCATATCTTCCACTTGTGCTTGACTTATGAGATATTTGCATGGACTTTGGTCCTCCAATTTGAGTGTGATTCTTCTTGACCTTGTTTGATAACTTAAATTTGAAATTGATGCATATTGTTTGACTTTGCTTCTGACCTTGGTGAATGGATACTTGATCTTGATGTTTTTGTGGCATGTGTCTTATTTTGAGAATGATTTGGATGTTTGAACTTCTTTTGAGGTGTGTTTGGATGTTTTCTTTTTAATTGATCATGGATGAATGTTTGACTTTGATGATCATGATGTATTTTCTGCCCCAATCTATTTCTCTCCTCATTTCTTTGTTTGTGGTTCAATTTTTGGAATGTTTCTCCATAAGGTGTTTAAGGCATGTGATCTTGTGTAGTTACTTTGTTTGTCTTTGTGTCTTGATTTTCCATCTTGTTGACTTGGATATGACATTTGTGTGTGTCACTGATGTTTGAAGGTGAGAAAATACTTAGAAGGGGGGTTGAATAAGTATGAAGATAAAACTTAGAAGTAAAAACTCAAGTATTTTTATCCTGGTTCGTTGAACTCAACTACTCCAGTCCACCCTTTCTAGAGTGATTTGCCTTTCTAAAACAAGGACTTAATCCACTATTTAATCAACTGATTACAATAGTAAGCACTAAGAACAACTGTTCAAAGTCTTCTCAAGAACTACTGATCCTAACTGGATCTTCTTAAGGTTCTCTTAAAATCAAATGTAATAATAAATACAAGTGTAAAAATGCTTCTAATAAAGCTTTATCACAACTGTGATTTTTCACTTAAGATTAAGAACAATGAAATAATTCTAGCAAGAATATATGAGTTGTATGAGAGATTTTTAATGAATTCTTTTCAAGTGTATTCATCAACTGAAGAAGATGAATGGAGACTTGCTTTTATAGGCACAGTGATCCAAGAGCTTTTCACGTTGAGAACAGTGTACAAAAAGGTTTGAGCCTTTTTGTCTTCACATCAAGTGACCTTTCCTAGAAGAAGAATGCACAGAGAAATCCTTTTTGTCTGTGTTCTTGTGTCTAGCATAAATAAGGAAAGAGTCGTTTGGATATTCCAACGGACATAATCTTTGAATTCTTCTTCAACAATTTTCAGCAAGAATCATCAGAGTCTAAGTTAGTCAGAGCCTTCTGATGTTCATCAGAGTTTTGCTGAATCAGAGTCTTTGCAGCAAGTGTGCTTTCAACGTGTATAAGTTCAGAGCAGAGTTTTGGGTCAGATCCTCAGTACTGGCAGCGTTAGTACTATCAGAGTCTTCTGAAGTAACTATGCTTGAATAACTCTTCATACAGACTTCTTCATTGCTTCAGATGCTTCTGGCTTGCTTCAGATTCTTCTGTAGCTTCTGCTTCAGATCCATCTGGAGGCAGCGCTCAGAATCTTCTGGTGGCAGCGTTCAGAATCTTCTAAGAGATGCTTCTGACGCTTCAGAGCCTTGCATATTTCTTATGTTCAGATCTAATTTGCTTCTGGAGCGGTATTTATCTTAACATCTGCAGCAAACATTCTCAAGCAAATTTTAGAATATATAATTCTTCAATACAAAATTTCATAATAGTTATCATCAAAACATAGAGATATTATTAAGAACCAATCTGTGTTCTAACAATCTCCCCCTTTTTGATGATGACAAAAACATCAGAAATTTTTTTCAATAGTAAAGAGAATAATTATAACTCCCCCTGAGATGATGAATCTCCCCCTGAATTGAATATTAATAAGGAATAGAAACTTCCCTTTTTGTCTTGAGTATTCTTTTCAGAATCAGAGCCTGAATGTTCTAAGCCTTCAATCTTGCTTGTTTCAAAGTCAGAGTCTGATACATTAAAAATGATCTGGAAGTCTCATAGTTTCTTTTAGGAATATATCAGATTTATCAAATGTTCTGAAACACTTAGAGTTTATGTTAGATAAAATTTGATATATCTGAAGTTTCATTTTGGTAGAGTTTATTTAAACAATTCAGATCTATTTTCTCCCCCTTTTTTGTCATAATCAAAAAGTAAAAAACTTTTAAAGGACAAATAAAAGGAAATACAGAAAAGATAAATCATGGAGAGAAAACATTGAGTCATTCATTCATTTAGTGCAAATAATACAAACATCAAATAAAAAATAAAATAAGTTTGTTTGGACAAAATCATCTTCAACAGATCAGTGATCTCAGAGGATGACTGTTCTTGCTTTGACATCCACTTAGCCATGGTTTCATTCTTCTGATCTTGTTTGGACATCCACTGAGCCATGTCTTCAGACTTCTTATCTTGCTTAGCCATCCATGACTTAATCTCTGATTGACCAGCTTCCAGAACTGCAATCTTATCTTCAAGATCTGGATACTCTTTCTTGATCTCAGATGAAGAAGGTGGGACAGATTCTGAAGCAGGAACAGAGTCAATTTCCATAGGTGATTAAAAGTCAAGAGCAGCAGATCCAGAGGGATGTTCTACAAGAGTCATAGCCAGAGGGTTGTCTTCAAATGCAGATTCAGTATTCACTTCTGTATTACATACTTCAGATGATGAAGGAGCATCTTTAAGAAGCAATGGTGCAGATCTTTTAACAGTCCAGAACAAACTTCTAGCAGTTTCAGCAAATCTGAGCTTCGCATCATCAGAACATACGTTCTTCAGATTTGATGCTACAATATTGAATCTGTTGATGAAGCTATTCCAAATAACATCAGATTCATTTGCATCAATTATTGATAAGAACTTCCTCTGTACAGAGCCTAAATGCATCTCTATTTCTTTCAAAAAACTTGTAAATAAATGATCAACATTCAGCCTAGGTTTTGGTTTTAGAAGAGTTTCCAATGTGATTGGCTTAGGTTGAGGTGAGGGTGGAATGGTGAATTTTGGAATGGTGATCAGAGGACGAGGGTAGAAGGGTATGGATGGAGGATCAGATGAAATGACAGTTTTGGATCTGATTAAAGCATTCAATAGAAATGGTTTTGCATTTGATGCATAAGAAACAACATCAAATGTGGTAGAGGTGTAAGGAGTGAATGCAGATTTATCAGATAAAAGAGGTTCTGATGAAATCATTTCCGGCAGTTCTTTTATATAGGTTTGAAGAACAGATGGTAGAATGATGGAAAGCTTGGGTTTAAGAGAGGTGATAGTGTCAGATGGTTCAATTCTGTCATAGAAATTTTTAACTTTCAAAACATGAGAAAGTGGATCAGTGAGGAATGGTTTAAAGGAAGCAAAGGATACAAATTCAAATCTCCTTGGCTTAGGTTTTGGAATGGCTATTTGAGTGAGAGAGTTTAATGAAACAGGTGGTTCTGGTTGATTAACTGCAAGATTTCTGAGAGAGGGAGGTGACAGAATATCTGGGTGTATATCAGATTCTGATGAGTTTGAGGATGTGGTTGGAGAACAAGACGTAGAAGACACTTCAAAAACAGTTTTGAGAGGTGTAACTTCTAGAACCTCTGTCTCAGGTATATTTGTTTCACATGGGTTGGTTGGTTCTGATTGATGCTCAGAAGGTTTTGATGGAGGTTCAAATGCAGGTTGTTTAGATGCAGGTGGTTCAGAAGTAGGTTGTTCAGATATAGGTGGTTCAGAAATAACTTGTGCAGATGCAATAGGTTCAGATGTGTTTGATTGTTGTTTTTCTGGTTGTTGTTGTTGTTCTGGTTGTTGTTGTTGCTCTTGTTGTTGTTGTTGTTCTGGTTGTTGTTGTGGTGTAGATTGTTCTGTTGGTTTTGTTATAGGTGGTGGAGTTTGATTTGTTGGTGTTGTTATTGTTGTTGGTTCAGATGATGGAATAACAGAGGGTTTTAATGGAGTAGTGGAAATGGGATCAAATGATTTTTGTGGGGAAGGAATTTTTAATGGTTCAGATTTTTGAGATGGAGCAGGAACAGATTGTTTTTGAGTAGGAGGGGGTTTTGGAATAGAACTAAATGTTGATTCATTTAAAACAATGTTATCGAAATAAGATACAAAAGATTTAGTACCTTTAATCTTGATACGCATTGTGGGAACAGAGGGGGCGTCTCCAGATGCTTTCCTCTTGATCAGCTTCTGAGGCTTGTCAGCAACTTTTGGCTTCTTCTGAGTAGCAACTTCTTCTGCTTCTAATTGACCTCTTTTCCTTGTGTTCTCATTGCATACATCAGGCATTGGTTCTCTTGCTCTTTTCAGAATATCTGCAGGAATGGGCGTTCCATCTGCCTTGCATGCATCAATATATCTCACAATTATTTCCCTTGGTTCTTCAGCACAAAACAGTGGATAGTTTTCAACTGGAATTTGCTTCTGACTGATTTCAGAAATATTCAGCTTCTTGGGTGCAGATGAGAGTTCCTCTACAATTTTTAGTCTCTGAAGACTCTTTGCATTCAGAGGTTTTCCAACAATGGATTCAAGTTCATCCTTGACTCCAGCTTCATACAGAGTAGTCACCAGACCATTCTCTGTCAGAATGTATGAAATTAACCTTCCAAAGGGAATCCATGTTCTGATCTTCTGACCCTTATCCTTTACAGATTCTCTTGAAGCATTGATATGATTCCATAAATGCATAAACAGAATGTAAGGGAGATCTACCTTAGTGCTCTGACTTAAACAGTACATGAAGTAGAGTTGTTCATTGTTCACATAATCTGGAGAATTTTTAGATTTTCTATGATGAATGCATCCCAGAAAAATCTTTGCCCAGATTTTATAGTCAGGCTTCAGATCTTTAAATTTGTTAGAGGCCTGTCCAGAAGTGATGACTTCCTCATAAACTTCTTCCATGTCTACACGCTCAGCTGGCAGATGACATATTCCATCAGTCTCCTCATACCCTATGAGTTTCCTAATTAGATCTTCAGTAATTATAATCTCCTTACCCAGAACAGAAGACAAGATGAATTTGGGATAAACAGAAGCATGTATCCATAATTCTTTCACCAGATGAGGGTAAACTGGTCCAAATAACCTGTCAAAGTATTTTACCCAGCCTTGTGCATCAATTATTGAACGAAATTCAAATCCATTTTCAGCTAGCGAATCAAATTCCACCATTGATTCACAGAGAACTTCAAGTTTGTCAACACGAGTTAACAAATTCCTTTTAGGTACAGTAAATGGAGTCACACCCATATTTGCAGAAGTAACTGCAGCCATGGTTGATTGAAACTGAGCTGCTGTAGAAGATGAGGTTGCCATTGAAGATGATAAATATGATTTTGACGAGGGTTTAAGGTTTTTGTGAAGAGAGAATAGAAGACAGAAATGCATAAACTTGCTTGTGTTGTGAAAAGTGTGAAATGGGTGTGAGATGTGGTATTTATAGAAAACAATTAAGGCACTCAACAGACATACAAAGCACGTTTTTTACATAGCATTTAATGACAATTAATGAAAGAGAATAAAAATCATTTCAAGCATTAATTGATTCTGACAAATTGGGGGGGAAATCAAGAATTTCACTATTCAAACCATACCTCAAACGTCTCTTCAGTAGTGTACACGCTATCTTTTCAGATTTAGAGTGGCACGTGTTTGCTTGCATGTGCTTCTGAATTCTCTTGAGAAATGAAACATTAGCCAACGTTCAGATCCTCTAAGATTGGTTAGTTCAGATACACACAAATGAACATAAATCTAATAAGCAACAGATGAAATACTTCAGAGTTATAAACACTTTACATCTGAAAAATTTGCTTCTGACAAATATTATTCTGGACACAAATCCATACCAATATTTTTCAGAATGAATTTGAACCTATCTTCAGTAAGGGGTTTTGTGAAAATATCTGCCCATTGATGATCTGTATCAACAAAGGCTAAGTTTATAATTCCCTTCTGAACATAGTCTCTGATGAAATGATGTTTAATTTCTATATGTTTTGCCTTAGAGTGTAAAATGGGGTTTTTAGACAAACATATAGCAGAAGTATTATCACAGAATATAGAAACGTTACTTTCAAATATCTGATAGTCTTCTAGTTGACTTTTCATCCAGAGCATCTGCGCGCTACATTTAGAAGCAGCAATATATTCTGCCTCTATAGTTGATAGTGCAATTGTGGGTTGCTTCTTGCTGTACCCAGAGATTAGATTTCTTCCTAGAAATTGACAACTTCCAGAAGTACTCTTTCTTTCCACTCTGTCTCCAGCGTAATCAGCATCACAGAATCCAACTAATTTGAAATCATCAGATTTTCTGTAACACAAACCCACATTAGAAGTACCTTTCAGATACCTTAGAATCCTCTTAACAGCTGTTAAGTGTGATTCTCTAGGATCTGATTGGAATCTTGCACATAAGCATGCACTGAACAAAATGTCAGGTCTAGAAGCAGTTAAGTAGAGAAGAGATCCTATCATACCTCTGTAGAGTTTCTGATCTACTTTCTTACTTACCTCTTCCTTGCCTAGTGTACTAGTTGGATGCATGAGAGTCTTTGCCATCTTACTATCAGTCATGTTAAATTTCTTTAGAAGTTCTTTAACATATTTGGTCTGATGAATGTAAGTGCACTCTGGAGTTTCGTTGACTTGAATTCCCAGAAAGAATCTCAATTCTCCCATCATGCTCATTTCAAATTCTGCCTGCATACATTGAGCAAACTCCTTTCCCAACATAGTATTGGTAGATCCAAATATAATATCATCCACATATATTTGACAAATTAGAAGATCTTTCTTAAATGTTTTACAAAAGAGTGTTGTGTCCACTTTGCCTCTGATGAAATTTTTCTCCAGAAGAAAATTGCTTAACCTCTCATACCAAGCTCTGGGAGCTTGTTTTAAACCATACAGAGATTTCTTTAGTTTGAAAACATGTTCTGGAAAGTTTTCATTCTCAAAACCAGGAGGCTGGTGAACATAAACTTCTTCTTCTATAATACCATTTAGAAAGGCACTTTTAACATCCATCTGATATAGAATGATGTTATATTGTGTAGCAAAAGAAATGAGTAAACGAATAGACTCTAACCTTGCAACAGGAGCATAAGTCTCTGTATAATCAATTCCTTCTTGCTGACTGTACCCTTGAGCAACTAGCCTTGCCTTATTTCTTTCAACTTCTCCTTTCTCATTAAGCTTGTTTCTGAAGACCCACTTAGTTCCAATTATGTTGAATCCTTTTGGTCTTAGAACTAAATCCCACACATTATTTCTTGTGAATTGAGTTAGCTCTTCTTGCATGGAAATAATCCAGTCATTGTCTTGTAGAGCTTCATCCACAGAGGTTGGTTCAATTATTGACACCAATCCAAATAATAATGCTTCAGATGATCTGAGGAAGGATCTTGTTCTGATAGGGTCATCCTTCTTTCCAATGATCACATTCTCTGGATGAGAAGCTTTGATTCTGGAAGATGATCCTCTAACAGTTGATTCTTCAGAAATGTTTAAGTTGTTCATCTGAGAAGTCAAAGGAATTGCATCTGGCGTTGCTTCTGGTTCCTTCACTTGAGCTTTGTCTGCCTCTGAGTCTTCAGAGTCTGTGAGAATTACTTCTCTATCTGCAGAACTTTCAAACTGCTTTGGCTTTTCAATGCCAAGCTTATCATCAAATCTAACATGAATATATTCTTCCACAATCTGTGTTTCAGTATTGTATACTCTGTAGCCTTTAGAGCGTTCAGAATACCCAAGCATGAAACACTTCTGTGCTTTAGAATCAAACTTGTTCAGATTTTCTTTAGTATTTAACATATAGCAAATACATCCAAAAGGATGAAAATATGAAATGTTGGGCTTTCTGTTCCTCCACAATTCATAGGGAGTCTTTTCCAGAAGAGGTCTTACAGACAATCTGTTCTGAATGTAACAGGCTGTGTTGATTGCTTCTGCCCAAAAGTACTTTTCCAGATTAGTCTCATTGATCATGGTTCTGGCCATTTCTTGCAGAGTTCTATTTTTCTTCTCTACAACTCCATTCTGTTGTGGAGTTCTAGGACAGGAAAAATCATGAGCAATGCCATTTTCATTAAAATATTATTCAAAATATTTGTTTTCAAATTCACCACCATGATCACTTCTGACTTTTATAATTTTGAAATCTTTTTCATTCTGGGCTTGTTTGCAGAAGTCAAAGAACACAGAATGTGACTCATCCTTGTGTTTTAAGAACTTTACCCATGTCCATCTACTATAGTCATCAACAATGACTAATCCACACTTTTTGCCTTTGATGGATGCAATTTTCACTGGTCCAAACAGATCAATATGAAGTAATTCTAATGGTCTGGAAGTAGAAACAACATTTTTAGATTTAAAGGAAGATTTTGAAAACTTTCCCTTTTGAAATGCTTCACAGAGAGCATCTGACGTGAACTTCAACTTAGGGAGTCCTCTGACAAGATTAAGTTTATTAATCTGAGATATACATCTCATATTAATATGCCCCAATCTTCTGTGCCAGACCCATTGCTCCTCATTAACAGACAAGAGGCATTTAACATTCTGAACCTTAAGTTCTGAAAGATTTATTTTATAAATGTTGTTCTTCCTCTTTCCACTAAATAGAATTAAGCCATCCTTTTGACTAATAGCTTTACAACATTTTTGATTAAAGACTATGTCATAACCATTGTCACTTAATTGACTTATGGACAATAGATTATGCTTTAATCCTTCTACAAGTAAAACATTAGTAATAGAGGGAAGGTTACCATTTCCAATAGTTCCAGATCCAATGATCTTGCCCTTCTGATTCCTTCCAAATTTCACTTCTCCTCCAGATTTAAGCTCCAAGCTTTGGAACATAAACCTTTCTCCCGTCATATGTCGCGGGCATCCAGAGTCCAGGTACCATGACTGGCATCCTGACCTTGCTGCTAAGAACATCTGCAACATGAATTATTTTACTCTTAGGTTCCCAGATCTTCTTGGGTCCTTTTGGGTTAGTTGTTCTGAAGGTTCGTCTAAACTTCTTTTTTTCAACATAAGGTTTATTCTGACTAGCCTTAGATTTAAACACATGACTGTTCTTTTCAGAACGAGTGTGTTTAATATCATTCAAGTGATCAAATTTAAAATGGGAATATAAAGGAGTCTTCTTGATGATAATTTTATCAACAGGTTTTGGATTTAAATCCTTTCCAGAGGAAGAATTATATCCAATTCCTTTTCTGTTATTTCTGCTAACTCCATAGATCATAGAAGCCATTTTGCTTTTGTCTATGCTTTTAGCAAGAAACTTCTTAAAGCTGTAGTCATATTTTTCCAAAATATTTTTGCATTCAGACTCAGTTTCAGAATCAGAGTCTTGTTGAGCTAATTCAAAATCATTTTTCATTTTTAAGTTCTTTTCATTTAGCTCAGCCACTTCTAATTTGAGAATGTTATTCTCAGATACAAGATTGCTTTGACGCTCCTTGTATTTGAGCTTAATATTGTTATAGCTCTTCAGAACCTCTGATAACACTTTGATAAGTTCATCTTTAGTGAGTTTAGCCATTACCTCTTCAGCGTCAGAATCAGATTCAGATCCTGAAATTCCTCCCTCCTGATCTTCTATGTCTGCCATCAATGCTACGTTGGCACATTCCTCTTCTGACTTAGATTCAGATTCAGATGTATCTGAATCATCCCAGGTTGCCATTAGAACCTTCTTTTTCTTATCATATTTTCTTTTAGGCTTTTCTTTCAACAGCTTTGGACATTCATTTTTGTAATTCCCAGGTTCTTTACATTCGTAGCAGACAACCTCCTTTTTGCCAGATCTTCTGTGTCCAGAAGATTCTTTTCTTTGGTCAGGCTTCCTGAAGTTTCTAAACTTCTTTCCTTTATGCTTCCAGAGTTTGTTTATTCTTCTGGACATCATGGATAATTCATCTTCATCTTCAGATGAGGATTCTTCAAAGCTTTCCTCTATTACCTGCAACACTTTAGCAGATTTATTAGATTTTAAGGCAATTGACTTACCTTTCTTTTGAGGCTCATCTTCCTCAAGTTCAATTTCATGGCTCCTCAGTGAGCTGATTAGTTCCTCCAAGGAAATCTGGTTCAGATCATTAGCCATTTTCAACGCAGTCACCATAGGTCTCCATCTGGTAGGTAAGCTTCTGATGATCTTCTTCACGTGATCAACAGTAGAGTAACCTTTATCCAGAACCTTTAGTCCAGCTGTAAGTATTTGAAATCTGGAGAACATGGCTTCAACAGATTCAGCTTCTTCCATCTTGAAAGCTTCATACTTCTGAATTAGAGCCAGAGCCTTGGTCTCTTTTACTTGAAGGTTTCCTTCATGAGACATTTTCAAGGACTCAAACATGTCAAATGCAGTTTCTCTATTTGTGATCTTTTCATACTCAGTGTGAGATATTGCATTTAACAATATTGTTCTAGCCTTGTGGTGATTTCTGAACTCCTTCTTTTGAGCTTCTGTCATAGATTTTCTATCTACTTTCTTGTCATTCCCATCAATAGGATGAACATATCCATCTATGACTAAGTCCCACAAATCAGCATCATAACCAAGAAAAAAACTTTCAATCCTGTCTTTCCAATAATCAAATTTCTCCCCATCAAACATAGGGGGTTTTGTACTGATTCTTTCTCTTTCTTCATACTTGTTGGATGTTGAAACATCAACAATTATAAACAACCAAATATAAGTATCAAAGTTTTTTTCTCACTGGATCTTTTATGTCACTGTGAAGTGGTAGCACACACAGAACCGGAGCTCTGATGCCAACTGAAGGTGAGAAAATACTTAGAAGGGGGGGGGGGGGGGTTGAATAAGTATGAAGATAAAACTTAGAAGTAAAAACTCAAGTATTTTTATCCTGGTTCGTTGAACTCAACTACTCCAGTCCACCCTTTCTAGAGTGATTTGCCTTTCTCAAACAAGGACTTAATCCATTATTTAATCAACTGATTACAATAGTAAGCACTATGAACAACTGTTCAAAGTCTTCTCAAGAACTACTGATCCTAACTGGATCTTCTTAAGGTTCTCTTACAATCAAATGTAATAATAAATACAAGTGTAAAAATGCTTCTAATAAAGCTTTATCACAACTGTGATTTTTCACGTAAGATTAAGAACAATGAAATAATTCTAGCAAGAATATATGAGTTGTATGAGAGCTTTTTAATGAATTCTTTTCAAGTGTATTCGTCAACTGAAGAAGATGAATGGAGACTTGCTTTTATAGGCACAGTGATCCAAGAGCTTTTCACGTTGAGAACAGTGTACCAAAAGGTCTGAGCCTTTTTGTCTTCACATCAAGTGACCATTCCTAAAAGAAGAATGCACAGAGAAATCCTTTTTGTCTGTGTTCTCGTGTCTAACATAAATAAGGAAAGAGTCGTTTGGATATTCCAACGGACATAATCTTTGAATTCTTCTTCAACAATTTTCAGCAAGAATCATCAGAGTCTAAGTTAGTCAGAGCCTTCTGATGTTCATCAGAGTTTTGCTGAATCAGAGTCTTTGCAGCAAGTGTGCTTTCAGCGTGTATAAGTTCAGAGTAGAGTTTTGGGTCAGATCCTTAGTACTGGCAGTGTTAGTACTATCAGAGTCTTCTGAAGTAACTGTACTTGAATAACTCTTCATACAGACTTCTTCATTACTTCAGATGCTTCTAGCTTGCTTCAGATTCTTCTGTAGCTTCTGCTTCAGATCCATCTGGAGGCAGCGCTCAGAATCTTCTGGTGGCAGCGTTCAGAATCTTCTAAGAGATGCTTCTAACGCTTCAGAGCCTTGCATATTTCTTATGTTCAGATCTAATTTGCTTCTAGAGTGGTATTTATCTTAACATCTGCAGCAAACATTCTCAAGCAAATGTTAGAGTATATAATTCTTCAATACAAAATTTCATAATAGTTATCATCAAAACATAGAGATATTATTAAGAACCAATATGTGTTCTAACAATGTTTGTCTCATGTTTACATATTCATTGTTGTTGGTGTGTATGCTTCTCTAATCTCTTTTCATCTTTCATGACTTGTTTAAGTCTTTCTTTCTATTTTCATTTGTGAATGATTAGTGATGTGTTTACTTGTTCTTGCTCACATGATCCCTTAGGATTGCTAGTCCCTCTGTTTATGATGGGAGTAGGAGAGACTTTAATCTTTCAATACTTTGTATAATAACATTATGTAGTACCCTTTCATCTTAACTTCAGAACCACTTTACATGACAACATTAGGGTTCTCAGTCCCCTTTAGTGTTCTTGTGTTTTCTCTTCTCATCTCAAACTCCTCTAAAACACTTAATAAAGAATGACAAGTGTTGTGCGCTTTGATCCTTAAGTACATGAGGAATGATAAGTGGGGAGGTCTCTCTTCACTTATCTAGAGTGTTTAGCGTATGCCCTTTGGGTGATATGCGACGCATTCACTCTTGTATCATAGTCTTTAGTGCAACATGAGTCTCAAATCAATTCAATCCACTTCTTCTAAAACTCATAAACAAATTCAAACTTTTTCATCCTTCGGGATTGTTTCAAACTTCATTTTTCAGAAAGAGTACGTTACTTTTCCGTTCTACCGCAAACAGGCATCGTCCCTAACTGCTGGAATGGAAACTTAGCGTCACTCATAAAAAAAAATACTTAACCAACCCTGTCCCATAGTTACCCGAACTATGTTTGCTCTGATTTCTCATACCAGATGAGGAGATGTAGGCACAAGAGGACGATGTCTTGGCAAGCAACCTCCCCCCATCACCCGTAGTTTTCCGAACTACGTTGACTCTGACTTTCCCATTGCACGAGGGAATACGTAGGCATAGGGCGGCAATTTCCTATCGAGTCTGTTCTTTCTCTTCACCCGTGTTTAGCAGTAGCTTTTAGATAGTTTTCACCCATAGATTAGACAACAAGCGTGGATCTCGTTGAGTACAACGGACGTGAGGGGTGCTCATGCCTTTTTCGATCGTTTCCTTTCCCTCTCTTTGGGATAAATAATGTTCGATGGTGACTCTTCTGTTTGTTTCCGCCAGCCTCTTTTTCGTAGTTGCAATAACTAGCACTCCAACATCCAAGCCAGTTAGGGTTAAAGATAGATGGTAATGAAAGTGGATATTATAGATTTTGTTATGTACCTTAGAACCCTTTACCCAGATATTTATACCTTTGGCTTGACGCAGTGTACTAAGTAATGGGCCTCATGTCATTGGACATTTAATCAGTGAGGAGTAATGGAAATCAGATCTTTAGTTAGCGCATACCTGGGGATCCTGGATCATGGCTGACACAAACTGGAAGGTTCCTGGTCTTTAGCCATCACGTAATGGTTTCTCCTAAGACTCATGGGGCATGTTTAATGTCAGGGGAGTCTTTCAATAGTAGAGGTCAACCTCAAAGGAGTTTATAAAGGCGTCAACCGACATTCACCGTTTAGATTTTGCCAAAGTATGATGCTAATGTGAACATTGAATGCAGTCCCATGCTTGAAACGTTTCACCATTTTTCTGTGACGTGTGACCTGAAAAGGTATGGGTTGATATTATGTTGCTTTCTGTGTACTTGAGTACACTAGATAACAGTTGTCTTCCCCAAATGAAATATGACCGTTGACCTGTCCTTATTTTCTACTTTCGATCTGATCCGTTCAATTGACATCACATATATAAAGATAGAGAGATGACATGGGGAAACATTTATAGTTCTTCCACAGACTGAGTTCCCATTGTCTCTTTAAGATTTTCCCTCTTATGTGAGAGCACTTACTTCACAGAGTGACCGTTGTCACACATCCATCATTTTAAAGTGCTAAAGCCTCAATTTTTCACCTTCCTTTCTCATTTCAATGCATTTTCCCTTCTATTTCAAGGTACCTTTACTTCTCCTCAACTTTTACTCAAGTTTTTATCGCATCTTTAATAAGATAAGTGGTAACCCTATTATCATCAAGAGTGACTCAGAGGGTAGTATTTCTTCCTCTTTGAGGGGGTGAATGAAGTGTGAGTCAGATTATATTCCTTCTGCAATAGGGGTTTTGAGTCAGGGATCATTGTAGTGAGTGATGGATTGAACATGGAGGATTTGTCTAGAGAATCTTCATCAGACGATACTCTATCTAAGAACACTTCAGAATATCCATTCCATGTGGACTCTGGTGTGGATGGAACCCTTTCCAAGAGACTGATGCCTCCTCCTATCATGATCGAGGTAGAAATAGAGGTTGTTCATCAGAGGAGGGAACATGTCGGTCTCTTTGTTAAAACATATCGAGAGTCGATTGGTCATGATCCTAGTGATGGAAATACTGCTTGTCACTTAGAGTGTGAAGGACGACATGAAGCCATGACTTGGGTCAATCAAAAAAATCATCATAGAGCTTATGTGTTGGCTCGTAAAGGTACTTGGTTGATAGAGCCGGCCAATACAAGTAAGTATCATTGGGTGGCCACTGAAATAGTTGGGACCCTTTTTGTCATGAACACCATCAAAGCCTTAAACCAGGCCAACATCATGATAGGTGATACGTCGGATTGGACAGTTCTTCTAGTAGGCCCGGATGAGAGGGTGTGTAGCTATTTTGAGGGTTATTTTGTTCCCCTATATGAGTGTATCTTCACTATATTAGGGATGTGTCTACCCTTCTCTGATTTGTAAGCGGGTATGATGGACCATCTAAACGTTTCCCCCTCACAACTCATCCTGGAGCCTGGGCCTTCTTATTTGTGTTCCAACATTGTGCCAGATATAAGTCTTAGAACCCTTTGTTGGTCATTTTTAGTCATTCTTATTGAACTATTCTTTGTGGCTCGTACTTCGCTGGATGATGCTTGAGATCAAGGATTGATCTCTCTTTGTCCCTAAGTACCTTGGTCCAATAATTGTTTAAATATTTGGACAATTTTCTTAAGTGATTCATATTGGTGAGGCCCGTAAACTCCAGAGGCGCATATGGACTTCTGATTGTCTTCAGATTCGATGGTAGATGCTCGCTCTTGCAGAAGTGATTTTTGAAAATATTGGTCCAAGGCTCATTTCTACCTGCCAATCCCTTTTATCACTTCAGGTCAACTTCTCAGTCTTCTGATAAAGTAAAAATGATGGAAGATTTGCATGCATGGTATCAAGGGCTCGAATATGAAGAATGGTTTGGTCCCGGTGAAATGATTTACTTCCAGCAAAAGAAGAGGCATGTAACATCCTAAACCCCAAACACTTAATTTGTAAAACATGTAGAATAATTTGCTAAAAAAATGGTGTCACATTTTCTCAGCATAACATCTTTTTGAAAATCACTACAAGAAAATTATTGATTTGTGACACCTTTTAGACGACAATTTTGACTAACTGTCGTGAATCTACAACCACTTCACCTAACAAATAAAACAAAAAATTCTAAATTTTATTTTTGCAGGTTTCTTTTACCTCTTCTCTCTTTTTTCTTTTATTTTTTCCCTCTTTTACATTTTATTGTACTCTTAACTTAAAAAAGTTGACCAAAAACCCTATATCACTCTCTTTCTCCCTTTTCACCATGAGAATCCATTGACCTTAATTTCTTCAAGAATCAAGAATCTGTCTCAATCTAGTGTATAAAGTTTCCCTGCAATCAAACCCTAAATCATTTTCAATCTCCTAAGGAAATTGTAAAACCATTTCAATCTCAACGACCTAAAAAGAGACTTCTATTGACGTCGAAAAGAGTGTATGTTGAAATAGTCGTAGATGAAGAGATTTGAGATGGTGGCAGAGGGAGAATGACACTTTCTTCTTTTTGTTTCACTTTTTTCTTCTCTCTCAAATTCTTCGAATAGTTTTCCCAATTCCTTGTTTCTCTCAAATCTTTTAAAACCTAGTGTCGCTACCGCGAAAATAAGGTTCCGGCAAAATAGAAGAGTCGCCACCTTTCGTTATTTATCCCACAGAAAGGGAAAGGAAACGATCGGAAAAACCTGACGAAAAGGTATAAGACAAGGTCATCGCAACCATGTCTGGGTTCGGGAGTCGGTTACGCAAGAGGAAGGTATTAGCACCCCTCACGTCCATTGTACTCGATGGGATCCACGCTTGCTGTGTTTATCTGACAGGTTGATTTAACTATCTACGCTAAAAGGCTGGTCTAAAAAGAAAAGAAACATGACTCAGCAGAACACAACAGTTCTATGCCTACGTATTCCCGTCTGGATCGAGAAATCAGAGTCAACGTAGTTCACCTAACTACAGGTGAAAAAAAAAAGGGAAGGTTGCTCGCCGAGACATCATATCTCGTGCCTACGTACTTTCACACAGCATGAAAGATCAAAGCAAACGTAGTTCAGGCTAACAAGACCACAGGTTGGTTCAAAATGTTTTACCCGAGTAGGGTTAACAAACGGTTCTAGTAGTTGGTGTATGCAACTCGACCTTTGGAGACTTCGGCGTTTACCGTTTGCGGTAGAAGCGAGAGTTAACAAAACTCTCCTTATGAAAATGGTTTCCAAGGATTAAAGGTCCCAGAGGACAAAAAGAAGTTTGATCTTTGTTTTTGAAGTCTTTTAGAAAAGAAGTGTTTTGCGTTTTGTTTGTAACTCATGTCGCACTAAAGACTTGGACTTAAGCGTGAATGTGTCACATGTCACCCAAAGGGTACCACGCTAAACACCCAAGCTATTGAAGAGAAACTCTCCAACAACCCTTTCTCAAGTGCTTAAGGCTCGTAGCGCACAACACGCATTAATCTTTATTAAGTGTTTTAAAGATGTTTGAAGCTGAGAAGAGAAAGGACGCACTAAAGGGAAACTAATCCATTCCTAAAGTTGTCATGCAAAGTTGATCCTATGATTGAGGTTAGGAGGGAGCTACCTAATGTTATCATGCATGGTTAGAACCCTATGTCTTTCATAACTTCTCTTGAACATGAGAAGTTAGAGTCCCTAAGGGAACATGGCAAAGGAAAGCAACAGCAAAAGAAATAATCTGAATGAATAAAACTGTAAGTAAAATGCATGCAATGCAGCAATACAAGCAGAAGGAGACTAACCCAACTTCTAGAGCAAACAAGCAAAAGCAACGCAAAGCACAGGCAAGGGAGACAAACTCAACCTTCAGCCAACAAGTAAAGTCAAATAGTAACAGATAAGTAGAGGGAGACAGACTCAACCTCTGATGCAAGCAAGAAAAGGGAGGCAAGCTCAACCATTCAATGCACTTAGGCCTAAACCAACTACATGAGATCCTATTCTAATGCAACACACCAAATAAACAGTCACACAAATACAATCAATCAACAAGAATACAACAAACAAAACAGCAAGCCAGCAGCTCAACAGCAAAGCAGTCTTCTATCAGTAAAGCAGCCCAACAGTCTGTAGTTGTCTTCATGTCCAATTTATCCATCAAGAGAAAATGTAATAAGTCACCTTCAAGCTTCAAATTGCTCCATCAAGAGATGATAAGAATCAACACAAAGATTACTGCATGATGAGGGGAAGCATTATGGAAACCAAGGGAATCCATCATGGCACTCAACCACTCATTTGAGATTGGTATCCTCAAAGGTTTTACCTTTTGTGGTAGGCCTTTAGTCCTTCCAAAGGAGGGACTAGGCTCCCACAAAGGAACCTTTCATCATTGGATAGGAAATGGAATGCAAGCCAAAACAAACCACAATTATGAAAAAGGAAGAAACTCCTAAAGGCTCTAAAAACCCTAATTCTACAAGCTCTAAAAGCAACTCTCTAAAGGGAACTAATGAACAAAACTAAGACTTACAATTAATTCTAAATAAGCATCAACATGCCTAATAAACCATCAAAAAATATTTGGAAACTTACCATGAACTAATGGCCACTTTTGAAGTTCAACTAGGGGAAGCACTATGTTAGAAGCACCCTAAAAACATCCTAAGTATTAAATCTAATTAAAATACTAAATCAACTTCTAAAAATCTATGAATTTTTCTAAGGGATCCTAAATATATTGGGAACCTAGGGTAAAAAGATCAGAACCTAATTCAAAGTTTAAGGTCACTAAAGAAATTCTAAACCAAGGGGTGTCAAATGAAGGTTCAAGGGGGAAAGCTCTAAAAACCAACTCCAAAACAGAACTTAGAGTTATCTAAAAATGCCACAAAAATCCTACAATCTCATCAAGATGTCTAATACCAGCTAGAAAAAAATCAACTCCTAATTCTATACCAAAAAAGAATACAAAAATCAGCAAGTGACAAGCCCAAAATGACAAATTAAATGAATTCAATAAAAGGGAAAATTGGAGAATAAATTGGAAATTCAGCCAAAATAAAATCTAAGAGCACCAAAAAATCAAAAATAAAGCCAAGATCATGCACATATTTTTTCCACATTTTTCTGACCAATATTCAATTTAATATGAATTAAAGAAAATAAAAGCAATTAAAGAAAATGAAAAAACAATTGAAGAAAATAAAATGCCAGGAAAAGATCACAGCCCTTGGATCTGATTACTAGTCTATTCATCCAATGGACACAAGCGTGTCAGCGCATAAATGAAGCGCAGAATTTTGGTCAGGTCAAGGGGCAAAACTTCATGTCAAATCTCATGCGTCAGATCTTAGGACTTAGTCAAGTACTTCAAACTGATCCAATGGTCCACAGTCATCGTCCTCGTTTGAACCTACAACTGGGAGGGAACAAGTGTGGTGGCCGGAGAAGACCTCCGATTGTCTTCTCCGGCGATGCAAATAGTGACAAAACTTTAAAACCCAGCCAAACTCAATGAAACCGGGACCGTTCTTCTCGGTTTTTCATCCTGATCATGAATCTCTCATCCATTCTTGCTAATTCCCCATGAATCTTGAAACACGATAGTGAACAGAAAAAATCACCAATTCCAAAATTGTCATCAAACTTCAAATTAATGCCATGGATCTCTCCCTCACTCCTCAGGGATCATCTTAAACCATCTAATTCATGCTAACACCTCAAGAATAGCCAGATTCGAAGCCACACAAAATTTGCACCATGACCTAAATTGTCTCTAAACCTCAAGATTATGATCCTAAATCCATCTATGCTCCTCCTATAACTTAACCACATGTTAAATTCATGCTAAAACAACCTAGAACTAGAGTAATTTTGAAGAATGAAAACCTGGAAAAAGCTTGCAATTGAGGTAGTTGCAGTGTGATTCTTGATTCCAACTCGTGCAAAATTCTTCACTAAAGCTTTCTAGAGCTATTGTAATCCACAACTCCTCTTGAAATGGCCTGGATTGCAAATACGAATTCTCACTTTGAAGCTTCCAACTCTAACTGCCACAACTGATTTCTTCACCAAAATGCTTCCAAACTTGATCTGAAATGGACCTAGGACTTATATATGATCTGTTTGGACAATTCTCAGGCCCATTGGAGGCCCAATTCAAGTGATCCAAAATTCAACTTTTCCTTCAAAACTCTAAACATGGCAGCCACGAGAATCCCTTGTTTCTGCCTTCAAGAAGCTTCAAATACATTGCTTATGCCTTGGTGAGAATGAATGGATCAGATTGCATCCTTAATCTTGATCAATGGTTGATCTTTGATGTGTGACTTTCTCATGAAGTAACAAAGAAGAATGCCATGAATTATGTGTCAAATTGAAATTATAGCAATGTCATTGTGTTCAAAATGTCATTTCAAATCAAAATATGCACCAACTTGTCATTTTTTTGAACACTTGTGAATTATTTTGGATTTTTCTCTTTTAATGCCTTTAAAAATGCTTTTTGTCAAATTCCTTCAATCAACTCTTGTTCTAAGCCAAACCAATACCTCATGGATGCTTGATTGAAGTTAAAATCCCATTTTGTGCAAGTTTCATGTTGGAGAAAACTTCATTTGAGGTTCACAAGATAGTGAAATGACTCATAATCCAAAATGGCCTATAATCTCACTTTCCCAAAATACCCCTAACTTGTAAACCTCATAACTTGAGTTCTACAAATCAGATGAAATGCTTCCAGTACATTTTGGAAAGATAAGACCAATACCTACAACTTTCATGTTGGCCAAAAGTTGAGGAGAAACATCCTTCTAGGTCAAAAGTGCCTTGGAAGTGGGTGGACTTCCACAGATAAAATTCACATTCATCTGATGACCTGTAACTTGTCTGGATCATAACTTGAGTTCTATAAATCCAATCAAGTACTTCTAGTACTAAAATTAAAGCTAAGAACTTGCTATACAAGTTCCATATCTGTCAAAAGTTGAGATGAAACTTGTATCTTGAGATAAGTTGTCTTGAAGTCAGGCACTAAATAATGGATTTTACCCTGAGAGCCCTAATTTAGAAACTCCTCACACTTTGAATTCTTCTTGAATTGATCTTGGAATAACATCTCAAATGCCTCAACACAACATCCCCTTACTACAAAGACTTAGAATTGAGTCTTAATCTCCTTTAATAGCACAGTTGACTCAAAGTTGACCAGATGAAAACCCTAATAGCAACACCTTCAACTGTGACTTTCCACACTTGGCATAAACACTTGAATGAACTCTACCATGATCCTCAAGGCCTCCAATGAGCTTCAATGACAATATCTACCCCTAACCATGGGCGTATGATCCCCAGATGATCCTCAGATAGGCTCCTAGACAGGAGATGAACCAAATTCACTTGCTTGCCTTTCTTCAAGGACTTTGACTTGCTTATGATGATGATAACCACTTGATGACTTGAACATAATCTCTTGATTAGGCCTTGAACCTTTGATAACCTCAATTGGCTAAGCACCTATTTCCTGATCCCCTGTAAAATGCAACATGATTATGCAATGTGGATGCTAGAACAATGATATGCTAATGCAATGAAACATAAAACAAGTAAGAAAAGGGGTAGGCAAATTTTGGGGTGCAACACCTAGCTTCAGCACCGAGAAAATTTGTTGTAGTTGTCGCTCTCCCCTTTAGCCGCGTTGGTGCATCTGCCGTAAAGAAAGAAACACAATAGTTCTGGTCATCAAAGAAGGTTGTCTATGTTTTCTGCATCCTGTAACTCGTGCGATGAAGAAATACCATTGCTAAAGAAGCTTGTCGCTACTGGGAAAAAAGAGGCCGGAAAAACAGAAGAGTCTCCACCTTTCGTTATTTATCCCACGGAAAGGGAAAGGAAACGATCGAAAAAAACCTAACGCAAAGGTATAAGACAAGGTCATCGCAACCATTGTCTGGATTCGGGAGTCGGTTACGCAAGGGGAAGGTATTAGCACCCCTCACGTCCATCGTACTCGATGGGATCCACGCTTGTTGTGTTTATCTGACGGGTTGATTAAATCTATCTACACTAAAAGTCTGGTATGAAAAGAAAAGAAAATGACTCGGCAAAGCATCGCACTTTATGCCTACGTATTCCCGTCTGGAACGAGAAATTAGAGTCAACGTAGTTCGCCTAACTACGGGGAAAGGTTGCTCGCCAAGATATCGCATCTTGTGCCTACGTACTTTCACACGGCGTGAAAGATCAGAGCAAACGTAGTTCGGGACACGAGAGACACATGTTTGTCTTTTATCCGAGTAAAGTTAACAGACGGTTCCAACAGTTCAATGTATGCAGCTCGACCATTGGAGACTTAGGCGTTTACCGTTTGCGGTAGAACCGGGAGTTAACAGAACTCTCCTTCTGAAAAAGGGTTTCCAAGGGATTAAAGGTCCAAGAGGACAAAAAGAGTTTGATCTTTGTTTTCTGTTTTTTAGAGAAGTATCTTTTTATGGATGTTTGTAACTGATATCGCACTAGAGACTATGACCTGAGAGTGAATGCGTCGCATGTCACCCAAAGGGTGCCATACTAAACATCCAGACTGTTGAAAAGAAACTCTCCAACAACCCTTTCTCAAGTAGCTTAAGGCTCATAGCGTACGGCGTCAATTAACCTTTGTTACTGTATTTTGATTTGTTTGCAGATGAGAAGAGAAAAGACGCACTAAAGGGGAACTGATCCAATCCTAAAGTTGTCATGAAAAATTGAACCTATGATTGAGGTTAGGAGGGAACTACGTAATGTTATCATGCATGGTTAGAACCCTAATGTCTATCACATTCCATCTTGAACAAGAAGGAATGGAAATCCTAAGGGAAGAAAGACAAAAGAAGATGAAGAAAACAATCATGCAAATGCAAACATGAAATGCAAACATGGAAGGCAAGGATGCAATGCAAGTGAGGGAGGAAATATGTGTGGGGATGGAGCCTCCACAAGCTCATCTCAACCTCAAGCCATAGTATGAATAAATGCAAGAGAAGAGGAGAAGAAATTCAATAAAAGCAAATCACAAAAGCATACAAAAGTGGGATGAAATTGCCTAAACCAAACAACATCCACCACAAGGCACAAAACAATGCATAGATGAAAGGCAAAGAAATCCTAAAACAAAGTGAGGCTGGGAGGCTAATATGAGGGCAGAAAGGTCCTCATAAAATTCACTCAACCATGAGCATCACAAACTATGTGCAAAGAAGCACAAGAAAACATCAAGAAAAGTCCTCTAGGATCCCATCATTTTAGGTAGCTTCAAGTACCTCCAAAGGAGGGACCAAACCACCTTAAATGACACTCCATGATCATTGGACAGAAGGGAACACAAGAGAATAATGCACAAATGTAAAAGCAAAAGCATCATAAGCCAATGCAAACAACAACATCAAAGAATGCAAGCAAACATCACATATCACATTGAACCACAATTACGAAGGTATGCATTCAAGTGGGAAGCGACAACGCGTGTCGAAGGAATCATGATTAGACAATCAAGAACAGTGATAAACATCCAAAACATTTCACTCCTAATGCATCATATCGATCTATGAAGATTCGAAGTGGAACGGTACGAGAACAAGCATAAAAAGCAGCAAAACAGGCCTGCCAGCACAGTGTTAATCGATTAACACCCTAGGTTAATCGGTTAAACACTTAAAAACGCTTGAAAATTTGAATATTTGAGTTGGTTAATCGATTAACCATATAGGTTAACCAATTAACACTGTATCAGAAGCAGAAAAACAGCAGAAAACAACAGTTTCAGCACATAAGCACTTATCCAATCATCTGAATGATCACATAATCAATTAAGCACGAATTTAAACCAGTAATCAATGATTTAATTAGCATGTAAACACATCCACCCATCAATATTACAAATCACATGGATCAAAATGAATCAAATCAATCAAAAATGAAGATCCACATGCTAATTATGCAAATAAGCTCAAAAACAGAATCGGATCAAGAATTTCCAACCTAAGAAGCGGAGAATTGCTTCGGTTAATGTTGATTCACTAGAAATAAGTAGATCGATGCAAAGAAGTCTGGAATACTTCGAGATCCACTCCAATTCTTGTAGTAGCAATGGAGATCTACCAAGAACAAACCAAAATAAGCCAAATAATCACTTCCAAAATCACTTCCAAGTTCAGATCTGCTTGAGCACGAAAATTGAATGATAAAATGGAATTAATAGAGTGAATTGATGAAGGTTTAGCTCTTAGAAATCAAGGATTCCAATGAAGAATCAATGATTTCGATGAGAAGAGCTTTGAATGAGTTTTGTGAGGTTGGAAAATTGAGAGAGAATTGTGAGAAAATTGAGAGTGATTCTGAAAATGATTTGAATTATGAGTGATTAGATGGTGAGGTTTGGAGTGGATCCTTTAAATACACTCTTGGTTTGGCTCCAAAGCAAGGCTTGGAAGTTGGATTGGAAATTTTGGATTGAAATGTGGAATGGGCATTTGGTGGGAAATTGAAATTAACAAAATTTCAAATAGTGTTCTAGATCCTTCCCAAGTGTGAAAATGCAATTTAAATGATCAAAGTTGGACCCCAAAATTGGTTGGACTTGAAAATTCACGTACAGAGCCAAAATTACACATGTTAATCGGTTAACGCATACGGTTAACCGGTTAACACTGTTAAGACTTGTAAATCTGGGCTATTTTCCATTGGTTAATCAGTTAACCATATGTGTTAACCGATTAACACATTCAAAAATTTGAATTTGACGCCTTTTGGAGGGAAAACTGCCCCTTTTGTTGTTTCTTGCTGCTTTGGACTCTGACTAGCTTCTGAAACTTGTTCTTGAATATTCTGACCATGAAAATGCTTAGGATATGCCTGAATACTGCTTCCTGTACTGAAAAATGCCTGCAAAATAAAATCGGCCGCTCGACCGCTGGGCAAAATAAATGCCAAAACCTCTGATGCTTGAATAAAACCTTCTGCCTTGGATCAGAACCCTTGGTAATCCTCTCTTGCTATGCACACCTCTCTCGATCCCCTGCTAAATGAACAATGCTATGCAGTGCAATATGCTAGACAATGATATGCCAATGCAAAGAAATATAACAGTAAGAAAAGGTTAGGCAAATTTTGGGGTGCAACAGCTGCCCCTATTCAAGCGACTTGGACCTGACTGGATTAAAAGCAAACGGCTTTCAGACAATCAAGGTAAAAGGCGGTTGAATACCAAAGAACCCGGAAATTTGCTAACAAAAAAATAAACTGCACAAACTGCTTGGGGAACAAAAATCCAGAGAATTGAATCCGGTTGTCACGGCAACAACTGATCAATCATCTGATACAGAACCTGATTTCAACATCAACCACCTATGTGACACCACAGGCGTTGAATCAACAATCAATCTTCCAATATACGCTACAATAAGCGGGCACTACGTAAAGCGCATCATCCATGTACTATCCTAGATCTTCCATTTCCAAAGAAACGGGCATCGCACTAAATAAAAGTGCGGCATGTCAATGTACTATCTTTTGACCTTCCATTTCCGAAGAAACGGGCATACGCTACGTATAGCGAGTCATCCCTGTACTATCCGGGATCTTCCATTTCCGAAGAAACGGGCATCGCACTAAATAAAAGCGCGGGTCGGGCATCCGAAGACTTGAACAAGAAACTCTGCAGGGAAATCTGGCAACAACTCCAAAGTCTAATTATGAAGTCATTTAATACTCTTCCGGGGAAACTCTGATGACGACTCCAAAGTCTAATTATGAAGCCGTTTAATGATGACGTAACAGTCACAACTCCAAAGTCTAATTATAAAGCCGTTTAATGATGACGTAACAGTCACCCGAGGAAAATTCCGCCGAACTCTAAAGTCTAATGATGAAGCTGTTGTACTGCTGACGTAACAGCAACTAGAGGAAACTCTGTTGGGGAATTTCTAACGACGACTCCAAAGTCTAATTATGAAGCCGTGTAACGCTGACGTAACAGCCGCTCGAGGAAAACTCTATCGAACTCCAAAGTCAAATTATGAAGTCTACAATGTTGACGTAACAGCTACTCGAGGAAAATTCTGCCGAACTTCAAAGTCAAATTATGAAGTCTGCAATGCTGACGTAACAGCTACTCGAGGAAAATTCTGCCGAACTTCAAAGTTAAATTATGAAGTCTTCTAGAACTTTTCTGAGGAATTTCTGACAACAACTTCAAAGTCTAATCATGAAGCCCTTGTAATGATGATAACGACTCCAAAGTCTAATTATGAAGCCGTGTAACGCTGACGTAACAGCCGCTCGAGGAAAACTCTATTGAACTCCAAAGTCAAATTATGAAGCCCTCTAGAACTCTTCCGAAGAAATTCTGCCAACAACTTCAAAGTCTAATTATGAAGCCATTTAGGACTAACAACAACTCCAAAGTATAATTATGAAGCCATGTCATGATGGTAACAACTTCAAAGTCTAATTATGGAGCCGTAACAGCAATCTGAGGAGAACTCTGCCGGGGAAATTCTGACGTCAACTGCCAGACATTCACCTTGACAATGAGTAATGACTTCAGATGTCTAATCTCTGAAATATTTCTCTTTTGAAATGCTGACGTGACAGCAACCCGAGGGAAAACTCCACTGGGGAATTTTTGACAACAACTCCAAAGTCTAATTATGAAGCCGTGTAAAGAAAACTCCGCCGAAGAAGAAGAGAAACTTAACCAAGTAACTCTGATGAGGGAACACATGATAGGACGAACGTTATCATCGAATATCTCATGCCACAAATTTGAATATCCGAAAACCACCCTGAACAAGAATTCCCATTACCTGCAGGGAAGCACACCTGAAAACAAAGAGGTAACCAACCTGGCTTATGTTTCAAAATGCATATGTTTGAAAATGGCGTAATGTTCCATATAGGATGGAATGCTACGCGTTTGGGTAGATGCAAATATGATGCAAGATGCAAATGCAGGCTCAGACTGCCAGAGAAAAGCTGGATACAGAACCACTTCAGCAAAATAAATGCTGAAGACAAAGCCAACTCCGCTGGGGATAACCGGGTATCATAGAATTATTCCAGCAAAATAAATGCTAAAAAGGTGAACCGACTCCGCTGGGGGAAGAAACAATCCTGTTGGGGGATAGTTTAACAATCCGAAATTACGAACTATGCTGAGGATGATCAACCTATAGGAGGAAAGACAACCTGTTGGAGAACAGAAAGAGCCATCCTGCACGGGGATGAACTTTTCAAACCATTGACAACTTACTTGCACCCGGTGAGGACCTCACTGGGGAACACATGTAAACGCAACCACTTATGGGGATGTACATTACTACCTGACCGCTTGCTAACTCGCATACGACTATTGTGGGGATAAAGATGCAATTTCCATCTGTTGGGGAGGAATAAAATCACCTAGAGCCTGCTCCTACGTTAAGGGACTGGCCGGGGAAACACAATCCCTTAGCTGTTTGCTGCGAAGGTAACGACCCTGCAAAATATGAGCAACAACAAGATATCCTATACAAAAGGAAATATCCTGGTCAATAGTTGTGACAATTGCTCAGTCAATTCAAAGTTTTAACAATTATTGGCTGAGGCCTGCAAGTGTATGTACGTGCAAGTTTATCAAAAACATCGGCGTTTTCCACAAACAAAACAGTAAAAGTTAAAACAAGAAACAACATCAAGTACTGAATAGTATGCGTTTATTGATAACGGGCCTATAAATAGGCAATGTTTTGTACAATGGATGCAACTCCTGAAAAGAGGAAGCTACAAAAATAAATACAAATATGTCAGAGGTACAAAGAAATTCGTATACATGTCGGTAACATGGTACAGATAAACACCATGAGCTGATCCTCCTATGACTCGCCTGACTCCGACGCTTTCCCAATACTCCATCCTCGAAAGAGATTGACTTCGATAATCGACCCTCAGGTACTCCCAAAACAATAAGCAATGCAGTATCAAACTCGGACCGCAATCATTTGCTTTTTTCAATCCCTAACTTTTTCCTGAATCGCCCTTTGTGGGTTTTCAATTCATCGGGATACCCTTTTTTGCTGAAGTCTCCTTTTCAGGTTTTCGACTTCGCGGGTGTACATATTTTTCAATTTTATCCCTAATTTTTGCCCGAACCTTTTGTTTTTCTTTTTGGTTCGCCGGGATGCCCCATTTTTGCCTGGACTCTCTTTTTTTGTCCAGCGGGTCTCTTTAAGAAAAGTATTTTTTAACTGTGTCCGAGTTCACAGGGGATGAAAAATCCTCGCCATCCATGGTGGACAACAGTAAGGCCCCTCCGGAGAAGACCTTCCGAACGATGTATGGACCTTCATAATTGGGAGTCCATTTGCCCCTGTGATCGGATTGTGGTGGGAGAATCTTCTTCAGCACAAGATCGCCCGTCTGAAAGCTTCGAGGGTGCACCTTCTTGTCGAAAGCTTTCTTCATCCGACTCTGGTATAACCGACCATATGCGATAGACGCAAGTCTCTTCTCATCCATCACACTGAGCTGATTCAATCTATTCCTTACCCACTCTGCCTCATCAAGTTGGACATCGAGCAATACTCTCAAGGAAGGAATCTCAACTTCTAATGGTAGGACCGCCTCCATACAATACACCAGTGAGAAAGGTGTTTCTCCGGTTGATGCGTGTATCGTCGTACGATAACCGTGTAAAGTGAAGGGCAATATCTCGTGCCAGTCTTTGTATGTTACAACCATCTTCTGAACGATCTTCTTGATGTTCTTATTGGCCGCTTCGATAGCGCCATTCATCTTGGGCCGGTTGATAACGCGAAATTGTATATATAAAATGACATGTGTTTTAATTAATATTTGACTGGTTTCACTCCGAATTCGGGGCATTCCATGCTATTTGTCTAAGTATTATGCAGGTATTCAAAGAACATGTCCAAGCAAAGCAATATGAAGAAAAGGAGCAAAAATAGGTGAAAACCAGATGAAAAACCAAGAGAAAAACAGCAGATACGAGTTTTACTGATGTGACGACCGTCACATAGCCGTTACGCTCGTCATGCGTGTGACGACCGTCACACATCCATGACGACCGTCATGCACCCAGAATGTGCAGAATGAGGTCACGTGCTATAATTTCCCCTCAAAGACCAAAAGAGTAACCACTAACTCCTACTTTTCTGCCTCAAACCCACTTCCTGAAGGAATAACCGTTAGATACTCTCTTTATATAAAAGGAAGAGGTTGGGACCTGAAAAAGGGAGCCGCATTCAAGACAACGAAGTGCTGCCAGTTTATCTTCAGAGCAACCTTACCGTTCTCATATTCTTATTTGTTTCTCTTTTTCTTCTCTGTATTCTTTGGTATTTTTGTACTTTCATTTTTCTTGTACGATCAATTGGCACAAAGATCAGAATCCTGCCAACATTGTGGAGGATCTTCCCAAAAGCCAATTGGGATATTCACAGGTTTTTATTTTAATCGTAATTGCAATATTCATTATGATGTATGTTCTTAATTACTGCTTTTATTTATGTATTATCAATTCTTCTTCCATGTCTAGCTAAATTACCGTAATCGATATGTAATAATAATTCGGACGGGATTTGATAATAATTGGCGTAATCTTTCTCTTTTCATAACTCATTTATGGTTTTAGTTTTTAATTAAAATTTCTAAGTAAACGTTCGTCGCGACAGCGAGAACTTATTTAAAAAATAGTTTTGCCACGACAGTGGGAAATTAACTAAGGTACGAACCAACAAGCGACACCTGCGGCTAAGACCAGATAGTAAAAACTAGGCATCCGATTTAAAAACAGCGAAAGCGCTTTAAAAGGGATTAGAACTTAGAGATTTTCAAAAAGTAACTTTAACCCCGAACGGGATAGCGACAGCATACGTTCCGCCTTAGAGTTGCGACTGGCGTCAACAACCATCGTGAGACAAAAGTCTTTAGATCACTATTTTCTTCTTAAACTAAGTTTGAAAACACTTAATACACCAGTAATTTGTCGACTCTCCGAAGAACAAAATTATTGCATATCAATTCATAAATTCATACCTTAAGTAAAAGCTTTAGTTCCCTTTAGTTTACACATTTATTTTATTATTATTCCCTTAAAACATTACCAACCTAGCTAAACACTGTAACACCCGATAATACTAGATTGATTACGAGTCCCTGTGGGATCGATATCTATTATTACTACGTGATAGACTGTGCACTTGCAGTTAGATTTGTTAGACATAGAAAGTCGCGATCATGTTTTTGGCGCCGTTGTCGAGGACCCGTTTAGTCAATAGTGTAATCTTTTGTTACACAGTATAGACTAGGTTAAAAATTCTCTCTCCCTCTACTCGTTCTTCGATTGTATGCCAAGTACTCGCTCACAGGGAGACATCTTACAACCTTCAATCGCCGAACTAGAGCGCTTCTTACATCTAAGAAGGCGCATCGTCGAATATCAACGAAGACACAACATTCCTGATCTTCTACCTCATCCTCCTGTTGAAGAAGCAAAGATGGCTGAAGGACCTCAGAACAAACCGCTGAAGGCCTACGCTACACCCTCTCAGATGGAGCCTCAAAGTAGCATAGCTGCCCCAGCTATCAATCGAACCGATTTCGAACTAAAACCGTCATTGCTGTCAACTGTACAACAAAATCAATTCTCAGGAAATGCAACTGAGGATCCAAACGAACACTTAACGAAGTTTGTACAATACGCGGACACAGTGAAGGCAAATGGAGTAACTCCAGACGCAATAAGACTTCGTCTTTTCCCTTTCTCTCTTAGAGATAGAGCTTGGACATGGTTACAATCCTTACCATCCAACTCCGTTACGACGTGGGAACAGTTGAAGAACGTTTTCTTAGCAAGATACTTTCCGCCAAGCAAAACTGCTATGCTTAGAGCCCAAATCAACGGATTTCGACAAAAAGATACTGAATCTCTCTACGAAGCGTGGGAAAGGTTCAAAGATATGATGAGAGCATGTCCTCACCACGGTTTAGAAGACTGGGTGACGATCCATACTTTCTATAATGGGCTTCTGTATAACACCAGATTAACGGTAGACGCCGCCGCGGGCGGCACACTTATGGATAAGCCATACGACGAAGCCTATCAACTAATCGAAAACATGTCTCAGAACCACTGCCAATGGGGAGGTGAACGAATTCCAGCAGAGAAACCCGCAGCGAAAGGTGGGATGTACGAGATCAGCAGCCTTGAAAAGTTCAACACTAAAGTAGATGCTCTAGCACAGAAAATCGACAGTCTGACCGTTAACCCAACTGCAACCGTCGCTGCTGTAACTCCAAACTGCGAGTTATGCGGAATCGCCACTCACAATGCGCCCGAATGCCCATTGCTGGTCGGAATCCCACCAGACCAAGTAAATTACGCTCAAGGAAATCCTTACGCAAATACTTATAACCCAGGATGGAGGAACCACCCAAACTTTTCCTACAAGAACGATAATGCCTTGCAAGCACCAGCTGCTCCACCAGGATATCAGAAACCAGCCGCTGCTGCCCAGACTGCCCCTAGGAAATCAAACCTCGAGGTGATGATGGAAAAATTCATAGCTACTCAAGCTCAAACAAACAAAGAATTCCTAAATCAAAACATACACACTAGCGAGCAAATTAAATAGCCGACCGGAAAAGTAAACGCTTTAGCCACCCACAACAAAATGCTCGAAACGCAGATATCACAAGTGGCTCAACAACAAGCCTCTGCAGCTGCCCCAGCTGGAACATTTCCAGGCCAGCCCGAACCTAATCCGAAAGGTCACGCAAACGCTGTTATATTGAGAAGTGGAAAAGAATTGGAAGGCCCAACAGATCCTAGGAACGAAGATTTAGTAATGCAACAGAAATCCGATAAACCAACCGAAAAGGAGTCTGAAACAGAAAAGAAGGAATGTGACGAGCAAAAAGCCGCCAAAGATGAAAACTCATATGTGCCTCCAGCGCCATATAAATCACCTATCCCTTATCCTCAAAGATTAATAAACCCCAAAACTTCAGGACAATTTAAGAAATTTGTTGAACTTCTGAAACAACTAAACATCACTATCCCGTTCACAGAAGCGATAACGCAAATGTCGTCATACGCTAAGTTTCTTAAAAAAATCTTGTCTAATAAAAGGAAAATAGAGGATACCGAGACAGTGACACTTACTATCGAATGTAGCGCAATCATACAAAACAACATGCCTCCTAAACTAAAAGACCCAGGTAGTTTCTCCATACCCTGCGTCATAGGAAAGTTCGTTATAGACAAAGCTCTATGCGATCTAGGAGCCAGTATAAGCGTCATGCCTTTATCTATATGCAAAAAGCTGAATATGGGAGAACTAAGACCAACTAAAATGTCCGTACAATTGGCTGACCGATCAGTTAAATACCCCGTCAGTGTACTGGAAAACGTTCCAGTACACATAGGCCAATTCTATATCCCAACCGACTTCATAATCATGGACATCAAAGAGGACTCTGTTACCCCAATTATCCTAGGAAGACCGTTCCTAGCTACAACCGAAGCTATTATAGAAGTAAAGAAAGGACGGCTAACATTCGAAGTAGGAGAAGAAAAGATAGAGTTCATCCTTACTAAATTCTTGAAGGCACCAGCCATCGATGACACATGCTATATAGTAGATGTCATTGACGAATGCATACGAGAATTAGAAAAGGAGGAAACTACATATTCTGAAATCATGAAAATCTAGATCCCTGATATTCATGAAGACGACAACTGGTGTGCACCATACAAAGATGATAGTCTGAGCGAGATCTTAGCACTCACTCCAAATCACATGCCAGGTCCGAAAAACCCAACTTTAGAACTTAAGGAGCTACCTAAAACTCTCAGGTACGAATTCCTAGATACAGAATTCAAAAGACCGGTAATAGTAAACCCTAATTTAGGACAATCAGAAACTGAGCGATTATTAGAAGTCCTAAGGAGATACCCAACTGCGTTAGGCTATAATATAAGCGATCTAAAAGGCATAAGTCCCTCCATCTGTATGCACCGTATCATGCTGGAGGAAGACTGCAAAACTTCAAGAGAACATCAGAGAAGGATAAACCCGATCCTAAGCACTATAGTCAAAGACGAGGTGAAAAAGCTACTAGACACAGGAATCATATACCCGATTTCCGACAGCCAATGGGTCAGCCCAGTACACGTAGTACCAAAGAAAGGAGGCGTTACTGTAGTGAAGAATGCGAAAGGTGAATCGATAACCCAAAGAGTTGTGACCGGAAACAGGATGTGTATCGATTACAGAAAACTGAACAAGGCAACTCGGAAAGATCACTTCCCTTTACCTTTCATAGACCAAATGTTGGAAAGACTAGGGAAACATTCGTACTTCTACTATCTAGATGGTTATTCAGGATTCTTTCGAATCCCTATTCACCCCGATGACCAGGAAAAGACAACATTCACCTGTCCTTATGGTACTTTTGCCTACCGCCGAATGTCGTTCGGACTATGCAATGCTCCAGCAACCTTTCAAAGATGCATGATGGAAATCTTCGCAGATTTCATAGATGACATCATGGAAGTGTTCATGGATGACTTCTCTGTATGCAGACAAAGCTTCGAAAGCTGCCTGTCAAATTTAGAAATGGTACTCAAAAGATGCGCCAAAGTGAACCTTCTCCTTAATTGGGAAAAATGTCATTTCATGGTCCGACAAGGCATTGTTTTAGGACACGTCATCTTCGAAAAGGGGATCGAAGTTGACAAAGCCAAAATAGAGATCATAAAGGATCTCCAACCTCCGAAAACTGTACGAGAAATACGAAGCTTCTTAGGACACGCTAGATTCTACCGAAGATTCATAAAAGATTTCTCGAAAATCACAAAACCTCTTACAGGTTTATTAATGAAAGATGTCGAGTTCATCTTCGACAAAGAATGCTTAGAAGCATTCGAAACTCTAAAGTCAGCGCTTATCACCGCACCAATCGTGCAACCCCCAGATCGGCGACTACCATTCGAAATCATGTGTGATGCGAGTGATTACGTTGTAGGCGCAGTTCTAGGACAAAGGAAGGACAAGAAGCTTCACGCTATCTACTACGCCAGTAGAACATTAGATCCTTCCCAAATGAACTACGCCACAACAGAAAAGGAACTCTTAGCAGTCGTGTTCGCTCTTGACAAATTCCGTTCCTACTTGGTAGGAGCCAAAATAATCATATACACAGACCACGCTACCATTAGGTACCTAATAAGCAAAAAGGACGCCAAACCCAGATTATTGAGATGGATCCTATTATTACAGGAGTTCGACTTAGAAATTAAAGATAAGAAGGGGACCGAGAACGTAATTGCAGATCACTTATCCCGTATAGAGGGCATAAAACAAGAACCAGTGCCTATCAATGACGACTTTCCTTACGAACGTCTGATAGCCAAATTGGAAAGCGATATGTCTAACTCTACTTCGGAAGAACCAAAACTGGAAAAAGTCGTGGAAGCTGTCTATGCCCAAACCACTTTGCCGTGGTTTGCCGACATCGTTAATTACCTGGCCGCAGGCGTGCTTCCACCGGACCTGACTTATCAACAAAAGAAGAAATTCTTCCACGACTTAAAGCATTACTACTAGGACGAACCTCTACTCTTCAGACGAGGCGCCGACAACTTATACCGTTGTTGTGTCCCAGAGGAAGAAATAGAAGACATCATCACCCAATGCCATTCAGCACCATATGGTGGTCATGCTAGCACCTCGAAGACGTGCGCTAAAATTCTACAATCTGGCCTATTTTGGCCCAGTCTCTGGAAGGACGTCCATATCGCTGTACTAAAATGCGACCGGTGCCAACGCACTGGCAACATCTCATGACACGATGAAATGCCTCAGAGAGGAATTTTGGAAGTAGAAATCTTTGACGTCTGGGGAATAGACTTCATGGGACCCTTCCCATCTTCTTTTGGAAATAAATATATACTCGTCGCTGTCGACTATGTATTGAAATGGATAGAGGCCGTTACCGCTCCAACAAATGACACGCGAGTCGTTGTTAAACTCTTTAAAAACGTAATCTTTCCAAGATTCGGTGTGCCCAGGCTCGTCATTAGTGACGGTGGTTCGCATTTCATATCCCGAATTTTCAACAAACTCCTCTCCAAATACGGAGTCAAACACCACGTAGCCACATCGTATCATCCACAAACTAGTGGACAAGTGGAGGTTTCGAACAGGGAAATAAAGCAAATTTTAGAAAAGACTGTCGCAACCTCCAGGAAAGATAGGTCCTCAAAGTTGAACGAAGCTTTATGGGCTTATAGGATCGCCTTTAAGACACTGATAGGAACCACACCATTTAAACTAGTCTATGGAAAATCATGCCACCTGCCGGTAGAGTTAGAGCATAAAGCCTTCTGGGCTATTAAGACGCTAAACTTCAACTACACTGTGGCAGGCGAAAAGCGAATCTTGAACCTTCATGAATTGGAAGAGCTAAGATTAGACGCGTACGAGAATGCATGCATCTACAAAGAAAGGACCAAGAAATGGCATGATAAACGTTCGATCCGGAAGCAATTCAGAGTGGGAGACATCGTGCTCCTATTTAACTCCAGATTGAAACTATTCCCTGGAAAATTAAAATCTAGATGGTCTGGACCTTTTGAGGTCACCAAAGTCCTTAAGAGTGGAGCTGTTGAAATCAAGAATCAAATCAACGCACCATTTATAGTAAACGGACATCGTTTGAAACATTATAATCAAAGTGAACACAGCGACCACGTGAGCAATATGAAATTGCTCGAGATTCCCGAATAGCTTATATCCAAGCTATCGAGCGCTGATTGGGAGGCAACCCAAAATTTTTCCATATTTTCCTTCTAAATTTATTAAAACTATTCTTTTTGTTAACTTATGATTTCTATAAATTTCTATTATCTTATTTTCCAATATTTATATTTATTTTATATTTTTCTCTTTTATCACTCTTTACTTCTTAAAAATATGATCTGAGTGAATGTGATTTTTTCCAGGATTTTAAAAGTCGTTCTACTTTTCTCCCATTTTATCCGACTAACGAGTATGGCCGACATCGATGTTACGACTGTTGTGTTTAGAGGACGAGCTCATCAGGCCAGATTCGAGGCACTGACTCAAAGAAGCTTTGCTTCGACTCTGTACTACGATACATCCACCATGGACAAGCTAGGAATCCAGGATAGCATTCAGTACTTATTTTACCAATTAGGCTGGGAGCAAACCGCTCTAAAGACCCGATTTGCTACCTTCCGCGAACTGACATTCGAATTCCTTAGCTCCATAAGTTACTCACCTGAATATGGCTTTGGATCCACTAAAGAGATGATAACCTTTAGAATGTTTGGAATAGACCAAACACACAACCGTACCACGTTAGCTAACATCCTAGGCTTCCCTAGCGGACCTTTTGTGTTTACCACCACTGAAGAGGATATTGATCTCGAATTAGACTAATTCTGGGGTTCCATCACCGGAAACTATCACCCAGAACCGAACAACATGCACAACAACGAGATACACAATCCAGCCTTCCGCTATTTCCATAGGATATTAGCCCATACCCTCTTTGGGAAGGAGGAAAACATTACAACAGTCTCAAAGGACGAGCTGTTCATCCTTTTCTGTGCTTCACAAGGCCGCCCTGTAAATGCTGTCCCTTTTATGATGAGGGCATTTACACGCCTCAATCAGGATCTGCACTCACCCATTTTAATAGGAGGCCTAGTCACCATGATCGCCCACAAAATTGGCCTGAGGTATTACCTGAACAAAGTCGTTCGTTTCGGCAACCTCAGAGCAATGGACATCCAGTTCTGCTTCAACAGACGCATTCTAGGTACCTTAGGACCAGGAGCCTACGAATACCTCATAGCTGATCAACCTGTCCACCTTTTCACATTGCCCAACCACGAGCTAACCAGTATCCATAACAAAGACAATTGGCTTTATGAATTGGACGAGCCTATGGGACCTCCATCACCTCACTCCACACCCCAGGCTTACATGTATGACAGTGATCAAATCTCAGAAGCACATGACTATTTGTACTACCAAGATTATGAGTCCGAAGTGGAGATCGATCCCAAGACCCCTCCTAACTACCATAACTTTCCTGACCCCACGCCTGAACAAAACACAGACAAGCTAGACTCTGTTCTAAGAACTGTAGACGACCTCAAGCTGGAAGTCTTCACATGGATTTCGTTACCTTCATGGACTTGGTTAGCGACCAATTTAATGACGTTATTCAGCAGGTCAACAACTTGAAGAAACCGACGGAGTGATATTTTAGCTTTCGCTTTAATTTAAGTTTACTGCATTTCGCATTGTTTTACATTATTTCATTTTGCAATTGTTTCCTCTTTTTGGATATTGTATTACCTTAAACTCATTTTTCGATTTAATGTTATTTTCATTTCAGTATCTCCCTTAATTATGTTTCCTGTTAATTTTTATTTCGTCATTAGTCCATCATAAGTCAAAATATCATATGTTCCACTGTTATAACGCCCCACAAGCAAAATTATGTAGTTCTGCAGACTTTGCTGCTGTGACGGTCGTCACATTCCCCTGACGATCGTCATGCGTGTTACGACCGTCACACATCCCTGACGGTCGTCACGCAGTAAAAACCCCAATTCTGTCTAAAACAGGGTTGCGCACCTCTCCACTTCCTCTCCCCTAATTCCCCATTATCCCACTATTAAAACCCACTAAAAACCCTTCGAATCCCCCATTAAACCTCCACCATTTTCAACCTCCAATTCACCCTTATATATTACCCTCTGCATTCCCTTACCTCACCATTCTCAGAAACTCCCTACTCTCAAACCTCTGCACTTATATCACCAAAATGGAAAGACAAACCAGTGCAAACCCCTATTTGAGCAACATCACCTTCCGAGAAGGAGAGGCCGGCGAACAGCAGCAGACCAACTTCCTAGCATTCCATCAACGGTCGCTTCAACCGACCCAGTATGCTCACTTGGATTCTCTAACGGAACTTGAGATTCTCGACGGCGTAACTTGGATGTTGCAGAGAGCCGGCATCTGGCATCTCTGCACCAATCCCCAACCCACCTACGAGCAACTGACTCTGAAGTTTCTCAGCTCTTTCGCATACACAACATCATCCGGCGATACCAACCAACTTCATGGTGCCGCCTGCTTTCGTCTGCTCGGCACTGAATATCAGGTCCCCCAGGACCGCATCACCGTCATTCTACAGTTAACTCACAGCGACGATGCTCACCGTCGCATCTCCGATCAGTTCTACCAAGAGGCCTTCCCTCTCTGGAACCAACTGACCGGAACCACTCCAGACAGTTGGGACACTCTGAATGCCACTCATATCCACAACCCAACTATCCGTTACTTCCACCGCGTGTTGAGCAACACAATATTCGCTCATGACAGTAACCATAAGGTCAACTCGAAGGAGCTATTTTTCCTCCGCTGCGTGTTCGCTTCGGAACCGGTTAACGCCGCCCCATTTCTCTTGGCTCACATTCAAGCCAATTATAATCGCGGCTCTAAACCTTTCT
This sequence comes from Lathyrus sativus, assembly GCA_963859935.3. NCBI lineage: Eukaryota > Viridiplantae > Streptophyta > Magnoliopsida > Fabales > Fabaceae > Lathyrus > Lathyrus sativus. The sequence continues at coordinate 265,878,372 of OZ012740.1, forward strand.
ATTTCGGTGGCATCATCACATCTATTGCCATAGGCCTCAGTCTTGGCGACCGCCTTCAGACACTCCGCCAGATGCCCCCTGTCTTTCTGGACACCGACCACTGCCGCGCCTCCCACCTCATCAAAGCCCGCCGTGATGGGAGATATCATCCGGTAGTGTGAGGCCGCACTATCCAGAGCATCATCATGCCTTCACGCACCCGAATGCATCCAGAGGATAGAGCCAACTAGCTTTTCGACACCACTGCCCCTGCTTCCCCGACACAGGATAATATCCAAGAGCCCAGGGACGAAGTTCAAGAGGAGCTAGACAGAGCCGACCAGCCTGAGCTATCACAAGCAGCTGCTGCCGAAGGCCCTTCCATGTGCCGCCGCCCCCGTCCTGCTACTGACGACACATCCGAGGCCCTCCTCCGCTGCATCGAGCAACAAAACCAGATGATGCTTATGATGGAGCAGCAGAACCGAAGGGCTGAGGAATTTCAAGCATGGCAGAGAGAGCAAACCGGCCAAATTCAGCAATCTATGCAGATGATGCACAATATCCATTCCGGCATGGCCGATGAGATGGCACACCTCACTGTGCGATTCGACGGCCTCCGTGATTACATATTCCACACCGGAGCTCTGAACCTCGCCGCATGAGACGCCTCAGTCAGAGGTCGAGGAAGAGATCGAGGACGAGGACGAGAAGAGTAGTATTTTTCATTTTTGTCATTTTTGTTTTTCTTTATTTCCTTTGTATTCCTCCCTTCCACATGCTTTCAAATCAGTGAGGACACTGATTGAGATAGTGTGGGAGCGGACCGTTATTTCCCTTTTCATTTCCCTTTTTATGTTATTTCCCATTTCCCATTGTACTTTTTCTTTCGAATTCTCAATTTAAAGTAATTTTAATTTTCGGCAAATAAGCTCTTATATATATATATATATATATATATATATATATATATATATATATATATATATATATATATATATATATATATATATATATATATATATATATATATATATATATATATATATATATATATATATATATATATATATATATATATATATATATATATATATATATATATATATATATATATATATATATATATATATATATATATATATATATATATATATATATATATATATATATATATATATATATATATATATATATATATATATATATATATATATATATATATATATATATATATATATATATATATATATATATATATATATATATATATATATATATATATATATATATATATATATATATATATATATATATATATATATATATATATATATATATATATATATATATATATATATATATATATATATATATATATATATATATATATATATATATATATATATATATATATATATATATATATATATATATATATATATATATATATATATATATATATATATATATATATATATATATATATATATATATATATATATATATATATATATATATATATATATATATATATATATATATATATATATATATATATATATATATATATATATATATATATATATATATATATATATATATATATATATATATCTCCGTTACGTGAACTCCCCGCGCTTCATATGACATATACAAAGAAACTTTTAAACTACTTGCCTCAAAGCATCACGAGGACACGCCAAAGTTCAATCAAGTATGGAAATCCCAAGAAGAAAATTCTAACAATTCCATTACCGTCCTGACACCTTAGACCTCCAGTTTATGCGAGTCTGTTTCACTACCTACACGTACCGAAGCTTTAAGCTCCTACTCAAACGTAGCCCCCAGTAGTTTATACAAGCAGTCAGCACCATCCTAAAAGCTTCTAAGCAATGAAACCGATGCAAATAAGTGTGTGATCTCTAGTTCAAAATGAAAAATCATGAAAAATAAAAGCCATACAGCCTGAGTATAGAGACATGTTCCTTCTAAGTTAGGTGCTCCTCACCTGAGCATTTAGCCCAACGGTACAGAAAGTCTTTGGAAATCAATAGCATGAGCTTATGTGCAAAGAAGAATCAAAATAGAAAAGAGATCATAGCCACTAACAGGTTGACTTGCCATGAAAGTATATGGATAACGGGCTTAATGTGACTGCGCCAGAACAAATCGGGTAAAACTTGTTGCAAGGAACTTGACGCCGAGCTGCAGTAGCATGATTGGAACTGGCTTGCATAAAAGGGAGGCCTTCGAAGACTTACAATTCAGTGTCACCACCGTCTATGTTTTGTTTCAATTTAAGGCCCGACCTTCCTAACTTATGATTTGAAAAACCTTTCGGAAAGGAGAAGCGTGCCGCGTGTTTGCCACATTTTTAAATTTTTCCAACTTTTACTTGAGGACAAGTAAAGATTCAAGTTTAGGGGAGTTTGATAATGCGAAATTGTATATATAAAATGACATGTGTTTTAATTAATATTTGACTGGTTTCACTCTGAATTCGGGGCATTCCATGCTATTTGTCTAAGTATTATACAGGTACTCAAAGAACATGTCCAAGCAAAGCAATATGAAGAAAAGGAGCAAAAACAGGTGAAAACCAGATGAAAAACCAAGAGAAAAACAGCAGATACGAGTTCTACTGATGTGACGACCGTCACATAGCCGTTACGCTCGTCATGCGTGTGACGACCGTCACACATCCATGACGACCGTCATGCACCCAGAACGTGCAGAATGAGGTCATGTGCTATAATTTCCCCTCAAAGACCAAAAGAGTGACCACTAACTCCTACTTTTCTGCCTCAAACCCACTTCCTGAAGGAATAACCGTTAGATACTCTCTCTCTATAAAAGGAAAAGGTTGGGACCTGAAAAAGGGAGCCGCATTCAAGACAACAAAGTGCTGCCAGTTTATCTTCAGAGCAACCTTACCGTTCTCATATTCTTATTTGTTTCTATTTTTCTTCTCTGTATTCTTTGGTATTTTTGTACTTTCATTTTTCTTGTACGATCAATTGGCACAAAGATCAGAATCCTGCCAACATTATGGAGGATCTGCCCAAAAGCCAATTGGGATATTCACAGGTTTTTATTTTAATCGTAATTGCAATTTTCATTATGATGTATGTTCTTAATTACTGCTTTTATTTATGTATTATCAATTCTTCTTCCATGTCTAGCTAAATTATCGTAATCGATATGTAATAATAATTCGGACGAGATTTGATAATAATTGGCGTAATCTTTCTCTTTTCAAAACTCATTTATGGTTTTAGTTTTTAATTAAAATTTCTAAGTAAACGTTCGTCGCGACAGCGAGAACTTATTTAAAAAATAGTTTTGCCACGACAGTGGGAAATTAACTAAGGTACGAACCAACAAGCGACAACTGCGGCTAAGACCAGATAGTAAAAACTAGGCATCCGATTTAAAAACAGCGAAAGCGCTTTAAAAGGGATTAGAACTTAGAGATTTTTAAAAAGCAACTTTAACCCCGAACGGGATAGCGACAGCATACGTTCCGCCTTAGAGTTGCGACTGGCGTCAACAACCATCGTGAGACAAAAGTCTTTAGATCACTATTTTCTTCTTAAACTAAGTTTGAAAACACTTAATACGCCAGTAATTTGTCGACTCGCCGAAGAACAAAATTATTGCATATCGATTCATAAATTCATACCTTAAGTAAAAGCTTTAGTTCCCTTTAGTTTACGCATTTATTTTATTATTATTCCCTTAAAACGTTACCAACCTAGCTAAACACCGTAACACTTGATAATACTAGATTGATTACGAGTCCATGTGGGATCGATATCTATTATTACTACGCGATAGACTGTGCACTTGCAGTTAGATTTGTTAGACATAGAAAGTCACAAACACCGGTAGGGAGATGAATTATGATGACCAATCTTGAAATTCTGGCACAATTCCTTCATCGTCTTGTTGTTCAGGTTCGAACCATTGTCAGTAATGATTCTTTCAGGCATGCCGTAACGACAGATGATGTCATTTTCGGTAAACTGGGCTACCACTTGCTTGGTGACATTAGCGTAAGACGCTGCTTCAACCCATTTGGTGAAGTAATCGATAGCTACCAAGATGAACCGGTGTCCATTGGATGCGGTGGGCTCAATTTTCCCAATCATATCAATGCCCCACATGGAGAAAGGCCACGGGGACGCCATAACGTTCAAAGGATTTGGCGGCACCTGGATCTTGTCTGCATAAATCTGGCATTTATGGCATTTCTTTGCAAACTTGAAACAGTCTCTTTCCATCGTAAGCCAATAATACCCTGCCCGTAATAACCACGGCTTGCCATTGGAAGCTTCCTCAATGGCGAATATGAAGGCGGGCCTATCAAGGTGAGAGATAACGATTCTGGGAGCATCATTCCAGAAGTTAACTTTGTACATCAAAGACAATGTCGCAAGAGCATCAGCCATCTGATTTTCTGCCCGTGGCACATGGTGAAACTCTACTCTGTCAAAGAAAGGCAACAACCTCCTTGCATAATTCATATACAGTATCAGGTTAGGCTGACGAGTCTCCCATTCTCCCTTGATCTGGTTCACGACTAGCGCGGAGTCTCCATACACATCAAGATTTTTAATCCTTAAATCAACAGCCTCCTCGAGACCCATGATACACGCCTCATATTCAGCCTCATTGTTGGTAACCGGAAATGTCAATCTGGCCGTGAACGGGATGTGCGTCCCATGGGGAGTCGTGATGATTGCCCCAATTCCACTTCCATGTGAATTAACAGCACCATCAAAAATCAATTGACATTGGGAACCCCGTTCAGGACCTTCACCATGCAACGGCTCCTCGCAATCTTTCATTTTTAAGTACATGATATCCTCGTCAGGAAAATCAAACTTCATCGGATGGTAATCATCGATTGGCTGCTCAGCCAGGTACTCTGACAGTATGCTACCTTTGATAGCCTTTTGCGAGACATACTGTATATCGTACTCTGTCAGTACCATCTTCCATCGGGAAATCCTTCCAGAAAGTGCCTGCTTTTCAAAGAGGTATTTGATAGGATCCATCTTCGAAATCAGCATGGTTGTATGATTTAGCATGTATTGTCTCAGACGTTTGGCAGCCCAAGCAAGTGCACAACACGTCTTTTCGAGCATTGAGTAACGGGACTCACAATCTGTGAACTTTTTACTCAAGTAGTAGATCGCATGCTCTATTCGTCCAGTCTCGTCGTGTTGACCGAGAACACAACCCATACTGTTCTCAAGAACCGTCAAGTACATGATCAGCGGTCTCCCTGCTACTGGGGGTATCAAAATCGGAGGTTCCTGCAAGTATTCTTTTATTTTTTTAAATGCCTTTTGACAATTTTCATTCCAGACAATCGCCTGATCTTTTTTCAACAGTTTAAACATTGGCTCACACGTGGGTGTAAGGTGAGATATGAACCGGGCAATGTAGTTAACCCTCCCCAAAAAACCACGAACCTCTTTCTCTGTTTTTGGCGCTGGCATTTCTTGTATGGCTTTTATTTTTGCAGGATCAACCTCTATTCCTTTTTCGCTAACAATGAACCCCAGTAGCTTACCAGATCTCACCCCGAAGGTGCACTTATTAGGATTCAGCCTCAGCTTGAATTTCCTAAGCCTCTCAAACAATTTCAGAAGATTCACCAGATGCTCTTCCTCCGTCTAGGATTTGGCAATAATATCGTCAACATAAACATCAATCTCTTTATGCATCATGTCATGAAAGAGCGTCGTCATAGCACGTTGATATGTTGCCCTAGCGTTCTTCAAACCAAAGGGCATCACTTTGTAGCAAAACGTTCCCCACGGGGTAATAAAAGTTGTTTTCTCCATATCCTCCGGCTCCATTTTAATCTGATTATAGCCCGAAAAGCCGTCCATGAAGGAAAACACGAAGAATTGAGCAGTGTTGTCGACCAACACGTCAATATGAGGAAGCAGGAAGTCATCCTTAGGGCTCGCCTTGTTCAGATCCCGATAGTCAACGCACATTCGTACCTTACCATCTTTCTTTGGTACCGGTACTATATTGGCAACCCAAGGAGGGTAAGTTGTAACAGCTAGGAAACCAGCATCCCACTATTTCTGTACTTCCTCTTTAATCTTTATAGCCATATCTGGTTTCGTTTTTCTGAGCTTTTGCTTGACCGGCAGACAGTCTTCATGCAATGGCAAGCGGTGGACCACAATATCAGTGTCTAGCCCAGGCATATCTTCATAAGACCAAGCAAAGATGTCACTATACTCTCGAAGCATCTCGACAAGTCTCTGCTTGATATCACTTTGCAGTGCAGCCCCTATCCGGACATTCTTGACAACCTCTTCGGAACCCAAATTAACAGTCTCAATATCCTCCTGATGAGGCAGAATGATTCTCTCTTCTTGTTTCAATAGACGAGTCAGCTCTTCTGGTAAGTTGTCGCCCTCAACAATCTCATCTTCGGCTTGAAATATCGGGTGCTCAAAGTCGAAGCGAGTCATAGGGAGATCTTGATCGGTGTCATCTGAAATATAGATCCTGCAAGAGAAAGGGTTAAATGCTTCAAATGATATGCAAACAAAGCGTACAACCACATTGCCATTTTATTGTAAAAAATAAAAAGCAGAAAAACAGGGATCACAAAATTTGCATGACAAAAACGCCTTTATTTGATGATTAAAACAAAGCATACACATAAGCAAGTAGGCCCTGAAATAAAATCACTATGCCCCGGGTAGGACACAGGATTGTACAATAATCAAAAAAACAAGGCATTATTGTTTCGACGTCACTTGAATAAAGTCCTGGATAGACCAATTACATAGGCTCTGTCCTGGCTTGCTGGGCTTGATCCACGAGTCCATGTCACAATCGTTATCTCCATCTTCACTGTCAGACACAACATTAATCCTCTCAAAACTTACTCCTCCGGGAGTAAATACAATCGGCCCTTTGAACCTTGGCTTGCTCTGTGAAGAAGATGATGATGACAGGTGATACCCTAAGCCAAACTTGTCCTGCTTAACAGGAATCTCAGGAACTTAACCCCAACCTTTGGTCTCTCCGGCCTGAACTACCTCTTGGGCTTCTTTGTATGACGACATATCCACCTCGGGCCCACTACTTACGACAGGAGATTTATCTCTGATCTGCACGCCTTCAAAGGCTTGGCACAATGTCTCATGGATCTCACCATCCACTTCGACATATTTGAACAATGACAGGTGACTAATCAGGATGTCTTCCTCCCCACATATGGTGACAATGCTACCACCGACCATATACTTAAGCTTTTGGTGCAACATAGACGTTACAGCCCCTGCAGCATGGATCCACGGTCGTCCGAGCAAATAGCTGTAAGCTGGCAGTATGTCCATAGTATAAAACACAGTGTCAAACACCTATGGACCAACCTGGATTGGCAAAGTCAATTCTCCAAACACGGACCTTCTAGTCCCGTCAAACGCTCTCACCACCAAGTCGCTAGGCGTGCAGATTATACCTCGGGTATCTAGATTCAACAACGCCTTCTTGGGAAAAACGTTCAGGGATGAACTAGTGTCCACAAGGACATGAGACATAATAGTGCCCCTACACTCAACATAAATATGCAACGCACTGTTATGGTTGCCGCCCCTGGGTGTCAAATCAAAATCAGTAAAGCCAAGGCCATGCCCCGCATTCACGTGCGCAATCACTCCTTCGAGTTGGTTCACGGATATCTCCTGGGGTACATAGGCAGCGTGTAACACCTCAATCTAACCCGACGGATAATTAAGGAAAACAGAATCAGAGTGCAACAAAGTTTGTAAACATGACAGTCGTAAGGGGCTGTCACGACCGTGACGGTCATGACGATCGTAATGAAGGTGTGACGACCGTCACATCAGCAAATTCTGGGTGTTACAATTTCAACTCACAGAAACATACATTTCACAATTCCATTAAACAACATGCATTTAGTAATGATACATAGCACATAAGCTTGGATGAACATGCAACAATAACTTGATTAACATTTTGATTACAAGGCATCTTATTAATTTGCAGCGGAATATAAAACATTTCCAACATTTAGCATGATTAAAGCAAGACCATGAAACTTACAACAAAACTCCATTAAAATTCAGCAAGTAATTATCTTGCATCAATTCAACATAAACAACGAGTTTCAACCATAAAAATCAGCACTACTAATTCATCAGTATAGTGCATCTAACCAACATTTGGCACTTAACAACAACCATCAATTTAATGAAAAATACTTGATAAATTCAGCAACAAGGAAATTAAATAAATGCAATAACATCAATCGTTCATCCCCCCAAGAGTGCTACGTATCAGAGCGACCAACAACCTTAAACGAAAAGCTACACTTTATTCTGGATTACCTGCAAATTACCACCAACGGAGGTAACATACAACGTAAAGGGTGAGATATCAACAACATAACATAAGGCATGATAAAAGTCATGTCAGAATATTATCACAGCATTACAATTCCAGCAGTTCGCATAAATATTAGTAATAATAAACTACAACCACCCTTTATTCATAACCACAACAATTATCATCATATCTCAGCAACTCATCAAAACAACTCAACAACGCAACTCAACAATGCGACTCAACAATGCAACTCAACTGTGCATATGCATGTGGTACCATTTTGGGAGACAACACTCCACAATAATTCGGGAGACAACTCTTCACAATAATTCGGGAGACAACTCTCCACAATAATTTGGGAGACAACACTCCACAATAATTTGGGAGACAACACTCCACAATAATTCGGGAGACAACTCTCCACAATCATTTTATTTTGTCATTAAAGACACAACCGTCGCCAATCCAGGCCAAATGATATGCTATGAGATGCAACTATTATGGACTATAACACAACAACAATAACTGTGCAACAACCGTGCAACAAGGCATCACGCCTACAACCAATTATCCATAACAGAAACATCACATTTCGCATACATCATGTACTCACCACTTCAATCTGTTCATATCAGAGAACTACAAACAGTATCGTTCCTACGAATAAGACTCTAACACATTTTCACAGAGAACAATTAAAAACAACCTCGTCTCTGCAATTGAGAACTCAACAGCATTTTCATATACCTTCATACGGGTAATATAACTACAACTTACCCACATAATCCAAGGAGAATATTATAATAACATTTTCTCAACAGTGACATAACAACTTCATATGCATCAAGTATTCATCATTTCAATCTGTTCATGTAGGGGAACAATAACAACATACTTTCGACAATTTAGAATTCAACACATTATCGTAAGGACAACATTACAACTTTTACTCACTAAATTAATTATAGTTCCTGAAAAGGTTCGTTAACTACGGGGCAACTAATCTGGCCTCATTAAGGGCAACCATACAACATTGTACAACACTGACGATATAACACATTCATTCCTACACAGAATAACCTCGTCCCTAACATTTATCGAGTCACGGGAACTATATCTATGATTCGATTCCCTACCTGAAGTCGATCAAGTAAGAGCCTAATAACAACCTTTTCTCAACAAAGGGAAAATTAGCGCGTGTCGGCGCCGATTCCCAACATTACTACATAAACTAAGGAGATAAACACTGATGCAGGCGTAGACAAACATTAACCCTTAATATTTCTCAACCTACGGGAACATTTACCCTTAATATTCTCTTAATATTTCTCAACCTACGGGAACATTTACCCTTAATATTCTCTTAATATTTCTCAACCTACGGGAACATTTACCCTTAATATTCCCTTAATATTTCTCAACCTACGGGAACATTTACCCTTAATATTCCCTTAATATTTCTCAACCTACGGGAATATTACTATGGGAACATTACCACGGGAATATCACTACGGGAATATTACTACGGGAACGTTACCACGGGAATATCACTACGGGAATATTACTACGGGAACGTTACTACGGTAACATTACTACGGGAACATTAATCCTTAATATTTCTTCAACTTACGGGAACATTACTCCTTAATATTTATCAATCTACATGAACATTAATCCTATGATTCAATTCCCTACATGAAATTGATCATACCCACAATTATAGAATTGAACCCCACCCTTACCTTGAATAGAGGCCAATTCCAAGCTTTCTGGTTCTGCTTCCGTTCTACGGTAACTCTCCTGCAACTTTCTTCCAATTTCACCGATGGAAAATTCTTTTGTTCTTACTTTCTCCACAGTCACGTTCCTTTTTCCTTCTCTTCCACCTTTTTCCTCAATTTTGGTTTTTTGGGCAGTTTATCGTGTTATTCCTCTTTCTCCCACAACTTCTCTAATAACTCCCTAATTCCCTTTATTCCATATACTAATAATAATAATAATAATAATAATAATAGTAATAATAATAGTAATAATAATAATAATAATAATAATAATAATAATAATGATAATAATATTACTACTAGTTATTAAATTATCATTATTATTAATTATATTATATTATTATCAATCTCAATGATTTAATAAATGGTTTCCTATACTTTAAGGACACCCACCAAGGCTCTCAGACACACTCCCACGTAAAGGCACACCAATAATTTATAAATAATTTAATTAAAATAAACGGGCGTTACACAGCCTCAAGAGCTTTCAGCAAAGCGTTCCGGTGAGCCTCGGAACAAAGCAACAATGACAAGATTGATATTTTGGAGGGCGTCTGCTGCAGATGATCGACAATTTTATAATCGCTCTTCCGAATTAATCTCATGAATTCTTCTACGTCTTTGGTCAAAGCCTCTTTTTCCTTCTCTTGAGAAGGTCCTTCTCCATCAACTTTACCTTTTCCTCTGGCAGCTCTCTCAGCTTCTACTTCTGGTGACGCAAAGATTCTACCACTGCGGGTTATGCCCCATGCCCCCACAAGGTTATCAACTGACCCAACCGGCGGGCTTGCCAGGTTAATCTTCTCCCTATTGCAGTAAACTTCCGCCCCATAATTCCAAGGGATGCCTTTAGTGCTTTCATAGGGAATAGGTTCGGCTTTGGTTATTTTGATAGTTGGCCTCTTGGGAGGCGCCGATATCGTGACAGTCTTGAACGGAATCGTAATCGTTGCAACTTCGCCCTGCCTTTCCACTATTGCCTCAACGGGCTTTTATTCAGCAGTACAGTCGAAATGCAGCGTACCTTCGTCAATCAGCCCTTGAATACCTCTTCTCAAGTTATCACAACCCTCAGACCAGGCCACACAATCAACACATTCTGCATCACAACCAGGGAACACTCCCCCTTTCAGCAATCTGCTCTTGACGTAACCCAGAGGTGTCTTCAATTCATCCACATCCATAACCAGATTCAGACTAGCATCTTCCAAAATTGCACCCACCTGCATAGATTCGTGAGCTGACATCGGATTCTTCTCAATATTGGGTGCCTCATTACCGAAGTTTATAGCCTTGCTATCTAACAAATCTTGCACCTTGTGCTTGAAAGCATGGTAGTTCTCGATGCTATGGTCGGGTGCCCAATGTGCATTAGTGTCATACCCGAAAGGAGGCGTGCCCTTTAACGGAGCCAACGTCGTTTTCTCGACCAACTGCAACTGTAACAAATTTGGAAGAAGCTGAGCATACGGTAGTGGAGGTGCATCAAATACCCTTTTCACAGCCCTATCCCAACCTTGATATCTTTGTGGAGCAGCATTTTGTCGTCCCTGTTGCTGCTGTGGCTGTTGTTGTTGCTGTTGAGGTACAGAAATTGTCACACTAGCAATCTGCTGCTAACGGTATTGGTTTCGACCTCTACCCCTTCCTCGGGAACTGTATACTGAGTTAGTATCCCCCTATCTCTTATTCCCAAAAGCCTTTTTACCACCTCCAGTTGAGGTTGACTCTCCCGCTTACTCGTCGTACAATTGATAAGCCTGTCATAATACAGCCCATAGAAAGTGCCCACAAACATATCCACCAATTCCTGTTCTACCATGGGTGGGTGCACCCTGGCAGCTAGCTCATGCCACCTCTGGGCGTATTCTTTGAAACTCTCGCCGTTCTTCTGAGAAAGATTTTGGAGTTGGACCCTGTTCGGCGCGAGGTCGCTGTTATATTGGTAATGCTTGACAAAAGCTTCTGCCAACTCCTTCCAGCTACCAATTTGAGTAGGCTCTAACCCCATGTACCATTCCAATGACGGTCCCGATAAACTATCCTGGAAAAAATGCATCAGCATCTTTTCGTCATCAGAGTAAGCGGACATCCTCCGATAGTAAGATCGCACGTGAACTCTCGGGCAAGTATCCCCCTTATATTTGTCAAATGTGGGCGCTTTGAACTTGATTGGCACCTTCAAACCAGGAACCAATCCCATGTTGGCCACATCCAACCCCGTAGAGTTCTGATTAGCAAGATTCCTCATCTGTTCTTCCAACAACCTGAACCTTCTATCACTGTCAGCGGGCATCTCAAGATCCCTGCCTGGCGGAGGGAAAGCATCTTCCTGACGATCTTTGCCCCAGTGAGAATCCTCATTACCATACCCAGCATAAGCAGTGTCAGGACCAAAACCAGCCTGATTGATCCTGGGACCATACCCCATATTACCAAAACCCTGATTACCAGCACCTGGCCCAAAACTAGCATTGTGAGCACCCATTCCAACACCATTGTGGCTTGCATTGCCAAAGCCTGCGTTACCGAAGCCCTGATTACCATAACCCTGATTGGCATAGCCCTGATTACCATAGCCTTGATTACCACCAAAACCAGCATTGCCAACACCCATACCAATATTTCCAGTTCCAACATTGAAACCAGCATTCCCAGCACCAATATTTCCATCGGTTTCCACATGCCCATTACCGTTACCAGTCACATTTCCGTTCCCAGCTCTGTTATCATTCTCAGTCGCATTGAGGGCAACCACTGGTACAGCGTCACCAGCTTGGAGAGTCTCATCGTGAGGAGGATCAGTAGCAATTCCGCCATGTAGTACACCCTGACTTTCCACCCTAGCAATCAGAGGCTGCACCAGAGTCTGCTGCTGCTCCTGGCCCTTGGCCACACTTTCCATCACCTGCATGAACTGCATCATCCTATCGCACATCTCTTGCATCTCAGTTTGCATCTGATCCATGGCTTCCTTACAGTTGCTTCTGGTAGAGTAGCGATGAATTCGCTGATCGGAAATCCTGGAACCTGCATCAACGGAGGGTTAGGAGACAGCTAAAAGTACCTGCTATGCAAATGATTTATGCAAATGCAAACGTGTGTCTGTGCGTTAGGGAGATTTTTCCCCCGATTCGAGTGCCAGAGTGCCAGTGCTGATAACAAGAAGTCCGGATCTAGTCACTGAAATAACACCCCATATATAGATAAGGCCCAACAAGGCAGCAGTACAAAGTTAATGAATACATGGGGAATCAATAGCATGACCTCAACCAACAAGCCTGGTGATGGTCAGCCTACAGCAAGAATCAGAAAATACAAAGGGTTACAAAGATAATCAAGTGCGACAGTAGGCACGAAACTCCTCTAGAAACTCTTTTGTCTTCGAGTGGTCAGGACGAGTGAATAACCCTTCAACAAGCAGCTCTCTCTGCATAATAGTGCACTGGAGACCTTCGACAGAATCTTCCCACGCCCCTTGCCCAAAGCAATCTTCTAACTTTCGCTTCTTAGACTCGAACCTCTGCTTGCGATCTTTCAGGTTAGCGATAGCTTTGTTGAGCATGTCTTCAATGGCATATCTGCAAGCAATTTCCTCATCAAACATCTTCTCACTAGCCTTCACTTGAGCCTTCAATTTGGAGATCTGCTGCTTCATTTTGTCCTCCCTCTCTTTGTTGTTGGCTATGGTGGCATTCCACTACTGATTGAACTTGGATATTCTTTGGTATGCTTCATCCAGATTCTGCTTCTTAGTGGCCAATACGATCAGCTATCTGCTTAGTCAAGTCCGTGCCCAACTTGTTCACCAACTCTGTCTGCTTCTTGAAAGAATGGACAACTTCGTTTCTCTCGCTTCTAACCTGCGCCAGCTCTTTCTCCAACTCTTCATTGGCCTTTTTCAGCTCTTCCTTATCAGCTAACACCTGATTATACTGCTGAATAGACACGGTAGTAGGCTATTCGACCACTGGAGGGCACTCCTGCTGAGCAGGTGGAAAAGGCATCCCTATAGTCTCTGCTCTGGTTTTGATCCAAGTCACATACGGAGAGTAGGCTTGACTATTGCTTTTACCCAACAATGATTTCCCTCGTCTACTGATATCATTCCAGGCTTGCTGAAGCTTAGATAACATATCCCCCTCTAGAAGACCGGTGAGGTATAGAGATTCCTGCACCTCTTCATCCTTTGGCGGACCCCTCAAAGCATATGCAAATTGTCTAACAAGTAGAGATGGATTATAGTTGATACAACCCTTTCTTCCAATCAAAGGCACATTTGGAAACCCACTGCAGCTAAATATAACCTCAGTACCCAACATATCTCTATCAAACCAAACAACATTCTCTGCTAATAAGCCCATCAAGCGCTTAGACCACTCAGTTGTGGCTGCAGATGAAGCAAAGAGACCCTTCTTGGGTAGGTGACTATCAAACCATCTGTAGAGTAAGGGCACACAGCATGATACATTCTTACCCCTTCTATTCTCGTTCTTGTAATGGACGGAATGATATATATCTCCAATCAAGGTAGGAACTGGATTCCCTGATGCAAAGATATGAAAGGCATCCAAGTCTACAAAATCAGGCATGTTAGAAAACAAAATGATACCATATATGCAGAGAGCAAGAATGGCATTGAATACAATCCAACAACTGTCTTTGGCACAATGTTGGGCTTTCCCAACTAAGAACTGTAGAGAAAATCCAGGAACCCCGTTCGAACTCGACAAGATCAACTCAGAGGCATCCAGATGAAGAGAAAGAGCTAGATTAGCCAGATCAAGCTTAGCATCCATATGAACAAAAGGCATCTGACTCTTAATAGGCACACCCAATAACTCAACATACTCCTCTAATGTAGGTGCAAGAATGAAGTATGGGAAAGTGAAGCATCTCAAAGGAGGATCATAGAACTGCAGTAAGGCATACAACCCATTCAACTCATACACAGAAGGTTTACGAACCAGACCGAGCAGCTTCCCATAAGATTTTCTGAATTCACCCCTCGCGCAAAGGTATAACACAAGGTCATCGCAACCATTGTCTGGATTCGGGAGTCGGTTACGCAAGGGGAAGGTATTAGCACCCCTCACGTCCATCGTACTTGATGGGATCCACGCTTGTTGTGTTTATATGACGGGTTGATTAAATCTATTTACACTAAAAGTATGGTCTAAAAAGAAAAGAAAATGACTCGGCAAAGCGTCGCACTTTATGCCTACGTATTCCCGTCTGGAACGAGAAATTAGAGTCAATGTAGTTCACCTAACTACGGGGAAAGGTTGCTCGCCAAGATATCGCATCTTGTGCCTACGTACTTTCACACGGCGTGAAAAATCAGAGCAAACGTAGTTCGTGACACGAGAGACACATGTTTGTCTTTTATCCGAGTAAAGTTAACAGACGGTTCTAGCAGTTTGGTGTATGCAGCTCGACCATTGGAGACTTAGGTGTTTACCGTTTGCGGTAGAACCGGGAGTTAACAGAACTCTCCTTCTGAAAAAGGGTTTCCAAGGGATTAAAGGTCCAAGAGGACAAAAAGAGTTTGATCTTTGTTTTCTGTTTTTTAGAGAAGTATCTTTTTATGGATGTTTGTAACTGATATCGCACTAGAGACTATAACCTGAGAGTGAATGCGTCGCATGTCACCCAAAGGGTGCCATACTAAATATCCAGACTGCTGAAAGGAAACTCTCCAACAACCCTTTCTCAAGTAGCTTAAGGCTCGTAGCGTACGACGTCAATTAACCTTTATTACTGTATTTTGATTTGTTTGCATATGAGAAGAGAAAAGACTCACTAAAGGGGAACTGATCCAATCCTAAAGTTGTCATGCAAAATTGAACCTATGGTTGAGGTTAGGAGGGAACTACCTAATGGTATCATGCATGGTTAGTACCCTAATGTCTATCACATTCCATCTTGAACAAGAAGGAATGGAAATCCTAAGGGAAGAAAGACAAAAGAAGATGAAGAAAACAATCATGCAAATGCAAACATGAAATGCAAACATGGAAGGCAAGGATGCAATGCAAGTGAGGGAGGAAATATGTGTGGGGCTGGAGCTTCCATAAGCTCATCTCAACCTCAAGCCATAGTATGAATAAATTCAAGAGAAGAGGAGAAGAAATGCAATAAAAGCAAATCACAAAAGCATACAAAAGTGGGATGAAATGGCCTAAACCAAACAACATCCACCACAAGGCACAAAACAATGCATAGATGAAAGGCAAAGCAATACTAAAACAAAGTGAGGATGGGAGGCTAATTTGAGGGCAGAAAGGTCCTCATAAAATTCACTCAACCATGAGCATCACAAACTATGTGCAAAGAAGCACAAGAAAACATCAAGAAAAGTCCTCTAGGATCCCATCATTTTAGGTAGCTTCAAGTACCTCCAAAGGAGGGACCAAACCACCTTAAATGACACTCCATGATCATTGGACAGAAGGGAACACAAGAGAATAATGCACAAATGTAAAAGCAAAAGCATCATAAGCCAATGCAAACAACAACATCAAAGAATGCAAGCAAAGATCACATATCACTTTGAACCACAACTATGAAGGTATGCATTCAAGTGGGAAGCGACAACACGTGTCGAAGGAATCATGATTAGACAATCAAGAACAGTGACAAACATCCAAAACATTTCACTCCTAATGCATCATATCGATCTATGAAGATTCGAAGTGGAACGGTACGAGAACAAGCATAAAAAACAGCAAAACAGGCCTGCCAGCATATTGTTAATCGATTAACACCATAGGTAATCGGTTAACCACTTAAAAACGCTTGAAAATTTGAATATTTAAGTTGGTTAATCAATTAACCATATAGGTTAACCGATTAACACTGTACCAGAAGCAGAAAAACAGCAGAAAACAGCAGTTTCAGCACATAAGCACTTATACAATCATCCGGATGATCACATAATCAATTAAACACGAATTTAAACCAGTAATCAATGATTTAATTAGAATGTAAACACATCCACCCTTCAATATTACAAATCACATGGATCAAGATGAATCAAATCAATCAAAAATGAAGATCCACATGCTAATTATGCAAATAAGCTCAAAAATAGAATCAGATCATGAATTTCCAACCTACGAAGCGGAGAATTGCTTCGGTTAATGTTGATTCAATAGAAATAAGTAGACCGATGCAAAGAAGTCTGGAATACTTCGAGATACACTCCAATTCTTGTAGTAGCAATGGAGATCCACCAAGAACAAACCAAAATAAGCCAAATAATCACCTCCAAAATCACTTCCAAGTTCAGATCTGCTTGATCCCGAAAATTGAATGATGAAATGGAATTAATAGAGTGAATTGATGAAGGTTTAGCTCTTAGAAATCAAAGATTCCAATGAAGAATCAATGATCTCAATGAGAAGAGCTTTGAATGAGTTTTGTGAGGTTGGAAAACTGAGAGAGAATTGTGAGAGAATTGAGAGAAAATTGAGAGTGATTCTGAAAATGATTTGAATTATGAGTGATTAGATGGTGAGGTTTGGAGTGGATCCTTTAAATACACTCTTGGTTTGGCTCCAAAGCAAGGCTTGGAAGTTGGATTGGAAAATTTGGATTGGAATGTGGAATGGGCATTCGGTGGGAAATTGAAATTAACAAAATTTCAAATAGTGTTCTAGATCCTTCCCAAATGTGAAAATGCAATTTAAATGATCAAAGTTGGACCCCAAAAGTGGTTGGACTTGAAAATTCACGTACAGAGCCAAAATTACACATGTTAATCGGTTAACGCATACGGTTAACCGGTTAACACTGTTAAGACTTGCAAATCTGGGCTATTTTTCATTGGTTAATCGGTTAACCATATGCGTTAACCGATTAACACATTCAAAAATTTGAATTTGGCGCCTTTTGGAGGGAAAACTACCCCTTTTGTTGTTTCTTGCTGCTTTGGACTCTGATTAGCTTCTGAAACTTGTTCCTGAATATTCTGACCATGAAAATGCTTAGGATACGCCTGAATACTGCTTCCTGTACTGAAAAATGCCTGCAAAATAAAATCGGCCGCTCGACCGCTGGGCAAAATAAATGCCAGAACCTCTGATGCTTGAATAAAACCTTCTGCCTTGGCTCAGAACCCTTGGTAATCCTCTCTTGCTATGCACACCTCTCTCGATCCCCTGCTAAATGAACAATGCTATGCAGTGCAATATGCTAGACAATGATATGCCAATGCAAAGAAACATAAACCAACTAAGAAAAGGTTAGGCAAATTTTGGGGTGCAACACAGTTGTGATTGGCAAAATAGCTATGCAAACTGAGATTAAGGAAGCTTTATGTCATTGGTCCAATTTGAGATGGCTCTTTATCTCTTACTTTCAATCCTAAAACTAATTAAGATTATTTTCTTCATAAATAGGGTTTATATTAAAATATGGTTTTAGCTTTTATAATTGCAATTTTGACCATTGATTATATGTTGTAGGTGGTTATATCTTTGTTAAGAAATTTTCCCTTCAGAAGCACAAGTTTTTACATGGTGATTATATGCTGGAGAGTACAAATGCTTCATAAATTTATGAAAATGTGAAATGGTATGTGGATTTTTAGATTGATATAGTTTATAATTTGATTTTGCAGTTGCGTAGCATTTTTTAAAACTAGCATAACGTTTTTGCAGCTGCTGACTGTTTTTAAAAACAAGCATCTCATTTTTATGTTAATTTGTTCTATTTTTCTAATGACATTGTGATGGATTTGATTCTGTTGACTATAACCTTTACTTAACATTTTCATATTGTCGCTTTCGCGAAAATAAGGTGCCGGCAAAACAGAAGAGTCGCCACCTTTCGTTATTCATCCCTCAGAGCGGGAAAGGAAACGATCGGAAAAACCTGACGAAAAAGGTATAAGACAAGGTCATCGCAATCATTGTCTGGGTTCGGGAGTCGGTTACGCAAGGGGAAGGTATTAGCACCCCTCACGTCCATCGTACTAGATGGGATCCACGCTTGTTGTGTTTACTGGACGAGTTGGTTTTATCTATCTACCTATCAAGGCTGGCTTAAAAAGAAAATAAAAATGACTCGGCAAAGCGTCGCGCTTTATGCCTACGTATTCTCATCAGAGAATGAGAAATCAGAGTCAACGTAGTTCGACCTACTACGGGTTACGGATGGGGGAAGGTGGCTCGCCAATACGTCAGTATTGTGCCTACATAGTCTCAACAGGCATGAGTGATCAGAGCTTACGTAGTTTGGGATAATACGGATTACGGGAATTCAGATTCATCTATTTTATCGGGTAGGGTTAACAAATAGTTCCAGCAGTTAGGGACAGAGCCTGTTTGCGGTAGAACTAGGAGTTAACGACACTCTTTTCTTCAGAAAAGCTTCCTTTGAATTATGGGCCCACGGGGCAAAAAGTTTGAAGTTTGTTTTCTGTCTTTTACGGAAGAACTATTTTTTATGGTTGTTTGCAACTAGTATCGCACTAGAGACTATGACCTGAGAGTGAATGCGTCGCATGTCACCCAAAGGGTACCATACTAAACATCCAGACTGTTGAAAAGAAGCTCTCCAACAATCCTTTCTCAGATAGCTTAAGGCTCGTAACGTACGACGTCAGTTAACCTTTATTATTGTATTTTAATTTGTTTTGAGATGAGAAGAGAACAGGCTTAACTAAAGGGAGACTATCAAGTCCTAATGTTGTCATGCCAAGGATTCATCCTATGGTTGAGGTTTGAAACACGGAACTCCTAGAAGTTATCATGCATAGGTTTCAACCTAAGGTTCTATCATCACTTCCTTATCAAAGGAAGTGAGATTCCTAAGGGATCATGTCAATGGGAAACAGACAACAGATAAAGCATCAGCTAAACATCAGTAAAACAGTAAACGACTGTAAAATGCATGCCATGCAAGTGAGGGAGGAAATGTGTGTGGGGCATCAGCCTCCACAAGCTCATCTCAACCTCAAGCCAGATATGAATAACTGCAATCATACAGAGGAGATAACATGCTATCAAGCAAAATATAAGTGACTGTAATCATACAGAGGAAATGAAATAAAATGGCATCAGGCAAGCACAAACCACATGGGCAAGGGAGCTGGGCTCTACCGAATACCCGCAAGCAAAGCCATATAGTAAAAATACAAGCAAAGGGAGCAACTCAACCTCTAGTGCAATCATGCTCCTAGATTAAATCAATCTAGATATGGACTTATTCTAATTCATCAAGCAAATCAAACAAGGCACATCAATACAGAAAAGAAAACAGACAAGAAAGAAAGCAGATCAACAACTCCCTCTTTCAATCTCAAGCTTCAGCTCTTCTGACAGCAATCCAGTCTTCAAACTTCAACCATCCTTCATGACAAGTATCAACTTGATTCTCCAAGGTTTCAATCCCTCAAACATAAGTATCAACTTATTCTCTCTTCTCCAAGCTTCAGCTCTTCAGTAAATTCCACCTTCAGGCTTCACTCCTAACTGCAAGTATCAACTTGATTCCTTCAGGTTCTCAATGCCTCAATGCAAGTGTCAACTTATCCTTTATTCCTCAAGTCTCAGCTTTTCACTCAATCTCAATTGAATCCTCTTCATAAGTATCAACTTGATCTTCAAGCTTCAGCTCTCTTTGCTTCACCAGTATCAACTAGCCTTCCTCTTCATCTACAAGCTTCTGCTTCTCAGAGTAGTCTTCAATCACCTGGAAGCATCAACTTCATTCTTCCATCTTCTACAAGCAAGGAACTCCATCCTCTAACAAGGGAGAAAGATGCATCTATCAAGAGCAAAGTTGGGATGATTGGTAGCAGAGTGAAGACCAAAGGTCACCACTAAGCATCCTGTCATCAGAGAAAGGGACCCTAAAAGGTTCTACCAATTTGCAAAGAGCCACACATACTACCAAAGGAGGGATGAGGCCTTTACAAGGGACCTTACATCATAGGGAAGAATGGAATTGATCAACATATTCCATGTTTATGAAGGAAGAGAACTATCTAGAAGCTTTGCCTACAAAACCCTAATCTTATCCTAGTCAAAACTACACCACAAGAAGGGAAGATCTTCAAATCCAAGCCTCTTCAAGCAATCCAATGCATCTTCAACTTGTCTTCATCATTATCCAGGAACAAGCAAAGCACAACCCTAATCTAAGGGAACTAAAGATGTTAATCTAGTTGAGTTAGTGCCTTAGAATCATCTAAAACTAGCACCTAAACTAAAATCAATCAAAAATAGCACACTATCTTATAAATTTCTAAAAAAATTCCTAAGGGATCCTAATTCAATTAAGAATGCCTCATACAAAAACTAGGGACTAAATCATCTATTAAGTCCTAAAATTAAGTCCTAAATCCAAAGGTATCAACCATAAACCCTAAAAATGGAGCTTCTAAAGGTTTCAACCTAAACTACCACCTATGTTCATCACAAAAATGTGAGAAAACTCTATGGGGAGCATGCACATCTATGATAACTACTCACAAAAAATCAGGATCAAAATCATCATCACATGATCACACAAAATTCCACAAAATCAAGTATCAAACATAACTATTTTAATATCAATTAAAATGTGAAAATTCCCATAAAATCAGAAAATGCATGAAATGAAAATATTTTTTATCTAAAAAATACTAGATTCAATCATGAATATAATGCAAAAAGAATGGGATTAATTGGATCATTTTTCAATTTTATATGATTTAATCATGAACCATGCATAAAAATGAAAAAATAAAAGAAAATGATAATAAAATAACAAATGCGTGGTGTGGAACGCAATAGTTCACAGTTTACATTCAAGACTGGGCCAGAAGTGGGGTGCAGGTAGCAAAGTTTCAACTAAGCCCAAAACCAGCTGATTAATGAAACGCTGCGTTTCATAATCAGAACTCCTCTTCACAAAATTCACGCACGCGTGGCCGTTGGATGGGGTCTTTGGTCCAAGTCAAACCATGATCCAATGGTCTTGGGATCATCTTCCCCAATTCAAACCTCTGCAACTCAGGCCACCTGCGCGCCCAAAGTCACCGCTGGTGACATTTCTGATCACCATTCCACAACCCTAGTTCAACATAGAGTCCACCATAGTCCACGATCCCTTAATGAAACATGTCCCAAATTCCCTCACGAATTCATTCATGCCCTTTATTCTCTCTGAAACTTCAAGATTCGCCATAACCAATTCTCAACCCAAAATGGTAACATCCTTAATTGGTCACTAATTCTCAAACTAACTATCTGAAAACCTTCCTACACCGTTCTACAATGCATCTGACATCCTAATTTGTATTGATTCTACCTAATTTATGTTGGAGGAAGAAGTTTACATACCGATCAATTCTTGATGAACAGATGCACTAAACCTTCAAATCAAGCTCTCCAACTTTCCAGACACGATCAATGGATCATTCCCTTGCTTCTGTATGCACAAGAACTGGTTGAAACCTCCTGAAACTTGAAACCCGATGGTGAGTTGCAGACTTCACTCTCCAATGGCTACTTCACAATTCTTCCACCACAGTGCCTTGAATTTGATCTGGAATTGATCACCAACCTCAATGCAAGCTATTGAGATCAATTTCTTGGACTGAAATGGCCTCTACCCTTGTAACCGATTTTGATTTGCAATGTGAAATCTCAAAGTGCAATCTCAGTTTTCTCTCTCAATTATCAACAACCTCTCATCTGAACCTCTTCTACTCAATATATAGAACCTGTGTGGATGATCTAGAACCCTCTAGATCCTTCTAATGAGAGTTTCAATCTCTCATGTCATGAGATTTTCAATCACATGTCATGGTATGCATAACTCTGCAAACAGCTTGAAACCAACCCCATTCTCTTCCAATTTCTCCCCTAGTGACATTTTGAAAGTGTTTGGCTTGCAAGGGATCTTGCTCATGCCTTGAATTTAAGTTTTGCAAATGTTACTTATGATGTAAGTAACTACTTTTCAAAGCAAGTCCACAAATTAGACCTTAACTCAAAAATGTGGCTAAAGAAATGTTCTTAAAATGTTTTTTAGAGTCAAAATGATATATTACATGCCTTGGTTTGGATGTGTAGATCAAAAATATCAATTTCCAACTTTGGTTTATTTAACTTATACCCTTATTTTAGGTCATTTTTGAAACTTTGAGCTACAAGCACTTCCAACATATCATGACCTCTTTACTAGCCTTTAAACATCATTTTGAACAAGTTTGATGTTGAACATTTTCCCATTTGAAGCTTGGAAATAGGAGTTATGGCCTTATGGTTGAAATGACCTGTAATCTCCAAATGACCAAAATACCCTTGACTTGTCAAAGCCATAACTTGAGTTCTACAAATCCTATCAAGGACTTCTAGTACTCTCTAGAAAGCTAAGAGGATAAGGAACAACATTCATGTTTACCAAAAGTTCATAGGAATCATACTTCTTGGGAAAAAGTTTCATGCAAGTTGGGTAACTTTCAAGCTCCCAAATCCACATACCTCAGATGACCTGGAACTTGTCAAAGCCATAACTTGAGTTCTACAAATCCTATCAAGGACTTCTAGTACTCTATAGAAAGCTGAGATCAAGATCTACAACATTAATTTTGGGGGTAAGATGAGATGACAATCACATCTTGAGCTAAACTGCCTTGAAGATAGGGGTCAAACTAGAGGATTTTACACTGTCAAGCCTTAGAAACCCTAGCTTGAAACTTCTCAAACTCTTCAATCATGATGAGTTGACCTTGGAATCATCCTTATAACATCTCAATGCATAAATCCATGATCACATGGCTCTTGAATTAGGTCTCAACCTTGTTCAAATCATCAGTTGACCTAGGGTTGACCCAGTCAAACCCTAACTGCACCACTCATGGCTGAGTCTTCTTAATCTTGCATAATGACCTATCAAGGCCTCATGATGGCTTTCAAGACATCTCATAAGCTCTCTCAAGGATTCAATTCCACATTCTTGGCTTCAGAATCATTTGAGGAACTCCCACAACTCTCAAGTTAGGAGGCACACAACCTTGGTTTTAACCACTCACTCTGAGAATCCTTTAACTTCTCTGACAAGGATATCAACCCTTGAACACTTGAATAACCTTCTTAGCTAGCTTCAAGCTCTTGTGTAGCCCTTGGTTGGTAATCATACCTCTTGATCTCCTGCACACATGTCAATGAAATGCAAATGATAATGCTAATGTGAATGCAATGAAACATAAGCTAGGTAAAGAAATGTTGGGCAAATTTTGGGGTGCAACAGCTGCCCCTATTCAAACGGCTTGAACCTGACTGGGTGAGAAGCGAACGACTCTCAACCAATCAAGGTACGAGACGGTTGAATACCAACAAACCCGGAAATTTGCCAACTACACAAGTACACGGTACTCTGATGGGGATAAATCTCCGGAAACTGAAATGATAGCTGCATGGCAACTAGCTGGAGAATTGGTCACACGGTAACCGGTAATACATGGTCGATCATGCCGTCAGGCGTCAAGATTCCTCGGGACTCATCAGGTCAATACTCAAGTTAATCATGCCATCGGGCATTCATAGAAATTTTCGGGCATCAGCCGGACTTCATCAGTAAGTCGGGAATAGAATTCTCAGTCAATCATGAACCAATTGGGGATATCCAAACTCCTGCCATCAGGAAATCCGCATCAGCTGGGAGAACTGCTTCATTAATACGGTTGGACTTCAATCATCAAGTCTTTAAGGGAAGTTTCAACTTTGCTGTTCAGGAACCTGCTGGGGATGACACATCTCCGCTGGGGATTCTGGAGAACTATCAAGTCACTCTGCTTCGGGGCTTTAGAAATCATTCTGGACGAGTCAACTCTGCTGAGGAAATCAAGAATCATCTTGAACAAACAACTTCGCCGGGGACTTCAAGAATCATCCTGAACCAATAACTCTGCTGGAGATTTCGGGAATCATCCCGAGCACTCACTCTGCCGGGGGCTCTAAGCATCAACTTGAGCAACCAACTCTGGTGACTTCACAGGGGATTTTAAGAATCATCTTAATCGAGCACCTTCGCTGGAGAATTCAAGAATCATCTTGAGCAAACGACTCTGCGGAGGAACACCTACAAAACAAGAACGGTAACGACCTAGCTCATGTTTCATATGCCTATGCTTTGACAACGGCGCAAGGTTCCACACGGTGGAAATGCTACGCGTTTTTTGGGTAAATGCTATGCAATCATGCAAAATGCTACGATCCCATCAGCAAAATAAATACTGAAGGGAAGATCCTCCTGTCAAGGAGGAAGAACCACTCTGGTGGGGGGGAGGAATCATCCTGCCGAGGAGAAGAAGTAACACCAATCTCAATTGGATTCCGCCTGGGGAACTAACTTCAGTCGAATGCTGCAGGGGAGCAAAGTTCCACGAGAACCTGGACCTGCTGAGGAAAGAGATGTCAATCGCAGAAGTGAACTGCACGACATTCACAACCAACCTTTCCTGGAGGTAATGACTCCGACGGGGAAATACAGCATCAGCTATTCAACACTCTACTGGGAAAAACCAATCATGGCCTGAACTGCTTTTTAAGGACTCGGCTCCCTTGGGGATCTGCAAACTCAGCTGGGGGAAGGGAGGAATCATCCTGCCTACAGGGGAGAGTACGAATCTATGGGGAATTTCAATTCTGCTGAAGACTTCAGTCTGGAACTATCAATTGCTGCACACTTCAGTATGTGACTCAGCTGGGGAGATGGCGACCCTTCGGGATGCATCTGATTGGGGGGAGAATCTTCTCTGCCTGGGGAAAACATATCAATGCTTACGATCTCACATTCAGACTCTGCGGGGAGAGGATGCTGAACTTCGCTGGAGAAGAAGGAATCATCCTGCTTGGGGACGCATACGGCGTACTACCTGGTACATGCTACACCTGCAACAACACAAACAAACAGACAAGATACCCTTCTCAAAAGGGACCTATCAAGGTTATCATCTTGTGACAATGTTCGAGTAATTCATTGTTTCAACAATCAGTGGCCTAGGCCAGTAAGTTTATGTATGCGCATTTTGTCAAAAACATCGGCGTTCTTTTTCGCAAACAAAACAGATAAATGCTAAACAGACATACAGAATTGCTGAATAGTATACATTTTATTGATAACGAACCCCTGAATGGGTAAAAATGTTTTACAACAGATGCAAGCTCCTGGAATGAGGAAGCCGCGCAAATATAAAAACATAAATATACATCAGTATATACATAAATGTCGGCAATGAGGTGTAGACGAACCCCATGAGTTGATCCCTCTATGACCCACTCGACTTCGATACTTCTCCGACGCTTCAGCCTCAGAAGAGGTTGATTCAGATAAACGGCCCTCAGGTCTTCCAAACCACTAAACAATGAAAGTCCACAAGCGTAACGCAGTCATTTGCTTTTTCAAATCCCTAACTTTTGCCTGAATCGCCCTTCCGGGTTTTCGATTCACCGGGATACCCTTTTTTGCCAAAGTCGCCCTTCCAGGTTTTCGACTTCGCGGGTGTACATTATTTTCAATTTATATCCCTAATTTTTGCCCGAACCTTTTTCCTTTTTTATGGTTCACCGGGATGCCCCATTTTTTCCTGGATATTCTTTTTCTTTCCAGCGGGTCATTCTTTAAGCAAAGTATTTTTTAACTGCGTCCGCGTTCACCGGGGATGCAAAATCTTCACCATCCATCGTGGATAACAACAAAGCTCCTCCCGAGAATACCTTGATGACGACGTATGGACCTTCGTAATTGGGAGTCCACCTGCCCCGGTGATTGGAGTGTGGAGGAAGAATCTTCTTCAGGACGAGATCACCCGTCTGAAAGCTTCTAGGACGCTCCTTCTTATCATACGCTTTCTTCATTCGGCTTTGGTACAGACGACCATGTGCAATCGATGCTAACCTCTTCTCGTCCATCAGGCTGAGTTGGTTTAGTCGGTTCTTAATCCATTTTGCCTCGTCGAGTTTCACGTCAACCAAAACTCGCAAAGAAGGGATCTCCACTTCTAACGGTAGGACAGCTTCCATACCGTACACTAAGGCGAAAGGAGTTTCCCCGGTTGACGTACGTACTGTCGTACGATAACCGTACAGTGCAAATGGCAGCATCTCGTGTCAATCTTTGTAGGTCACAACCATCTTCTGAACAATCTTCTTGATGTTCTTATTGGCCGCTTCAACGGCGCCATTCATCTTCGGCCGGTAAGGAGATGAGTTGTGGTGTTCAATCTTGAAACTCTGGCACAGTTCCTTCATCATCTTGTTATTCAGGTTCGAACCATTATTAGTAATGATCCGCTCGGGAATTCCGTAACGACAGATGATATCCCTTTTTATGAATTTAGCCACCACCTGCTTGGTCACATTAGCGTAAGAGGCTTCCTCCACCCACTTGGTGAAGTAGTCGATAGCTACTAGAATGAAGCGATGACCGTTAGATGCAGTGGGCTCGATCTTGCCTATCATGTCGACGCCCCACATGGAGAACGGCCACGGGGAGGACATGACATTCAAAGGGCACGGCGGCACATGAACTTTATCAGCATAAATATGGCATTTATGACATCTCTTCGCAAATTTAAAGCAATCCGACTCCATCGTCAGCCAGTAATATCCTGCTCTCAGGATCTTTCTTGTCATAGCATGCCCGCCGGCGTGCGTACCAAACGTGCCTTCATGGACTTCTTCCATGAGCATACTCGCTTCTTTCTCATCTACACATCTGAGTAGCACGAGATCATGGTTTCTTTTATACAAAACTCCATCAAGATTGAGATGAAAATTTCCAGACAGCCTCCTCAGAGTCTTCTTATCCTGGGTTGACGCTCCCGCAGGATACTTCTTAGTCATAAGGAAGGTCTGAATGTCATGGAACCATGGCTTGCCATCAGAGGCTTCCTCGATTGCAAAGACAAATGAAGGTCTATCAAGACGAGAAAGGACAATCCTCGGAGCTTCATTCCAAAAATTGACTTTATACATCGAAGCCAACGTGGCTAAGGCATCAGCCATCTGGTTTTCGGCCCTGGGCACATGATGGAGTTCCACTCGATCAAAGAACGGAAGCAGCCTTCTGGCATAGTTCATGTACGACACCAAATTCGATTGACGAGTCTCCCACTCCCCTTTAATCTGGTTAATCACAAGCGTTGAGTCACCATATACGTCTAGTTTCTTGATTCTCAAATCAATTGCTTCTTCTAGACCCATGATGCATGCTTCGTACTCCGCTTCATTATTGGTGACTGGAAACGTCAGTCTCGCAGTGAACGGGATGTGGGATCTGTGGGGAGTCGTGATTATCGCCCCAATGCCACTTCCATAAAAGTTAACCGCCCCGTCGAATATCAATTTCCACTGGGATTTCCTATCTGGACCCTCGTCAGGCAACGGTTCATCGCAATCCTTCGCTTTAAGAAACATGATATCCTCATCAGGGAATTCAAATTTCATCGGCTGATAATCTTCGATCGGCTGTTCGGCAAGGTACTAAGACAATACGCTTCCCTTAATGGCCTTCTGGGAAACGTACTGAATGTCATATTCCGTCAACACCATTTGCCATCTGGCAATCCTGCCCGAAAGCGCTTGCTTCTCGAAGACGTACTTGATCGGATCCATCTTCGAAATTAGCATGGTGGTGTGATTGAGCATGTACTGTCGTAAACGTTTGGCAGCCCAGGCTAGTGCACAACACGTCTTCTCCAGCATCGAGTAACGAGATTCATAATCTGTGAACTTTTTACTCAAATAGTAAACGGCATGCTCCTTTCTACCCGTCTCGTCGTGCTGACCGAGAACACACCCCATACTATTCTCAAGAACTGTCAAGTACATGATTAAGGGCCGTCCAGCCACTCGGGGTATCAAGATCGGAGGTTCCTGTAGATACTGTTTTATCTTATCGAATGCCTTCTGGCAATCCTCATTCCAGATAATCGCCTGATCTTTCTTTAGCAGTTTGAACATCGGTTCACACGTGGCCGTGAACTGAGAAATAAACCTTGCAATGTAGTTTATTCTGCCCAGGAAACCACGAACTTCTTTTTCCGTTTTTGGCGCTGTCATTTCTTGTATTGCTTTTATCTTCGCAGGATCAACCTCGATGCCTCTTTCGCTCACGATGAACCCCAGTAGTTTTCCGGACCGTACTCCGAAAGTACATTTGTTAGGATTTAGCCTCAACCTGAACTTCCTAAGCCTTTCAAAAAGCTTCAGCAAATTGACCAGATGTCCCTCCTCCGTTTGGGACTTCGCAATCATGTCATCAACATAGACTTCAATCTCATGATGAATCATATCATGAAACAAAGTAACCATTGCTCGTTGGTAAGTGGCCCCTGCGTTCTTCAGACCGAAAGGCATTACCTTGTAGCAAAACGTTCCCCAAGGCGTAATAAACGTAGTTTTCTCCATGTCCTCCGGCGCCATATTGATCTGATTATAGCCGGAGAATCCATCCATGAACGAAAACATGGAGAACTGAGCTGTATTATCGACCAACACATCGATGTGAGGGAGCGGGAAATCATCTTTAGGGCTCGCCCTATTCAAATCCTGATAATCGACGCACATTCGTACCTTACCGTCCTTCTTCGGTACAGGCACTATGTTGGCGACCCACGGAGGGTAAGTAGTGACCGCTAAGAAGCTAGCATCAAGCTGCTTTTGCACTTCTTCTTTGATCTTAACGGCCATATCTGGTCGTGTCCTCCTAAGCTTCTGCTTGACGGGAGGGCAATCTTCTCGCAGCGGCAAATGATGGACCACGATGTCAGTATCAAGTTCGGGCATATCCTCGTATGACCAAGCAAAGACGTCACTATACTCTCGTAGCATCTCGACTAATCTCTGCTTGACATCACTCTGCAATGCAGCCCCTATCCTGACGTTCCTGACAAGTTCTTCAGAACCCAGATTCACAATCTCAATTTCTTCTTCGTGAGGCAGAATAACTTTCTCTTCTTGTTTCAACAAGCGGGCCTACTCTTCGGGAAGGTCTTCGTCTTCATCAATCTCTTCTTCGGCTTGATAGATCGGGCAATCGAAGTCGAAGTGAGTCGTAGAAGGTCCAGAGTCGATGTCATCTGCTATGTGGATCCTGCAATAATAAGGGTTAAGCTTAAAACAAGGATATGCAGGTTAGCACAAACCTCATTGCCATTTTATTGTTTTTCAAAACAAATATAAAACAGGAATAACAGAGATCACAATATTTGAATACGAAGAAAAACGCCTTTTGATTTATTGATAAAATGCATGTACATAATCAAACAAGGCCCTGACAATAAAACCACTATGCCCCGGGTAGGACATAGGGTTGTACAACGATTGGAAAAAGTAAATCATTACTCTTCGCTTGTCATCTGGATGATATCCTTGACGGACCAGTTGTTGAGGCTCTCGCCTGGCTTGCTTGGCTGGATCCAAGAGTCTAGGTCACAGTCGCTATCTCCGCCGTCTTCAGACACTGCGTTGACGCTTTCAAATATCACCCCGCCACTGGTAACATGGATCGGCCCTTTACCTCGCGACGCACTGCTAGAAGAGGAGGCTTCAGCCGCAAGAGAATATCCCAACCCAAACTTGTCTTGCTTGTTAGGTATCTCTAGAATTCGCCCCCAGCCTGGGGTAGATCCGGCTTGGACTACGGCTCGGGCTTCCTTGAAGGAAGAGAGAGTCATCTCTGGCTTCTCAGTGACTACAGGAGCTACGTTCTTGACTTTAACAACTTCGAACGCTTGGCATAGAGTTTCGTGGATTTCCCCATCCATCTCAACATACTTGAAGGACGACAAATGGCTCACCATTATGTCTTCCTCGCCACATACGGTCACGATGCTACCTCCGACAACGTACTTGAGTTTCTGGTGCAACGTGGAGGTCACGGCACCCACCGAATGGATCCATGGCCGGCCCAAGAGACAGCTGTAGGCAGTCATGATGTCCATAATGTAAACGATCGCGTTGAACGTTTCCAGCCCCACTTGGATCGGCAACGTCACCTCCCCAAAAACATGGCGTTTGGTTCCATCGAATGCTTTCACAACCAGATCACTGGGTGTGTAAATCACTCCACGAGTATCCAACTTCATTAATGCCTTCTTCGGAAGAACATTGAGCGATGACCCTGTGTCGACCAACACGTGAGACATAATTATTCCCCTACACTCTATCGAGATGTGCAGGGCGCTGTTGTGGTTCCTCCCCTTCGGCGTCAGCTCTAGGTCAGTGAAACCTAGCCCATTTCCAGCATTCACGTGGGCTACGACCTCTTCCAACTAGTTTACCGATATTTCCTGCGGTACATATGCGGCGTTCAACACCTTCAGCAGTGCGTTGCGGTGTGCTTCAGAACACAGCAACAAATTCAGGATGGAAATTTTCGAGGGTGTTTGATGGAGATGATCCACGATCTTGTAGTCACTCTTTTTAATCAACCGCATAAACTCTTCGACGTCTTTAACAAGTAAGTCTTTTTCTACCCCGCAAGGGATCACTTCAACGACCTTACTTTTACCTTTATTAGTTGCATCAGCTCTGTCTGCCTTGTCCGCCACGACCTCGGATGGTGCAAACACTCTCCCGCTGCGAGTAATTCCGCTAACGCCCGCTAGGTTCTCCATAGACGATCCAAACGGTTCTAGTTCCAAATTATATCCGTTGCAGTAGACCTCTGCCCCATAGTGTCATGGGAAAACGTTAGTGCTTTCGAAGGGTATCGGCCCAGCTTTGGTGATGGTAATCGTGGGCGGCCTGGGTGCAGAAATAGTGATCGTCTGGCGAGGGATGGTGATGGTGGCAACCTCATCATCTTGCTTCAGCATTACCTCTCCAGATCCGCTTTCGGCCCTTCATCTAAATTGCATGATTCCTTCAGTCATCAGACTTTGAATCCCCTATATCAACTATTCACATCCATCAGGACTTGTCGCACAACCCATACACAGTTCTCCGCAACCTGGAAAGAAACCTTTTTTCATCAGCTTAGCTTTAACGAAGCTAAGTGGTGTCTTCAGATCTCTGACGTCAGTCAACAAATCCAAACTCTCTTCCTCAATAATGGAGTTTACTCCACCTCCCCTATGATTCGGCATAGGGTTCCTCGTGACGTTTGGCACATTATCTGAGAAGTTGATGATCTTAGCGTCCACCATGTCCTGCACCTTGTGCTTGAAGGCTTTGCAATTCTCTATTGTGTGGCCTGGTGCTCCTGAGTGAAACTCACAAGTTGCATTCGCGTCATAACCTGGCGGAGGTGCCCCTGTCAAGGGAGCTAGGGTCCTCTTCTGGATCAACTGTAGCTGGAGCAGAGTCTGTAATAGCTGAGCATACGACATGGGTGGATTCTCGAGGCGACGGCTCGACAGAGGTGCCCTGTTCCGATACTTTCTGTACCCTTGTTGATTCGACTGCTGATGTTGTGGCTGTTGCTGTGGCTGTTGGACTGCCGGGATAGTTATACTGGCCACCTATTGGTGAGGGCCTTTACCCTTCCTTCGAGCATTGGTCACGGCGCTCGTTTCTCCTTCCCGTCTTTTGCCACTATAAGGTTTCTTACCTCCTCCTCCAGCTGAGGATGAATCACCTTGAATTTTCCCCAGTTTGATCCCATTTTCAATGTGTTCACCCGTGATAATGAGATCTGAGAAGGTTCCGGACATACCGCTGACCAATTTCTCATAGTAAACCCTTGGGAGGGTGGCTACGAACATTTGCACAAGCTCACGTTCAACCATCGGCGGCTGAACCCTGGCTGCCAATTCACGCCACCGCTGGGCGTATTCCTTGAACCCTTCGTTGTTCCTTTGCGACAGATTCTGCAGTTGGACACGGTTCGGGGCCAAGTCACTGTTATATTGGTAGTGGTGCACGAATGCTTCAGCAAGGTCCTTCCACGTGCGCACACTGGTAGGTTCCAAACTCATGTACCATTCGAGGGAGGGCCCGGACAGACTGTCCTAAAAGAAGTGCATCAGCAACTTCTCGTCCTCAGAATGAGCGAACATTTTTCTGTAATATGATCTCAGGTGGACGCGAGGGCAAGTGGTGCCCTTGTACTTTTCAAAGTCAGGTACCTTGAACTTGGGAGGCACCTTGAAATCAGCAATCAGTCCCAACTTAGACATATCAACTCCCAGGGTATTCTAGTTCTCGATATTCCTCATCTTATCCTCGAGTGCCTTGAACCTAAGTCGTGCTTCAGCAGTCAGCTCCCCTTCAGCACCTCTCTGTGATAACACATCGTCTTGACGATCTTATAACCACGACTGAGGCCCGAACAGATTCCCAACACCTGCATTGCCGTTGCCATGCCCCACATTGACGTTAGCTTCAAAATTTCCATTACCGACGCCCGTCGTATTGCCGTTGAGTTCCATGCTAGCTATCATGTTGCCGTTGGCACTACCATTCCCCCCGGTCACGGGGACGCCATTCTGAGGAGTTTCAAATGGTGGAGGGGTAGGCACGGCCCCACCATGGAGTACGCCATTGCTATCAACCCTTGAAATCAGAGGCTGAACCATGGTTCTGAGCTGATCCTGGCCATTGGCGACCGCTTGCATGAGCTCCATGAAGCGGTCCATTCTTTCGCGGAGTTCCTGAACATCAGTTTGCACTTGCTCCATGATTCTGGTTTGATTTGCTCTGGTCGGATAGCGGTGGATAGGTCTCTGATCAATCCTGGAACAACCTGAAACAACCGGTAAACACAAAAGGGTTAGGAAAAACGACAAAGTGCTCGTTATGCAAATGCTTCATGCAAATGCAAACGTGTGTCTGTGTGTTAGGGAGATTTCCCCCGATCCTAGTGCCTGAGTTCCGGTGCTGATGATAAGAAGTCCGAGTCCAGTCATGGAAATAACATCTCATATATATAAAGAAAGCCCATCAAGGCAGTACACAACGTCAGTGGGTACAAGCAGAATCAATAGCGTGACCTCAGCCAACAAGCCTGGTGATGGTCAGCATACAACAACGATCAAAACGAAAGGAATACAAATAGTCAAGCACGGCCACGGGCGCGAAACTCTTCTAACAACCCCTTCATTTCTGGATGACCCGGCCGAGTGAGTAACCCTTCGACGAGTAACTCTCTCTGCATGATGGTGTATTGAAGACCTTCGACCGAATCTTCCCATGCTCCTTCACTGAAACAATCTTCTAGCTTCCGCTCCTTGGATTCAAACATCAGTTTGTGCTCCTTCAGGTTAGCAAGAGCTTTGTTGAGCTGGCCTTCGGCGGCATATCGGCGAGCGGTTTCTTCATCAAACCTCTTCTCACTAGCCTTCACCTGGGCTTTCAGCTTGGAGATCTGTTGCATCAGCTTATCCTCCCGCTCTTTCCTGTTGGCTAGGGAGGCCTTCCAGTGCTGGTTAAACTTGGATATCCTCCGATACGCTTCATCCAGGTGTTGCTTCTTCGTGGCCAGTACATCGTTGACAGCTTTGAAGTCTCGACCCATGCACTCACGCTCAGCTATCTGCTTAGTCAGATCTATCCCCAACTGGTTCACCAGCTCTGTTTGCCTCTTGAAGGAATGAACGGCTTCGCTTCTCTCGCTTCGGAGCTGAGCCAATTCTTTCTCCAATTCTTCATTTGCCTTTTTCAGCTCGTCTCTCTCAGCTAGCACCTGATTGTACTGCTGAATAGGCACAGTGGTAGGCTCTTCAATCACTAGAGGGCTTTCTGGCTTGGCAGGAAGAAACGGCATCCCTATAGCATCTGCTCTGGATCTGATCCAAGTCACATATGGAGCGTAGGCCTGGCTATTGCTTTTTCCCAGCAATGGTTTTCCCCTCTTACTGATACCATTCCAGGCGCGCTGAAGCTTAGATAACATATCCCCTTATAGAAGACCAGTGAGGTACAGAGATTCCTGCACCTCTTCATCCTTTGGCGGAGCTCTCAAAGCATAAGCAAACTGTCGAACCAACAAAGACGGATTATAGTTTATACAACCCTTCCTGCCTATCAAAGGCACGTTCAGAAACCCGCTGCAGCTGAAGATGATCTCAGTGCCCAAACTATCTCTGTCAAACCAGGCAATATCCTCTGCAGATAGACTCATCAAACGCTCGGACCACTCAGCTGTGGTTGCAGATGAAGCAAAGGGACCCCTCTTGGGTAGATGACTATCAAGCCATTTATAAAGCAAGGGCACACAACACGAGTCATTCTTACCCCTCCTGTTCTCGTTTTTGTAGTGGACGGAATGGTAGACATCTCCTATCAAGGTAGGGACTGGATTCCCTGATGCAAAGATGTGGAAGGCGTCGAAGTCCACAAAGTCGGGCATATTGGGGAACAGAATGATGCCATATATGCACAGAGCGAGAATGGCGTTGAACACGACCCAACATCCGTCTTTGGCGCACTGCTGAGCCTTTCCCACTAAGAACTGCAAGGAGAAACCGGGAACCTTGTTCCAACTAGACAACACCAACTCGGAGGCATCCAGATGAAGTGAAGGAGCTAGACTAGCCAGATTAGGCTCAGCATCCATATGAACAAAGGGCATCTGACTCTTGATAGGCACACCTAACAAATCAACATACTCCTCTAGTGTGGGTGCGAGAACGAAGTCCTGGAAAGTAAAGCATCTCAACGGAGGATCGTAGAACTGCAGCAGAGCGTGCAACCCATTCAACTCAAACGCAGAAGGTTTACGAACCAAACTAAGCAATTTGCCGTAAGATTTTCTGAACTCATCTCTCACAGAATCATCTGCTAAAGCAATCAAACCAGTCAGCTGAGCAACATCAGAGGCAGGGAGCTTGTAAGCCACGGTCTTCCTCAGAGAACCCATAATAGCACAATAGAAGGCAAGAAATCCTGAATCGGGGGACACGGTACCTGCGACACAGACACACGTTAATGAAATGCAGATGAGTATGCAAAGCAATGTAAAATGCAATCATGCAGCAGGAGATCAAGGCAACTGTGCTGTGGAGATTCTGTATCAGCAAAACCATGATGCTGCTCTGTCAAGAACAACCATTATATCTGATAATAAGAAAACCCCGGTATCGGACCACAAATCTGTTCTGTCAAGAACACACACACATAGGACCATAAATCTTCTCTGTCAAGAACAACCATTTGATAATAAGGACCTCTGATGCAGGACCAAAACTCTGCTCTGTCAAGAACAAACATCTGATAATAAGGACCCCTGATACAGGACCAAAACTCTGCTCTGTCAAGAACAAACATCTGATAATAAGGACCCCTGATACAGGACCAAAACTCTGCTCTGTCAAGAACAAACATACATCTGTAGATGAGATCCTCAGATCCCAATCACAAACCTGCTCTATCAAGAACAAATACACATCTCTGAAGATAAGGTCCTCTGATACAGGACCATAACTCTACTCTGTCAAGAATAATCATATATCTGATGATGAGAACCTTTGATACCAACAAAACTGATTCACTATCAAGAAAACCAGGAAGTCTGAAGGTTAAGGTTTCCTGCAACAAACCCAACCCTGCTCACAGGTATGGACCTAAACTGACATAAGTTCGGCATCCTATGCGGTCATCAGCGCCACAGACATTCAAGAGGGGTGATACGTTACCCAGAAGGTGTGGCATCACCAGCTCATGAAGCGGCCTCACTCGGCTGAATCCCAAATGATCGGTCCCCAGAGTCGACAATCCTCCAAACCAGCAACCCCCTCAACCCAAAGGGTTGAAAAAGAAGTTAACCGGGAGAACCTCGTCTGAGCGTGGATTTCATGAGACACTAGTGCCTGCCAAGCAAGCACGCGCCCACTAATTTCCACAACTAATGCTAGGGTCACTCAAGCCTGGGTCTGGCTTCTCACTCATCAGAATTCCCTTCCCACAACAGCACAGATAATCATATCATACTGAAAATAAAATGCGGGAAATAAATGCGATAAATAAACACAACCCAACAAGTAATCATACAAGCGCTAGGATTGACTCTCGCAGGGGACACCGGATCCCCAAACTGACTCGCATTCGGGACGTTGGATCCCAGGAAACTATCAGAGTCCCCAGCAGAGTCGCCAGCTGTCGCTTCCGCGAAAATAAGGTGCCGGAAAAACAGAAGGGTCGCCACCTTTCGTTATTCATCCTTCAGAGCGGGAAAGGAAACGATCGGAAAAACCTGACGAAAAAGGTATAAGACAAGGTCATCGTAACCATTGTCTGGGTTCGAGAGTCGGTTACGCAAGGGGAAGGTATTAGCACCCCTCACGTTCATCGTACTCGATGGGATCCACGCTTGTTGTGTTTACTGGACGGGTTGGTTTTATCTATCTACCTATCAAGGCTGGCTTAAAAAGAAAAGAAAAATGACTCGGCAAAGCGTCGCGCTTTATGCCTACGTATTCTCATCAGAGAATGAGAAATCAGAGTCAACGTAGTTCGACCTACTACGGGTTACGGATGGGGGAAGGTAGCTCGCCAATACGTCAATATTGTGCCTACGTACTCTCAACAGGCATGAGAGATCAGAGCTTACGTAGTTCGGGATAATACGGATTACGGGAATTCAGATTCATCTGTTTTATCGAGTAGGGTTAACAAACAGTTCCAGCAGTTAGGGACAAAGCCTGTTTGCGCTAGAACTAGGAGTTAACGACACTCTTTTCGTCAGAAAAGCTTCCTTTGAATTATGGGCCCACGGGGCAAAAAGTTTGAAGTTTGTTTTATGTCTTTTACGGAAGAACTGTTTTTTATGGCTGTTTGCAACTAGTATCGCACTAGAGACTATGACCTGAGAGTGAATGCGTCGCATGTCACCCAAAGGGTACCATACTAAACATCCAGACTGTTGAAAAGAAGCTCTCCAACAATCCTTTCTCAGATAGCTTAAGGCTCGTAACGTACGACGTCAATTAACCTTTATTATTGTATTTTAATTTGTTTTGAGATGAGAAGAGAACAGGCTTAACTAAAGGGAGACTATCAAGTCCTAATGTTGTCATGCCAAGGATTCATCCTATGGTTGAGGTTTGAAACACGGAACTCCTAGAAGTTATCATGCATAGGTTTCAACCTAAGGTTCTATCATCACTTCCTTATCAAAGGAAGTGAGATTCATAAGGGATCATGTCAATGGGAAACAAACAACAGATAAAGCATCAGCTAAACATCAGTAAAACAGTAAACGACTGTAAAATGCATGCCATGCAAGTGAGGGAGGAAATGTGTGTGGGGCATCAGCCTCCACAAGCTCATCTCAACCTCAAGCCAGATATGAATAACTGCAATCATACAGAGGAGATAACATGCTATCAAGCAAAATATAAGTGACTGTAATCATACAGAGGAAATGAAATAAAATTCCATCAGGCAAGCACAAACCACATGGGCAAGGGAGCTGGGCTCTACCGAATACCCGCAAGCAAAGCCATACAGTAAAAATACAAGCAGAGGGAGAAACTCAACCTCTAGTGCAATCATGCTCCTAGATTAAATCAATCTAGATATGTACTTATTTTAATTCATCAAGCAAATCAAACAAGGCACATCAATACAGAAAAGAAAACAGACAAGAAAGAAAGCAGATCAACAATTCCCTCTTTCAATCTCAAGCTTCAGCTCATCTGACAGCAATCCAGTCTTCAGACTTCAACCATCCTTCATGACAAGTATCAACTTGCTTCTCCAAGGTTTCAATCCCTCAAACATAAGTATCAACTTATTCTCTCTTCTCCAAGCTTCAGCTCTTCAGTAAATTCCACCTTCAGGCTTCACTCCTAACTGCAAGTATCAACTTGATTCCTTCAGGTTCTCAATGCCTCAATGCAAGTGTCAACTTATCCTTTATTCCTCAAGCCTCAGATTTTCACTCAATCTCAATTGAATCCTCTTCATAAGTATCAACTTGATCTTCAAGCTTCAACTCTCTTTGCTTCACCAGTATCAACTAGCCTTCCTCTTCATCTACAAGCTTCTGCTTCTCAGAGTAGTCTTCAATCACCTGTAAGTATCAACTTCATTCTTCCATCTTCTTCAAGCAAGGAACTACATCCTCTAACAAGGGAGAAAGATGCATCTATCAAGAGCAAAGTTGGGATGATTGGTAGCAGAGTGAAGACCAAAGGTCACCACTAAGCATCCTGTCATCAGAGAAAGGGACCCTCAAAGGTTCTACCAATTTGCAAAGAGCCACACATACTACCAAAGGAGGGATGAGGCCTTTACAAGGGACCTTACATCATAGGGAAGAATGGAATTGATCAACATATTCCATGTTTATGAAGGAAGAGAACTATCTAGAAGCTCTGCCTACAAAACCCTAATCTTATCCTAGTCAAAACTACACCACAAGAAGGGAAGATATTCAAATCCAAGCCTCTTCAAGCAATCCAATGCATCTTCAACTTGTCTTCATCATTATCCAGGAACAAGCAAAGCACAACCCTAATCTAAGGGAACTAAAGATGTTAATCTAGTTGAGTTAGTGCCTTAGAATCATCTAAAACTAGCACCTAAACTAAAATCAATCAAAAATAGCACACTATCTTATAAATTTCTACAAAAATTCCTAAGGGATCCTAATTCAATTAAGAATGCCTCATACAAAAACCAGGGACTAAAGCATCTATTAAGTCCTAAAATTAAGTCCTAAATCCAAAGGTATCAACCATAAACCCTAAAAATGGAGCTTCTAAAGGTTTCAACCTAAACTACCACCTATGTTCATCACAAAAATGTGAGAAAATTCTATGGGGAGCATACACATCTATTCTAACTACTCACAAAAAATCAGGATCAAAATCATCATCACATGATCACACAAAATTCCACAAAATCAAGTATCAAACATAACTATTTTAATATCAATTAAAATGTGAAAATTCCCATAAAATCAGAAAATGCATGAAATGAAAATATTTTTTATCTAAAAAATACTAGATTCAATCATGAATATAATGCAAAAAGAATGGGATTAATTGGATCATTTTTCAATTTTATATGATTTAATCATGAACCATGCATAAAAATGAAAAAATAAAAGAAAATGATAATAAAATAACAAATGCGTGGTGTGGAAAGCAATAGTTCACAGTTTACATTCAAGACTGGGCCAGAAGTGGGGTGCGGGTAGCAAAGTTTCAACTAAGCCTAAAACCAGCTGATTAATGAAACGCTGCGTTTCATAATCAGAACTCCTCTTCACAAAATTCACGCACGCGTGGCCGTTGGATGGGGTCTTTGGTCCAAGTCAAACCATGATCCAATGGTCTTGGGATCATCTTCCCCAATTCAAACCTCTGCAACTCAGGCCACCTGCGCGCCCAAAGTCACCGCTGGTGACATTTCTGATCACCATTCCACAACCCTAGTTCAACATAGAGTCCACCATAGTCCACGATCCCTTAATGAAACATGTCCCAAATTCCCTCACGAATTCATTCATGCCCTTTATTCTCTCTGAAACTTCAAGATTCGCCATAACCAATTCTCAACCCAAAATGGTAACATCCTTAATTGGTCACTAATTCTCAAACTAACTATCTGTAAACCTTCCTACACCGTTCTACAATGCATCTAACATCCTAATTCGTATTGATTCTACCTAATTTATGCTGGAGGAAGAAGTTTACATACCGGTCAATTCTTGATGAACAGATGCACTAAACCTTCAAATCAAGCTCTCCAACTTTCCAGACACGATCAATGGATCATTCCCTTGCTTCTGTATGCACAAGAACTGGTTGAAACCTCCTGAAACTTGAAACTCGATGGTGAGTTGCAGACTTCACTCTCCAATGGATACTTCACAATTCTTCCACCACAGTGCCTTGAATTTGATCTGGAATTGATCACCAACCTCAATGCAAGCTATTGAGATCAATTTCTTGGACTGAAATGACCTCTAACCTTGTAACCGATTTTGATTTGCAATGTGAAATCTCAAAGTGCAATCTCAGTTTTCTCTCTCAATTATCAACAACCTCTCATCTGAACCTCTTCTACTCAATATATAGAACCTGTGTGGATGATCTAGAACCCTCTAGATCCTTCTAATGAGAGTTTCAATCTCTCATGTCATGAGATTTTCAATCACATGTCATGGTATGCATAAATCTGCAAACAGCTTGAAACCAACCTCATTCTCTTCCAATTTCTCCCCTAGTGACATTTTGAAAGTGTTTTGCTTTCAAGGGATCTTTCTCATGCCTTGAATTTGAGTTTTGCAAATGTTACTTATGATGTAAGTAACTACTTTTCAAAGCAAGTCCACAAATTAGACCTCAACTCAAAAATGTGGCTAAACCAATGTTCTTAAAATGTTTTTTAGAGTCAAAATGATATATTACATGCCTTGGTTTGGATGTGTAGATCAAAAATATCAATTTCCAACTTTGGTTTATTTAACTTATACCCTTATTTTAGGTCATTTTTGAAACTTTGAGCTACAAGCACTTCCAACATCTCATGACCTCTTAAATAGCCATAAAATATCATTTTGAACAAGTTTTATGTTGAAAATTTTCCCATTTGAAGCTTGGAAATAGGAGTTATGGCCTTATGGTTGAAATGACCTGTAATCTCCAAATGACCAAAATACCCTTAACTTGTCAAAGCCATAACTTGAGTTCTACAAATCCTATCAAGGACTTCTAGTACTCTCTAGAAAGCTAAGAGGATAAGGAACAACATTCATGTTGACCAAAAGTTCATAGGAATCATACTTCTTGGGGAAACGTTTCATGCAAGTTGGGTAACTTTCAAGCTCCCAAATCCACATACCTCAGATGACCTGGAACTTGTCAAAGCCATAACTTGAGTTCTAGAAATCCTATCAAGGACTTCTAGTACTCTATAGAAATCTGAGATCAAGATCTACAACATTCATGTTGGGGGTAAGATGAGATAACAATCACATCTTGAGCTAAACTGCCTTGAAGATAGGGGTCAAACTAGGGGATTTTACACTGTCAAGCCTTAGAAACCCTTGCTTGAAACTTCTCAAACTATTCAATCATGATGAGTTGACCTTGGAATCATCCTTATAACATCTCAATGCATCAATCCATGATCACATGGCTCTTGAATTAGGTCTCAACCTTGTTCAAATCATCAGTTGACCTAGGGTTGACCCAGTCAAACCCTAACTGCACTACTCATGGCTGAGTCTTCTTAATCTTGCATAATGACCTATCTAGGCCTCATGATGGCTTTCAAGACATCTCATAAGCTCTCTCAAGGCTTCAAGTCCACATTCTTGGCTTCAGAATCATCTGAGGAGCTCCCACAACTCTCAAGTTAGGAGGCACACAACCTTGGTTTCAACCACTCACTCTGAGAATCCTTTAACTTCTCTGACAAGGATATCAACCCTTGAACACTTGAATAACCTTCTTAGCTAGCTTCAATCTCTTGTGTAGCCCTTGGTTGGTAATCATACCTCATGATCTCCTGCACACATATCAATGAAATGCAAATGATAATGCTAATGTGAATGCAATGAAACATAAGCTAGGTAAAGAAATGTTGGGCAAATTTTGGGGTGCAACACATATTTGCCCCCTCAATGGTTGGTTCATGCTTATCATTGAATAATGTCAATTGTGCCAAATCAATGTATTTAAGTGTGTTGTAACCCGAAATTTGACCTTCTCTTTCGCCTTTTGCATAAGCATGTGCAGTCGTATCGCTGGCATACGAATTAACATCTTTTTATGTGGTTTTTGTTGCAGGAATATTCAGGTTTTCAAAGCTTGATTAATCACATCTTTGCAAAGATATCATATTATCAACACAAGCAAAAAGCAAGGGTTTCTATGCCTATTCATCAAAGCAAAAGGTTGAAAATCGGAACCATGGCCACAACACTTTTTTCAAATAAATTGGGCAAGTTTTGGCTTGGTTAATCGATTAACCATTTGCTAGTGAAAAATGGTTAATCGATTAACCCTTGTATTTTAGCAGATTCTGCTACATTTTCATGAGAACAACTTTTCCTCTATTTTTGGGGTTCACTTGGTTCTAGCATTGTGTGGAATATTCTAGACATTTCTAGACATTTCAAGACCTTTCAAGACACTTCAAGGCATTTATTTCAATACTTCACTTTGAATCAATACCACAATATAACTTCATTTGCAAGTATGAAAACCGTTCGATTTGGACTTACATTGGGATTGCTCCACTGAGTTAACTAACTAACTAACCGAGTTAACTTCCAACTCAGTGAGTTAAGTGCAACTAACTCCAAGGGTAGTTCCAAAGCAAACTCCAAAGCACATTCCAAACCTATCAACTCCAAACCTCCACTCTATATAAAGGAACTTTGGCATTTTTGCTTGGGGGATTCAACCATTATTACAATTCTCTCTCAATTTTCACTTTCTCTCTCACATTCTCTCTAAAGTTTCTGCAACTCTTCTCACATCTATCTTCATCTTCTTCCCAAACCACAATATAGCTCACTTTCTACCATTGAAGAGTAGTAACTTTCACATTAAAAGTGATTTTCTCTTGAGCTTAACCTCCACTATCTTGCACTTCTACTTGGATTTCTGGAGTTTCAATAGCTTTTGCTTCAACTCAAGTGACTATTTTAAGCTTCTTCAATGCAAATTCGTATTTGGAGCTTTCGTCGCGTTTTGCTCGGTTTCGCTATGATTCGGTCACAAGTTAAATTTTCTCTGGTTTTCTTTGATTATTCTCATCATAATTCACTTGCAACAATCGCC
Organism: Lathyrus sativus; assembly: GCA_963859935.3. Classification (NCBI taxonomy): domain Eukaryota; kingdom Viridiplantae; phylum Streptophyta; class Magnoliopsida; order Fabales; family Fabaceae; genus Lathyrus; species Lathyrus sativus. The sequence continues at coordinate 265,922,211 of OZ012740.1, forward strand.
AAGGCAATCCTCTACCTTGTAGGTTGGAATTTCTCACTCAATTTACTATTTTCGATCACTTTCGTATTGTTCGCGATGTAGATTAGATGTTATTTTATTTGCGAATTGATTATGCAATTGCTTGATTCTTGTTCTTGATGAATTATTTGATTCAATTGATGCTTAATTGTTGATTTTGAACTTGACTTTCGTGCACGAATGTTTTCCCTAACATGTGAGGGATTGCATAATTGATAAGTGGCTAAAAGTGCTTTTGAAAAACCAATTTTCTAACACTACTACAGGGTTAATCGATTAACCATTTGCTAGTGAAAAATGGTTAATCAATTAACACCTCTGCTTTCAGTAAAAATATGCTTTTTCCAAAGGTTAATCGATTAACCATTTTGCACTAGCAAATGGTTAACCGATTAACACTGAATCAAAATGCCATTTTTGTGCTTTTTTAAGCTTGTTTGATCTTCTTTCCTCATCTAACTTCCATGGCTTGATATGCCTGATATTTGTGGATGCTTTATGAGCTATTTAGCCTCTGTTTGAAGCATGTATGCAAACTTTAATGCTCGATTTATCGATTACGTAATTTTTTGTAATTTCGACATTATATGATCATGATCTTCTTACACTCTTTTATCCATATGATAAGATGATTTGTGATGTATGTTAGTTGATGTTTGTTGCTGCCTTGCAATTTCTTCTTGATTTCATTAAGTTTGTTCTTCATTTGAATGAACTTAATTTTGTATAATCATTACCACACACACTCGCTTTGATGATCTTTCGACTCTCTTGAAAGATCATTGGCTTGTTTATTCCCTTTTGATCGATTGATCAAAACCTTATTTCGATTAGTTGACTTTCCCTCTTTCTTCTCTTTAAGATCCTTTAGAGCCTTGTTGTCTGGATTCCTTGCTGAGTTGGAAGTCCGCACAACGCGTTGGAGCACTGTACAATTTTGCATCGTTACTCTATCGGTTTCAATTCCCGTACTATACTTTGGTGCTAGAGGAGAAATGAGAGTGGAGAATTCCTACCCTCATTCTAATTATTTTGGGTAGGGGATGAATAACCTTGTGCCTAGAATGGTCGTCTCTATCTTCTTACTGTAGTGTCTTATGATTCCCGATCGAGTCAATCCTTGATCACTTGTACCCTAATCATTTGCCCCTGGATTTAACTTCTTTCTTTCGATTAACCACCTTTTTCTTGTGGCAAATCACTATTCATTGATTCCCCAGAAAATTTGTAATCATCCCTTTCTTTGGTTAGTCAAATGTCCTTTGGCTAACACCAATTTTCTTCTTCCCTAGCAAAGTCGCAACCCTCTTTCTTTGGTTAATCACAATCTGGCTGTTAAATATCGAGTCCCTAGCGAAGTTCGCAATAGTCTCTTGGTTCCTACTCCTTATTTGTTTGGTTAATCACTGCCTGTCAGTTAAAACACCGATTGCTCTTTTCTTAGTTAACCATATTTTTTTTGTAAACATACTGAGTTTCGCTTGATTTAATCACCTTATCTTAGTTAATCATTCATTCTCTTTGGTAAATTACAGTCTGTCTGTTAAAACATCGAATCCCCTGCAGTTAGAAACCTTTCTTTGGTTCAAACGCTCACACCTTTTGGGTTAGTAACCCTCTTTTGGTTCGAATACGCTTTCTTCGGTCAAATATTGCTTGTTCAGTCAGTGTGTCGTCCTTTGGGTCACAACCTTCACTTAGTTCCACACCCTTCCTTTTGGTTGATCATCGTCTATCGGTTAAAACCAACTTATTTCTCTTTTTAGTTAACCACTGTTTATCAGTTAACACACCGAATTCTCCAGAGAGTCAAACACCTATTCTTGGTTTAATACTCTCATTTTGGTTCATCATATTTCTTCTGTTGACACCAACCTTTTGCTGTCCCCACAAAGTCTTACTCTTACCTTTCTTCGGTTAATCACTATCTGCTAGTTAGTGCACCGAGTCCCTTGTGAATCTTATCTTTACCTTGATTCTTATCCTTTATTCCTTTATTCTCCTAGTTTCGGCACCATTCTTTTGTTTTCTCCCCAGCGGAGTCACTGATTGTCTTTAGTATTCCTCAATAGAGTTTTCCTTTGCCTTTCTTTCTTGGTTTTTACACCATTCTTTTGCATCCCCAGTAGGGTTTTGCTACCTCCTTTTGTTCTTGGTTTTGACACCGTCTCCGTCTCCGTTTCCTTTTCTTTCTCTGTCCTAGTTGCCCAAACTATGTAGGCTCTGAATTCCTCATTGCACTATGAGGATACGTAAGAACGAGATTGCAAAATCTTGGCGAGCCACCTTCTTCCACCTTTTCCTTTCTCTTTCCTTGGTTCCATGAACTGCGGAGCTTTGAATGCCTCATTGCATTATGAGGATACGTAGGCACGAGGTCCCCAATCCTTTGCGAGCATTCTCTCTCTCTCTCTCTCTCTCTCTCTCTCTCTCTCTCTCTCTCTCTCTCTCTCTCTCTCTCTCTCTCTCTCTCTCTCTCTCTCTCTCTCTCTCTCTCCTTTCCTTTTAGCTAGACTTTAGATAGATAACCCCTCCAAGCCTAGAAGCAAGTGAAATGGTTCCCATCAAGTACGACAGATACGTAAGATGCCAGTACCTTCCTTTCGCATAACCGATCCCCTTACCTGTTTCTCTTCCGTTTGGGTTTTATCGATATTTTCCCTGTTCTTTGGGGCTAAATAAAGTTTGGTGGTGACTTTGTTGTATCTTTGAGTGTGTGATACACTCAGGTGTAATCTCACTAGTTTCATTTGGCAACTCTGTTGGGGAGTCATTGCTCTTGCAAGTTGGGATCTCGCCTAGTTTTTTTGCTTTATTGTGTTTGTTTGGGTGTTTATCTTTACGCTTTACTTGCTTTATCTTTATGTTATTTATTGCATTTATTTACTACTTTAAATAATCATATGATGTATATTCTAGATATCTACTATATTCTGCTGTCGTTGGGATGAGTAGATGTTACTTGAGAGATAAGCCCATTATACAAGCTTGAGCATACACACAAGATAGAATATGGATAGTCGTGGCGCCTGTATTTTATGCGGTTGGTTGTCACGAGATCCATATCCCAGACTGTGGTTCACTTGAGAATACCTTTGTCCAGCGATAATTTGCTATGGTGAGGGATTTTCACCTGAGTCTAATGGTTTGGGAGACCTTCTAGGGACCACCTTTTAAAGACTAGATCACACCTGTGAGAGGGATATTGGGTTTTTGCAGGAAACCAAGACTCTTCATACCTTTTGTTCTTTCACACATGTCATATTTTTGCACCGACACAGAATTCTATGTGGATATTCAGATTATGCTGCATAGATTGTTCAGATTATGCTTGGCTTCGTGATTCTTGTGTTGCATACTATTTCATCTTAACAATTTTTTTTGCATGTGCATTTCCAGATAATTTGAGACTTATTCTTTGTTGGCATAATCATAGAAGATGAGTACTGGTCGCAGGGGTATCTTTAGCTACAATTTTGTGGAGCCCAAGTTGAAGACTTTGAGGGGTTTGGCATCCTGTCTGGTTGAAGATAACAAAGGTGTTTTTAGAGATGATTATGGAAATATTTTGGCCATCCTCAACATTGAAGTCAACATTACTGCCATTCATAAACTTGTTCAGTTCTACGACCCACCACTAAGGTGCTTTAGGTTTCAGAATTATCAGTTAGCACATACACTTGAGGAGTACTCTCATATCTTAGGGGTTGCGATCAAGAGTCAGGTTCCTTTCGTCTACACCGACAGTTGTCCGAAGTTTCCTCTTATTGCTGATACACTTTGAATTAGTAAGAAGGATGCGGAAGACAATATCAAGACTAAAGGAAAAGGTATTCAAGGGTTTGCTTCAAATTTTCTGGTAGACAAGGATGTTACTTTTGCTAAAGATGGAAGGCTTTCAATACTGTGTTTGCTTTACTAATATCTAAGATCATTTTCTTTCTGAACATGGAGGATTTCGTAGATCAAGCTGCCATCAGTATCTTCTTATATAAGAACCTTGTTCCTACACTTCTTGCTGATACTTATTATTCTATTCATTTGAGGAATGAAAAGAAAAAAGGAACTATTGTATGTTGTGCTCCTATGCTGTACCGATGGTTCATGTCTCATCTTCCATAAAAAGGTCCTTCCGTTGAGAATAGTGGAAATCTCAAAGGTCTTAGAGGATCATGTCTCTTACTACTAATGACATCTCTTGGTATTCTCGAGTTTACGACGATACCATAATTATTTTTCATTTTGGTAAATTCTCCAATGTACCTGTCGCTGTGAGAATTGGATAACAAGCTATTGGTTAAATTGAATCGCAAATCATTATTCACCACCGGACTTTAATTTGTCCAAGGGAAGGGAAAAAGATCGAAATAACTCATGAGTATACAATGCAATGCAAAGCTAGATAGTCTAGGTTCGGGGGTTGGTTAAACTTAGGAAAGGTGTTAGCATCCTAAGTATCTGTAGTATTCTACAGCAACCTCTTGTTTTATTGTGTCATTTGTTATTTTGTCTGCTAAAGGGTGAAAAGGTAAAGGGACACCTAAGATGTTAGTCCTAAGTATGCTCTCCAAGACATCGCATCCCATGTCTATGTATCATGACGGGAATGGAATCAGAGCATTCGTAGTTCCCCTAACTAAGGGTAAACAATGTTTGTTGGTTGGTTTTAAAAGAAGAGGAAAGTTGTCATCTTAAGGAGAACACTCAACTTAAACCACCACAAAAATATGGAAGATGGATCCTTGCTTCACATTAAGAGAAGGGCTCTAACTCAGATATAGAATCAACGAGTATGCCACATACCTCTCTCAAATGGAAAAGAAAACAATGTATTTCTTGTTTCCGTGAGAATAGGATGTCAACAACGCTAGAGTTTTGGGGATCGGGGGTTGGTTATGCCTAGGGTAGGTATTTCACATCCTAAACATCTATAGTACTCTACAAGAACCTTTTGTGTGTGTGTGTGTGTATGCTAAGCTATCTAAGTTGTTTGCTAGGGTCATTGGGATCAAGAGTAGGGTAAATTTCTAGGTAAAGACCTAAGGATATTTCTAAGTTTGCTCGCAAAGATATTGCATCTTATGCCTACGTATTCTAACTAGGATGGAATCAGAGAAACCGTAGTTCTCCTCACTAAGGCTGAGGAGTAATTGGCTATGGTAAAGACTCCAAAAGAGGTATCAAACATAACAATTTATGTATAGAGTTTGACAAAACTCTCTAGATCTAAGTTAAACACTCGAGGGGATTGACTTTGAGAAAAGCCAAAACGGGAGTAAGTGATCATGACAATGATCCTTACATAGAGTTAACAAACTCTATCTTAAAGTTCTAATTGAAGCATACTCCTAACAAGGAATAGGTCTTTTAGACTTAAAGCAAATTCTAATGGATATGGGTTCTAACTTAACTAAGTTAAAGGTCCTAATGACTTAACGAAGTCAAGGGGAGGGGTCATGAACTATCTATGACTGTGAAGTCAATAGAGAGACCTTCCTTTGGAAGAAGGGAAAAAATAGGAAACTGGATGAGAGCTAACAAGTTCCATCACTTGGGGAGAACATAACAAAGTAAAGCACACATAAGTATTCATTCAAACATGATGAAGATATGAAGAGCAACGTAATAACCAAGAAAACATTATCATGACAATATTCGAAGATCATGAAGGTAACAACCCAACAAATGCACACATTAAACATGTGTAACAACAACAAGTTCGTCAATTTTAAACAAACAAAAAAACTCATGCATACAAGTTACAACTTGAATCAAACATGGTATATATATCAAACAAAGATAAATGTAACAACATTTAATAATTTTCTAGGCATATTGATGACAATCAAACATGGATAAGAAAGAAGAGTGACAGCAGTTCAAGCATGGGTTCAAACTTCACATAAGGGAAGGTAAACAAGATTCATAGTATCTTTCAAAGCAAGAATAAATCCTAAGCATGTTATTTTTCTAACAAGACACATAAGCAAGTAAGGTGAGATGGGAGGTGTTGAGGATCATGTTCAAGAGGTTACAAAATCAAGAAACATACAAGGGTTCATAGAGAAGTTCCAAATCATACATACACATTCATGCATTTACAAAGGCAAGAATCAAATCCTAAACATGTTATGGTTCTAAAAAGACACATAAATAAGTAAGATGGGGTTAAAGGCTCATGTTCAAGAGGTTACAACATCAAGAAGAATATCACAAGTCAACAAAAAGTTTCAAGGCATGGTTTTCATGTTCATACACTAACAAAGGCAAGAATAAGTATGGTAAAGAAAAGAACCAAATGTTTTAAAACACATAAAAATTTTAAACATCCAAAAGTGATTCATGCAAGATCAATCATGCAAGAAAATTCAAGTACTAGGTCAAAGGAACTCATGAAGATAAGTAAAAACCCTAAAAAAGGTCATGTCTTTCAAGTGAATCAGTGTTTCAAAAATAACAATTCTTGAATTCTTTCTTCACACATTGAAATTAGACATATCAAGGAGAATTTTGCAAAATGAATGACATCAAAATGATAAAAATCAAAGAAGTTATGCACTTTGGAAAATTGGGTTCAAAACTAGGGCAAGGCAAGGCAAAAACTTGGGCAACTTGAACCTAGTCTAGGCAGATTTGCAAAAGCAGTTATAACTTGCTAAAAACATAATAAAATTGAGTGAAACAAAAAATAAAATTGTGTATTTTTTCCACAAGGAACTCAATGGTGGTGGTGGTTTTCAAAGATCATGCATCATTTGGAAAACTCGAAGACATCATAAAAAATGACATGTTATGTGCAAGAACATATGGACAGTCAAATATACATGGTTTATGCAGCAAGCAAGTGATCAAACACACTATATGGAACATATAAATGATGTTTACCAACATCACACATCAAGAGAGGAGTTCAAACAACAGTTTGCACATGAAGTGGTCAGAATGGCAAGTTTGAGCAAGAACATGGTGACAGACAGAAATGCAACATTTCAATGACCATTAAGTGATTCAACAAAACACATATAAAATATAAATGATGTCTATAAACACCAAACACCTATGCCTAACCATAAACAAAAAGTTACATATGTAAAAGACATAAAAAGCAAGTTATCAAGCCAATACAAGTGGACAATCACAACCACACAAGTTTAAGGGCAAACCAAAGTTCAAACATGACCTATAATTGATATTAAACATGTCCAAACTCAATGTACGTCAAAAATTGGCATGATTCTAAATGTGGCTAGTTATGAGGACTTACCTCTTGTAGACTCCTTAATAAAATGCACAAAGCAAGAATTCCAGTTGAGATGTGATGATTCAAACAACCTCAAGATGTTCCAAATGAGCTATCAAGTGATCCAAACTCCCTCAAAGTGGCTACTTTGACAGAATGACCTCTTTTTGCAAGAATGACCAAGGATTTTCAAAGGAAACTATCTGAAGTAGTGTTACATAAGTGTGCTGATGATTTGGATAGCACAAACAACTTATATGTAATGTGTTTGAAGGGTTAGAGTGGCTGAAAATAAATTTTTGAATAAGAGGTTTTCTGGTGAAGGTGAGTATTTGAACAACTTCAATACTTCATTTATGATGTGTTTGAAGTGCTGGTGGAGGTGTTTGATGGTTGGAAAGTGTTCTGGAAGGGTTTATGCAAAGGCTGTTTTTTGGTGCACAAGAGAGCAAGTTCAATGCTTGCAAAAAGGTTGTGATATGAGGAATTTGAGAGATTTTTCTTGGTTTCTAGATCAATCTGGTGTGGTTTGGATGTTAGGAGAGTTTCATGTTGATAGTCAAGGTTAGAGAGCAAGTGGTATGGGTAGATTGCATGATCTTGCCAAATTTTCCCTTTTTGGAGGCAAACAGAGCAAATCCATCTTATGATCTTTCTTCTGAGCATGAGCCACCTCTCTATGTGTTTCATCATCATCTATATCCTGAAAATAGTGGTCTTAAAGTGAAGGAACGGATGCAACTGATGTAGTAGCTGAGTTGTGACAGAACTTGCAAAATGTTTCTCTCTCCTTGCCACTTGCATCCACTTGCATGAGCGCAGCAAGATTTTTCCAATGGAGAGTAAAGACTTTCACAACCGGTGAATTTCTTACTCAAGTAATAAATTTCGTGCGCTTTCTTCCCTGATTCATCTGTTTGGACTAAGACAAAACCCATTGATTCTTCAATCATAGTCATGTTTATGAAGAGAGGTCTTCCAGGTACAAGAGGGATCAATATTGGAGGCTTTTGGAGGTATCCCTTGATCTTTTCAAATGCCGAATGGTAATTCTCGTTCCACACAACCACTTAATCTTTTAGTAGCAACTTAAAGATTAGCGTGCAAGTGGGAGTCAAGTTGGAGATGAACCTAGAGATATAATTTAGCCTACCAAGGAAACCTATGATCTGTTTCTCAGTTTGTGGTACAAGCATTTCCTGGATGGCTCGTATCTTGTTAGGATCCACTTTGATTCCACGTCGACGAACAATGAAGCCGAGTAGTTTACCAGATCTGACTCTGAAGGTACATTTGGCAGGATTTAGTCTCAGTTGATACTTCCTGAGTCTCTTTAATAACTTCAACAGATGATCAAGGTGATCTTCTTTGCTCTAAGACTTGGAAATTATATCATCGACGTAAACCTCAATTTCTTGGTGCATAATGTCATGAAATAATGCCATCATGGCTCGTTGATATATGGCCCCATCATTTTTCAAACCAAAAGGCATAACCTTATAACAATAAGTGCCCTAGGGTGTGATGATGGTTATCTTTTCCATATCAGCTGGGTCCATTTTTATCTGGTTATAGCCGGAGAAGCCATCCATGAACGAAAATACTACAGAATTGGTTGTATTATCCACCAAAGTGTCGATATGCGGCAGAGGGAAATCGTCCTTCAGATTAGCTTTGTTCAGATCCCTGTAGTCTATGCACATTCTAACTTTGCCATCATTCTTTGGCAATGGCACAATGTTGGCCACCCATTATGGGTATTTTGATACTGCTAAGAAGCCTGCATCAATCTACTTTTTAACTTCATCTTTGATCTTGAGAGCCATGTCGGGTCTGGAACTTTGAAGTTTCTGCTTAACCGGAGGAGATTCAGGTTTGAGAGGAAGCTTGTGAACTACGATGTCGGTGTCTAATCTAGGCATATCTTGGTAGGACCAAGCAAACACATATGTATACTCTTTGATAAGCAATACCAATCTGTCTTTAACCTCTGCCCTAAGCGATGCCCCAATCTTGACGTCTCTTTTTACCTCTTTAGAGCCCAAGTTGATAATGTCAATCTGCTCTTTGTAGGGTTGAAGATAGGCGTCCTCGTACTCAGTCATTTTCATCAGTTCTTCAGGAATTTCATAATCATCATCACTCTCGTCTTCAACTTGGAATACCAGTGAACCAAAGTCGGAAAGAACTCGATGATCATCGGATTTAGCGGGTTATGGAGGTTCTCTGCATGTGTTTAACGGGCTTAAAATGAGCAAAGACACATAAAGATATGCACATGGTGAATTCTTTAGTTTTTACAAAAAAGATTTCCTTTTTTCCTTTTTTTACAAAAAAAGTGAAAACAATAAAACACAAAGAAACAACAAAATAGGAGTTTAACAAAACACTCATTCATTGATTGATCTTTTTAATTGCAAAAGTGTGGCCCATACAAAATGATCCACTGGCCTCAGGCATGACCATGGATTTGAAACATAGAAAATGCTAACAAGAAAAACAAAATAAGTTACTCAAAGAGTGGTAACATGACGGGAATTTCGACGGCCTCCCAATTGCATAGAACGACTTCATCTCGAAACACTAGGTCGTTGACGCAACTCACTTCAGCATCTTCTTCGATGGCGTTTACTTGAACACCGCCACTTACGAAGATCTCCTCCAGGGTCTTCAAGCGCTTGTCATTGGCTTGTGATTCTTCATCTAGAGTTGGTTTGTAACTCAACCCTTGTCGATCATTCTTTGCCCAGGCGTTGACTTCGATTACCTCTCCTCAACCTTGCAAAAGTCCTTCCTTCATAGCATTTTTAATACTTTGGGTAGAGACAAAAGGTGGACCGCGTGTAACAACAATGTCCTCAACCAACACAACATGTGTAATTTCTAATGCTTGAAAAGTCGTTTCCAATGCATCTTCATCCGCTTCAATATATCGGAAAGATGATAGATTGCTCACCATCAGGTCCTTTTCACCATGCACTATGACCAACTGATCCTCAGTAATGAACTTCCTCTTTTGATGTAATGTGGATGTGACAACGCCTGCTGCATGTATCCACGGCCTTTCCAGCAGATAGCTATATGCCAGATTTATGTCCATTACCTGGAAGGTGATTTCAAAGACTTGGGGTCCCACCATGATCGACAAATCAAACTCTCCTATTACGGTTCTCCTCGACCCATGGAAAGCCTTCACAATTAAATATGTGGCTCTCATCTCAGCTCTTTTGTATGCCAACTTTGCTAATGTTCTTTTGGGCATTACAATGAGGGCTGGCCCAGTGTCAACAAGTACTCTAGAGAGTGTATCCTCTTCACACTTAACAGACACGTGCAAGGCACGATTGTGCTTGCGACCCTCAGTAGTCAAGTCACTATTGTTGAATCTCAACGTATTACAGGCTATGATGTTAGCCACAACAGAGTCAAATTGCCCCACAGTGATGTCATTCGTTACATGGGCTTGTGTTAGTATTTTCAACAGAGCTTGACGATGAGCGGGAAAACTCAGCAGTAACAACATAATCGAGATTTTGGATGGTGTCTGGTTGAGTTGGTCCACTACCCAGTAATCGCTTCGGCGAATTATTCTCAGAAATTCTTCCTCATTCTCCTTTGGGAATTTTTTCCCCTTCATTTTTTCAATAATAGGCTCTTTGGAGATAACTTCCTTAGGAACAATTTCCTTAGGAGTGGTAGTGGTTGCTCTGGGAACAGTGGCAGCTGCTTGAGAAACAATAGAATTTGCCCTGGGTTGATATACACGACCACTGCAGGTCATTTTGCTTGCGCCGGCAATGTTTGTCACGTCCTCTTATTTTCTTCCGGCTTTCATGTTATACCAGGAGTAGTCGTATTTCCAATATACAGCTTTTGGATTAGGACCCGATCCCCTCCTAGGATCAAACCTTGGTTTTGACTGGTCCACGGTTGGCACAGGGTTGTTGTGGAAGACATGCCTAACAATAGCAGGAGAAGCAGACTTGCTACTCACAGTATTAAATACTGGCCTCTTTTCATATTTCTTGGGTAAATTGAATATTGGCTCAATCACTGAGACATCTTATTTTTTCTTCTTCCCACATATTTGTAGCAAACCTCCATTGACCATTGACTGAATATCCCTCTACACCAGGTTACAACCCTACGGATTACGATGACAATCACTGCAACTTCCATGGGAACCTTTGAGTAGCCCCGCCTTTATCAATTTTCTATGCAACTCGACCAATAGAGTTTTGACTTCAGACACCTTGGAGATTAATCTTACGTCATAATTTTCTTCTACAGCATGGACACCACCATGGTTTGGCAAAGGACGATTTTCCATATTAGGCTGGTTGTCCTCAAAGGAGAGGATCTTCTTTTCAATCAATTCTCGCACAATGTGTTGGAGTGTTATGCAACCCTCGAGGTCATGCCCCACAACATTTTCATGGAATGTACATCGTACGTTCGGGTCGTAGTAATATGGTAAAGGAATTGGAGGGAGACCCAACTTCCTGGTCTGAATCAGGCCTTATTGTACCATTAGAGGGTACAAATCAGTGTAGCTAATGGGTATAGGTTGAATCCCATGCCTTCTGTTCTAGAAAGCAGGCATCGGAGTCGGTGCTCTTTATTGCTGTTGTGCTTGCTGATTGTGATTTTGTTGATAGGCGTTGGGCGCCTGTTGCTGAAAATTTTGTGAGTTTAGTCGAGGTTGAAACACCGACGTGACTGCAGCCACATATTGTCGCTGATAATTTTGCTGAGGTTGTGGACGAGGTAACCGTTGATTTTATGGGAGGTTTCTTCTGTTCTGAACCCTCTCGTCATACAGTATAGCATTAGTCTCTCCTTTATTCTTCTTGTGGAAGTTTCCTGATGACTTTTTCATTGTGCTAGTGCTAGCCGAACTCGTCACTTTACCATTTTTCAAACCATCTTCTATCTTTACACCAACGACCACAATATCAGAAAAGTTGGTCGTGATACTGCTAATCATTCTTTCATAGAATTCGGGTCTAACGGTATCCACGAACCACTCAGTCAACTCTTTTTTTGTTAGGGGAGGTTCCACCTGGGCGGCGGTCCTGCACCATCTATGCGCATACTCCTTAAAGGATTATGAGTTCGTCTGAGTCATGCTAAGCAGCTAACGACGGTCGGGCGCTAAATCCATGTTGTATTTATACTGTTGAATAAATGCATCAGACAAATCTTGGAAGCAGTGGATTTTAGATTGATCCAGACTGAAGTACCATTTAGTAGAGGCACCTTTAAGACTGTCTTGAAAGTAGTGTATCAACAATTTGTCCTTCTCAATATGCGGGGCCATGCATCGACAATACATGATCAGGTGAACCTTTGGGCAGGTTACTCCTTCGTACTTTTCAAATGTGGGCATTACCAACTTGGGAGGAAAAACCAAGCCCGAAACTAAACACATGTCCTTGGCATCAGACCCAAAGACATTGTTTCCTTTTGTGGCCCTCATTCTTCTGGCCATTATGTTCATTTCAACCTGTAGTTTCTCATGTTTCTCATCTTCAGTCTCGAACCCGTCGAGTACGTCGAATATTTGTTGATTCTTGTTGAAGACTGGTCGAACCTGTGCCTGAGCACCGGCCTGAGTGTAAATTGGATTTTGGAAATCCGTCATTAATTGAAAACTCTATGGATTAGAATATGGCTGATGATTGAATGGTTGAGAATCACTGTACGGAGGCATGAAATCCCTGGAAATGCCAAAAGGATGTTTCGTTGCTGAAGTTACTAATGGAGGAGGTTTTGTTGTTGTTGTTGTGTTGATTTCAGACACTACTGTAGGTTGTGTGTCCATCTTTACCTTGATTACCTGAAGGAATTCTATGATTTGGCTAACGTCACCATGTAGCCCTTCGACATCATTGTTGATCTGATCAACTCTGAGGTCCTGATCTACCATTCTCTTCTGAGTGTTGGCTCTTGTGTTGTACCGATGGGTATTCAACATGATTCTGACAGCAATAGGAACACAGGATGAGCCGGAGGACCGTTGAAATGCAATATGAAATGAAAAATGAAATGTAGGATGCAATGCAAATGCGAAGCACACTTTCAAGGAACACCAAAAAGTTTGTTTACGAACAAAGTTGATGGATCAACACGTAACAACGTGATAAAAACATAACAAAATTTTCATTAATAAGAAGAGTGTAACAACATAAAGTTTTCATTAACAAAGGAAACTTTTACAACATTTTACGAAACGAAAGATCACATATTCCCATAAGCTTGGGGTTCAACAAAAGGAAATTAAGAGCTAAAGATCTTCTAACAAGATGACCCTTCTCCCTCCTGCTGCCTTGTCTTCCTCTGGCTCTGACGCAGCAGCTCCCAATGTTCTGCATTCTCCCATTCGACTTTTACCAAAGCAAATTTCAAACTCTCCTCTAGATAAGAGTTCCTCTGGCTCCACAATAATGTCATAGGATTGAGTATAAAACATCTTCAATGTTATCACTTTTGACCAAAATAGATATTCCTTCGAAATGAGACAATTTGGATTTTCCACAGTGGTCACTCCTTGCAGGTTAGGGTGACGCTAGGAAAATATAATTCGTGCTTCGAAATCTGGACCAACATCCTTTTCATAGAAACAAGTCTCTAGCAGGGCTAGCTCTGGTTCTTTCTCGGTGGGGTATCCTAGCTGACGGCGAGCTAAGATAGGGTTGTAGTTGATATACCTCTGGTGCCGATTAGAGGTATATTTGGGAACTCCCCACAGCTACGTATCATGGCTACTCCACAAACCAGGTCATACCAGCTGATGTCGTAATGAGAAAATGAAGCGAATTTTGCAATCCACGCATCACTGTCCCCCAGGTTCTACAGAGGGAAAGTCCTAAGCAAGTGTGAAATAAACCACTTGCTTAGGAGTGTCGTGCAGCAGGAGAATTGCCCGAGATTGTGCACCTTCCACTGATGGATGGTGTAATAGGTATCAGCCAAGAGAGTAGGAGCTGGATTTTTAACAAGAAATAGCTTGATGGCCTCCAAACTGGCAAACTCAGGTTTGTTGGGAAACAGGTATAAGCCGTAAATCAAGAAAGCTAGCATAGCTTTAAAGATTCCTAAATCTCCACGGTCATAATAGAACTCAGCTTTCTCCATGAATGGTCTCGCCTCCATTCCGGTAAATTTTCCCCTATTATCCAACTGGGTTGGAAGGTCAGTGGGTTCTAGATGAAGAGCTAGAGAAATATCTCTTATGTTCGGTTTTTCTCCCACGAAAAGTTAGGTGTGAAAGTCATAGGAGTTTTCAGATGCTCGGAGTATTCTTCCAAGGTTGCCGGAAAAAAGAAAATGTGAAGCAATGGTACAGTGGGTCATAAAACTTTACGAGGGATTGCAACATTTCCTCATTTACTTGCATATCTAGCAAAGATAACAAGTCCCCATACTTGGCTACAAAAGCAACATGATTCCTTACCATGCTCCTTAAGATCCTTAGGTTGTTCAACCTCAGGCTTGGGAATGTAATCTTGTTTCTTTGATCCATCACTCTGTCTGCAAACAAACAAGATTATTGAATTCCTTGAATGATTAGCAAAATGCAGAATGCAATGCAAAGATGCTAGATGCAACTAGCTTTACAAAACTCAGAAGATAATTAAAACAAAACCCTCATTTCATTTATGTTGGGAAAACTTAAAACTTTTGAAATATAACACAAGAAATGTGAGGCTACATCGAATGAGAAGACCAGGCCCTATGGTTAGGAAGTCTTATAAGAATCCTATCCGCGTGTCCTCTTCAGTCTTTTCAACATAGTGTTCTCCATCACCAACTTGTCTACTATTCCATTCCAAGCGCCAGAAGTTGGTGGAATATCCGAATACTCATGAGTACTCTAAGTAGGTTTGACGCTAGAGAAAAATAAATTCTCTTTCATCACATCTCCGTTAGTCAGGCGTCTTTCAAGCTACCCAATCAACTCATCTTTGTCTTGTAGCTCTCTCTGCAATTCTGTCATCTCAGCATGAAGAGTATGGTTCTTATCTTCCCAAGCGTCCCTTTCAAGCTTGGTTCTTTCAAGAATCTCTTGGTACTCTTCCATATTTGCAATAGGAATGGTAGAAGATGACGCGATGACAATCTGCATGTTCTTCTCAAGAAGGTAAGGCATCTTGAGATAACGAGCTCTAGATTGGACCCACCGTGTGAATGGCTCAAAAGCTACATAGTTTCTCTTCCCAAGGTCAGCTTTGAGTTTTCTCCGGATGTTCTTCCAGACATCAATCATGTTGTTTCTTAAACTTCTGTCTGCTTCGGCATTAAGGTAGAAGAAACCAGACAATAGGATGTTGTTAGGCTTATCTTTCATCGGGAATTTAAACTGACGTATAGCCAAAGCAGGATTGTAGTTGATCCCCCTTGTACTCCCAAGAGCGGTACCTTTAGAAAAGAACCACAACTATCAACGTAGACTCCTCGATTATAGGCAGGATCGTACCAATTAATGTTTGCTTGAGTTAGAGACATAATATTTTGAGACCCTCTCCAACCATTAGGATTTTCTTTGAAAGCACCCGTCCTTGGAAGATGATTGACAAACCATCTGTATAACAAAGGTGCACAACAACTAATAGTCCCTCTACCCTGAAGAGCCTTGTGATGAATGGAGTGATAAGCATCACCTAACAAAGTGGGTACTGAGTTACCATTCAAGAATATGGTGATGGCAGTCGAATTGACGAATTCTTCTACCTCTGGGAACAACACGAAACCATATATTAGTAGAGCCAAAACTGCTTGGAATGCGTCCAAACTACCTTCCTTGACAAGGTAAGTAGCATTTCCCAATAAGTAAGAAGAATGAAAACCTTTGACTTCATTCTTTGAAGTATGATTGGCTTTGACCTCGGATACTTCTAGATGGAGTGTGTCAGCAATCTCCTTCGGCGAGTGTAGCTTCTCCAAACCACTTACGGGTTTCTTATCCTTCACGGGAATTCTAATGAAGTAAGAATACTCTTCTAATGTCAGCATCAACTGGTAATTTGGGAAGGTGAAACAGTGGTACAACAGATCGTAGAACTGAACCAAGGTGCTGAGAACCCTTTCTTCCGTTCTAGTCTTCACCATACTCATAAGGTTTCCATATGTTTTCCCAAAGTCTTCAGATACCATTGTTCCTAGGTTTCTCAACTCCATTGTATCACATTTCTTGAAGTTATTTTTCTTAGTGTTTCTTTTCCCAAAATCCATGATAATTAGGGTTTCGCAAAAAGAAAATGACTGAGTTTTACAAAACCAGTGCAACAAATTAGATGATATAATTATATGATGATATGATGCACACATAGCACATACACAAATATTCACAAATAATGCACAAATGCAAATGCTGACAAACAAAGGTCCTAAGTTCAGGTTAGAAGCATGAAGCCAGGGTATACCCTCCCAAAGGACATGTACTAAGGTTTTCATTGTACCTGTAGAACGAGTTCTATCAAGAGTTCCCAAAGTCATAGATAAATCCTTCGGATATTATCAATTAACATGACTACTCACGTGGGTCAAAAATATTCTCGGGATAGACTTGTCTGAGTGTAGTATCGTGTAACAACTATTTTAGGACTACTCCCTCATAGTCTCCGCACTATGTCCTAAAAAGGCCAAGTGGGGTAAGTGGGTAACTAAAGGTCCTCAGTTTCACGGACTCTCAGGTTGAAACAACTAATGAAATGCATGACTACTCATACACCATTAATTATCTCAAGGAGGTCTCAACTGAGCATGGTTACATCATATGTCAAATATGTTAGGACTACTCCCAACAACAAACTATTGATCATACCACATCCTATCATATGTACACTCAAGTCCGGGTTAGGACTTATCTCACCACTCAAGATATCACCCAAGTGATCCAATGAAAACAATACAGTCATATATTCACAAATATATAGGTACAGGAAAACATACAAAGATATAGCATATAAACACATAAAGTGGGCTAAACCCTCAAATATATATGGAATCCTCAGTGAAGTCACCATTTCTGTTGCGGTGAGAATCAGATGTCAAGCTATTGATTAACTTTAATCTTAATTCATTAAAATTCACCACCGAGCTTTGATTTATCCAAAGGAAATTTTAAAGAAAGAAAAACCTTTTGAGCGATGTAACAACAACGCTAGAATTTCGGGGATCGGGGGTTGTGTCACACCCTAATTTTTGACCTTAAGACTCCACCTCTTTGTGCATTCTATTTCTTGTTTCTTTCATTCCTACTTTCGTATGTATGTTTACTGCGGCTAACAGTCTGTGCATATGTAGTAATTTCGAGTAGGGACAGTACTTGGTTCCCATAGTCGAACATTTTAAGGCGTGACTAGTTGATCCTGACTTGAGGTCGTCTTAGGATCTCTGCTTGGTCTATGCTCCATTTCTAGGTTATTTTATCATTATTTATTATTATTTTCATTATTATTATTATTATTTATTTTTTATTGTTATTTATTTTTTATTGTTATTTATTTTTTTATTATTATTTTCATTATTATTATTAATATTATTATTATCATCTTCATTCTTGGACCATTTATACCAAGTCCTTCTAAGACTACAACTTACGCAGGGGCTGCAGTTCAAAAGCATAAGTATTTCGTCCATTTATTTATTCCCATTGCTTAATTGTGCAAAGCCTTAACTTCAAGACAACAACTTTTACATTATCAAGGAATTCATGCATTAAATTACAAGAACTTCGAAAAATCCAAGATTCAGGTTACTGTTATTACAAGAGTTTACATTATAAAGAGATTAATGCTATAATGCTCAAGGCATTTGGTCTGATTCAAACCATTATTGAGAAGCCTACAAGAACAAACCACTTCCTATTATCTTAATGTTACACTACAACACATCCATTTTATCATCATGATTATCGTGTTTCATGCGCCTATTAGACCTGTCACCTCTCGATGTTGGCAAGTAGCACAAACATATCACGACGGCACTACAAACCTTCATGCCAAGGTTTCCGTCACAGAATTCTCTTCCAAGCCTTAGATCTTCATGGTAGCGCACCCAAAATTGGAAACTCGACATCAGAAGAATATACTTGAGTAGGGAAGCTGACTCCACCGTAGTGTAACTTGTCACTTCGTTCAAAACAACCAGTACCTGCAGAGAAACACAACTGAAAAATCAGAACGTGCCATTAACATAATTGAATTGAAGTTTAAGGATTAAGAAGAACAGAAGAATGGATTTAAGTTCAGCCCTCAGTTTTAAACTCATCATCGGGCAGAAATTCGAGCAGCCGGAAGAGCAACAATGAGAGTTGTCACCAGCTCCCTACCAAGCATCGAAGGCAACCATTCGGGCGAAAAGAAATTAATTTCGGACACAATTTGAAAGCATTAATAATCTGCAAGTGCAATAGCAACAACCTCGACCCCTTTTTGTTCAGACACAATGTTATCATCACCAAACTTTAGAACCTTTGTCGGCGGCATCAAGACCAGCAATATCTGAACTCAAAGAGATTGATTTTCCTGAAAGAAGAAGAAGGAAGTGTTAATATGGTTCAGAACGAAATTCGAAGTGCACCAAAGAGGGTGAACGAACCCAAGAAGAGGATTTTGACCATAATACGAATCCAACAGCAAGCCCAACATTTGGCTAGCAGCACGAGACAATGAAAATCAAGTATTGGGTACAACAAGCTCAAATATTGGGCCGGCCTCACCAAAATAATAATAATCAAATTATGGATCCAGCAAATGCCACGTCACCATCAAGTTCCAAGTCCAAAAAAAAGGAAAATCCCAAATTACCACTTATTCGAAAACAACATGAATCAAAGCCATCAAGATCAAATAAAAATCAGTTCTTTTTCAAATTTGATAAATCAAAACGAGTTTCAAAAGTTTCCAAATCCAACCAAGAAAATTTGAACGAAAAGGGATAAGAGTTAATATTTTTCCCAAATCATTCCAAAAATATCCGGACAGCATCAGTGAAAGAGGAAAGTTTTAAAGCAAAAACATTATTGCATATCCATTGAATCCATGTATAAAAAGACGAAGAAGAATCACAAGTTTCAGAGATGAAAAATTCACCATCGTAACCATAAAGTTCAGACAAAAAAAACATCATGATAGCAAAAATCTTAGACCGGAGAGGATCATCAACGATGCGAACCGGCGAGCCATATCACCATATCACCACCACCATCGTCGAGCCGTCGTCGCCTTTTGTTTTTGGGTAAATTTCTGCTTGAATGTGGTTGCATGTTTTGTTTGTTTTGTTGATTTATAGGTTGCTGTGAAGAAGACAAAGAAGGACAGATCAGATTAATGGTGAAGAAGAAGGCGAATAAGATGAGAAACAATGGAGAAACGGATGAGAGAACATGGGCGATTTGAGACGAAGAGAGAAGGGAGAGAGCAGGAGGCGGCCAAGAATGAGGGGGGGGGGGGAGGGATTAGGGCTTTTGTTTTTTGTTTTGTTTTATTTGGTTGATGTAATCGTGTATGTACACACTGCCATAGCTATGATGCACCCCACGACATGCACCCACTAGATCCAACATCTGATGCGATCACACGCCCACACGCTGCACCCACACGATAACCCGCGTCATACCCAACCATCCGCACCACAAACCCTTCACTTTACCTCTCTTTAACCATTAATTACCCCCTAATCATCACTTGGCCTCTAATTAACCGGATTTTTTAATTAATTAATCAATTAAAATAATAATCCTTTTATTTAAACATTTTTAATTAAGTTTTTTTTTATATAAATCAATCTCTAATAACCTAAAATCTATTTTATTAATTAACTTGCTTAATCTTTTATTAGTTTTAAAACAACTTACTAATATTTATTTATCTCACAAACTTTTTATTCAATAATGAAAACCAATTCCTTTTTAATTAACTTCAATAACACCTTTTTTTATTAAGAGATATTATATTAATTGGTCCACCCTTTTTATAATTATAATAATTTTTTTTAAATAACTTGTTCCTATTTATTAATAATTAGAACTCTTTCCTAAAGCTTGTTTTAAAAATAACTAAAACCTTTTTGGAGAAACTCTTTTAATTAAAATATCCCAATTAATCTAATATTGTTTTTAATTGGAGTATGTCTCTTTAAGTAAAATAAACCTTGATAGAATCCTTTTTGTTTTGCTTAGAACTTAATTCATCTAGTTTTTGAAACTAATATAATAAACTTAATTTCTCCTACAAATAATTTCACTAAAAAATAATATAACTTTTCCTAAAATTAATCTCACTAACTAAACATCCCCCATAAAATCAATTTGCCTAACTCAATCAATCATGCACGCTTCTATCTCGCAGCATCGAACCGAATATTCACACTGTAATACCTCAAAGTTTACTCTTGGATTAGTCGATTCATGACGCATGATATCTCATTTTTTGCATCAGCTAATTACTAACGGGTTACGTAGTATGTTTGTTTTGCAGGAATTACGTCTGGTACATTTTAGATGTTGAAGGGAGAAATTGTCATTTATACCTTGTTTGCTGACAGTTCATGAAGCTGAATCATCGTCAGGGATTTATTGAGTGATTAGAGCCTCCATTTCCGAGTTCCTTATTTTCTTTGAGGCTAAACAAAAATTCACGGTAATTTTGGCATCAGGGTTTTTGAGATACGGTAATTAATTCAACGGGCCGAGACTCTGTCGTCAGTGGATTTTCGAGACCTTTATTTTATCATATGAGTTTGATTATATTAAGATATCAATTTGGTTCGACTCAAATCAGTGCAAGAATCCATTCTACGGAGTTTTGTTTTAACAGACGTTTATTTTCTGTTCTTCTGCTGTCTGCCAATTTTAAAGTCAAAGCAGTGGAAATTTTGATTCATGTTCGGGTTGTGATTTCTGTTTAATTGTGATTTTTGGGCTGAATTGGTTCAGGACATGGGACTTAGTTATCAGAGACACAAATTGAATTTCTGATGCGGGTTATACTTTTGTCTTCACTGTTAATCGGATTTCTCTGTTCTTTTCTGTTCTACTTCGTTCATGGCTGTCGCTTCCGCGAAAATAAGGTGTCGGCAAAACAGAAGAGTCGCCACCTTTCGTTATTTATCCCTCAGAACGGGAAAGGAAACGATCGGAAAAACCTGACGAAAAGGTATAAGACAAGGTCATCGCAACCATTGTCTGGGTTCGGGAGTCGGTTACGCAAGGGGAAGGTATTAGCACCCCTCACGTCCATCGTACTCGATGGGATCCACGCTTGTTATGTTTACTGGACGAGTTGGTTTTATCTATCTACCTATCAAGGCTGGCTTGAAAAGAAACGAAAATGACTCGGCAAAGCGTCACGCTTTATGTCTACGTATTCTCATAAGAGAATGAGAAATCAGAGTCAACGTAGTTCGACTAACTACGGGTTACGGGGAAGGTGGCTCGCTAATACATCAGTATTGTGCCTACGTACTCTCAACAGGTATGAGAGATCAGAGCTTACGTAGTTCGGGATAATACGGATTACGGGAATTCAGATTCATCTGTTTTATCGAGTAGGGTTAACAGACAGTTCCAGCAGTTTGGTGTACGCAGCTCAACCCTTGGAGACTTAGGCGTTACCGTTTGTGGTAGAACTGGGAGTTAACGACACTCTTTCCTTCAGAAAAGCTTCCTTTGAATTATGGGCCCACGGGGCAAAAAGGTTTGAAGTTTGTTTTCTGTCTTTTATGGAAGAACTGTTTTTTATGGATGTTTGCAACCAATATCGCACTAGAGACTATGACCTAAGAGTGAATGCGTCACATGTCACCCAAAGGGTGCCATACTAAACATCCAGACTGTTGAAAAGAAACTCTCCGACAATCCTTTCTCAGATAGCTTAAGGCTCGTAACGTACGACGTCAGTTAACCTTTATTACTGTATTTTAATTTGTTTTGAGATGAGAAGAGAGAACAAGCTCAACTAAGGGGAGACTATCAAGTCCTAATGCTGTCATGCCAAGGATTCATCCTATAGTTGAGGTGTGAAACAGGGATCTCCTAGAAGTTGTCATGCGTAGGTTTCAACCTAAAGTTCTATCATCACTTCCTTATCAAAGGAAATGAGATTCCTAGGGGATCATGTCAATGATAAACAGAAACAGATAAAGCATCAGCTTAATTAGTAAACAGTAAACGACTGTACAATGCATGCAATGCAAGTGAGGGAGGAAATATGTGTGGGGCATCAACCTCCACAATCTCATCTCAACCTCAAGCCAGATATGAATAACTGCAATCATACAGAGAAACAAAATAAAACATGCTATCAAGCAAGATATGAGTAACTGCAATCATACAGAAGAAGTAAAACATGCTATCAAGCAAATACAGCAACATAGGCAAGGGAGCTGGGCTCCACCGAATACCCGCAAGCAAAGCCATACAGTAAAAATACAAGCAGAGGGAGCAACTCAACCTCTAGTGCAATCATGCTCCTAGCTTAAGTCAGTCTAGATATGAACTTATTCTAATGCATCAAGCAAATCAAACAAGTCACAGCAGTACAGAAAAGAAAACAGATCAACAGCTTCCACAGCTTCAAGCTTCTCCTCCTCAGTAATTCAGTTTTCAGACCTCACTTACCCTTCAAGGCTAGCATCTTCAATAGCAAGTATCAACTTGCTTCTCCAAGCTTTCAATAC
This sequence comes from Lathyrus sativus, assembly GCA_963859935.3. NCBI lineage: Eukaryota > Viridiplantae > Streptophyta > Magnoliopsida > Fabales > Fabaceae > Lathyrus > Lathyrus sativus. Next base: position 265,945,153 of record OZ012740.1, read on the forward strand.
ACCAAACATAGGTATCAACTTATTCTTTCTTCTTCAAGCTTCAGCTCTTCAGTCAATTCCACCTTCAGGCTTCACTCATGACTACAAGTATCAACTTGTTTCTTCAGGCTCTCAATGCATCAACATAAGTATCAGCTTATCCTTTATTCTTCAAGCCTCAGCTCTTCACTCAATCTCAATTGAATCCTCTTCATAAGTGTCAACTTGTTCTTCAAGCTTCATCTCTCTCTTCTTTACCAGTATCAACTAGTTCCTCTTCATCTACAAGCTTCAGCTTCTCAGAGTAGTCTTCCAACACCAAGAAGTATCAACTCCAACCTTCAATCTTCTTCAAGCAAGGGACTCCATCCTCTAACAAGGGAGAAAGATTCATCTATCAAGAGCAAAGTTTGGATGATTGGTAGCAGAGTGAAGACCAAAGGTCACCACTAAGCATCCTGTCATCAGAGAAAGGGACCCTCAAAGGTTCTACCAATTTTCAAAGAGCCACACATCCTACCAAAGGAGGGATGAGGCCTTTACAAAGGGACCTTTCATCATAGGGAAGAATGGAAGTGATCAACATCATCCATGTTTATGAAGGAAGAGAACTATCTAGAAGCTCTGCCTGCAAAAACCTAATCTTAATACCTAATCAAACTACACCAAAAGAAGGGAAGATCTTCACATTCAAGCCTCTTCAAGCAATCCAATTCATATTCAACTTGCCTTCATCATCATCCAAGAGTGAGAAAAACAAAACCCTAATCTAAGGGAACTAAAGAAGTTAATCTAGTTGAATTAGTGCCTCAGAATCATCTAAAACTAGCACCTAAACTAAAATCAATCAAAAAATAGTAAACTACCTTGAAAAATCCTACAAAAATTCCTAAGGGACCCTAATTAAATTAAGAATGCCTCATACAAAAACTAGGGACTAAATCATCTATTAAGTCCTAAAATTAAGTCCTAAATCCAAAGGTATCAACCATAAACCCTAAAAATGGAGCTTCTAAGATTTCAACCTAAACTACCACTTATGTTCATCACAAAAATGTGAGAAAAATATATGGGGAGCATGCATATCTATGCTAACCACTCACAAAAAATCAAGGTCAAAATCATCATCACATGACCACACAAAATTCCACAAAATCAAGCATCAAACACGACTATTTTAATATCAATTAAAATGTGAAAATTCCCATAAAATCAGAAAATGCATGAAATAAAAATATTTTTTATCTAAAAAATACTAGACCCTATCATGAATCCAATGCAAAAAGAATGGGATCAATTGAATCATTTTTCCATTTTTTATGATTTTATCAAGAATCATGAATAAAATGAAAAAAATAAAGAAAATTAAAATAAAATAACCAAACGCGTGGTGCAGATAGTAATGAAAATCAGTTCATTCTGGCAATTGGGCCATGAGGGGGGTGTGGTTATCAGTTAGTGCATTAAGCCCAAAACAACCTAGTAAGTGAAATGCATTGTTTCACTTACTTAGACTCTCTCATGAATCCAAATTAATCCTGGCCGTGGAATACATTGCTCAGTCAAAGTCTTCATGCTAATCCAACGGTATCCCATTCATCTTCTTCATTTGAACCAAAAATGGAGGGAGAAACGCCGTGGATGCAGGGTGAAGAACACTCATCTTCTCCAACTCGGGTTCCATCAAATCTTCACTAAAAATCAAACTCTAAAACCCTAATCCACTCAGAATCTCTCCCTGAATCTAACCCTGCCAGTCACTCTTATTGAATCATCACCATTCTCAAAACACGATCAAAAACTCAGAAATTGACCAAGATCCAATCATCACCATTATCCAAATTAAAGCGCCTAACATCATTACCAGGTTATCCTGAGTTGATTCCATCATCTAGCTAGGGTTAACTCTCAAGAACCACCAAGATATGATTAAGAACAGAAATTTGGTCACTCCAATAATTGTCACTAAACCTCATCAAATGCTACCAGAAAGCTTCGCATACTAACCTACAATCATTCTAACCTAACAAACCGCGCTAATTCTACTTAATTTATGTTGGAGGAAGAAGTTTACATACCTGTTAATTCTTGATGAACAGATGAACAAAATCTTCAAATCAAGCTCTCAAACCTTCCAGACACGATCAATGGATCATTTCCTTGCTTCTGTATGCACAAGAACTGGTTGAAACCTCCTGGAACTTGAAACCCGATAGTGAGTTGCAGGTTGAAAAATCCAAATGCTAACACTCAAATCCTCAATGCTTTTGCTGTGATTTCACTCTGGGATCATTCAACAATGCAAATGGAAGCTGTTGGGATCAGGAGAATGGATTGAAATGGACTCAATTGGAGTAACCGAATTCAGTTGCAAAATGGAAGTTTCAAAACTCACTCTCTCTTTTCCCTCTCAATTCTCACCAAAAAAAAATCTGAACCACTTCTATTCAATATATAGAGTGTGTAGGGATGATCTAGAAACCTCTAGATCCTTTCAATGAGAAAATCAATCTCTAATGACATGAGAAGTTCACTTGAATTCTCATGATATGCCATGGTATGCACAACTCCTACTAACAGCTTGAAATCATTCTCAATTCCTTCCAATTTCTCCCCTCATGACATTTTGGAAGTGTTTGGCTTGCAAGGGGACTTGGTTATGCCTTGATTCTAGGTTTTGCAAATGTTACTTATGATGTAAGTAACTACTTTTCAAAGCAAGTCCACAAATTAAACTTCAATTCAAAAATGTGTCTAAACCAATGTTCTTAAAATGTGTTTTAGAATCAAAATGATATATTACATGCCTTGGTTTGGACTTGTAGATCAAAAATATCAACTTCCAACTTTGGTTCATTTAACTTATACCCTTATTTTAGGTCATTTTTGCAACTTTGAGATACAAGCACTTCCAACATCTCATGACCTATTTAATAGCCTTAAAACATCATTTTGAACAAGTTTGATGTTGAACATTTTCCCATTTGAAGCTTGGAAATAGGAGTTATGGCCTTATGCTTGAAATGACCTATAATCTCCAAATGACCAAAATACCCTTGACTTGTCAAAGCCATAACTTGAGTTCTACAAATCTTATCAAGGAGTTCTAGTACTCTCTAGAAAGCTAAGAGGATAAGGAACAACATTCATGTTGACCAAAAGTTCATAGGAATCATCCTTCTAGGGAAAAAGTTTCATGCAAGTTGGACAACTTTCAAGCCCCCAAATTCACATACCTCAGATGACCTGTAACTTGTCAAAGTCATAACTTGAGTTCTACAAATCCTATCAAGGACTTCTAGCAATCAAACTAAAGCTAAGACCATTCTCTACAACATTCATGTTGGGGGCAAGATGAGATGACAATCACATCTTGAGCTAAATTGCCTTGAAGATAGGGGTCAAACTAGGGGATTTTACACTGTCAAGCCTTAGAAACCCTAGCTTGAAACTTCTCAAACTCTTCAATCATGATGAGTTGACCTTGGAATCATCCTTATAGCATCTCAATGCATCAATCCATGATCACATGGCTCTTGGATTAGGTCTTAACCTTCTTCAAATCATCAGTTGACTTAGGGTTGACCTAGTCAAACCCTAGCTGCACCACTCATGGCTGAGGCTTCTTATTCTTGCACAATGACCTGTCTAGGCCTCAAAGTGATCTTCAAAACTTCTCATGAGCTCTCTCAAGACCTCAAGTCCACATTCTTGGCTTCATAATCATCTGAGGAGCTCCCACAACTCTCAAGTTGGGAGGCACACAACCTTGGTTTCAACCACTCACTCTGAGGCTCTTTTAACTTCTCTGACAAGGATATCCACCCTTGAACACTTGAATAACCTTCTTATCTAGCTTCATAGTCTTGTGTAGCTCTTGATTGGTAATCATACCTCTTGATCTCCTGCATACATGTCAATGAAATGCAAATGATAATGCTAATATGAATGAAATGAAACATAAGCTAGGTAAAGAAAAGTTGAGCAAATTTTGGGGTACAATAATGGCCATCATCGATTCTATCATCAGGCGCGATTTAATCCTGGGAAATATTGGATTGGACTTGAAGGTTATATCATGTTTTAAGTGGAGCAACACATGTTGAAATGGCGAAGTTTGATTCAATTGATTTCTTTGGATTTATTCGTATTGAATTTATATGGTGAAGATTGATTCTATTTGTTTAAGTTTAATCGTTTAAACTTTAATCGGTTGAATTTATTCGGAGGCTCTTAATCAGTTTGATTTAATTAGATATTTTTGTGGGTCAGTCAGTTGCGACAAAATTAAGTTGGAAAGAAGAAATAGACAAGTGTTTTGGATAGGAAAATAAAGTGAATTTTATTTATTCATATTTATATTCTTATTACAATTTACAAAAAGGATTTGAATTACATTTTATTCCTAATGCCTAAAGTTCTTTGGGCTCGACTTCAGGACTAATTCTTCGTGCCCGACTCGATTTTTTTCTCCCGTACCTGCACACATACAAGCCAAAAACAGAGCAAAAAAGAGGTTAATGTTAGGAGTTATTTTTGTTCGACACCCTCAGAGTAATTTCATCATCGGGTGTCAGGAGGGCAACGAAAAATGCCGAAGCCAACTCCCAAACTGATTCTCGACCTCGGCACAAACCGGTAATATTCTATTCTTTTTTGGGACGACCAGAGGAAGGGAAAAAGAAGTGTTCGCGAAAAGTGATTATTTGGTTAAGCACTTTTGAAAAGTGATTTCTTGCAGCCAAACAAATCAAAATCCAGAATCAGAATCCATTTTCATCAAGTAAATTATATGGATATCCATTTCAGATCCACAACAGATCCGAAATCGATCCAAGTCCAACCTGTTGAAACAAATCCAAAACGCAAATCATATCAGATCCGAAATCCAATCCGAAAAATCAAGTCCAGAATCCAGTCTATCAAGTAAAAATTACATGGATCCAACATCGAATCACAAAAAGAATCAAATCAGATTTCTCATAGCAAACATAACGTGAAATTCGAATCGGATTTCTCCATGGGCTCAGTAAACATCATTGTCTAGATCAAATAAAATGCCTCCAAATCAAAAAGAACAATATATAAAGCCATCAGAAGAAATCAGAAGGGGACGGAAAAACCCTAAGCGAAACCCAAAAACGGCCAACAAAACCTTAACGAATCATCAAAACGGGGGCTCACACGCAAAAAATGGCGTCGCGACTCAGATTCGGAAGATCAAGTGTATCTTTGTCTATCATCATTGCCAGATTCAGAAAACCATTATGGTTTTCATCATCATCCAAAAGAGAGAAGAAGAGATTTGAAGAAGTTTACCGAAAGCCATTCTTGCCGGCAAAGATCAGACGGACGGAGAAGAAACGGACTCAGAGGGAGATTCTTCTTCTCCAATCATCATCGTCATCACATGCAACCTAAGCAACGTCACCATCGGAATCGCAAAGAGTCGCCGCCGGAGTCGCTACAAACCCTCTTCACGGAAGGTGAGCAAATCCGGGTTGCTAATTTTTTTTTATTTCCGTTTTTACAGGAGCAAAGATCGAAAAAGAGAAAGAAAACGAACATGCAAAGAAAACCAAACGAACGGAAGCTTCTCCGTTCACCATCAATGGCCGCCACGGTGCTAGTAGGAAGAAGAAGGGGATCCAAGTACATGCAGAACCGGAGACGAGGAATCGAAGGCCCCGAGCTCCGTTAAAAGAAACGGTGGCAGCATTCTGAAAGAGAAGAAGATGGGTTTTCCCAAAGAAACCCTAGAAAGAAGATGACAGAGAATGATTCAGCCAAACTCCCCCTCCCCTTTAGTTACGCGTTTTGTATTATTTTATTTTATTTTTTAATTTTGTAAATTATACTAGGTGTTTAGTTTATAATTTAGAAGTTAAAATTAAAGATTAACTAAAATTATTAAAGTTTAACCATTTATAAACCACTTTTTTAAATTAAAAATTCACTGTTTTCCAAAATCAAAACTTAACCTTTTTTTAAAAATAATGATTAAGTTTTCTATTATTAAACTAAGGCATTTTTAAAATTAAAATTAACTGTTTAAAAAAAAATTAAACTAAGTTTTTTTTATTAAGACTAAAATCCTTTTTTCAAAATTAAAACTAAATTTTAAAAAAAATAAATAAATAAAACAATTTCAAACCTCCTTTTTTGATTCCCACATTTTCACGACATAAATTTCAAAACCTTTCTCTTAAAAACTTCGCAAAAGCCTCTCCCAGTTAATTTCAATTTCTGTTTGATTTCTATTATTAACATCGTTTTTCAATTATACGGGAAATTGTTACTAACCTGTTCTTTGTATTTTTATTTGTACATTCTCTAAAATTATATTTGTTATTATTATGCACATCATGTTATCACTTGTATATTATCACCACCTTCATTGTGTATCAACTTTCCTTATCCTTTATGTTACCGTTAATTTCCCTTCCGAAGGATTAGGTGTAGCAATTTGACCGCCGAGTCAATAACCCTAACCTTTGACGTTTTCAAACCCTAACACTTTTAGGCGTCCCGCTGCAGACAATTTTACCCTTAACCCTAGCATTAGGTCAAAGAGTCGCGGTATTCTGTTTTAGGGTTTCCCGCCGTGGAATCCCTAATTTAACCCTAACTTTAATTAACAATTTCAACGTAGAGATTAGAGTTTCCACACTCCACGTAAGCGTGTCCTTAAGATACGTTTATTCCCCATTGAAACCTTGACCACAGTTAAGACGTTTCTAACCTCCCTTTCAAGGGGAACTACGATTACTCTGATTCCATTCCCTATCTAAGATACGTAGGCACAAGATGCGAATCTTACCGAGTAAACTTAGGACTAACCCTTAGGTCTTTCTTTTATCTTTTAACCCTTTGTATATACCTTAAGGCAAATAATTAAAGCAAATAGCAAAAAGTAAACAAAAAGTTCCTGTAGAGTACTACAGAAGTTTAGGGTGCTAATACCTTCCCTAAGCTTAACCAACCCCTTACCTAGATCTATCCCCGCATTTTGTTTACGATGCAAAAATAGGTTTTTCCTCTTTTGACCTTTTCCTTCGGATAAATCAAAGAGTGGTTGTGAACTAAAGATGCGATTCAAACTAATTAATAGTATATATCATATTTCCACCGCAACACACACCTTTCACACTTGGTATTTATTTAGCACTTTACCTATTTGTATGTTTTATTTATCTCTATTTATCTTTATCGCATCGCATAAATGTCCAAAGGAAGAATCTGCGCATGACTTAATACTTGTGTGTATGCATCTCATCTTGCATCCTTTTTCCCACTCGATCCTTGTTCCTTTTCAAGTTGATCGCTTAATTTTAGATCCTACCCCATAAGGAGGACCTTTTTCTTTTATCTTTACAACATAGAAAAAACCAATTTTCAACTCAATTCAAACTATTCTCCCTACAAGAGAATAAGATGTTAGTCATCTTAATAGTCGAGATAAATCTCTTGCCCCATAACAATAATATCGAGATGTAGGATCTTTTCCACTTGAGGGAGATAGTGGAATACTTGTCGATAATTCCGAGTGTTTGAGCCCTTCTCTCAAGACGATGAAAAGACCATTTCCTACAAATTTGTGGTGGTTAAGTCGAGTGTTCTCCATTAAGATGACAACTCGTCTTTTCTCTTAGAACCAATCAATCAACAACCCTTATCCCTTAGGAACTTTGACCAAAAGTCAATGATTCCTCAAACCCTTTAGGGGAACTACAAATACTCTGATTCCATTCCCGTCAGGATATGTAGGTACAAGATGCAATGTCTTGGCAAGTATACTTAGAAATAAACCATTAGGTCTTTCATCCTTAAGCAGATAACCCTTAGTAATAAACAACATAAAACAAGAGGTTCCTGTAGAGTACTATAGAACTTAGGATGCTAGCACCTTCCTTAAGTTAAACCAACCCCCGAACCTAAACTCTCTAGCTTTTGCATTTGCATTACATTGTGGGTAATTTGATCTTTTTCGCTTCCTTTGAACAAATAAAAGACCGGTGGTGAACCAATGAATTAAGATTCAAATTAATTAATAATTTGACATCCGATTCTCACCGGAACAGGTTGGTTATTGTTGCACCCCAAAATTTGACCAACATCTATTTACCTAGCTTGTGGTTCATCTCATTCATCATCTGCATCTCATTGATATGTGTGCAGTAGGTCAAGGGGTATGATTACCCAGCAAGAGTTGTATGAGACTTTGAAGCTAGCCAAGAAGGTTATTCAAGTGTTCAAAGGTTGATCCTCAGAGTGATTGGTTGAAACCAAGGTTGTGTGTCTCATAACTTGAGAGTTGTGGGAGCTCCTCAGATGATTCTGGGACTATGAAGATGGACTTGAAGCTTTGAGAAAGCTTATGAGATGTCTTGAAAGCCATCATGAAGCCTAGAGAGGTCATTGTACAAGTTTCAGAAGACTCAGCCATGAGTGGTGGAATTAGGGTTTGACTGGGTCAACCCTAGGTCAGCTGATGATTTGGAGAGGGTTGAGACCTAATCCAAGAGCCATGTGATCATGAATTTATGCATTGAGATGCTAAAAGGATGATTCCTAGACCAACTCATCATGATTGAGGAGTTTGAGAAGTTTCAAGCTAGGGTTTCTAAGGCTTGACAGTGTAAAATCCCCTAGTTTGATCCCTATCTTCAAGGCAGTTTAGCTCAAGATGTGATTGTCATCTCATCTTCCCCAAAACATGAATGTTATAGAGCTTGCTCTTAGATTTAATTTGAGTACTAGAAGTCCTTGATAGGATTTGTAGAGCTCAAGTTATGACCTTGACAAGTTACAGGTCATCTGAGGTATGTGAATCTGGGTCCTTGAAAGTCACCCAACTTGCATCCAACTTTTTCCTAAGAAGGATGATTCCTATGAACTCTTAGTCAACATGAATGTTGTTCCTCATCTTCTTAGCTTTCTAGAGAGTACTAGAAGTCCTTGATAGGATTTGTAGAACTCAAGTTATGGCTTTGACAAGTCAAGGACATTTTGGTCATTTGGAGGTTATAGGTCATTTCAAGCATAAGGCCATATCTCCTATTTCCAAGCTTCAAATGGAAAAATCTTCAACATCAAACTTGCTTAGAATGATGTTTTAAGGCTATTAAGGAGGTGATGAGATGTTGAAAAGGCTTGTATCAAAAAGTGATAAAAATGACCTAAAATGGAGGCATAAGTTAAATAAGTTGAAATTGGAAATTGGAAATCCCAAGTTACACATCCAAACCATGTTATATAATTGGTCATTTTGACTCTAAAAGACATTCTAAAAATAATGGTTCTGCCACAATTTTGATTTGAGGCCTAGATCATGGGGCTGCTTTGGAAATGGCTTGCTTGCATCTCAAGGCACAAAGGCAAAACTTAAGAAAACTCAATGTACAAGTTAGTTATGCATCTCAACACATCATATATCTCATATGAGGAGAATTTCAGGTCAGTTGCAAGGGCTATGGCATGAGATAGCACATAAGGAGAAGTGAATTCATAAAATCATGACATGAGATTTCCAATTTCTCATGGGATGGTTCTAGATGATTCTAAACCACTCTATATAACATATAGAACTTGCTCAGATGCAAGGTTGGTGTAAGATTTGAGAGAAGGGAGAGTTGGCCATTTCACTTGCCTCCATTGCAAGTTAAAAGTGAATTCCATATTCTGAACCATTTCCATTCCTTTTTTCAATCTAAACACACTCCATTGATCATAGTGAAGCTGTGCAGATCAATTTGAGAGCAAAACCATGGTGAATTGAGGAGTTGGCAATTGAATTTTCAAGGTTGCAAGTCAGAATCAGATTCTGAGATTCAAGCATTCTCCATCCAATCTTTTGCAAACAGAAGCTCTAGCATCATCCAAGGAAGGTTTCTGAAGAATTACAAGGCTTGAAGTGAAGGTTTTCACCATCTGTTGATCAAGAAATACCAGGTTTGCAAAATTCACTCTACACCATGATTTATGCATCTTTAGGTAGAATTGTTAGGTTAGAACTGTTAAAGACCAATAGGAGATGGATTTTGAGACGTTTGAGAAGGATTGGTGAAGTTTCAGTTGGTGTCACCATTTTTATTTGGACCAAGAACTCGAGCTATGGTGAGTTATAGAATGAATTAGATATCAAGAATCAGTCAGTGTGAGTTGGTGATTAATCTGAGCTAGTTAATTGCAAGAATTGTTGAGATGGATGTTTGAGCATATCTTTGATCTTGGATCGGGTTTGAGGATTTAGGATGATTCAGTTGATTTTAAGATCATGGTTAGATTCAGGATGAAATTCTGGGCAAGATAGGGTTTTGAATTTCAATTTTCCATGAAGATTTGATAAGGTTCGAGTTGGAGGAAGATGGAGCTTGAAGCTCTGCATTTCCATGGCTTCTCTAAGAACCCTAGCCAGAGGTAGAAGACAAATGCACAACCATTGGATGAAGCAAGATTTGTTGACTAGACCAAGATCTCACGGTTGAGATTTAATTTCAGTTGAAGAGGGAATCTGAAACCAGCATGAAGCGCATCGTTTCATTAAAAGGGAATTGGGTTGGATTGCTAAACACACCCCACCTTCGTGGCCCATTGGTTTTTTAACTGAATTTTGTTGCTTTATACACCGTGTGTTTTTTTATTTTCTTTATGTTTTATTAATTGTTTTTCTGATCAGTTTTGGGCCTAGCGCTTATACTTCTTGCACCCCCATTTTGAGCCCATTCATGAAATGAACTGTCCATGCTTGCTATCTGCACCACATCATTCCATATTTTCATTTCTTTTTCTCCATTTTATTTCAATCTTTAAAAAATCATAATAAATGGAAAAATAATGATTTTTAAGTGGGGATTTTTTCTCCCACTTCATGTTCATGTCTAGAAAATTGTCAAATAAAAATATTTGCATTTCATACATTTTAGTATTTTTTGTGAATTTTCTATTTTAATAGCTTTTTAATTCTTTTATGTTGATGCATGGTTTTGTAGAATTTTTTTTAGCTAGTCCCCTTTGAATTTTTAGGCCATTCTTTTTAGGATAGTTAGATTAGGACTTTAGCTCCCCTCTGTATTTATTCCAAAATTTTGTGATGAATTTTTAGGTTAGTTTTGCTTAGATGATTTTAGGTTGTGTAGAATTAGGTCAATCCTTAACATAGGTCCACAATAACACTAGAATTTTGGGTTTCTAGGTCAAGTTAGGTATTGGGGAATATAAGGGTATTAAGGTTAGGTATGTAAGATCCCCTAGAAATTATATTAGGTTTTAATATAGTGGTGTACTATTTTTAGATGATTTTTGTAGTTGATGATTGTTTGTGTTGCCCTTGTGGGCTTGTATTTTTGTTTGCTTTGCTTTGTGGGCTTGGAGAGCTTGGTTTTGCTTTGAGGAGCATTGAGGAGCATAGTAGGAGCATTGAGGAGCATTGAGGAGCTTGAGAGCTTGATCTTGTTTGCATTGTTGATTGTTTTAGCGTTAGGGATTAGGAAGAGTTTAGACCTAGTTAACTTCTTCCTTAAACATGGATGGTATCTTTCACCTCCATTCCTGTCGCTACTCGAAAAATGCATCGTGCAACGACGGGGAGGCGAAGAGCAAGGACAGAAGAGTCGCCACCGAACTTTATTTATCCCGTGAGGGGAAAGGAAAATATCGAGAAAACCTTAAGAAAGAAATGGATAAGATGGTCTTGCAACCAAGAACGGGTTCGGAAGCCGGTTATGCGAGGGGAAGGTATTAGCACCCCTCGCATCCATCGTACTCGATGGGAACCTTTTGTTTGTCGATGTGTAAATTTATTTGCTTAAACATTATGCTATAAAAGTGCTCCACAGGGTAAAGAAAGAGGGTTTAGACACCAAGAAAGGAGGCAACCAGGAAGAAGATAGAAAGAAAGGACTCGGTAGGACCTCGCGGTCCTAGGCCTACGTATTCTCAATAGACGTGAGAAAGTCAGAGTCGACGTAGTTCGGGGAACTACAAATATGGGGGGAATATGTGCTCGGCAAGGATTGTGGCCCTTGTGCCTACGTATCTTTACTTGAAAAAGTAAAGAATCAGAGCAGTCGTAGTTCGGCCTACGGTGTGTTGATGTTTTTTATGGATGATGCTATCGTGCGCATTCTAGCAGTTAGGTGTTTTGCTGCTCGCTCGTTGGAGACTTAGGCGTTACCTGTTTGCGGTAGAACGGACGTAGCATATCCTTTTTGAAAGATTGATTAGTTTTCGCCACGCGGGGCTAGAAGTCGCATTTGATTGATTGGATTGTTTTTAGGGGGCGAGACAGGTCCTCGGATAGTAACCCCTACGGGTAATACCCAATTCGTTATCTCAAAGTTTTTGTTATAAAAGAGTGTGGCGAACGAGGCGTCTTCGTATTGAAAGACGAGTGTCGAAACCACCCTCACTACAGTGGGCATCCCAAAACTCGGAGAGGAAGAAAGACTACACTTAATCCTCTCTCTTTAATTCAATGCAAAGAGAACTTCGTTCTCTTATTAATGATGATTTTGGTTTTGAATGGTAAGTGCTTTGCGACAGAGAACCCTACGGTAAACGTCAGCACTCGGGATAGGAGAAGGCCTACGCCTAACCACTCCACGACCATTCAAGTTTTGGTTGTGAAAATAATTTGAAAATGCACTCGGTACGAGACCGAGGTTTTAGGTGTGAAAATTGTGGAAGGAAGTTGTGAAAGCGAGATGGGGGATAAAAGCGCGTCTTCGTATCGAAAGACAAGTGTCGAGACCACCCTCACTACAGTGGGCATCCCAACACTTGAAGAAGAAGAGGTCTACACCCAATCTTCTCTCTTTAATTCGATGCAAAGAGAAATTAATTTATTATTGAAAGTATACTCAGTACGAGACCGAGGTTTTATGAGGAAATGTTGGAAGCGTCTTTGTATTGACAGACGAGCATCGAGACCACCCTCACTACAATGGGCATCCCTACGCTCGAAGAAGAAGAGGTCTACACCCAGTCCTCCTTTTAGCTCAACACAAAGAAATGATTTTTAAGGAGATGAGATTTGAAAATGGACGGGAAGCGTCTTCGTATTGAAAGACGAGTGTCGGAACCACCCTCACTACAGTGGGCATCCCAACAGTCGGAGAGGAAGAAAGTCTACACTTAGTCCCCTCTTTTTAATTCAATGCAAAGATAATTTGATTTTGAAGATTGTTTGCCAAAGTTTTGAATCGAGTCGGGACAAGTAATGAAGAGAGAAAAGAGGTGGTCTCAGATCCAACATTACCTATCAATAATTTGACTGGTAATGAATTACGGAGGTCTCGTCATCGACCAAAAAGCAAATGAAAATGAGACAAAATGCCCAATAACAAATGAAGGATAAAATTTAACTCTAAAAATAAATTAAGTCTAAAATCTCTAAAAGAAAATGAAATATAAAACTTAAAATAACAATATACATAATAAACTCTTAAAGAAGAAAAAAAAATATAATGGAAATGTGATGCATTTACATAATAATAATAATAATAATATATACAAATCAAATATAAAAAGAAAAGTGGAAAAATAGTATACATAATTAAATAATATGAAAATTTTAAGAAAACAGGGGAAGGGGTTCGACGGAAATGTGGTCAGATATGAATTCCAACATGGGCCGTGAAGCCCATCAGCCTAGTAAATCCAAACAGAGTTAGAACAACAAAAAACAGAACTCTCTCTTCCTCACGAATCCACTCTCGCTCACCATCTCTCCTTCACTCATTTTCACTCGTTTTTCACTCATTCTCACTCTCAATTCAACATCTCCAAAAAAAGAGTCCTCCAATCGTTTCTGTATATCAACTCAAACTTCGTTATTCTACGCTTTTGTTTCTGTTTTGGAGATAGAAAGAAATTGATGGAAAGGTCGAATTTAGGGGGGTTTGGGAATTTGGAATTGTGGTTTCGATTGAAACGACGTGATGAAGGAGTTTTCTCAGAAGCATGTTTCTGGGTTGAATCTGAAGATTTTCTGGTTCTGTTTGTGAATGGGGGTGGGTTAACGATGAAGTTTGATGGGTTTGAGTTAGATTTGCGGCGGAAATTTCTAGGTGTGGTTTGAGAGTTTTGAAGGTAGAAAGTTATGGAGTTGTAAGGGTTGTCGTTGATTGCAGATTTATGGAGGGGGTTTTGATGGTGGATTCAAAACGCTATGAGCTGGGTTTTTTATGGGCTATGTTTGTGTGTTTGTAGAAAACGAAAATGGGGGTTCGAGTTTTTTTGGTTGAATGTTCGCTTGTTTGAAAACGGTGGTTGCTCAGAACTTGATTTGGGAGATTTTCGCTTTTCGAAATTGGGTGGTTGTTGTATTGAGATGACAGAGATGATGGAAGGAAGGGAAAACTCGTCTTGTTGAAGACGAATGAATATCGTATAGTGGTGAAAATGGAAGAGCTTAGCAAAGTTGCACATGGTTGAAGAGTGAGTTCCCGTTTTTTCATTTTTAAAAGGGTAAAAGGGAGTTCTATGGGAGTTTTTGTTTATGAAGGAAGATGGAGTGGATGTTGTTTTTGACGAGAGTCACGGTTTGGTTTTCATGGTGGAGTTTCGGTGCTGAAGTTTGGGTATGATTTTCTGAGTATTTTCGAAGGTGAGTTGAAGTTTGTCGTTCAAAGTCGTGTTTGAAGGAAGTGTTTGGGTTGGGTTCGCGTGAGCAGAGTTGAGAGATGATGTGAGCCACAACTGGATTCTGCGTGGATTTCCATGGGGGTACAAAAATGGTGGTAGTGAGAGAGCTTTTGAGTTGTTGACAGAATCCATGGAGTTTTGATGTTCTCTTTTTCTCTCTTGCAAACTCAACGTCAGGAAACAAATCAAACAACTTAAGATTATGAAGATGAAAAAAAACAAAAGGATACTTACAGAGTTGGAGCAAATCTGACAAATTCCCACGTAGCAGCGAGGAACTTGGGTGTTTAGTAGATGGAAATGGAGGCTCAATGATGAATGAAAGTTGTCTCTTCAAGAGAAATGCAAGTTGTGAAAGTCAGAAAAGGGGCCTGATGGTTGATGTTGGTGAAGGGTTTGGGCTGCGCAGCAAAAGTTCTTTAGGGTTTGTTTTTTTTTCAGCCTCCCTTGAACCAACATCTTTTCCTTTCTTATAGTGTAGCATTAGGGTTTTCTTTCATATTTGAATCGTAATAGCATCTCTGGTTACCACTTTTTTGATGCTAAGAACATGTCTTTCCATTTTAGTGAAACTGGCCCTGCTGTCCTCTGTTGTCCTATTTTCTTGTCTTCAAAATTTGTTTTTTATGCTGACTGTATCTTTCTATGTGTTTTTTCTGTAGAGAAGGTTTGGAGTGGTGCTGCTTGAAAAGTAAAGCTGGGTATTTAGCCTCTACCTTGCGTACAACCACTGATGAAGGGGAAACAAAGCTGACAGAAGAAGGGAATGAAAGAAAACTCTTAGTCATTCTTCCAAAGAGAAATGTTGGATTAGGTGGTTTTCCAACCAGTGTTGAGTTTGTTGAATTTCCTGTATTCAGGCTTTGTTCAAGTAAAACAATAGTGCTGATAAATTTGACATCCAATAGGCCATAAGATCATTGTCGTCTTGATCCTCAATTGCGGAACCAATCATCTGGACAAGGCGATCAAATACACTAGATCTTTCATCCTCAAATGATTTCCAGTGGAGAAGACATTTGCGAATGGTAAATGCAGCAATAGGCTTTCCATGGTTGAACTTTTATTTTCATCAAGTCTACTGATGTTTTGAGGAAAATTATCGTCTAGAACATTGGCAGATGTAGTTTCAGCAGAACCATCACCACTTAATAATGACTCAACAAAACGAGACTTGTGATCTTCCACGTTGTCTTCTAGTTTGGTTAACTACTCCCCTTCCATCCACTTCATAAAAACTGACGCATAAGGCTCGGTAATCACAAGATGAATTGGGACATCAGGAAATAGTTGGGATAAAGCATATGCAGCCACTTTATTTTGTGCGTTCTCTGCAGATTGAAAGATTTCATTCTGATCTGGAAGCTTAAGTGTTACCAGCCCCCCGGCTTTTCGGTTCTTTCCCTTCGCGCTAGCTTTACGCAATATGCTTACAGTATAGGAAAAACTCTTTCCTCTGCCAAGTATTTTATTGAATTTTGGAGCTTCCCATCCTGATCTCTGGCATAGCTGATGAAGAATAACCTTTGGAACCTTTTGAAGGTCTCCCTTCTTCCAAACGCCATCTAACTTATCCAAGTTCTTCTCAGATTGATATTTTCTAGTTTTTGTGCTTTCAAAATATCATAGTGTATCTCATTAGACGGCACATTCTCCAAGAAGAAACCACCAAGCTCAACGTCTTCGACCACTTCTTGTGCAGAATCTTTTTCAACATGACCAACTGGCCAGCAAGAATTAGCAAGATTTTCCTCCAGGTTAGGAAGCTCCACAGCACCTCCATTTATTGCTTCCACGTTAGAAGGCAAAATAATGGCTGAATTACTTTCCCCGTCATCTGTTGCTTCTTTTGTCAAAGGCTCATGGCCCATGGATGCTCTCTCAGATGCACGGTTAGTACTGATTTGCTCGTATTCTAATGCCAAGTTGTCATCTGATAATCCTAAAGCAGACAACTCCTGTTTCGGTTTTCGTATAATAAGGCTTGCCTGCTCCTGTTGTTTTTTTGTCCCTTTTCTCCTTTGCCTTTGTAGCTTCCAATCTTGCAGCAAGATACTCCTTGGCAATAACATCATAAGGCCTAGGTTCATGGAGCTTGTTTGTACCACTATTTTCGTAAAAGGATCATCTTCCCAAGACGTATTTTGATCCTCTTGTTCCTGCTGCTCCACATATTGCCTAATCCAATCTGCTTGAGATGATTGGCAAGAATCTAAAGTATCACTGTTCAACTGTCTTTTGATTAAGACGGGAGATTCTAGAAGTTGGTCCTTAGCTGTTGTGATGGATGGATCCTCTAAGGAAGTTGAAGTGTGATGTTGATTTAATATAACACCAAAAGAACCCCTTTGATTATAATGAGAAGAAGTTCCAGTGGAAAACTTGAGGGGAAGTTCATTTTCGGGCAAATTGAAGCATAACCAATCAAGAGCGGACTCAAACGTGGTAGAATCCTTGAGAGCGGAGAGAGCGAGTTCAATGTGATGATCAGTGAATCCTTCGCAAGAGAGTTTCTCGTAAACAGCTTTGAGCTTCTTCGGTTTCTAATCCTTCCTCTCAAAAATCCCAGCCCCGACGATGATAACAGGGTGCTTGGCATTTGAAACAGTCTTGGTAAAATCATCTATGGCAGAATGAAGTTCTCTCTTGAATGCAAATGCTGTCCCTCTTCCTATCAGTGCCTCAGGATATGCAGAGTCTTCTTTCAATATCTTGTTTTGCTTTCACCAAAAGCTCTTCAAGTTCTATCAACTGCTTCAAATCTGCAGATTGATGCTGAGCAAGTTCAAAGCCTTGCTCCCATACCACTAAAGCATCCGCTTTCCTTCCCAACGCAGAAAGTGCATGACCTTTCAGAATGTAAGCTTGAAGATGCAAGGAGTTAAGCTGAATCGCTCTATCGCAATCCTTAATCACATGCTTATGCAGTTCCAATTGGCTATAACAGAAGGCTCGGTTACAGATATCCTGGACAGCACCAGACTGAGAAACGACTGAATTGAGGATTCGAATTGCCTTGGACCAGTCCTTGGAGCTACATAGCTTGGCGAGCTCGGTTCGATGAGAGGTAACAGGAGCCATTGATGAGAACAGATCAGAATTTCGCGAGGGTTCAGGTGTGAAGGATTTTAGGGATAGACTTTGAAGATGTAGAAGGTAAGATCACAACGCAGGCGGTAAACCGCAGCTTAAGGTATATCCCTATTAGCTGTACTGCTCTTATTTCCTGACTGTATAATTATTCAATTATTCTTCATCTCTCTTTTTTTTTCATGTGAGCACTCATGGGGGACTTGGCATGACAAAAGGGTTGCTATGGTGAGGATAGAAGAACAATGACGTCCTTGCGGAAGTTTTTTTTCCTTTACGTTTGTTGACTACATCGACAAAGAGCTCTGAACATCATAATTTCCACATGGATCTTGAGTCGGACCTGTCTGCGGCTTTCTTTGTCTTTTTCCTCTCGAATAATTGATGAACTTGTTGACACACGCAACGGCCTTGCTGATGAGCAACATGTCAAGTCAGAATTTCGCCACAGTCATATGACTTATGTAACTCTCATTAGTCCGGTGCCTTAGTTTATCACTCTGTAATGATGATAGCATGTATTTCGGCATGATGAATTTCTTTCGTAATAGATACCACCTTGGTGTCTTAAAGATTCATAAGTTATCCACTTTCTAGTGCCACTTTGAGGTTTTGGATACTGTATAAAATACTACTGTAAAAACGCATGCCCTCCAGCGATTAGGCTAGAGATAAATGAGATTTTTTGTAGCAGTTACAGTGAATAGCTGCGTTTTATCCTCAAAACCTGTTGTCATTCAACCATGATAAACTCAAAGTATATTAAGGCTTCTAACTTGAATTTCAATTGGACTTAGCTTGTGGTACAACTAGCTCTGATCCATATTATCCACACAATTTGTTTACATCCTCTCATCTTCCCTTTACAACACATAAAAGAACATTCCTTTGTATTTGAAACGAATTGCTAACATATTTGGAGTATATGACCTACATTCAGAACAACCTTGAAATCATCTGAACTAATAGGCCGGACAATTACCTTGGTAGAGTGTAACGACATTGACGTGTGTAGTTTAATGATCCATGATTTTTTACTACACTTTTCTCTTTTAAATACCCTTATAAGGACTCAACTCTTAAAAATGGATTCACACTTGTAATGTTTGGAAAGATATCACTCTCAACGTAAATCCATGAATCAATAATTGAATCAATTCCCCGTTTTCTTAAAGTGTACGAAACTAATGTTTAATCATGGATCCATATTGACAATCGTACACAGCCGAGCCTTGAACTTTGACATTTGCTAACCGAAACAAATTTTTTCATGTCTAGCAGGCTATTACCTTCAGTTGACTTTACACTGCCCAAACTCTACTTGGTAAATGCACTCATCTTTAAGGATCTTGAAGCGCATTGTCATAACCTGATCATAGAGCGAATCATTGACTGATTAAGATTAAGTTAAAACTAAATGAACATCAATCCATACCACACTTCCCTGACTGGCTATCGTCGAAACAGGAAATATGACAAATTTGGGGTATGACAGATGCCCCTATCTAATTAACTTAGACTGAGTAGGATGAACTGCTATGGAGTCCATTCCTTCGAGGTTGAAGATGATTAGATATAGAATACCCTGAATTTGTCCACAAGAAAAAGAAAATGCTTTGGGAAATGAAACACTGAATATCTTGTCAAGGTCGCTAACACCAAAAGGATGTTTAGGAATCCATTACCAAAAGGATAATGGAGAACAAGCACTAGTAATGACACCAAAAAGGATGTCAGACCTATCACCAAAAAGGATGATGGAGTGGAATAAGATCAAACCTAATCACCACAAGGATGTAGGAGGATCAGCTGACAAGCTTCTCTGAAGAGATTGCCACTTATCACTGAAGATGGATAAGCTTCTCTGAAGAGGTTGCCACTTATCGCTGAAGATGGATAAACTTCTCTGAAGAGATTGCCACTTATCGCTGAAGATGGATAAGCTTCTCTGAAGAGATTGCCACTTATCACTGAAGATGGATAAGCTTCTCTGAAGAGATTGCCACTTATCACTGAAGATGGATAAGCTTCTCTGAAGAGATTGCCACTTATCACTGAAGATGGATAAGCTTCTCTGAAGAGATTGCCACTTATCACTGAAGATGGATAAGCTTCTCTGAAGAGATTGCCACTTATCACTGAAGATGGATAAGCTTCTCTGAAGAGATTGCCACTTATCACTGAAGATGGATAAGCTTCTCTGAAGAGATTGCCACTTATCACTGAAGATGGATAAGCTTCTCTGAAGAGATTGCCACTTATCACTGAAGATGGATAAGCTTCTCTGAAGAGATTGCCACTTATCACTGAAGATGGATAAGCTTCTCTGAAGAGATTGCCACTTATCACTGAAGATGGATAAGCTTCTCTGAAGAGATTGCCACTTATCACTGAAGATGGATAAGCTTCTCTGAAGAGATTGCCACTTATCGCTGAAGATGGATAAGCTTCTCTGAAGAGATTGCCACTTATCACTGAAGATGGATAAGCTTCTCTGAAGAGATTGCCACTTATCGCTGAAGATGGATAAGCTTCTCTGAAGAGATTGCCACTTATCACTGAAGATGGATAAGCTTCTCTGAAGAGATTGCCACTTATCACTGAAGATGGATAAGCTTCTCTGAAGAGATTGCCACTTATCACTGAAGATGGATAAGCTTCTCTGAAGAGATTGCCACTTATCACTGAAGATGGATAAGCTTCTCTGAAGAGATTGCCACTTATCGCTGAAGTCTTCTGGAGACAACTCACTGGGAAACGCCCATGGATTTACTGGAGATGCCCCTGTCCGGGCTGATTGTTGATTTGAAGATCTGATTAACCACGAGGTTGCAATACATCGTGCAATACACCCATGGTCTTGAAAAGATGCCCCTGGTTTGGGCTGAATTTTGCTTTAGTGATCTTGAATTTTGTGGGAGGACCCACGGTCTTGCAGATAATGCCCCTGACTAGGCTGATGATTGCATTGAATCTCTTGAATTTGCCGAACGAATTGTTGAACAAATTCGTGGGGAACGCCCACGGTCTTGCGGAAGATGCCCCTGACTGGGCTGATTAGGATCTTGAAAATCTTCGAAATTGATCCTGGATCTGATCTCGTATATGTAAATGCTTGATGATAATGATGTTCCATAACGAATGGAAATGCAAATGCAAATGCTAACACGCGGTGATGCAAGAGCTAAGGAAAGTATGATGTAATCATAGGTATGTATATGATGCAAGATGCTTATGAAGCAAGATGCTTATGAAGCAAGATGCTTATGAAGCAAGATGCTTATGATGTCGAATGCGATGCGTATGATGCATATGATTGCGGACAGGAAATGGAAATACAGGTGCCGACATGGCGGACTTTGGTGGTGGGAAAGTGAAAGATAAGCCTGACTTCCCGACATCATCTATTTATGATGTATAAAGAACTTGGATGTGTTGAGATTTTCAGCTCATGGCCTGCTCTGCCGGGTTTGACGACCTTGTCAGTCAAGTCGTTACAAGATTTAGAATGATGTTCCTGCGTACTCTTTAGAGTCATGGTCACCCTTTAGTTACCCCAAGAGGGTAAGTTATCCCTTAATCTAATTTACCATAACGTCATTATATGCAAAACCCATCATCAAATAAATGAAACTTGCAACCAAAGGGTAAATAAAAACAGAAAAAGCTTTGATGAAAGTAATTTTATTGATGAAAACCCATAAATGGTAAAATTACAAAGGAGGCAATTCCTAAAAGAGGTAACTGCTTTCGAAAGAAAATATAAAAACTAAGACAATGTTGAAAATGGTCCCTGCCAAGCTTCAAATCTGCTATGGCCCATATGTCTCTGAAGACCCCTCATGCCTTGCTTTCGAGCGCCAGAATCGAATTGACCTTTCTCAGTCGAGAGCTTGATGGTTACGAGGAATAATTCACACGTCTTTTCAAGATGCAGTTCTGCCTTTTTGAATCCCTAACTTTTGCCTAGGCCGCCTTTTCAGGTTTTCAGCCTATCAGGATACTCTTTTTTTTTTACTTCTAGTCCCTAATTTTGCCTGAACCATTTTTATGGTCCACCAGGACGCCCATTTTTGCGTGGATTTTCTTTTTGGGTCCACCGGGTCTATCTTTTAGGCATAATATTTTTTAACTGCATCTGTATTCACAGGGGATGAGAGATCGTCACCATCCATGGTTGACAGGATCAAGGCCCCTCCGGAGAAAACTTTCTTTACTATATACGGACCCTCATAGTTTGGTGCCCATTTTCCCCTTGGATCGACGTGAGTTGGCTGAATTTTCCTTAGTACCAAATCTCCTGCTTGGATGTGTCGTGGGCGAACCTTCTTTTCAAAGGCCCTCTTCAATCGTTTTTGGTATAATTGTCCATGACAGATGGCCGTCATGCGTTTCTCGTCGATGAGATTGAGTTGGTCGAGTCTGGCTTGTATCCATTCGGCCTCATCTAGCTTGACGTCTGCTAAAATCCTTAAGGAGGGAATCTCTACTTCAATGGGCAATACTGCTTCCATGCCATATACGAGAGAAAACGGGGTTGCCCCTGTGGAAGTGCGCACTGAGGTGCGGTAGCCATGCAACGCGAACGGCAACATCTCGTGCCAGTCTTTGTAAGTCTTCACCATCTTCTGGACGATTTTCTTAATGTTCTTATTTGCCGCCTCAACAGCTCCGTTCATTTTAGGGCGATAAGGTGTTGAATTGTGGTGTTCAATTTAGAAATTTTCACACAACTCTTTCATCATCTTATTGTTGAGGTTTGAACCATTGTCTGTAATGATCTTGTTCGGGATTCCATATCGACAAATAATCTCTTTTTTGATGAAGCGAGTCACCACTTGCTTAGTGACGTTGGCATAGGACGCCGCTTCTACCCATTTGGTAAAGTAATCGATGGCCACTAAGATAAAACGGTGCCCATTTGAAGCGGTTGGCTCGATGCGTCCGATTACATCTATACCCCACATAGCGAAGGGCCAAGGCGAAGTCAAAACATTCAGAGGGAGTGGTGAAGTATGGACCTTGTCTGCGTAAATTTGGCACTTGTGGCATGACTGGACATGGAGACAACAATCCGTTTCCATCGTCATCCAATAGTATCCTGCCCTCAAAATCTTTTTAACCATAGTATGACCACTAGCATGTGTCCCAAAAGATCCTTCATGCATTTCATTTATGATACGCTTTGCCTCGTGTTTATCCACGCATCTGAGTAGAACCGAATCGTAATTCCGCTTGTATAACACGTCGCCACTGAGGAAGAACTTTGAGG
This sequence comes from Lathyrus sativus, assembly GCA_963859935.3. NCBI lineage: Eukaryota > Viridiplantae > Streptophyta > Magnoliopsida > Fabales > Fabaceae > Lathyrus > Lathyrus sativus. Next base: position 265,968,140 of record OZ012740.1, read on the forward strand.
AGAGCTTTCTGAGATACTTCTTGTCAGTGATAGTTATGCCTTCTGGATATTCTTGTGTCTCTAGATATCGCTTGATGTCATAGAACCAAGGATGATTATCAGTTTTAGCTTCTTCCCCCTCGGCCGCTAGGCAATAAGCGGGTTCGTCCAAATATTCTAAACAGATGGATGGCGCCTCATTCTCCCACTTGACTTGAAACATAGATGCTAGTGTTGCTAGAGCGTCAGCCAACTGATTTTCTCCTCTGGGAATGTGATGGAAAGTGATCTCATCAAAGTACGGGATTAACTTCAAGACATGATCTCTGTAAGGAACTAACTTGAGGTCCAGTGTTTCATACTCCCCTTTAATCTGGCATATGACAAGCGCGGAATCTCCATAGACTTCTAGAATCTTGATTCTATTATCAATGGCAGCTTCAATTCCGAAAATACAAGCTTCATATTCGGCCATGTTGTTAGTACACTTAAAGCATAATCTGGCAGTGAATGGTAAGTGAAAACCAGTTGGAGAAGTGATGATTGCCCCGATTCCACAACCTTTGGCATTTGCGGCACCATCGAACACGAGCGTCCATCGCGATCCTGGTTCGGGTCCATCATCTGGGCCTGGCGTGGCATAATCTCTGGCAAACATGACGTCTTCGTCAGGGAAATCGAAACGCATAGACTGGTAGTTGTCCATAGGTTGGTGGGCAAGGTATTCAGAGAGCACACTCCCTTTGATAGCTTTCTGCGTAACATACTGGATGTCATACTCTGTTAACACCATTTGCCAACGAGCTACCCGCCCGGTGAGAGCGGGCTTCTCGAATATGTATTTGACAGGATCCATCTTGGAGATCAACAAAGTCGTATGGGTGAGCATATATTGTCTCAAGCGTTTTGCTGCCCAAGCCAATGCGCAACATGTCTTCTCGAGCATCGAATATCTCGTTTCACAGTCATTAAACTTCTTGCTGAGGTAATAGATTGCATGCTCTTTCCTGCCGGTTTCATCATGTTGTCCCAATACGCATCCCATGGATCCCTCTAACACAGTCAAGTACATGATCAGGGGTCGTCCGGGCACCGGAGGCATCAAGATCGGCGGTTCTTGTAGGTATTCCTTTATCTTCTCAAAGGCTTTCTGACAGTTATCGTTCCATACCACGGCTTGATCCTTTCGAAGTAATTTGAAGATGGGCTCACAAGTGGCCGTTAGATGAGATATGAACCTGGCGATATAGTTCAACCTCCCAAGGAATCCTCGGACCTCTTTTTCAGTTTTGGGAGCCGGCATCTCCTGGATAGCTTTGACCTTATCTGGATCGACTTCAATCCCTTTCTGGCTCACAATAAAACCTAGCAATTTACCAGATCTTACACCAAAAGTGCATTTGTTGGGATTTAGTCTCAGCTGGAATTTCCTTAACCGGGCGAATAGCTTTCCCAAGTGGATAAGGTGCTCTTCCTCAGTCTGGGATTTCGCAATCATATCGTCTACATAACACTCAATCTCTTTATGTATCATGTCATGGAAAAGAGTGACCATTGCTCGCTGATATGTTGCGCCTGCGTTCTTAAGTCCAAATGGCATAACCTTGTAACAGAAAGTTCCCCATGGAGTGATGAAAGTCGTCTTTTCCATATCTTCGGGCGCCACCTTAATCTGGTTATATCCAGAAAAGCCATCCATAAATGAGAATACAGAAAATTGGGCTGTGTTGTCTACTAGCACATCAATGTGTGGCAAAGGGAAGTCATCTTTCGGACTCGCTCTATTAAGGTCTCTATAATCTACACACATTCGCACCTTCCCATCCTTTTTAGGTATTGGGACAATATTCTCTATCCATTGCGGATAGTTGGATACTGCCAGAAAACCAGCGTCCAATTGCTTTTGTACCTCTTCTTTGATCTTGAATGACATCTCTGGCTTTGTTCTCCTCAACTTTTGCTTCACCGGCGGGCAGCCTTCCTTGAGAGGTAGTCTGTGCATCACAATCTCTTCATTTAGACCGGGCATATCTTTGTAAGACCAAGCAAATACGTCAACATACTCTCGAAGCAATATTATCAGTTTTGACTTAACCTCTGACTCTAAAGCTGCGCCTATCTTGATTTCTTTGGCATCCTCTTCAGTTCCCATATTGATGACTTCGACCTCTTCTTGGTAGGGCTGAATGACCTTTGACTCCTGCTTCAATAGTCTAGCTAGCTCTTCTGGGAGATCACAATCTTCCTCGCAGTCTTCGTCGGCTTGGTAGATCGGGTTATCAAAGTCATATTGGACCATAGCGGGGTCGTTATTGACAGGAGCAAGGGAAGATCTGCACGATGAATGACTTCATGCTTTATTATTATTTTTTATATTTTTAGAAAAGTTTGACAGAAAAAAGGAAAATAAAACAAAACATTGTCTTTCAAAGATAATTTTATGTGCAAAAGGTAAAAATGAAAGAAAGAGAGCGTAATTGGATGCGAAAGTTTATTTATTGATGATAAGTTATGCTTTAAAAGCAAAAGGCCCTACAACATGATACATATGCCTTGGGCAGAGCATATGATTTTTTCTTTAGATAAAATAAAAGGGAATTACTCGTCTACTAGAGTAACTTCGGGGATTTCAACGACTCTCCAATTGTTCAAAGTTTGATTAGGCGCCCTAGGATACACCATACACAGCTCTTCATGATCTTCGGTTTCAGTTTCCAAAAACATGACTTGACCATCGACAAGGTGGCCTCCACTAGTAAAAACCAACGGAGTTACAGGCTCTTTGCCCTTATCAGTTGCATTCTTCTGCTTGTAGCCTAGACCAGCTCCATTTTTGTTGACGGGCAATTCCAACACCCTGCCCCATCCTCGCGGATGTCCTTCCTCTATCACCGTCCTCGCGTCCTTCCAAGTCACTATTGAAAATGTTGGCTTTTCGTAAATCATTTCAACATTGATCACTTCAAAAGCTTGAAACGGTGTCTCATGCACCTCATTTCCTACTTCCACATAGCGGAAAGAAGCAAGATGGCTCACAAGAACATCTTCCTCACCCTCAATGATGACCATCTGATTGTTAATCATAAATTTGATCTTTTGATGCAAGGTTGAAGTTACAGCGCCTGCGGAATGAATCCACGGACGACCAAGAAGGCAACTGTAAGCGGGGTATATATCCATTACGTAAAATGTAATGATGAAAGTATGAGGTCTGATCTTGATCGGGAGGTCGACCTCGCCTACCACAGTTCTCTTAGCTCCATCAAAAGCTTTTACAATAGTTTGACTTGGCTTCATCACAAGCCCTTCAATTGACAGCTTGCACAACGAGCTTTTGGGTAATACATTCAGCGATGATCCAGTGTCAACGAGCACCCTAGAGAATACCACATCCACACATTCGATGGTAATGTGCAAGGCCTTGTTATGATTTTTACCTTCGGGAGGTAATTCACTATCATTAAAACTCAAAATATGACCTGATGCAATATTTCCCACCACTTCTTCAAACTGTACTACTGATATCTCCTCTGGCACATGAGCTGCCTTCAAGAATTTTAGCAGTGCTTCTTGATGGGCCTTTGAACACATTAACAATGACAGCATGGATATCTTCGAGGGCGTCTGATTGAGCTGATCAATCACTTTGTAATCGCTTTTCTGAATGATTCTTAGAAACTCCTCCGCTTCATCATTTGGGATGCCTTTCTGTTTAGATGACTGCCCCTGTTCATTGGTGCTTGGTACGGCAGTACCTTTCCTGGTATTGTCACTGCCGTTGACAGGAGGTGCAGTCGGAGCGAAGATTCGACCACTTCTAGTGACGCCTCCGGTTCCCACGATGTTCCCTACAGTCTTCTTTTCTTCCAATACATCTTCCTCTGCCACCTTCTGTCCATTGAGAAAAACAGTTTCATCGTATAACCAAGGTACAGCTTTGGTGCTCTCGTACGGAAACGGAGATGGGGTCGAAATGACAAGCTGGTTCATTGATGGTGGAGACATAGGTATCTTAACTGGATCATACGGGATTTGCAGTGGGATAGAAGTATGTCCATACACGTTGTCCCATTCTTCCTCATCGCACGGTATGGTCAATGGTGTGCGGTTCGAATTGTCAACTGGGATCCAAAGCTCATATCCATCATCATATGGTATCTCCAATGTTTCGAACGGAATTTCAAGAGTAGCAACTTCCTCAATCTTTGATAGTTGTTCTGCTACTAATACACCCTGCTCAATCAGGCCTTGTATGCCTTTCTTCAACTCAGCGCATCCTTGAGATCCGTCCATGCAAACATGGCAATCAGTTGGACATCCTGGGTAAATGTTTTTCAACAAGAGTTGCTCCTTAATAGTGGAAAGTGGGGTCCTCAATTTCTCAATATCCGAAATTAATCGGATCCCCTTAGAGCCTTCAATCATGTTTGTTGAGTGGTGAGGTGGCATTGGATTAGATTTGATGTTCGGAGTATTTCGGGTAAAGTTTATCGCTTTGGAGTCGATAAGATTTTGCACAATGTATTTTAAAGCCTTACAATTCTCGATGCTATGGCCTGGGGCGCCAGAGTGGAACTCACATCTCGCATTTATATCGTAGCCGTAGGGGAGAACAGCCGGAGGATCTTTCATTTCCCTAAGTTGAACGAGACCTGCTTTCAACAAGAACGGAAGCAATTTGGCGTAAGTGGACGGAATTGTATCAAGCCTCCTTTCTGGCTTTCTCTGCCCTTGATACTGATTTTGTCTTGGTTGATAGGGTTGTTGTTGTCGATTTTGCTGAGGCGCAGGCTGATTTGCCGGAATAGAAAGTGGTTGCTGTGGAGCGATGGCAGCAATGTGGTGATAACCTTGGTGAGTTCTCCCTCCATTGGTGAACACTGCACTAGCTTCGCCTTCCCTTTTCTTAACGAAACCCTGATAAGGCTTCTTGACCCCGCTTGCAGATCCGCCTGCATTCTGAATTTTTCCCGCCTTCATGAAACTCTCTAATCTCTCTCCAGCCATAACAAGTTCAGAAAACACCGTGGAGGTTGAGGATGCTAACCGCTCAAAGATCGGTCCTTGTAGCGTGCCCATGAATAGGTCTGTCAGTTCTTTCTCCATCAGTGGAGGTTGTACCCTTGCAGCTACTCCCCTCCATCTCTGCGCGAAGTCCTTAAAACACTCATTCGGCTTTTGAGTCAAATTCTGAAGCTGCATCCGATTCGGAGCCATGTCAGTATTATACTGATAATGCTTCACGAAAGCGTCTGCTAACTCTTTCCAGCTTCTTACGTTGGATCGTTCAAGGTGCATATACCATTCTAGGGATGCCTCTGTTAAGCTATCTTGAAAGAAATGGATTAGTAGCTTCTCGTCATCAGAATAGGCAGCCATCTTCCTACAGTAAGACCTTATGTGGGTCTTAGGACAACTGTTACCCTTGTACTTCTCGAAGGTTGGAATTACAAACTTTGGAGGTATCTTAACTCCGGGTACAAGACATATTTCAGCGGCATCCAGTCCCAAAACATCGGGGCCTTGCAATGCCCTTACCACCTCTTGTAAGGCCTTGAACTTTTTCTCCAACTCAGCGGTTTGGGGTGCACATGCTTCAGCTGAATTCTCATAGAAGCCCTCATGTTCATCGTACTGGATTGGTATTGGGATTGCAGTGCCATGAGGTTGGGTAGTACCGACTGGCGGAGGGACGGTGTTGATAGGTACGGCGCCGGCAGAAGTAGGAATTGCCCCAACAGGGGTTGGGGTGGCATCAACAGGAATTGGAATTGCACCACTTGCATTGGGAATTGCACCAGCCAAAGTCTGATTAGCGCTCCTCTCTACTGCTTGTCTCATCTCTTCTTGACTCCTGGCCATATTCTGAATCACCTCCATGAGTTGATTCATCTGCGTTTTCATGCCTAGCATCTCGCTCCTCATAGTAGCCTGGTCTTGCTCTATCTGATCCATGATTCTCTTCTGGCTATTCCTTGTGTTATACCGATGCCGTGAAGTCAGCTTGCTTTACTCTTTCTGAAAGGGGTAAGCGGTGTGTAAGATCGGGTTGTAGGAAATGCAAAAAGAAAAAAATGCGCAAACGTATGCAAAATGCTCGAGAGACTTTCGAGGCTTGTGACTATCATTGGTATCATAGAATCATGACTGAATAATAAAGAAGTGCACAATTTGGACCAAAAAGCAATCTTTCATTAATTTTAGAAAAAATTCATACAGACAAAAGCTGAATAAGTCGAAACTACAAGTCGTGCTACAAAAGATAACTGAATAACTAAAATTCTCTCTTTTGGAGACGTTCTTCAAGCTTCTTCGTCTCAAACATGAACCTCCTAACCATTTGGTCGCAGAGCTGGATAAAGTGGTGAACAGAAGGGGGGACATCATTCCCTTCCAAGTCTTGAATGGCGCTTTCCAACCTCCATGGGATATCACGGATCATGAGGTTGCAATGCTCCACCAAATTGTTGTACCTAGCACAACACATATCTAGAGTCGACTGGTAATAACAAATAGAATCCACATGGGTGTCCAACAACTCATTGAGCTGAGCCTCCTTCTCGAGCCACTGCACACTATCTCTTTGCAAAGCTTCGAAACGATTCCTCCACAGAAGGGTTGTTTCTTGGGCAGTTTCCAATTCTTGACATTTGTTATTCCACAGGTCAGACGTGACATATGAGTCTTTCAATGCCTCCTCTTTGAGTCTTCGTTCATTTTCCGCTAGGGTCAAGGCATTTCTCAGTCGTTCTTCAAGATCCCCAATATCGGCCTCAAGATTCTCTCGTATTTCCTTCTTTTCGGCAAAGGCTATCTCAAAGAGGTGCCACGCCTTATCACAAGAAGCTTTGGTGTCCTTTAAGCGTTGTCGGAGAGTTGTTAATGATGCATCAGCCCCTTCGTAACCCTGTTGGTACCTGACTCTCAGATCCGTTTCTAATTTTAGCTTCTTGCTACTTTCAGCTGCTTGATCCTGTTCAAACTCCACCTTTCTTTTGTACTGACCACTCTCCACCTTTGCTTGGTGGACTTCATTCTGAAGGTCCTGGTTCTCCTTAGTCAATCTCTCCACTATTAGCTTCAGTTTTTCATATTCTTCTATGGACACATGAGTGGGAGCAGGAGGTGCTTCTTGCATAGAGGGCTCTAGGGGAAATGGTAACGACCTTTCAGCTACTCTAGCTAGTAACCACCGGTTATATGGCTCCTTTGCCACGCAATTCTTCGCTTTTAACTCCTTCCTCCCCTTTGTATGAATCTTGCCCCAAGCCTTAGCAATCTTCCTGACAAACGCAGGGTCCTCTGATGTGGCTAGCAAAAAGAAACTCTGAACCTTCTCTGCTTTGGGCTCGCCCTCCATAGCATAGCCCAACTGACGTAATGCCATGACTGGGTTATAATTAATACAACCGGCCCTACCGATCAAAGGTACATTACTGAATTCTCCACAACTAAAAATGATTTCAACATCATAGTACTCAGGAGAGTACCAAGCAATATCACTAGCTTCTAGAGACATGATGCGTTGAGACCATTTTAATTTCTTCTTGTTTTCCACGAACGGCCCTTTCTTGGGCAAATGAGAAGCATACCACTTGTATAGTAGGTGAGAGCAGCATTGGATCATTCTCGCCTTCTTTTCACTCCTCCAATGAATAGAGTGATAAACATCGGCAAGGAGTGTAGGGATGGGATTCTTCTGCATGAAGAGAACGATGGCAGTGATGTCTATGAAATTGTCCACATTTGGAAAGAGGACAATCCCATAAATCATTAGAGCAACGCTTATTCCGAACTTTTCCCAATCTTCATCCACCTTGTATTGAGCAGCCTTTTCTAGCAGAAATTTCAATGGAAAACCCTGAACACCCCCTTTACTGGTTAGACCCTCTTTGACTTCCTCTTTGGTCATACGTAGAGTAAGAGCAATGGCAGGAGGTTTTGGTTCTTCTTCCAAGCCTGTGTATATAGGTTGATCCTTAATATTGATGTTCAAAATGTGAGAATATTCCTCAAGAGTAGGGGCCAACTGATAGTTTTGAAAAGTGAAACATCTGAGAGGTGCATCATAGAACTGAGCCATAGCGAACAAAGCCCAAGTATCGACCCTAGAATGGAGGAGATCAAGCAATTTCCCATACTTCCCCTGAAAGTTGATCTTGATAGCCTTTGGTACGTCAATCAGAATGTCTTGAATTAGTTCCAGCTTTGGTTCTCTAAACTTGATGGAATTTGTGCTTCGCTTTCTTTGGTCAGTCATTGTATTCACCAATACCTGAGATAATCACAGTCTCTTAAGTCCCTTGATATGCGAGAAATGATATGCAATGCAATGTTTTATGAATGCACATGATAAAGAGCACAAAACGAGATCAAGATCACTGGTCCTGCAAAACAACACAAAATATTTCTCCCATCGGGTGGGTTATCTATTGGTTTGTAAGAGGGCATCCCAAAGGCTTTTAAACAAAGTCCCATGCACTAGCCCTCGAAAGTTTTCCATCATAACGACTACTCGTAAGACGGTAATCCCTTCAAAGGATGAACACAGAGTCATGTCTTAGCAACCTTTGGAATAAGGTTCTACAAAGGTCCTCAGAGTCGCGGACTCCCACGTCGGAAATAAAGACGTCATTACGACTACACGTAAGACATAATCATTCCAACGGGGTCTCATCTGAGCGGTGGAATTCGATCCAACTCAACGAGTCCTAAGTCTCGCAAATCAGAAAGAACCCACCTCCTATCTTAGTGTGTACTTGAAAGCTCGGGTAGGAAGCCTTATCTCACAAACCATCCAAATAAACCCAACAGTTAGTGAACATAACATAATAAAAAATAAAAGCAAATAAAACACAAACACGACAAACAAAATATGCCTGGCTCGCTAGGAGGGTCCCCAGCAGAGTCGCCAGCTGTCGCTACTCGAAAAATGCATCGTGCAACGACGGGGAGGCGAAGAGCAAGGACAGAAGAGTCGCCACCGAACTTTATTTATCCCGTGAGGGGAAAGGAAAATATCGAGAAAACCTTAATAAAGAAATGGATAAGATGGTCTTGCAACCAAGAACGGGTTCGGAAGCCGGTTATGCGAGGGGAAGGTATTAGCACCCCTCGCATCCATCGTACTCGATGGGAACCTTTTGTTTGTCGATGTGTGAATTTATTTGCTTAAACATTATGCTATAAAAGTGCTCCACAGGGTAAAGAAAGAGGGTTTAGACACCAAGAAAGGAGGCAACCAGGAAGAAGATAGAAAGAAAGGACTCGGTAGGACCTCGCGGTCCTAGGCCTACGTATTCTCAATAGACGTGAGAAAGTCAGAGTCGACGTAGTTCGGGGAACTACAAATATGGGGGGAATATGTGCTCGGCAAGGATTGTGGCCCTTGTGCCTACGTATCTTTACTTGAAAAAGTAAAGAATCAGAGCAGTCGTAGTTCGGCCTACGGTGTGTTGATGTTTTTTATGGATGATGCTATCGTGCGCATTCTAGCAGTTAGGTGTTTTGCTGCTCGCTCGTTGGAGACTTAGGCGTTACCTGTTTGCGGTAGAACGGACGTAGCATATCCTTTTTGAAAGATTGATTAGTTTTCGCCACGCGGGGCTAGAAGTCGCATTTGATTGATTGGATTGTTTTTAGGTGGCGAGACAGGTCCTCGGATAGTAACCCCTACGGGTAATACCCAATTCGTTATCTCAAAGTTTTTGTTATAAAAGAGTGTGGCGAACGAGGCGTCTTCGTATTGAAAGACGAGTGTCGAAACCACCCTCACTACAGTGGGCATCCCAAAACTCGGAGAGGAAGAAAGACTACACTTAATCCTCTCTCTTTAATTCAATGCAAAGAGAACTTCGTTCTCTTATTAATGATGATTTTGGTTTTGAATGGTAAGTGCTTTGCGACAGAGAACCCTACGGTAAACGTCAGCACTCGGGATAGGAGAAGGCCTACGCCTAACCACTCCACGACCATTCAAGTTTTGGTTGTGAAAATAATTTGAAAATGCACTCGGTACGAGACCGAGGTTTTAGGTGTGAAAATTGTGGAAGGAAGTTGTGAAAGCGAGATGGGGGATAAAAGCGCGTCTTCGTATCGAAAGACGAGTGTCGAGACCACCCTCACTACAGTGGGCATCCCAACACTTGAAGAAGAAGAGGTCTACACCCAATCTTCTCTCTTTAATTCGATGCAAAGAGAAATTAATTTATTATTGAAAGTATACTCAGTACGAGACCGAGGTTTTATGAGGAAATGTTGGAAGCGTCTTTGTATTGACAGACGAGCATCGAGACCACCCTCACTACAATGGGCATCCCTACGCTCGAAGAAGAAGAGGTCTACACCCAGTCCTCCTTTTAGCTCAACACAAAGAAATGATTTTTAAGGAGATGAGATTTGAAAATGGACGGGAAGCGTCTTCGTATTGAAAGACGAGTGTCGGAACCACCCTCACTACAGTGGGCATCCCAACAGTCGGAGAGGAAGAAAGTCTACACTTAGTCCCCTCTTTTTAATTCAATGCAAAGATAATTTGATTTTGAAGATTGTTTGCCAAAGTTTTGAATCGAGTCGGGACAAGTAATGAAGAGAGAAAAGAGGTGGTCTCAGATCCAGCATTACCTATCAATAATTTGACTGGTAATGAATTACGGAGGTCTCGTCATCGACCAAAAAGCAAATGAAAATGAGACAAAATGCCCAATAACAAATGAAGGATAAAATTTAACTCTAAAAATAAATTAAGTCTAAAATCTCTAAAAGAAAATGAAATATAAAACTTAAAATAACAATATACATAATAAACTCTTAAAGAAGAAAAAAAAATATAATGGAAATGTGATGCATTTACATAATAATACTAATAATATATACAAATCAAATATAAAAAGAAAAGTGGAAAAATAGTATACATAATTAAATAATATGAAAATTTTAAGAAAACAGGGGAAGGGGTTCGACGGAAATGTGGTCAGATATGAATTCCAACATGGGCCGTGAAGCCCATCAGCCTAGTAAATCCAAACAGAGTTAGAACAACAAAAAACAGAACTCTCTCTTCCTCACGAATCCACTCTCGCTCACCATCTCTCCTTCACTCATTTTCACTCGTTTTTCACTCATTCTCACTCTCAATTCAACATCTCCAAAAAAAGAGTCCTCCAATCGTTTCTGTATATCAACTCAAACTTCGTTATTCTACGCTTTTGTTTCTGTTTTGGAGATAGAAAGAAATTGATGGAAAGGTCGAATTTAGGGGGGTTTGGGAATTTGGAATTGTGGTTTCGATTGAAACGACGTGATGAAGGAGTTTTCTCAGAAGCATGTTTCTGGGTTGAATCTGAAGATTTTCTGGTTCTGTTTGTGAATGGGGGTGGGTTAACGATGAAGTTTGATGGGTTTGAGTTAGATTTGCGGCGGAAATTTCTAGGTGTGGTTTGAGAGTTTTGAAGGTAGAAAGTTATGGAGTTGTAAGGGTTGTCGTTGATTGCAGATTTATGGAGGGGGTTTTGATGGTGGATTCAAAACGCTATGAGCTGGGTTTTTTATGGGCTATGTTTGTGTGTTTGTAGAAAACGAAAATGGGGGTTCGAGTTTTTTTGGTTGAATGTTCGCTTGTTTGAAAACGGTGGTTGCTCAGAACTTGATTTGGGAGATTTTCGCTTTTCGAAATTGGGTGGTTGTTGTATTGAGATGACAGAGATGATGGAAGGAAGGGAAAACTCGTCTTGTTGAAGACGAATGAATATCGTATAGTGGTGAAAATGGAAGAGCTTAGCAAAGTTGCACATGGTTGAAGAGTGAGTTCCCGTTTTTTCATTTTTAAAAGGGTAAAAGGGAGTTCTATGGGAGTTTTTGTTTATGAAGGAAGATGGAGTGGATGTTGTTTTTGACGAGAGTCACGGTTTGGTTTTCATGGTGGAGTTTCGGTGCTGAAGTTTGGGTATGATTTTCTGAGTATTTTCGAAGGTGAGTTGAAGTTTGTCGTTCAAAGTCGTGTTTGAAGGAAGTGTTTGGGTTGGGTTCGCGTGAGCAGAGTTGAGAGATGATGTGAGCCACAACTGGATTCTGCGTGGATTTCCATGGGGGTACAAAAATGGTGGTAGTGAGAGAGCTTTTGAGTTGTTGACAGAATCCATGGAGTTTTGATGTTCTCTTTTTCTCTCTTGCAAACTCAACGTCAGGAAACAAATCAAACAACTTAAGATTATGAAGATGAAAAAAAACAAAAGGATACTTACAGAGTTGGAGCAAATCTGACAAATTCCCACGTAGCAGCGAGGAACTTGGGTGTTTAGTAGATGGAAATGGAGGCTCAATGATGAATGAAAGTTGTCTCTTCAAGAGAAATGCAAGTTGTGAAAGTCAGAAAAGGGGCCTGATGGTTGATGTTGGTGAAGGGTTTGGGCTGCGCAGCAAAAGTTCTTTAGGGTTTGTTTTTTTTTCAGCCTCCCTTGAACCAACATCTTTTCCTTTCTTATAGTGCAGCATTAGGGTTTTCTTTCATATTTGAATCGTAATAGCATCTCTGGTTACCACTTTTTTGATGCTAAGAACATGTCTTTCCATTTTAGTGAAACTGGCCCTGCTGTCCTCTGTTGTCCTATTTTCTTGTCTTCAAAATTTGTTTTTTATGCTGACTGTATCTTTCTATGTGTTTTTTCTGTAGAGAAGGTTTGGAGTGGTGCTGCTTGAAAAGTAAAGCTGGGTATTTAGCCTCTACCTTGCGTACAACCACTGATGAAGGGGAAACAAAGCTGACAGAAGAAGGGAATGAAAGAAAACTCTTAGTCATTCTTCCAAAGAGAAATGTTGGATTAGGTGGTTTTCCAACCAGTGTTGAGTTTGTTGAATTTCCTGTATTCAGGCTTTGTTCAAGTAAAACAATAGTGCTGATAAATTTGACATCCAATAGGCCATAAGATCATTGTCGTCTTGATCCTCAATTGCGGAACCAATCATCTGGACAAGGCGATCAAATACACTAGATCTTTCATCCTCAAATGATTTCCAGTGGAGAAGACATTTGCGAATGGTAAATGCAGCAATAGGCTTTCCATGGTTGAACTTTTATTTTCATCAAGTCTACTGATGTTTTGAGGAAAATTATCGTCTAGAACATTGGCAGATGTAGTTTCAGCAGAACCATCACCACTTAATAATGACTCAACAAAACGAGACTTGTGATCTTCCACGTTGTCTTCTAGTTTGGTTAACTACTCCCCTTCCATCCACTTCATAAAAACTGACGCATAAGGCTCGGTAATCACAAGATGAATTGGGACATCAGGAAATAGTTGGGATAAAGCATATGCAGCCACTTTATTTTGTGCGTTCTTTGCAGATTGAAAGATTTCATTCTGATCTGGAAGCTTAAGTGTTACCAGCCCCCCGGCTTTTCGGTTCTTTCCCTTCGCGCTAGCTTTACGCAATATGCTTACAGTATAGGAAAAACTCTTTCCTCTGCCAAGTATTTTATTGAATTTTGGAGCTTCCCATCCTGATCTCTGGCATAGCTGATGAAGAATAACCTTTGGAACCTTTTGAGGGTCTCCCTTCTTCCAAACGCCATCTAACTTATCCAAGTTCTTCTCAGATTGATATTTTCTAGTTTTTGTGCTTTCAAAATATCATAGTGTATCTCATTAGACGACACATTCTCCAAGAAGAAACCACCAAGCTCAACGTCTTCGACCACTTCTTGTGCAGAATCTTTTTCAACATGACCAACTGGCCAGCAAGAATTAGCAAGATTTTCCTCCAGGTTAGGAAGCTCCACAGCACCTCCATTTATTGCTTCCACGTTAGAAGGCAAAATAATGGCTGAATTACTTTCCCCGTCATCTGTTGCTTCTTTTGTCAAAGGCTCATGGCCCATGGATGCTCTCTCAGATGCATGGTTAGTACTGATTTGCTCGTATTCTAATGCCAAGTTGTCATCTGATAATCCTAAAGCAGACAACTCCTGTTTCGGTTTTCGTATAATAAGGCTTGCCTGCTCCTGTTGTTTTTTTGTCCCTTTTCTCCTTTGCCTTTGTAGCTTCCAATCTTGCAGCAAGATACTCCTTGGCAATAACATCATAAGGCCTAGGTTCACGGAGCTTGTTTGTACCACTATTTTCGTAAAAGGATCATCTTCCCAAGACGTATTTTGATCCTCTTGTTCCTGCTGCTCCACATATTGCCTAATCCAATCTGCTTGAGATGATTGGCAAGAATCTAAAGTATCACTGTTCAACTGTCTTTTGATTAAGACGGGAGATTCTAGAAGTTGGTCCTTAGCTGTTGTGATGGATGGATCCTCTAAGGAAGTTGAAGTGTGATGTTGATTTAATATAACACCAAAAGAACCCCTTTGATTATAATGAGAAGAAGTTCCAGTGGAAAACTTGAGTGGAAGTTCATTTTCGGGCAAATTGAAGCATAACCAATCAAGAGCGGACTCAAACGTGGTAGAATCCTTGAGAGTGGAGAGAGCGAGTTCAATGTGATGATCAGTGAATCCTTCGCAAGAGAGTTTCTCGTAAACAGCTTTGAGCTTCTTTGCTTTCTGATCCTTCCTCTCAAAAATCCCAGCCCCGACGATGATAACAGGGTGCTTGGCATTTGAAACAGTCTTGGTAAAATCATCTATGGCAGAATGAAGTTCTCTCTTGAATGCAAATGCTGTCCCTCTTCCTATCAGTGCCTCAGGATATGCAGAGTCTTCTTTCAATATCTTGTTTTGCTTTCACCAAAAGCTCTTCAAGTTCTATCAACTGCTTCAAATCTGCAGATTGATGCTGAGCTAGTTCAAAGCCTTGCTCCCATACCACTAAAGCATCCGCTTTCCTTCCCAACGCAGAAAGTGCATGACCTTTCAGAATGTAAGCTTGAAGATGCAAGGAGTTAAGCTGAATCGCTCTATCGCAATCCTTAATCACATGCTTATGCAGTTCCAATTGGCTATAACAGAAGGCTCGGTTACAGATATCCTGGACAGCACCAGACTGAGAAACGACTGAATTGAGGATTCGAATTGCCTTGGACCAGTCCTTGGAGCTACATAGCTTGGCGAGCTCGGTTCGATGAGAGGTAACAGGAGCCATTGATGAGAACAGATCAGAATTTCGCGAGGGTTCAGGTGTGAAGGATTTTGGGGATAGACTTTGAAGATGTAGAAGGTAAGATCACAACGCAGGCGGTAAACCGCAGCTTAAGGTATATCCCTATTAGCTGTACTGCTCTTATTTCCTGACTGTATAATTATTCAATTATTCTTCATCTCTCTTTTTTTTTCATGTGAGCACTCATGGGGGACTTGGCATGACAAAAGGGTTGCTATGGTGAGGATAGAAGAACAATGACGTCCTTGCGGAAGTTTTTTTTCCTTTACGTTTGTTGACTACATCGACAAAGAGCTCTGAACATCATAATTTCCACATGGATCTTGAGTCGGACCTGTCTGCGGCTTTCTTTGTCTTTTTCCTCTCGAATAATTGATGAACTTGTTGACACACACAACGGCCTTGCTGATGAGCAACATGTCAAGTCAGAATTTCGCCACAGTCATATGACTTATGTAACTCTCATTAGTCCGGTGCCTTAGTTTATCACTCTGTAATGATGATAGCATGTATTTCGGCATGATGAATTTCTTTCGTAACAGATACCACCTTGGTGTCTTAAAGATTCATAAGTTATCCACTTTCTATTGCCACTTTGAGGTTTTGGATACTGTATAAAATACTACTGTAAAAACGCATGCCCTCCAGCGATTAGGCTAGAGATAAATGAGATTTTTTGTAGCAATTACAGTGAATAGCTGCGTTTTATCCTCAAAACCTGTTGTCATTCAACCATGATAAACTCAAAGTATATTAAGGCTTCTAACTTGAATTTCAATTGGACTTAGCTTGTGGTACAACTAGCTCTGATCCATATTATCCACACAATTTGTTTACATCCTCTCGTCTTCCCTTTACAACACATAAAAGAACATTCCTTTGTATTTGAAACGAATTGCTAACATATTTGGAGTATATGACCTACATTCTGAACAACCTTGAAATCATCTGAACTAATAGGCCGGACAATTACCTTGGTAGAGTGTAACGACATTGACGTGTGTAGTTTAATGATCCATGATTTTTTACTACACTTTTCTCTTTTAAATACCCTTATAAGGACTCAACTCTTAAAAATGGATTCACACTTGTAATGTTTGGAAAGATATCACTCTCAACGTAAATCCATGAATCAATAATTGAATCAATTCCCCGTTTTCTTAAAGTGTACGAAACTAATGTTTAATCATGGATCCATATTGACAATCGTACACAGCCGAGCCTTGAACTTTGACATTTGCTAACCGAAACAAATTTTTTCATGTCTAGCAGGCTATTACCTTCAGTTGACTTTACACTGCCCAAACTCTACTTGGTAAATGCACTCATCTTTAAGGATCTTGAAGCGCATTGTCATAACCTGATCATAGAGCGAATCATTGACTGATTAAGATTAAGTTAAAACTAAATGAACATCAATCCA
This sequence comes from Lathyrus sativus, assembly GCA_963859935.3. Taxonomy (NCBI): domain Eukaryota; kingdom Viridiplantae; phylum Streptophyta; class Magnoliopsida; order Fabales; family Fabaceae; genus Lathyrus; species Lathyrus sativus. The sequence continues at coordinate 265,984,649 of OZ012740.1, forward strand.
TACCACACTTCCCTGACTGGCTATCGTCGAAACAGGAAATATGACAAATTTGGGGTATGACAATTCCTCCCTATGATTCAAAGTCCTTCCCTGGTATACACCTCTCTCCTTTGGAGGGATAAGTGATGGTACCTAGGAAGTAGAACTTTTGAGGGAACCATTCCTTTGATGTTGAACCCTTATAGGTCACCTTTGGTGGTCAATAAGCAGTTTAACACCCTAGCTTATCCAGTTAAGTGATTTCCTCTGGTTTGAGTATCTTGAGAGAAGTTGAGCTTGAGTTTGAAGATGAAGACTTCATTGAAGAGGATGAATCCTTAAGCATTGTCATTCCAGCTGAAGCTTGCAAGTAGAGAAGCCCCAATGAAGAGCTTGAAAGCTTAAAGACTAAGTTGATACTTAGGAAGAGGATTCAATTGAGATTGATTCTGAAGAGCTGAAGCTTGAAGAACCAAGGAAGTTGATACTTACTTTGATACTTGGAGATCCTGAAGGAATCAAGTTGATAATTGTGGTTAATGGTGAAGCCTGAAGGTGGAACTGATCAAGGAGCTGAAGCTTGAAGAAGAAGATAAGTTGAAACTTATGTTGAAGGGTTGAAACCTGGAGAAGCAAATTGATATTTGTCAAGAGTGATGGAAGTCTGAAGGCTGAGTTGCTGATGGAGGAGTTGATCTGCTTTCTTTTCTTTTTCTTTGTTGTATTGATGTGTTTTGTTTGACTTGCTTGATGCATTAGAATAAGTCCATATCTAGACTAGGTAGACTCTAGGAGCATGATTGCATTAGAGGTTGAGTTGCTCCCTCTGCTTGTATTGTTACTGTATGGCTTTGCTTGCGGGTATTCGATAGAGCCCAGCTCCCTTGCCCATGTGGGTTGTTTGCCTGATGGCATTTTATTTTATTTCTGCTGTATGATTGCAGTTTACTGTATTTTTGCTTGATAGCATGTTTTACTTTTCAATATGATTACTGTTATCCATTATGGCTTGAGGTTGAGATGAGCTTGTGGAGGCTGAAGCCCCACACACATTTCCTCCCTCGCATTGCATGCAATTTACTGTTAAGCTGATGCTTTGTCTGTTTTGGTGTATCATTGACATGATCCCTTAGGACCCTCATTTCCTTTGATAAGGAATTGATGATAGAACTTTAGGTTGAAACCTATGCATGACAACTTCTAGGAGTTCCCTGTTCAAACCTCAACCATAGGATGAATCCTTGGCATGACAACAGTAGGACTTGATAGTCTCCCTCCTAGTTGGGCTTGTTCTCTTCTCATCTCAAAACAGTTTAAGATACAGTAATCATGAATGATTTCTTTCGTACGTTACGAGCCTTAAGCTATCTGAGAAAGGATTGTGGGAGAGTTTCTTTTCCACAGTCTAGATGTTTACTATGGTACCCTTTGGGTGACATATAGTCTCTAGTGCGATTGAAATTGCAAACACAATAAAAAACACTTCTTTCGTGAAAGACAGGAAACAAAGCGTAGTGTCCCGAACTACGTAAGCTCTGATCTCTCATACCTGTTGAGAGTACGTAGGCACAATACTGATGTATTGGCGAGCTACCTTCCCCCATAACCCGTCGTAGGCCGAACTACGTTGACTCTGATTTCTAGTTCTCTGATGAGAATACGTAGGCATAAAGCGCGACACTTTGCCGAGTCATTTTCTTTTCTTTTTAAGCCAGCCTTGATAGGTAGATAGATAAAACCAACCCGTCCAGTAATCACAACAAGCGTGGATCCCGTCCAGTACGACGGACGTGAGGGGTGTTAATACCTTCCCCTTGCGTAACCGACTCCCGAACCCAGACAATGGTTGCGATGACCTTGTCTTACCCTTTTTCGTCAGGTTTTTCCGATTGTTTCCTTTCCCGCTCTGAGGGATAAATAACGAAAGGTGGCGACTCTTCTGTTATGCCGACACCTTATTTTCGCGCAAGCGACAATTATGCCTAAGGTAGGTATTTCACATCCTAGACATATGTAGTACTCTACAAGAACCTCTTGTATATGTGTGTATGCTAAGCTATCTAAGTTGTTTTCTAGGGTAATTGGGATCAAGGGTAGGGTAAAGTTCTAGGTAAATACCTAAGGATAGTTCAAAGTTTGCTCACAAAGATATCACATCTTATGCCTACGTATCCTGACGAGGATGGAATCAGAGCAAAGTTCTCCTCACTAAGGTTGAGGAGTACTTAACTATGGTCAAGACTCCAAAAGAGGGAACAAACATAAAAATGTTTGTATAATAGAGAGACCTTCCTTTGGAATAAGGGAAAAACAAGGCAACTGGATGAGAACTAACAAGTTCCATAACTTGGGAGAACTTAACAAAGTAAAGCACACATAAGCATTCATTCAAACATGATGAAGATATGAAGAGAAAAGTAATAACCAAGAAAGCATTATCATGAAAATATTCAAAGATCATGATGGTAACAACCCAACAAGAGCAAGCATTAAACATGTGTAACAACAACAAGTTCATCAATGGTAAACAAACAAAAAAACTCATGCATACAAGTTACAACTTGAATCAAACATGGTATATAGATCAAAAAAAGATAAATGTAACAACATGTAATCATTTTCAAGGAATATTGATGAAAATAAAACATAGATAAGCAAGAAGAGTGATAACAGTTCAAGCATGGGTTCAAACTTCACATAAGGGAAGGTAAACAAAATTCATAGTATCTTTCAAAGCAAGAATCAATCCTAAGCATGTTATTGTTCTAACAAGACACATAAAAAAATAAGGTGAGATGGGAGGTTTTAAGGATCATGTTAAAGAGGTTACAACATCAAGAAACATACAAGGGTTCACAGATAAGTTTCACATCATACATTCACATTCATGCATTTGGAAGGGTTTATGCAAAGGCAATTTTTTGGTGCGCAAGAGAGCAAGTTCAATGCTTGCAAGAAGGTTGTGATATGAGGAATTTGAGAGATTTTTCTTGGTTTCTAGATCAATCTGGTGTGGTTTGGATGTGAGGAGAGTTTCATATTTATAGGCAAGGTTAGAGAGCATGTGGTATGTGTCGTACCTCGAAAAATACGATCCTCGTGATGGACGCGGAAAAAAATGTTCGAACAGAGTCGCCATCGAACTTTATTCATTCCAAGGAAGGAATAGGAAAATATCGATAAAACCTTTAAAGAGATAAGAACATGGTCGTCGCAACTAAATTGTATGTTCTGGAGTCGATTACGCAATGGGAAGGTATTAGCACCCTCTACGTCCGTTGTACTCAACGGGAACCTCTTGATTCAATTCGAGAGTAAAGCTGGCTAGGTTATTTTTTTTCTTCTAAGGATTTGCTTATAGGGGGAAATGAGTGGTTTTAAGATAGGGTGCTCGCCAAGGATTGGGGCCCTTGTGCCTACGTACTCCCTTGTGCAATGGGAACGTCAGAGCATCGTAGTTCGTGGGACTACGGGAAAATGAGGGAATTATGGAATTGTGCTCGCCAAGATCATCACAATCTTGTGCCTACGCATCTTACATTCAGAAGAGAATGAAGAATCAGAGCGTCCTTAGTTTGGACAACTACGGCTAAAAGGTTTTGAAAATGAACGAGTGTTTAGGTCGCATTCTAACTGCTAAACATTGGCTTGTCTGGTCGCTAGGGGAGGCTGAAGCACGAGTATGTATGCACGGAAGAAGGGACTAAACAATGTTCTTGGAAAAAGTGTATATGAGTTGAATGAGAGTTTAGGTCGCATTCTAACTGCTAAACGTTTCTCTCTTCTTGCCACTTGCATCCACTTGCATGAATAAACAATTCATTTAATCCAAAATCAGAGTTTTGCTCGTGCCAATGCATTGTTATCTCCTCAATTAAGTCCTTAAGAATCAAATAATGAGTTAACCAAGTGATTATAAGATGTTTGAGTGGTTTATGCATCAAAATGCAAGTGCTGAACTTGGTTTTGTCACATGAAAAATGCCAAACTTGCCCTCTTCGATTCTCCCTAACCAAAAAGGTTGAGAAAATTCTCTTGTACTTTTTAAAAACCACCAAACATGATCTAATAAACTCATGTTTTACACAAGTTCAAATTACAAAAGGAACTATTTCAAAAAATCTCTTGAAGTTTGTTGCAAAAGTTGACTTACAAGTCAAGAAACATGAAAGTTGTCCAAGTGTGAAAATCCTTCACAACTTGATGAGCTTATAACTCAAACTCCATGAATTTTTGGACCTCAGATCCATATGAAACATTTGTAGGGATCCTCAAGAGATTTCCAACAAGCTTTGAACCACTCCATTTGGATGTGTGGTTAGGAAGTTATGATCTTTTCAAGTTGGTTTAAAATTAGGGTTTTTCATGAACCCTAGTTTCTTGATTTGCATGTTATCCATCAATCCTTGATCAAATCCCCACCAAACTTACTAGTTAGGCACAAAATGATGTTGGAAAACTTGCTTGCTTCAAATTGGGGTCAAAACCCTAAAAGTCAAAGAGTTGACTTTCCAGACAAACGAACCGAACGGTTGAAATCTTCAGTATCGATCCTCAGTGTTCTGGGTTCTTTGAGCCTTTCAAACGTCTTGAGGAGACTTTAATAAGTCATAGGAGTACCATGAACCATGATTCAAGTTTTGAAAACCCATTTAAACCAAAAGTCAAACTTCAGTTGATTTTTTCCACTAGAAACCCTAATTAGGGTTTTACACTGTACTGCTCCTATTCTTTTGGTAACAACTTCAAATAGCACTTGTCATTGGAAAGATATGATCCTCTTGATGATATGAACAATTTATTTGTGGAAGATTAATCCAACACCTTGACTGATCTGTCCATAGGGTTCTTGTTTTTCACAATGTGGAACCCTCATTCATCTGCATCTTGACAAAGATTAACTTGAAAAAGGTTAACGTTAGATAACACATGTTTGATGCACCTAGAATGATAATGGAATCTAGGGGTCAAAATTTGGGGTATGACAGTTTCCCCGTTTTAAATATCTTTACCAGATGGTATGAGAGATAACGATCTCCATAGAATCATGGTGAAAGGTATTTAAATATAGCAAACCGAAAAGTTTGTCCCTTAGATGCGATGGTATGCAAAAGGATAAATGCTGATCATGAAATGATTTCTAAGAATGATGCTTAAGTGCAAGAAAATGCTAACATACAAGCAGAAGAAAAAAAATAAAACAACGAGTAACCACTCACTAGGAACACAGACACACAGGAGAGAGGTCCAAAGCAAGCTAACTAATAGTTTAGACATGACTAATGATGGTACTTTATAGGGATCCTCCATATAGGGGACAAGGAACAAAAACTCCAACGGGGAAGACAAACCTCCACTGGGGAAAACAAATCCACTAGGGAAATGTATATCCGGCTGGAAGATTCATCAAAGGAAACAAGATTAGGAAATCACACAGGGGAACCAAAGTCAACAGACTCGAACTCCAACTGGGGATTCAACAGACAAGAGACACGGTCCCTATTGGGGGACAAACCAAATAAGGATCTTCCTTGCAACAAAGAGTTCGAATAGGATCTTCAGGAAAGGACTAGAAACAAGACAAGACCCACCAGGATGCTAGTGACCACTTGACCTCTAAGACTTGATGGGGATATCTAGGTGTTCACCGGGGATGCTAGTGACAACCAACCATCCTAAGATCAAGTTTAGAAGAACATTTCCAATAACCATTGGGCTTTTAAAGGATATGGTAATGACCAAAACCGAGATACACTAAACAAACTTTAAACGATGCAATTCAAAACATTACTGGTCTTTCCAATAAATGTGGTGGCAACCAATAACAATTGGGCTTCAAACAAATGCCATGAAAAAACTGGACTTCCCGAGGAATGCTAGTAATGACTAGACTTCATGGGGATATGTTGGTAACAACCAAAAATCAAAGAACGCAACAGAGTTGGATGAATGTTGCCAATTACAATTGGACTTCCTAAGGAGTGCTAGTAACGACTAGACTTCACGGGGAGATGTTGGTAACAACCAACAATCAAAAAACGCAACAGAGTTGGATGAATTTTTCCAATTACAATTGGACTTTAAACAATGCCAGTGACTACTGGACTTTCTTGGGGATTGGTGACGACCAAAAAGGCAATACCAATAACAATTGGATTTTAGCAATGCCAGTAACTACTGGACTTCCAAAAGGATATGGTGATGACCAACACAGTAATACCAATAACAATTGGATTTAAACAATGCCAATAACTACTGTACTTCAGTCGAGTTAGTTAACAAACGAAACATCGACCGGGGGATATGAAATTCTAGGTACCCAACAGTGGATGTTATCACGGATGTTATGACATCCACTGTAACACAGACTACAAAGCTTAAAGACAGACAGTAAATGAAAGCAGTAAATAACACAAGTAATTGTTCACCCAATTCAGTGCAAACCACACTTACATTTGGGGGCTACCAAGCCAGGGAGGAAATTCACTATCAGTAGAATTAATTTAGAGCCAAACAACCAGTTTGCCCTCTTCACTTAAGGCCTAACCAATGACACTTCAGCCTAACACTAGACCAGAGTTACCAACTCACTCCCCCTCAATCACAGCAGTGATATTAACCAATTCAAAGTTACAAAAGGCAATGAAGTAACAGTTCAAACACACCTTGATCTTGCTTCACAGCTTTGATCAAGTGACACACTCTCTTGCATAAAAGCTTAGAGTCACACACTAAATAAATAGTTCACAAACACTAAACCAAAGTAATCATGCAGCAAACAATTTCTCGGCATACAAGTATCCTAAGACACAATACACACGTGAAGAACAACTGATACAATCAGACTTCTTCACTCACAAATACACGTTCTACGAAACCCTTTCAAGAACTGTCTTCAAATAGGATTGCTCCTTCTGTATATATATACAGCATACAATCCTTGGGCCTTCGTACATAAGTTAGGTTTACCTAAGATAAACCTCTCTTCATGAAGTTGCGCACCTCCAATTGAGTCAGGGGCATTCCATGTTATCCTTAGCAGTGCCTGATATGTCGCCTAAGATAACTAGACTTCCTAAAATGTTTCCTGAAGTATAGTCTGAGCTAATAACAGAAACTAATACCTGCGCGCCCTGATGTCATACGCTTGATGTCATAACATTCAGTCATGACATCCAACTTAAGTGACTCTTAGCTATTTAAACTTACCCTGCTGAATCCTCATTATGTATGTCATAACATCAGTAATGACATTCATACATCCATCAATGTTTTGTCAAAAAATGCAGCCAATAAAAAACATCTACAAACTCCCCATTTGGAATTTTTTTGGCTAAAACACTCTGTTAGCATATCAGAGGTCACAAGCAGCAGAAATTATACCATACATGTAGGAAAGCTACTATCTAAACACACACAACTACAATACCATATCAGAGTCATTTTCACACCCTAAGAACTGCCTGCTAGTCCATACTACAAGTATCACAATGATCTGTGTATCATCTTGTGATACTCCCCCTCAACTAATGCGCAGCACATTAGTGCACACAACACCCACAACCTGCACACACAATAGTCACTCATATTTATCCAGACTGGATTCTGGATGTTAGGACATTCAAGAAGACATCCTAAAGAACACAATCACCTGTGAAGCATAACATCCTATGCTACTCCCCCTGAAAAAATACACAACCACACACATTCTGCAAACACCCTGCAGACACACACAAAACTAGCAGCTATCCTACTACTAGGTTCCATCAAGGAACACACACAATTCTTATGCAGCTTCAGCCAAAAATCACACAATTAACATACATTCCTACACACATTAGAAAGTCACACAGTAGCAGCAACATATCATCACCTCATGCAAACCTGCATAACAACAACAACAACCACCTGAAGTCTTCCACCTGCTGTTACTCAATTACTACTACCACTTCTCCCCCTTTTTAGCCACAAATTAGATCATAACTAAACAAATAGTATAGATAAAAAATTATGGAAGTGCAGATGTTAGGGGTCATTACAACATAAAGCTCATGAAGAGCAATACACAAATTTCAACTGTTAAATAAAAACACAATCTAAGCAAAAAGAAAAAAAATACCTAGGCACATCAGAAGCCGTTCATCATCAGCCCAGGGAAACCATCAAGCCACCAACACCACCATATTAGTCTTCCTCCTCATAAGATCTTGAGTCACTATCATCACTATCCTCCTCAGAACTGGCAACAACTTCCTCTGATGCAGTATCCTGGCCATCAGACCCATCATCCTTGTCCTCATCATTTTGAGTAGACTCATTATCTTCATCTTGCTCAAGAGCCCTGACCAACCTTTCAAGTTTTTGCTTCCTTGTTTCCAACTCATTGCAAGTTTCTTTTAGCATGGCAATAAGCCCAGCCTTTCCTATCTTAGAGCTCCCTTTGGATGTCTCTGCTGATGTCATGGCAATGTCAGGAACATGAGTTCCCTGAAACAGCTTGTGATGGAGAGATAAAGGGCTCTCTCTCTTGCTTGAAGAACCATTCTCTTTGAGGATGTTGGGATACTGATTTAATATTTTTCAACAGCTAAGGGAAGGGAATGCAATGGGGCCTTAGATACTATAGCTTCCTGCATGCTTCATAGTCTGATAAAAAATATAGGTCCCATAGTCAAATTTGGCTTTGGTTACAACAACATAGATAAATCTCCGAAGGATAGTTGCCATGGTTGATTTATGATTTGTGGGCACCCAATTGGTAGCACCAATCTTGTTCAGCATAGCATACTTCACACTCAACTTGCTTGCACCCAGCTTTCCTTTTGATGGCCAGCTTTTGACCTCGTTCCCTGTAATCACTTGACACATTTGTTGTCAGATGCAGCTATCTTAGGTTGTCCTTTATCTGATCCTTCAAGATAATTGTTGATGAAGATTGAAGAGAAATTGACACATTTCCCTCTTACATAAACCTTGCCAAACTCATTAGATTTCCTATCAACACATTCTTCTGACAGGTTAACTATGAATTCTTTTACAAGTAGTTCATAGCACTGAGTGAACTGAGTGACAGTCTTTAGCAAGCCAACATCATGAATAATATTCATGATTTATTTTTTTTCAAGAGCATTCTGAGCAAGCTCTCTCTCCAAAGCCAGCCTATTCTGATAAACATATTGTTATACCCCAAAATTTTCCCAACCTTTTTCTTCACTTGGCTTATGTTTCATTTCTTTCTTTGGCATTTGCATTTGCATAAAATTGTCCTTTTCAGGGGATCAAGGGAGGTGTGCCATTCAAGAGAAGGTTATCAAGGGCTTCAAGCTCAAACAAGAGTGTTTATTCCAGTTTTCCAATGCTTACAATCATCAAGAAGTGGTCAAAGTTCTCTGAGAGAGAAGGTTGACAAGTGTTGGTTACCTCCTATCTTGAAGGGAAATTGAGGATCATCAGGGGTTCACAAGGCCATGGTTATGGATAAGAGGTGTTTGAGAAGCTCATTGAGTGCTTTTGAAGTCATTGTGGACTTTATCTATGCATTCATTTCAGTTGCAAGAGGTTGCAGTCAAAGGTTGTGCACCTAGTGTTTCATCTGCTTAGTTCAAGGTCAACTGTGAGCTTGAAGGAGTTGGATGTGGAGGCAAATTGCGACATATCACATAAGTCTGCAAGACATTGGTTAATGCAGGTTTCGATGATCACAAATTCCCTGGATAGATTGGAAATTATGAACTCCAGATCTACTAAACCAGATGCAACGTATCACCCACCATATCATTTTACGCTTGTCTTAAAACTTCTGAAATGAATATACTATGTGTAGATAAAATGCAATCATGACCAAAGGCATGAAAGACTTCAAACTGATGAATTTTTGCAGGTTTGCAGGACATGGGTCGACCATAGGGTCGGCGTATGCATCAGAAAAATTCTGCACTAGTCAGCGCACAAGGTAATGCGTCGACCATAGGGTCGGCGCATGAAGGAATAACTTTCCAACGGGTCAGCGCGTAAAGGCATGAGTCGACCATAGGGTCAGCGCATAATGGAAATAGATTTCAACGGGTCAGCGCACGCCGATTATATGGTCGACGCACACTGATGAAATTTCCATATTTCCAAAACAACACAGGCCATGCGTCGACGCACAGACCCGTTATGGTCGACCGTTCGCGCGGAAAATCTGTTTTAAAATACTTCCCTCTTATATTTGAAATAATGTTATGTCCAGAATTATGTTGGCACTATATATACTTGTTTAAACACTTGTGTCTTCTAACATTTGATATTCTTTTGATTCATGTGTTCAAAAACAAGAAAGAGTGAAATAGGTGTCCAAGATTCATCATCTTCATCTTCAACATCTCACAACATTTCAATTACACACAATCATTTTTGAAATGCATTTGTGAGAGATTCAAGGTGATAAGGTTCGACGCTTAGATTGGAGAATCAAGCTCGGGTTGAAGATTGTGACAAGTTCTTTCTTGAATAAAACCATTGGGGTTTTACCCTCCAAGATCGGTTTGAATTTTGGGGGTTTTTGACGAGATTCTTCATCAAAGGTCAATCGAGCGAAGGTGATTATGAAGAGGTGTTCTTCACAAGTCTAGTAGCGGATTCGGTGATTTTGAAGGGAAGATCTCGGGGTCGATTTGGTGCTGTTTAGATCAGCCGGAGCCAAAGGTTTGAACAACAACGTGTTATTCAATAAGGTGGCTGGAGTCGGAGGTCCATCAACACAAATCGGAGAACTTAAGTCATCTTGAATCAAGGGGCAAGGAGTGAAGGCAACTTTCAACACATTGAGATTTCTGTTGTATATTTGTTGCTCAATCCTTGTATAAACTGTTCATTCAAACATGTGATATCTATAAAATCTATCTCAATTCTAGTTTTAGAATTGAGGGCATTTACGTTATAGCTCAAAATAAGTAATTTTTGTGTAAGCTCTATTGTCAAAATTGTGATATCAATTGAGTAAGAGGTTAAAACTCTGTTTTTGACTCTAAAGTACAATAAGACATTGTACTAGGCTGGTTGGAATCACTTACTCAACATAAATATCACTTGGAGCGTTTTTGCACACCAAGTGTTTGACATATTGCTTGAACCAAAATTATCTTACTTGTGTGTCTAGTTTTGGTTTGATTTTTGAATCATTGGAACTAGGAATCCTTACAACTGTAGTAAATAATTGATAAGTGGAATTAGTGTTGTGATTCTATTTTTCCAAATTTTCATTAATCCAAAGGCTTACGTATATCCGGTTTTCCAATAACCGTTTGTTTTAGACTATATTTTCCTCGGCCGCTTCCGCACTTAAAACATTTTTAAAACCAATTTTAAATTGGTAGCGCCGACTCAAATTTTAATTGGGGATCTATTCAACCCCCCCTTCTAGATCCGTGCCATAGTCTAACAAGTGGTATCTAGAGCTCCGGTTATTCGGTGCTTCAAATACAACGTAGATAGAAAATGGCTAATGAACTAAAAGGGGCGTACAATAGGGCTCCCGTTTTCAACAGTGAAAATTATAGTTATTGGAAAGACTGTATGCGTGTGCATATAAACTCCATAGACAGAAAAATATGGAACGTTATCCTTAATGGTCCAATAGAAATCACTATGACCAATGCGGATAACGTAGTTGTGCCAAAGCCTGAGGCACAATGGACCGATGACGATGAAAAAAAATACAATTATGATTGGAAAGCTAAAAACATCCTAATCTCCTCATTATGTGTAGATGAATACTATCGTGTATCCCATTGTCCTACCGCTAAGGCCATGTGGGATTCACTACAAATAGCTCATGAGGGGATAAACGATGTTAAGTTGGCTAGAATCAATACATTAACACAAGAGTTTGATCTCTTTTTCATGGAGCAAGGGGAAACCATTGCTGACATGCAAAAGAGATTTACTCATCTCATCAATCGTTTACATTCATTAGGTAGGTATGTTTCCAATGATATTGCTACTAATAAGATCTTAAGATGTCTTAACAGGGAATGGCAGCCTAAAGTGACCGCCATCAAAGAAGCACATGATCTTAACTTATTAGATTTAACAACATTGTTTGGCAAACTACAAGAGCATGAACAGGTACTCTTGAGCCTAGACCAACGCGAAAAGATGGAAAAGAAAGACAAAACGAAGGTGAGTGAAAAGAAATCAATAGCTCTCAAGACTTCCTCCTCGAAGTCTCAAGCAAAAGAGCAAAGTGATTATTCCTCAAGTGACGAAGAAGAAGTGGATAAAAGCGAAGATATGGGGTTGTTTGTCAAACGGTATAACCGTTACGTGAGAAAGAACGGCATCCAACATTCCGAGAAGAACTTGGTAAACTTCCGGAAACAATCGAGGCACTCCAAGGATGATGACTCGAAAGCTAAAAAGACTAGAGGGACGTGCTACAAGTGTGGAAAGCCCGGTCACTACAAACTAGACTGTCCGATGAACAAAAAGGGAAAGGACAAGGAATCATCAAAGTCACACAAGAAATCATCAAAGCCTAGGAGAGAGTACATAGCGTGGGAAAGTGACAGCGACTCTTCCTCCTCTGATGAAAGTTCTAGTGATGAAGAAGAGTCCGTGAATCTATGCCTCTCCGCCAATCAGAAAAATAAGAAAAAACAGGTACGTCACTCTAAATATGATAAGTCCTCAAATATGTCGCATTAAGAATTACAAACCACATTTAATGCCTTACATAATGAAGCAGTTGAAGCCTTCAAGAAACTTGCCTCTAATAAGAAATTTTTTACGTATTTAGAGCACAAAGTTAAAGAGTCCGAAAAGAAATTAGAGGACCTTAAGGCTTCCATTGTGAAAGGCAATGAATCGGGTTGTAAGGACAATATAAATCCTTTCAACTTCGGGTGTGATACTTGTCATATTTGGCAAGGTGAGGTTAGAAACCTCAAGGCCAAATTAAACAAGGCACTTGAGCCTAAAGTTACATTTGCTATTGATAAAAAGGATTTTAGAAAAAGTATGATTAACCCATACCAAAAATATGCATATGTAATTAGGGATCAAGCAAGTGAAAGTGTCTCTAAAGTCGATTTTGCTTGCTTATATTGTTGCAAGAAAGGCCACTCCATTGGTAAATGCCGGTTTAGGAGATTTGTTGTTCCTAAAGGCATCTACCAATGGTTGCCCAAACGCAACCATTTTGTCGCTAACCTATTAGGACCCAATATGCGATTGGGTACCTCCTTGTGCTAATTATGTTTTGATAGGTGAAATGTGTCGAGACCACCGAGAGAAGATGGGTTCTCGATAGTGGGTGCTCAAGACACATGTCTGGAGACATATCCTTATTCATAGACTTTGTGGCTAAGAAGAAAGGGTACGTAACTTATGGTGATAACAACCGCGGAGCAATACTAGGTAAAGGTAGTGTAGGTAATCCCGCCTCTACTATGATTTCCGACGTGTTGCTTGTCGAAAACCTTAAACATAACCTGCTTAGCATTAGCCAATTATGCGACAAAGGATACAATGTACCCTTTTCAAAAGATTGTTGCAAAATTGTGCATGAAAATGATAAGAAGAATATGTTTAATGGTTTTAGAGTAAACAATGTATATATGCTTGACTTAAATGAAGTATCATTAACAAGCGACAAATGCCTCATAACTATGAGTGAAGACTCATGGCTATGGCATAAGCGTTTAGCGCATGTTAATTTTGACTTACTCAATAAAGTAGTCTCAAAAGACCTAGTCTTAGGACTTCCCAAATAAAGTTCACCATGGATCACCTTTGTGATGCTTGTCAAAAGGGAGGCAAACGAGGATCTCATTTAAGTCCAAAAAGATAATTTCAACAACGAGACCTCTTGAACTTCTACACATGGACTTGTTTGGGCCGTCTAGGATCAAAATTCTAGGAGGAAACTATTACGGGTTCGTAATAGTGGACGACTTTTCTAGGTTTTGTTGGACCATCTTCTTAGTAAGTAAAAGTGATACATTGGCCGCTTTTGAAAAGTTTACTAAGCTTTCCCAAAATAAGTTAAATACAAACATAGTGTCCATTAGGAGCGACCATGGAGGTGAGTTTGAAAATCACTTATTTGAAGAATATTGTGGTAACCATGGTATAGATCATAACTTCTCCGCTCCACGCACTCCTCAACAAAACGGGGTAGTGGAGCGCAAAAACGTATTTTAGAAGAATTGGGAAGAACAATGATTAACGAAAGTGGTTTACCTAAATATTTTTGGGCCAACGCCATTAGTACGGCGTGCTATGTTATGAATAGGGTGCTTATTCGCCCCATTCTAAACAAAACACCGTACGAACTTTTAAAAGGGCGAAAGCCGAATGTTTCTCACTTGCACGTGTTTGGATGCAAATGTTTTGTATTAAACAATGGAAAGGAAAACTTGGGCAAATTTGATTCCAAAGCCGATGAAGGTATCTTTCTCGGATACTCTCAATAGAGTAAAGCATATAGAATATATAATAAACAATTACTTTCTGTAGAAGAGTCTGTGCATGTTACCTTTGATGAGTCCTACCCGAGAAATGTCGGAAAGGATAGTGTTGTTCATGGTGCAGGTACATCCACTGAAGACATACTCAAAAGTGGCGAGACGGGGATTGATCAACCTGACAAAGCCAAAATTGAGGAGGATAAGGATGCACACCGTGATGCAACAGAGGAAGTTCATCCGCCTTCAAACGACGATCTTCCTCAAGAGTGGAAGTCATCTAAAGACCATCCAATTGAAAACATTCTTGGAGACATCACAAAGGGTGTAACAACTCGATCGAAGCTAATTAATTTCTATTATCACTTCGCTTTCGTGTCACAGATGGAACCTAAAAACCCTAAGGAAGCCCTACTCGATGAACATTGGTATTTGTCAATGCAGGAGGAACTGAATCAGTTCACTAGAAATGAGGTTTGGGACCTTGTCCCTCCTCCACGAGGTCATCGAGTAATCGGCACCCGATGGGTGTTTAGAAATAAACTAGACGAGAACGGAGTAATAACTCGCAACAAAGCGCGTTTAGTCGCGCAAGGGTATAACCAAGAGGAAGGCATCGACTATGAGGAAACTTATGCGCCGATTGCCCGACTCGAGGCTATATGCCTTCTATTTGCTTTCGCTTGTGCGAAAGATTTTAAGTTATTTCAAATGGACGTCAAAAGTGCGTTCCTTAACGGGTTCATAAATGAAGAAGTCTATGTTGCTCAACCACCTGGTTTTGAGTCTCATGAGTATCCTGATCATGTCTATAAACTAAAAAGAGCTTTGTACGGTCTCAAACAAGCTCCTAGAGCTTGGTATGAGAGACTAAGCAAATTCTTACTTGATCAAGGCTACTCAAGAGGAAAGGTTGATACTACTCTCTTCATTAAACTTCAAGGAAAACACTTAATTCTTGTACAAATTTATGTTGACGATATCATATTTGGATCCACTAACATGAATCTCGTAAGAGAGTTTGCTAAGCTTATGCAGGGTGAATTCGAGATGAGTATGATGGGTGAACTCACATATTTTCTCGGTTTACAAATCAAGCAACTGAAGGAAGGAACATTCATGAGCCAAACAAAGTATTTTTTGGATCTTCTCAAGAGATTTGACATGGCAAATGCAAAAGCCATAGACACCCTTATGCCAACGTGTGCAAATATGAGTAAAGATGAAAGTGGCAAAGATGTTGAGGTAAAAAGGTACAGAGGTATGATTGGCTCGCTTCTCTATCTTACTGCTTCACGTCCCGACATTATGTTTAGCGTGTGTACGTGCGCCAGATACCAATCATGTCCTAAGGAATCCCACCTAAAATCTGTCAAATGCATACTTCGATACCTATCTGGTACTCCGAAGTATGGATTGTGGTATTCTAAGGGTAATGATTGTTCATTGGTAGGCTTCTCCGATTCCGATTTTGCCGGTTGCAAATCGGATAGGAAAAGCACCAGTGGTACGTGTCACTTATTTTCAAATTCCTTAGTTAGTTGGCACAGCAAGAAACAAGTGTCTGTTGCTCTATCAACCGCCGAAGCGGAATACGTAGTCGCCGGTAGTTGTTGTGCGCAAGTCCTATGGCTTAAACAACAACTATTGGACTTCAATTTGAAGCTAGAACGTGTTCCAATATTTTGTGACAACACCAGTGCTATAAATCTTACCAAGAATCCGGTGTTACACTCGCGTACCAAACACATAGAAATTCGACACCATTTTCTTAGGGACCATGTAGAGAAGGGTAACGTTGTCTTTGAACACGTTGATACTAAAAACCAACTAGCGGACATTTTCACAAAGCCGCTAGCCAATGAGCCCTTCTTTCATATCCGTCGAGAACTTGGTATTCTCGATATTTCTGATCGGGTTTAACAATTACTACGTTTAAATTTAATATATTTACAACTATGTTTTTGTACCACTAACAATTTTTTTTGAGTTTGTTGCAAGCACAAATCTGTGATTAACAAGAGTGGTCGGTATAGAGGTGATATTGCTCCTTTCTCCTTCTTTTTTATCTCTCTCTCTCTCAACATTCATGACTTCAAAATAACTATATCGTTCGACAATCATGGTACTTATATATGTATATGACTGTTGTTGGCTGATACTATGTGTGTTGAATGTAAGTCATATTGTGAAAAGGTGAATAGGCATGATAAATAGGCAAGTGTGACATTCTGCATAACATGAAACTGAAAATTTTGGTTTTTGAAGGTTTTGAGTCGACCTAAAAAGGACAATGGTCGACGCATGCTGTAAACTTTCAAAATTATCAAAAAATGTACAGTATGTGTCGACGCATGCAGGGGCTATGGTCGACGGCTCGCGTAAAAACCCATAATTTTTTCTCTTTTGAAAACCGTTCCAAGTTCCCATTCCTCTACATTTAATGTGCAGTCAACTTTTGTGATGATTTGATATGGCATTTGTCTTGTAAATTGCATCTAGACATCTAGTGTGTCCTCTTGTCTCCTCCCTCTTCCCAAAAACCCTAAAACCTCTCTCTATTAAAGACCTTAGTCTTCATCTTCTCCAACATTATCCCCAATCACTCTCTTCAAAGTTCATCTTTACAAACTTCTCCAAAAATCATCATCAATGGCTTCCTCTCTCCGCAAAACTACAGGTAAGAGATCAAGAGCCTCATCATCATCTGCTTCAGTCCCCGTTACCGCTGTTTCACTAGTTCATCCTCCTGCTGTTGAAAATTTCAACAAGAGTCTCAGAAAAAGGGCCATAGTTCCACAACATGCTTTCTACCAGGCAACAGGTGAGCGCTTGCATCTCACCCGAATTCTGTCCCTGTTGGAAGTCCAAGGGTTCTTTAATTTCCTGGAATGCAATACAAAGTATAGTGAGGATTTGGTTAGGGTGTTCTACACAAATCTGCGAGGTAACTTTCAAGATCAGCACTTCCACACTTCTGTCAGAAATAGACTGGTAAATATAAATTCTGAAGTATGGAACAAATATTTTGATATGACTGTTGATGCTGATGCACCACCTCTTCATGAGGTAATGGACACTCGTACGGTGCCAGGTTATGAATTTAAGAGCGCTCTGAATGACATGCTCAAAAGACCCTATCCAGATGCAATTGTCAACAGCGATGCTTTTCCTCGATCGGCCACAGTCGGGAAACTCAATACAGGGGAGTGCATCCTTCAGTGGATCGTCGCTCGCATACTACAACCGAAAAAGGGTGGACTGTCTCGTGTCGAACAAGCTGAGGTACATCTCATGTATATATTGAAAAACAGAATCAAAATAAACTTGCCATACTATATTGCTAGCAGGATGTTTGCTCTGAGAGACTCAAGTAGAGGCACCGCTTTAGCCTACGGGTCGTTCATTTCGGAAATTCTTGCCGCTGCAAATGTTGTATACCCAACATTTCCTTGTGTCTCAGTCCCCTCTGACAAAGAATTTAGCACCAAAACCCTTGCAATGATGGGGTGTTTTTGGTGTGCTGAACGACGATCATACAGATTTGTCCGATGGGCCAATATTCCTCCGGTGCCTCGTAACGGTTCTGATGAAGAAGAAAGTGAAGAGCAAGGTGAAGAAGAAAGTGAAGAGCAAGGTGAAGAAGACGATGAAGAAGAAGATACAGATGAAGAGATACAAGAACCTATCTGTGAGACTCAAGATTATCATCAATCTCCAGTCCAAGATACGGCTGCAAATACCGATTGGGTCCAGTATTCATATCCATCAGAAGCACAAGAAGGCGATTCTACAAATCAAGGATGGGGTGAATGGCAATATACAGGCTGGACTACCCTGGGTAGATTCTATGACCCATATCACGGCTACCCTCAAGACTATCAACCTCCCCAGCACTCATCACCTCCTCCGCCTTCGGACAACTCTGAAGTCATTAATATGCTGCAGTCAATGCAGTTAGATCAACAAAACTTCATGAGGAGTCAAGACACTCAAATGGAGCAGATTAGAGCTGAGCTTCATACCCAAAATGAAAGGTTTAATTCATTTTCTACTTGGATGGACGCCCGCATTGAAGCTCTGGTTGAATCACATGACCGGCAAGATTGGGAAATCACCAACTCTCTTAGTCACCTCAACATGTCCGTAGAAGCCTTTCTGGACTTCTCAGATCCTTACTACAATCTCGATGCTGCATACCGAGGGAGAGGCCGAGGACGGGGCCGGGGATATTAGATTCATAGTTGCATATTTCATAATTTCTTATGTGTTTCGTCTGTGTACTTTTCATTTTTCTGTATTATGTGTGCCTGAACTTTCACCTTCTTTACATGTTATCGTCATTATCTATTAATTCAAGTTACTTTTGTTCATTATCATGCTTATGTGTGAAGTTTGGTAATTAACTATCACCTATTGTATGTTCTCTGTTAATTGATGCGTTCTCCTTCTCTTTTTGATGGTGTCAAAGGGGGAGAAGACAATGTAGCAAGCTAGCCAACACCAAAGACAAGTCAGGATATTAACTTGTTCTACAGCCTTACAGTACAAAAGAAAGGGGGAGCTTGTGTATACATGTGTGTATACATTGCATATTTAGTGGCTTGTGTATACTTGTGTGTATACATTGCATATTTGGTGTTTTAGTTGTATACAGGTTGTCATCATCAAAAAGGGGGAGATTGTGGAGGCAAATCGCCACATATCACACAAGTCTGCAAGACATTAGTTAATGCAGGTTTCGATGATGACAAATTCCCGGGATAGATTGGAAATTATGAACTCCAGATCTACTAAACCAGATGCAACGTATCACCCACCATATCCTTTTACGCTTGTCTTAAAACTTCTGAAATGAATATACTATGTGTAGATAAAATGCAATCATGACCAAAGGTATGAAAGACTTCAAACTGATGAATTTTTGCAGGTTTGCAGGACATGGGTCAACCATAGGGTCGGTGTATGCATCAGAAAAATTCTGCACTAGTCAGCGCACAAGGCAATGCGTCGACCATAGGGTCGGCGCTTGAAGGAATAACTTTCCAACGGGTCAGCGTGTAAAGGCATGAGTCGACCATAGGGTCAGCGCATAATGGAAATAGATTTCAACGGGTCAGCGCACGCCGACTGTATGGTCGACGCACACTGATGAAGTTTCCATATTCCAAAACAACACAGGCCATGCGTCGACGCACAGACCAATTATGGTCAACCGTTCGCGCGGAAAATCTGTTTTAAAATACTTCCCTCTTATATTTGAAATACTGTTATGTCCAGAATTATGTTGGCACTATATATACTTGTTTAAACACTTGTGTCTTCTAACATTTGATATTCTTTTGATTCATGTGTTCAAAAACAAGAAAGAGTGAAATAGGTGTCCAAGATTCATCATCTTCATCTTCAACATCTCACAACATTTCAATTACACACAATCATTTTTGAAATGCATTTGTGAGAGATTCAAGGTGATAAGGTTTGAGGCTTAGATTGGAGAATCAAGCTCGAGTTGAAGATTGTGACAGGTTCTTTATTAAATAAAACCATTGGGGTTTTACCCTCCAAGATTGGTTTGAACTTTGGGGGTTTTTGGACGAGATTTTTCATCAAAGGTCAATCGAGCGAAGGTGATTATGAAGAGGTGTTCTTCACAAGTCTAGTAGCGGATTCGGTGATTTTGAAGGGAAGATCTCGGGGTCGATTTGGTGCTGTTGAGATCAGCCGGAGCCAAAGGTTTGAACAACAACATGTTATTCAATAAGGTGGCTGGAGTCGGAGGTCCATCAACACAAATCGGAGAACTTAAGTCATCTTGAATCAAGGGGCAAGGAGTGAAGGCAACTTTCAACACATTGAGATTTCTGTTGTATATTTGCTGCTCAATCCTTGTATAAACTGTTCATTCAAACAGGTGATATCTATAAAATCTATCTCAATTCTAGTTTTAGAATTGAGGGCAGACGTACCCCGAAGCAAGGACGACGGGGGAACTGCCTCACCAAATACTTGTCTTCTCTATTTTCAGCATATACGTTATAGCTCAAAATAAGTAATTTTTGTGTAAGCTCTATTGTCAAAATTGTGATATCAATTGAGTAAGAGGTTAAAACTCTGTTTTTGACTCCAAAGTACAACAAGACATTGTACTAGGCTGGTTGGAATCACTTACTCAACATAAATATCACTTGGAGTGTTTTTGCACACCAAGTGTTTGACATATTGCTTGAACCAAAATTATCTTACTTGTGTGTCTAGTTTTGGTTTGATTTTTGAATCATTGGAACTAGGAATCCTTACAACTGAAGTAAATAATTGATAAGTGGAATTAGTGTTGTGATTCTATTTTTCCAAAATTTCATTAATCCAAAGGCTTACGTATATCCGGTTTTCCAATAACCGTTCATTTTAGACTATATTTTCCCCGGCCGCTTCCGCACTTAAAACATTTTTAAAACCAATTTTAAATTGGTAGCGCCGACTCAAATTTTAATTGGGGATCTATTCAACCCCCCCTTCTAGATCCGTGCCATAGTCTAACATTGGAGACTTGGTTCCAAGTCATTGGAGTCATGGGAAGTCATTTTGAGACATCTATAATTTTATATCAAGTTCAAATCAAGGAGAATCAAAAGTCTAAGAAGTTACTAAATTAGGGTTTCAGAGGGTTTTAGTGTAAAATCCCCTTCTTTAGTGTCCAACTTCAAAAGCCATTTACCTTAAGATACAAGTTCAATCTCATTTTCATGTAAAGATGAGATTTTTAGGGCATGTTCTAAGCTTTCTTTTGAGTACTAAAACTCATCCATTGGGTTTGTGGAACTCAAGTTATCATGCCATCAAGTTATAGGTCTAAGATGAACATATTTTTCAGTCAACAAAGATCAACTCACTTCCAAGGCACTTTTGACCTAGAATCATGTTTCTCCTCAACTTTTGATGAACATGAAAGTTATTCCTCATGATCTAAGATTTCCAAAACTTCCTATAAGTCCTTGATATAATTTGTGGAACTCAAGTTATGGATCTTGCAAGGAAGGGGTATTTTGGGAAGCTTTGATTATAGGCCATTTTCATTATGGGTCATGTTCATGCACTTAAGTACTTCAAATGGAACTTCAACCAACATGAAAGTTACTCCAAATGACTTCAATTACATCATGGAACTAAAGATTGGTGTGAATTATGATTGATCATGGATAATTGGAAGAAAATTCAAGTGATAATGCAACTTTAAAGGGTGATTCCAATTGAATTGGTCAGAGGTCTTTTTCATGCCATGTTTTGATCCAATTTGGTCCACAACATTCCAACAAGTAAAATGCACAATTTTACTTTGGTTCATGAAGGCAAAATCACGTGGAATTTCAAGTTACTTCACAAAGAAGTTTGTCTTTCGAACTTGCTAAATGGATCACCAACCAAGCCCATTTCAATCCTAATGTAAAATTCAAGTTCCAAGCTGCAATACCAAATGAATTCCATTTGTGTAGCAAGCCATATTCATGTGTGCATGGGAAGCATTTCCATATTGGGCATTTTCAAAATTCCCCACAACCAAGCTTCATGGGCCTCCAATTCCATCACATATCCAACATATAAAAGCTCCAAATGAAGATTGAGAGCTCAGAAGTGCAATTTCGTGGAAGAGAGCTCAGGTTCAGTTTTAAAAATTGAGAGAGAAATTCAAAATCGTGAATCACAATTTAGAGCATTTCAACTCAAATTGAAGCAAGCTTCCTCTTCCTCAAGCTAATTGGAGTAGATCTGCACATTTTGGAGCAAGCTAGCACTCAATTGAAGCACCAACGGAGTGTCTCCGTTAGATAAACTTCCAATCCATTTTTCTCTCATGTTAGGCATTGATTTAGGTCATTGTTGGCTGCATCTGAAGCCCTACCTCGTGTAGGCAATGTTTGAGTGCTTGATTGTGATGTTTGATAAAGTTTGCAGATGTGCACTCCAAACTTAATCCACTCAAATCTCTTTATCTAAGCATGTTTAAAACCAATGGAACACGGATTTGGAATGTACATGAGTTTAGCTTCAATTTGGTATAAGATTTGGCATGTTTTGGTGAGGTTTGCAGATCAGGTCTCTGGCCACCTCGCCGGAGAAGACGACTGGAGTAGGGCTTCGGCGTCTGGTTCAAACTTAGGTGATCTGATGTGTCATTGTTTGACCTGTTGACTTGGTGAGATGAACGTCCCAGATCCATTTGACTTGCACGCGTGGATGGTTGAATGCCTTCTCATTTATTTAAACAGTGTGTTTTCGTTTATGAACTGAGTTGAGTGGATATGGGCCAAAGTTGCTATATGCACCCCTGTTTGTTTGAGCCCAATGGTTTTCAACGTGAATCCTTGTTATTCGCACCATATCCATTTTAATTGTTTTTATTTTCTTTATTTGATTTCTATTTTGATTTTAATTTATTAAAAATACTTCCAATCATGATAAAATTCAACCAAAAATATTTTCTATCACTTTAATGTGTTATTTAATTTTTCATAATTTTTAATTTCATGTTCCGTTTATTTTTCAATTAAATTTGAATTTAATGATTGGAAGGGTTTTTAAGATGTTTTTCATTTGTTCTTCTTTGTTCTTATTTGATTTTGTTGACCAATTGAAACCACCAGTGAATGAGACTTCTTCCTCATTTTGATAATGATTTGAGGTGTCTTAGAGGATGGTTTTGGTCAATGTTTAGCTTCTTTTTGGTTGACTTTCATTTGCTTTTATTTGACCCTCGACAACCCTCCTTCAAAGTGGAGCACCCTTAGTGGATCAATTCCTTTGGTGATGCTTTGATTGGACTTTGGTTGTGTTGCTTTGGCCTCTGGTTGCCAATATCTTTGTGAGCTTTGTGCATTTTATTTGGCTTTTATTGAATCATTTTCCTATTTTTGGTGTACCTTGCAAGTCAAGTCAACCTAGGAATGGTTCACACATACTAGTTGACCTAGTTCTTGTGGGAGATGACCCTTGTGGATCCCATATGCTTCCAACTCCTCTTGATTCACATTCTTAACATGTTAAGTGGCTGGTTGCAAATTTATAGGTCCTAAAGTTGGTTGGTGTCGCATCGTTGTGAAGAGGGGCTGACAAGGACAGAAGAGTCGCCACCGTTCGTTATTTATCCCAAAAGATGGAAAGGAAACGATCAGAGAAAACCTAACAAAAAGGA
The DNA here is from genome assembly GCA_963859935.3 of Lathyrus sativus. Lineage (NCBI taxonomy): Eukaryota > Viridiplantae > Streptophyta > Magnoliopsida > Fabales > Fabaceae > Lathyrus > Lathyrus sativus. Next base: position 266,008,265 of record OZ012740.1, read on the forward strand.
AGAAGACAGGTCATGCAACCATATCTCAGGTTCGGGAGTCGGTTACGCAAGGGAAAGGTATGAGCACCCCTCACGTCCATCGTACTTGACGGGATCCACACTTTGTTTTCTATCTAAAAGGGTGTTTATTATCTAAGCTATGGCTCAGGGACAAAATAAAAGAAAAGAGACTCGATAGAGCATCGCCGCTCTATGCCTACGTATTCCCTCGTGCAATGGGAAAGTCAGAGTCAGCGTAATTCGGCTAACTATGGGTGAAAGTGAGGGGAAGGTTGCTCGCCAAGACATCGCCGTCTTATGCCTACGTATTCTATTCTGGTATGAGAAATCAGAGCAAACGTAGTTCGGGCTAACAAGAACACCGGTTGGTTCAAAATGTTTTAGGCCCGAGTAGGGTTAAGACTTAGTTCTGGCAGTTAGGTATATGCAGCTCAACCATTAGAGACTAAGGCGTTACCTGTTTGCGGCAGAACCAAGAGTTAAAAAAACTCTCCTTATGCAAAAGGTTTTCCAAATTAAGATCCCGAAGGATTAAAAGGTTTGAAGTTTGTTTTTGTGTTTTTTTAGAGAAGAAGTGCATTGATTACTGTTTGTAATTCATGTTGCACTAAAGACTATGACTTAGGAGTGAATGCGTCGCATATCATCCTAAGGACGTACACTAAACACTCTAAGCAATTAAGAGGAAGCCTCCCAATCACCATTCCCCAAGTACTTAAGGCTCGTAACGTACAAACATTCATTAACCTTTATTAAGTGTTTTAAGAGAATTTGAAGATGAGAAGAGAGAGACACTCTAAAGGGAGACTAAGACTCAACCTAATGTTCTCATGCAAAGTGTACCTATAATTGGGATAAAAGGGAATTCTACCTAATGTTATCATGCATGGTTTCAAGCCTAAGGTCTATCATAATCAACCTTGAACAAGGAAGATTAGAGGTCCTACGAAAACATGGCAAAGAGGAAAGAAAAAGAAGAAGGAAGCATGAAATAAGGAAGATGCAAGTATGCAAACATGTAATGCACAATTAGAATGAAAGTGAGGGAGGAAGAAAGTGTGGGGCAGTAGCCTCCACAGGCACATCTCAATCTCAAGCATGCATATGAGAGATGCAAAAAAGAAGAAAGAAAGAATGCATACAAAAGAGATCAAACAAGCGGACAAAAGTGGGATGAAATGGGAGAAAGAATCCTACAACCATTAGTCATCAACCACAATGCCCAAAGGCAAACCAAAAGAAAGGGAAGAAGCCATGATCAAATGAGAGAATGGGAGGAATGTGAGGACAACAAGGAACTCAAATGGGCAACTCTACCATAAACAAACTCAATGATCATGCAAGAACACACAAGATAAGTCCTCAAAGAATCACCATTCAAGACATGTTCCAAGTACCTCCTAACGAGAGACCAAACCATCTTGAATGGGATTCTAAGGTCATTGGGCAGAGGCAAATATGAGAGGAGAAGGTGCATAAACAAAATAAAGAAAAGCACAAAAGAGAATGCAAGCATAGACATGGAAGAAGACCTAAGTCTTAAGCACATTCAACACTTGAACTTCAAGTGGAAAGCCTAAAAAGAAATGCAAATATCAACAAGCAATGAACAATTTTATGACTTAAAATAAACATTCAAATATCTCAACATGTTAGAAGTATGAATCAACAAGAATTGAGAGCTCAAGGGATCCATTGAAGTCATTTCTTCTTCAAACTAGGTCAAGTGTTTGTGTGAACCTCCCTTAGAAGTAACTTGATTCCAAATTACCTCAAAAATAGGAAAAAGGCTAAAAAATAACCAAATAAAATCTCAAATGAACATCAAAGAGTTAACAACCAGAGTCCAAAAGATCACAATCAAAGTCACTTCAAAGCATCATCAAAGAATTTGATTCACAAGGATGCTCCACTTTGAAGGAGGAATGTCGAGGGTCAATAAAAAGGAGATCAAAGTCAAACCAAAATGAACTAAACCAGGGGAAAAATCATCCTATAAAACTCTTCAACTCATCATTGAAATGAGAAAAAAGTTTCAATCATTGGAGAGAAAGAATGGATCAGGAACAAGGCATGATACCAAAAGAACAATTAAAATCAATTTTAAAACCACTCCAACCATTAATTCCATTTTAATTAAAAAATAAAAGGAAAATGGAATTAAAAAATGTCAAAAATTATTTAACACATTTAAGTGTCTAAAAAATATTTTTGTAGAATTTTATGGTATTAGGAGCTATTTTTATATGATTAAAACCAAAACAGAAAATAAATGAAAAAGAAAAAACAATTAAAAGAGCCAGCGGTGCAGATAGTAAAGAAATAAGGCAAAAGCATTGGGCTCCCTCAAGAGAGGGGTGCAAACAGCAAGCGAGGCCCAAAGTCCAAACCACAAGTCAGCCACATCAAAACGCAGCGTACAACTTAAAAACGTGGCAGTCAACCAAACACATCAGCTAGTCAGATTAGATCTGAATCGTTGATCATACAAAGTCAAACATTCAACAGATCCAAGTGGCATGACATGCAAGCCAGCCAACCACCAAAATCCAGACGATGGAGCATTGTGCTCCGGTCATCTTTTCCGATCACACAACCGGAGTAGCAGATCTCAAACTCAACCAAATTGAACAAAATTTAACACTAAAATGATCTCCAAGTTGCGTAGGTTGCAAATCCACGATCCAATTTCACTAATCAAGCATAAACAAAGAGATACGAATGGATGAATGTTCAAACATCACAATTGAAATTGCACAAACATCACATATAATGATCCAGATTTCGCCACACAGGTAGGTCTTCAGTTTGCAACAACAATGGAGTGAAATGGATGCATAACATGAGAGAATTTTTGAAGAGAAGAATACCTAACGGAGTCTCTCCGGTGGAGCTTCACACTTGCTTGAGCTTGCTCAAAATCGTGCAGAAACACTCAATACAACTCAAGAAGATGATTCTGATGATGAATTGCTTTGAATTTGCCTCAATTCCAATTCACGATTTCCACTTCTCTCTTGAATTTTCCAAGTGTAATTGAGCCCTCTCTCCACGAAAATGCTTCAATGAAGCTTCAAAATTCATCTGAAGCTTTTATATGTTGGATCTATAAGCAATTGGAGGCCCAATTTGGCCTGATTAGAGTGTAATTCAAAAATGCCCAATTTGGAAATTCAAGCTCATGTGTAACGCCCCATATTGCTTTCAGGATTACCGACTGACCCCACAAACCAACACGGGTCTTTTTAGCATGCTTTTTCCTCACTCACACGCTTTCCGGGAAACTTCCCAGAAGGTCACCCATCCCAGAATTGCTCCAAGTCAAGCACGCTTAACTGTGGAGTTCTTATGAACGGGATACCGAAAAGAAGATGCATCTTGTTTTCGGTAGCTCGTTCATAAGAACTCCACAATTAAGCGTGCTTGACTTGGAGCAATTCTGGGATGCGTGACCTTCTGGGAAGTTTCCTAGAAAGCGTGTGATTGAGGACAAAGCATGCTGAAAAGACCCGTGTTGGTTTGTGGGGTCAGTCGGTAATCCTAAAAGCAATATGGGGCGTTACAGATGGTATCAGAGCCATACCTCTACCAGTACGATGTGGTTCGGGGACGAACCAAGCGGAAGTTGGTGGGCATGTAACACCTGAGGTGAAAGAGGACGGTGGTTACATGTAACACCCGTGGGCGAGGGAGTGGTTGTCGGTGTCATGAGGCATAACAATGAGACACTCCTAGCAACTTCTGGGGGAAAACCGAATTCACATCCGAATGAGAGGGATCCTGAGGCTATGCAGGTATGGGACTGCATGGTTGAATGAAGACTTACAAGGATTAATTGGTACTACCTATACCAACAAGATGCATCTTCTTTTCGGTAGCTCGTTCATAAGAACTCCACAGTTAAGCGTGCTTGACTTGGAGCAATTCTGGGATGGGTGACCTTCTGGGAAGTTTCCTAGAAAGCGTGTGATTGAGGACAAAGCATGCTGAAAAGACCCGTGTTGGTTTGTGGGGTCAGTCGGTAATCCTAAAAGCAATATGGGGCGTTACAGATGGTATCAGAGCCATACCTCTTCCAGTACGATGTGGTTCGGGGACGAACCAAGCGGAAGTTGGTGGGCATGTAACACCTGAGGTGAAAGAGGACGGTGGTTACATGTAACACCCGTGGGCGAGGGAGTGGTTGTCGGTGTCATGAGGCATAACAATGAGACACTCCTAGCAACTTCTGGGGGAAAACCGAATTCAGCCATACCTCTTCCAGTACGATGTGGTTCGGGGACGAACCAAGCGGAAGTTGGTGGGCATGTAACACCTGAGGTGAAAGAGGACGGTGGTTACATGTAACACCCGTGGGCGAGGGAGTGGTTGTCGGTGTCATGAGGCATAACAATGAGACACTCCTAGAAACTTCTGGGGGAAAACCGAATTCACATCCGAATGACAGTACGATGTGGTTCGGGGACGAACCAAGCGGAAGTTGGTGGGCATGTAACACCTAAGGTGAAAGAGGACGGTGGTTACATGTAACACCCGTGGGCGAGGGAGTGGTTGTCGGTGTCATGAGGCATAACAATGAGACACTCCTAGCAACTTCTGGGGGAAAACCGAATTCACATCCGAATGAGAGGGATCCTGAGGCTATGCAGGTATGGGACTGCATGGTTGAATGAAGACTTATAAGGATTAATTGGTACTACCTATACCAACAAGATGCATCTTCTTTTCGGTAGCTCGTTCATAAGAACTCCACAGTTAAGCGTGCTTGACTTAGAGCAATTCTGGGATGGGTGACCTTCTGGGAAGTTTCCTAGAAAGCGTGTGATTGAGGACAAAGCATGCTGAAAAGACCCGTGTTGCGCTTGAATTTGATTGGAACCAACTGCTAGGACCTTGCTTTGATCATGTGGATGTAAATTACTCCTTAATTTGATCCAATGGTGGAGATTGGATGTGAGACTTCTTCTTGAAGTAATATGAATTTGCACGTGCATAAGTGTCTGAACAAACTTGTGTTTTAGGATGAAATTGATACCATTTGAAGCAAATTTCATGTTGGGAAAAGTTTCATTTGAAGTGCATAAGTGCATGAACAAGACCTATAATGAAAATGACCCATTATCTCACTTTCCCAAAATACCCCTGCCTTGCAAGCTTCATAACTTGAGTTCTACAAATGAGATAAAGGACTTCTAGGTCTTTTTGGAAAGCTAAAATCACGAGGAAAAACTTTCATGTTCATCAAAAGTTGAGGTGAAACATGATTCTAGGTCAAAAGTGCCTTAGAAGTTGGTTGATATTTGTTGACTGAAAATATGATTCATCTGAGACCTCTAACTTGCCAGCATCATAACTTGAGTTCTAAAAAAGAAATTGATGAGTTCTAGTACTCAAACGAAAGATAGGAACATGCTCTACAAGTCTCATGTTTATGTCAAAGTGATATTACACTTGTGTCTTGAGTTATGTGTCTTGAAATTAGGCACTAAATAGGGGATTTTACACTGACAAACCTTTGAAACCCTAATTTAGTAACTTTTCATACTTTTGATTCTTCTTGAATTGATCTTAAAATAAAATTTTAGATGCCTTAACAAAACTATCCATGACTCCAAATACTTAGAACTAAGTCTTAATCTCCTTCAAATCCTCAGTGGATCTTGCACTAGGCAGATGAAACCCTAGGTGTGCAATCTTTTGACTGTAACCTCTTGCACATGATATAACAACTTGCATAAGCTCTACAATGGCTCTCAAAGCACTCAATGAGCTTCACAACATCTCATATCCATATACATGAACTTGTGATCCTCAGATGATCCTCAATTGGCCTCCAAGATAGGGAATAAATAACACATATCCATTCACTTTCTCAAAGAGCTCTGACCAGCTTTTGATGACTTGATGAGCACTTAAACTTGTTTGGAACCCTTGACAAGCCCTCTTTTGCTATGCACACCACTTGATCCCCTGCCAATGAACAATGGTATGCAATGCAAATGCTAAAACAATGCAATGAAAACATAAGCCAAGTAAAGAAAAGGTTGGGCAAATTTTGGGGTACAACAGCTGCCCCTTTTCAAGCGACTTGGACCTGACTGAGTGAAAAGCGAACGATTTTTGCACAATCAAGGTAAAAGACGGATGAGTACCAAAGAACCCAGAAATTTGCCAACGGCAAAAATAAACTGCAAACTCTGATTAGGGATAAAAAATCTCCAGAAATAACTGAACTGATAGTTGCAACAGTAACGAGCGAACTGATTACCAATTCCAAATCGCCGACACTAAGTCGGAAAGATCATCTGACATCGCCATCAGGCATCTATATCAAGTAAAAAAACACATCTGACCTCACCATCAGGCATCTTGCTTGATAAAGTAAACACACAAAATCCGAAGATAGGGACTTTTGACATCGCCGCCAGACATTCGCTAAATAAAAGCGAGCATCAAACCCACCCAAAGGTAAGGACTTCTGACATCGTCGTTGCTAAATAAAAGCGAGCATCAAACCCAAACGTAAGGACTTCTAACATCGTCGTCAGGCCTTCGTTAAATAAAACCGAGCATCAAACCCTAAGGCCAGATCAACCGAAACTGGTAAACTTCTTGCAAATACTCTGCTGGCCAAGAGAGAAACTTAACCAAACAACGCTGGCAGGGAGAAAAAAGAGAGAAACCTTATGAAGTAACTCTGCTGGGGACACCTCTAATAATATGAACGCGTCCATCAAAGATTGTGCCATGGTCTTGATACCATACAGGCTTAAAACACCCAATTCAAATTGTCGGAATCTTTATACTCAACGAAAAAAATGAGTCAATGGACTATGCCGGAGTCTGAACACTCGATGTAATAACCAGAGTCTGGATACTCAACGAAAATGATCGAAGCCTGAACGCTAAATGTAATAACCGGAGTCTGGATACTCAACGAAAATGACCAGAGCCTGAATGCTCAACGTAATAACCGGAGTCTGGATACTCAACGAAAATGACCAGAGCCTGAATGCTCAATGTAATAACCGGAGTCTGGATACTCAACGAAAATGACCAGAGCCTGAACGCTCAACATAATAACCGGAGTCTGGATACTCAACGAAAATGATCGGAGCTTGAACGCTCGACGTAATAACCGGAGTCTGGATACTCAACGAAAATGACCGGAGCCTGAACGCTCAACGTAATAACCGGAGTCTGGATACTCAACGAAATCGACCGGAGCCTGAACGCTCAACGTAATAACCGGAGTATGGATACTCAACGAAATTGACCGGAGCCTGAACGCTCAACATAATAACCGGAGTCTAGATACTCAACATAAATGACCGGAGCCTGAACGCTTGACGTAATAACCGGAGTCTGGATACTCAACGTAAATGACCGAAGCCAGAACACTCAGCGTAATAACCGGAGTCTGGATACTCAACGAAAATGACCAGAGCCTAAACGCCCGACGTAATAACCGGAGTCTGGATATTCAATGAAAAAGACTGTAGCCTGAACGCTCAACGTAATATCCAGAGTCTGGATACTCAATGTAAAGGACCAGAGCTTGAACGCTCGACGTGATAACCAGAGTCTGGATACTCAACGAAAATGACCAGAGCCTGAATGCTCAACGTAATAACCGGAGTCTGTATACTCAACGTAAATAATCGGAGCCTGAACGCTCAACGTAATAACCGGAGTCTGGATACTCGACGTCCCTGGCTTATGTTGGAAATTATCTGCTGGAAATACACCTGAGAATAGAGAGGCAACACCCGAGCTTATGTTTAAAATTCACATGTTTGAAAAATGGTGTAATGATCCATACGAAATGGAAATGCTACGCATTTAGGAGGATACTATGCACGAATGCAGATGCAACAGAACCGAATCAGTAAAATAAATGCTGGAGAGGGAAAAACACCCTGTTGGGGAAAATAGAGCATGCCAATAACGATTGGACTTAAGCTGGGGAAACGGGTGACAACCTTCTTGCTGGAGAGATAGAACAACCTGCTAGAGGTAACTCTGCTCTACTATGGATTAGATCAAATCTTACTGAGAAAAATGCCTTGAACAACCTTCCAGAATACAAACCTTCTAGGGAATAGGCGACCATACTAGGGAAATAGAACCACATGCTAAACAACCATTCTATTCTGCTGGAGAACAACGCTCTGAACGACCTTCCATGGTACAACTTTTTTCGACAAAAGTCCACAACTTGGTTGAGGGAAAACAATCAGACATGAGAGAACGTCCATCATGCCAGGGAATCAACGACTTTGCAGGGAAAGTACAACCAAGCGTCAAAGTTGATCATACCCTACCGAGGAAATCAACCATGAATGACCTGCCAGAATATAACATTCCGGTGAATAGGCAACTCTGTATGGGAATCAGTACTACTCACTGAGATTAAACATGCTCTATCAGGAGAATCAAGCTCTGAGTAGCCTGCCAGAATACAACATTCTGGGGAACAGGCGACTCTGTCGGGAGTCAATGCAAGCTATAAAGACATAACTCCATTCTGACAGGTTACTCAACTGGGGAAGAATCTAACTCTGCTGTGGATTACTTAGTGGGGAAAAATCTACTGATACTGACTTTGTTGAGGATAAAACTCTACTCACTCTGCTAGAGAAAACAACAACTCCGCCGACCTCGCTGGTGACTAAGCCATGATGGAATCCGCATCAACCTCTTCTTGGGGAAATGAGTAACAAACTCATCAATGCCACCTCGAACTCTGAGGGGATACAAAATCACCTGTTCAGAATTTGTGGGGAGAAATCCCATCTCGACTCGTTGCTAGGAAATATTCTCATACTTGTCCGTCGGAGAGAAATCCAATCTCGACTCACTGGGGAGTATAGGAGAACCTGCAGGGGAACAAAGGTACACACCTATCATGCGAGAGGGATATCAATTTGCCGAAGACCTCGGTCTAAACTGCTGAGGAATGAGTGTATATAGACACTCTGCTGGGAGTAAGTGTACACACTCAACTGCTCTTTCAACCTGTATATCTGACCCTGGCTGGGGATATGATGATCTTGCCGAGTATGTCCGGGCTCCAGGCTTTCTATGAAAAGTTGGGTACAGGTGATGTTGATAACCATTCTATCTGAATACAGGTCAGGGTATAATTTCTATGACTTCCTGATATTCATCTTGGACTTGAAGGATAATTTTGCCCTAGCATGTGGGTTCCTGTAGAAGTTTTCTTTGGAAGGGAATTTGAAATCTCCGTACCCTAATGGTTTGATATGAACTACCTCGGCATTTTGAACCTCGGAGAGGTGCTAGCTTCTGGATAAGGATAACATTTGGGCTCTTAGGGTGACCTGCCCAGCCTTGCGAGGACTTTCCCCCTGATTTCGAGAGATTTATCGAATCTTGACCTGATTCCCCCATATTAATTGACCTTTGTATGGCTGACTCCCTTGATATGAACATTTGATAAATTGCCCCGGTTCTACAGTGTAATAGGCGTTCTGCACTCTATCCTGATCAAACTTCCCACAATGGAAACTCTCCTGATACCAAGTGCTTACTCGCAAGTAAAACAAATTGTTCTGCACAAAAGATATATTAATGCAATGCACATGACAGTTTTGAAATTCAAGTATGTTCCTTGGGAAAAAGTTGTGACATATAGTGAACGAATCACTTATCAAAATGTCCACTATAGTAACCATAAGTTGAGCAGAATCCTTTTAGGAGTCAGTTTCGACGCGATCTTTACTGAAGTATGCTTTCAAAACAAACCTGCTTCAATTAGGACATTCGAAGATTGTAACGTGGTCAGGTTCACGGTTTGAAAGAAAGGATATAAGGCTCAAAGTTTATATTAACCCACCCATTCTCCTTGGTGTTCTCTAGTCCTAAGTTCAGCTAATTCGACACAAGCGCTCACCTCTCAAAGGTTGAGTGACTGGAGTGATGATTCGACAAATCACACGTTTTAAGAGTGACAGTCACTCGCTTTTTGTCTTTTGGTGCCTTGAGTCGCACGACTTATTTTTCCGAGGATTTTTCTTTTGTAATCCTCTTCGCTTTTCTGCTTTTTTCCCTAACTTTTGCCTAGACTGGCTCTTTTGAGCTTCTTTTGATTTCAAAGTCCAGCGAGACGCCTTACTTTTTGCCTAAGCCACTTGTTCTCAAGTTATTGACTTTGCGGGCCTCTTCTTTTGATTCTTTTCTTTATTTTTCTTCTGATCCTCTTTTTTTGAACAAATTGTATGACACCGGCTTGTCTGACTTGTTGAAGGGATTGTGACTGTTTAACTCCTCGGTCGGCGATGGATACCCATTGTGGTTTTTTAGGCACGACCTCTAGAGGTGTGATTGGTCCTCGAACGGGAACACTCCCTTTGCAATTTGGACGTTCAGTCAAACTAACTGACACCTACCCTGCCCCAGGTCAAGATTGAGGGTTTTTTCGTTTTCAGAAAGAAACTCCTACTACTAGGCTCAAAGGGGTTGACAAGGGATTATCATCCTTATATCTCTGGTGTTTAGGAATTTGAAACAATGTCTGTACATCATCAGTATGTTTATTCAAAAGCATACAATCAGAATTTTTCGTCTTTCAATTTCGTCATCCTCCCTGAATTCCACTTAAACAAGCGTTTGATAAATCATAGAGTGAACACGAATGGATTTAATCAGAACCTGCATATTCATTTCATTATCAATATCAATTAAAAACAACAAGTTTTACAGATGAAATTTGCACTTAAACAGGAAAGAATCTACAAATGCAAAGAAATGACATGATAAAAAAGGTTGCCAGCTTCAGGGAACTGGGCTTTCCAATCTGGACTGGCTACTGAGTCATCCATCTTTAGAATTTCTCATCGAAGTCAGTCTGGTACTCTTCTGAATCTCTGCTATTGGTGAACACCTCTGCAACATTAACTGCTGAACCCACTTGACTGGAAGGAGGATTGCTGATTTGGATACCCGAAGGTGTGATTGACAAGAGATGAATTGCTGTGAAGCCACTTCTAACTTCGGCGCTGGTTGTGACGTTGCCGAGAAACCTGAGGTTGTTGGCGCTGATTAGGGCATCCCTTATGCTCAGGCACTTTCATTCTCAGACTTAGCCCAGGAACCGGCAGTAGCTGTGGGCACGGAGATTCTGACATCATAGATTGCAAAGCACACTCTTGACCCGATGCAGCTTCAGAGGAAAGAATAGGAACATCCACCTCTTTTGCAATGAATGGACTAGGACCACCTGATACACTTATGCCGCTTAGCATGAATTCAAATGCCTTTTCATCAACTAAATCTTGAACTTGGTGCTTAAAAGCTTTGCAGTTCTCCACAGTATGCCCCGGTGCCTCAGAATGGAAATCACAATGAAGACCTACATCATAGCCCGATGGTAGCTTACCAAGCAACAGAGACAGAGTCCGAAGTTCAACCAATCGAAGTTGAAGCAAGAGTTGCAACAACGGGGCATAAGTCATAGGGATCTGATCGAAGATTCTATTAAACTGTTTCGTCCTTTTACCATATCTCCTAATCCTAGGGTTGCCTTGGGGAACAGGAGATAGCTGCTGACGGGGAAGTTCAGGAGTCCCAGGTTGTGCTGAAGATCTTTGAGGCATATCACGCCTTGGGAGAGATTCCACAGACAAAGGTGGAATAAGAATTTTTGCAGCGGCTTCAGGCACCTGATCACTCTCCTTTCTTAGCACATTCATTATCACTTCTGTGATTAGGCCCATCTGAGTCTTCATTTGATGAACCTTCTCTTTAAGCATCTTTTTCTCCAGACATAAGGCTTGCATACCCGCCATGAATTGTCCCATCTGGCTTCGAACTTCCCTTAACTCTGCCTAAATCTGTTCCATAGCTTCGCGTTGATTCCCTCTGGTACCGTAATGGTGAACTGTCTGATTGTCTATTCTGAAAAAAGCTAACAAACCAATAGGAATAAGATCAATGGTTCCGTTGCACCTCCTATACAAAAAATGCTATGCAAAATGCAGACATGTATATATGCATTAGGGACGTTTACCCTCGATTCTAGTTCCTGCGCGAACAACAAGCCATAGAGAAACCAAACCTAAGCCAAACACCTCATACATACAAGAAAAGGCCAACAGGAAATGTACAATGATACAACTGAGTACAATGAATCCACAAAAGGACCTCAGCCACCAGGTCTGGTGATGGTCACTACAAACAGGCTACAAAGGAAAAGAAAGACATCAGGTACGACAACGAGTACAAAACTCCTCCAACAACTCCTGTGTGTCAGGATGGTCTGGTCTGACAAGTAATCCCTGAATGAGCGACTCTCGCTGTCTGATAGTGGTCTGTAACCCCTCAGCGTAGTCTTCCCAGGCTCCCTCACCAAAGACTTCTTCTAGCTTGCGCCTCTTTGAATCAGCCCTCAGCTTGTAATCCTCCAAAGTTGCCAAAGCTTCATTTAGTCTGCAATCACTGTCCCGCCTGACTGAGGCTTCATCTGCAATCCTCTAATCCTACGCTCTGAGCTGAGTCTTTAACTTGGCAATCTGTTGTTTCAAACTATCCTCACGTGCTTTATTGTTGGAAAGAGTAGCATTCCAGTGCTCATTGAACTTGGAAATCTCCAGATAAGCTCTATCCAAGTCCTTCTTCTTAGAAGCGAGAACATCACTAACAACTTTAAGATCTAAACCCAAACGTTCATGAGAACGAGTCTCCTTGGTCAAGTCTGTACCCAACCTGTTCACAAGCTCAGTCTGCCTCTTAGAAGAGTACACAGATTCAATCTTCTCACTCTGGAGCTGAATGATCTCTTTCTCCAACTTTTCATTAGCCTTGCGCAGTTCTTCTTTTTAAAACCACAACTGGTTGTACCTCTAGATGTCAACAGTGGTGGGTTCCTCAATCATCAGAGGATACAAAGGCTCAACAGAAGGAAAAGGCATCAGAAACATGGTAGCTCTCTCACGAATCCAAGTCAGATAAGGGTCGTAGGTGTAACACCCCACTTTCCCAAATTAAAATAAAATACGATTAAGTCAAATAATTATCAGAGTTTCCATTCCAAAAGAGGGATATCACGTTCAACAAAATATTCAACAAAACACCTCATATTATGATTTTCAAAATAAAGCAGCGGAAAATTATCATTAATATATCATTCATGGCCATTCGCCAAAATACACAAAAATCATTCATCATTAAGGTTCACCAAAATACGATACGTCACAGGAATACAATAAATTTATCATAAAACAAATAAACTCCCAAGTCCCGTGTTATGTATCAGAGCATCCAAGGACTCGACTCGCACACCACTATCCAAGCTAGCTATGCACCTGGATAATCTATACTTCCGAAGAAGCACAGACCACAACAACAACAGAGGGGTGAGAAAACATGATCAAAATTATCGGTAATAAAATACATGAATAAAAGGCAGTAAATAAACACATCATCACCCCACCAACAGCAAACAGGACCTACTGTCCAATCATCAACACAACATATATGCAAGAATGCAACCCAACACATGCATGCGGTACCGACTCATCATCACTGATGGACACCGGGCCATCAACCCTCAACAAGGGAGCACATCATAAACAGGATAGATCACTTACGCTCCTCCTGAGACATGATTTATCCCCACAATTCTCCACAAAGGAGTACGGGTGAATCACTTACGCTCCTCCTGAGACATGATTCAACTCCGCAACCACTGATGGACACTGGGCCATCAACCCTCCACAATGGAGCACCTCATAAACATCAATAGAGAGTACGGTTGAATCACTTACGCTCCTCCTGAGACATGATTCAACCCTAACAAGACACCATGCTATGCACAACACCACATGCACAACACACAAAATTAAGCACATTAAGTGCACACGATCCTACTAATCACATCACCATACATCATATATATATATATATATATATATATATATATATATATATATATATATATATATATATATATATATATATATATATATATATATATATATATATATATATATATATATATATATATATATATATATATATATATATATATATATATATATATATATATATATATATATATATATATATATATATATATATATATATATATATATATATATATATATAGATATATATATATATATATATATATATATAAACACACCAATCACTCATATCAATCAAGTTAAATATTAGGGAAGTCACATTCGAACACCGAGTACACACGATCCTCCCGATCACCTCACCATGCATCATTTATATATATATATATATATATATATATATATATATATATATATATATATATATATATATATATATATATATATATATATATATATATATATATATATATATATATATATATATATATCTTACCCACCATCTAATTATGTCACTTAAATTTAATATTTCATAATTACACCTCTCCACACCAAGTATGCTCTCTTCACCACTAGACAACGTCTCCCGACCTATCACAACCCAAGGAATTCTACAAAACGAATCACAAGGCAAAACAACACAAAAATCACATTCTGTCACGCTCGCTGGCTCACTCGCCTAGCGAGGCCTCAGCGAACGCTCGCTGCCTCATTCGCCTAGCGAACCTGATGGCGAATGCAGACAGTGGCTAGTGGAAGTGTTCGCTACCCAACCCGCCTAGCGAACTCCTAGCGAATGCTCGCTACTAGCTCGCTCAGCGAAGGTGCTAGCGAATGTCTGCGATTCCACAAAACCCTCACTGTTCAGAAATTCATCAGAAGCTCAAAGCTCAACCGATTCTCACCAAATCAGTCCCAGTAGTCTTAGCCTAGCATTCTATGACTAAACCACACTATTAATTCCAGACTTTACCCGATAAAACACCAACTCTACCGATTGAATCATTTTCGACCTAAACGGTAACTACTCAAAACACCCAACAAATCCCTACATAATCACATGCAAGGCTGGAATAACAGAATTTCACCAATTCATCACAACATAAACACAGTTCATCCATGGAAACAACAATCAGAAACACAACAACATCCTAATCACAATCATCAAATCCCTATGGGGTTAAGGAATCCCCAACTACCCCATTCATGCAATTACCAATTTAAACCTATTTCTCCCCCCTTACCTCGACTAGTTGCTTCGATCGATGAAAAACTCCCAAGAATCCGACAGCCTTGGCCTTCTTCTTCTTCCTCTTGTTCTTGTTCTTCTTCCTTACTCTTTCCCCCACTTGATCATGTTCTATCTTTTTCCCCCTTACTAAACTCACAAATACCCCTCTACTAACTCTTATTCCTCCTTTCTTTTAATTCCAATAATATTAATAATAATAATAATAATATTAATAATAATTATTATTATTATATTACTATTAATTGTCAAATTATTATCATTATCAATTATTTTATATTAATATTAAAGGCCTTAGCTTCTTAAACAATCCCCACAAAAGACACGCCGAAATAAAATAACACCGGAAAGATTAAACAATTAAAATGGATGTTACAACTCTCCCCCACTTTAATTATTTTCGTCCTTGAAAATTACTTGATGGAAACAATTCTGGATACGCTTTCCGCATCCTTCTTTCCAATTCCCAGGTCACACTGCCTCCTGCAGTGCCTCCCCAAACCACTTTCACCAAAGATATCTCCTTCCCTCGGAGTCGCTTCATCTTACGATCCTCGATCCTCAACGGCATCGTCTCCATAGTAAGATTCTCCCTGATTTGAACTTCATCTCTTTGAATCACATGAGATGGATCCGAAACATACCTTCGAAGTTGCGACACATGAAACACGTCATGCAAATTCGACAGTTCAGGCGGCAACACCACCCTATAAGCTACATCACCAACTCTCTGCAAAATCTGATACGACCCAATAAACTTAGGATCCAACTTCTAGGACTTCAACGCACGACCCACACCAGTCACTAGGTTAACTCTTAAGAACACGTGATCACCCTCACTGAATTCCAGCTCTTTCCTTCGGTTATCATGATAACTCTTCTGCCTACTCTGAGACGCTATCATTTTCTCACGAATCATCTGAATTGTCTCAGTAGTTTGCTGCACAATTTCCGGTCCCAATACTACATTCTTACCCGTCTCATACCAACACAGAGGAGTTCTGCATCTCCTACCATATAAAGCTTCAAATGGTGCCATTTCGATACTAGAATGGTAACTATTGTTGTACGTGAACTCGATCAATGGTAAATGAGTATCCCACGCACCACCCTTTTCCAACACACAAGCTCTTAGCAAGTCCTCCAGCGACTGAATAGTCCTCTCTGACTGACCATCGGTTTGCGGATGGTAAGCTGAACTCAACTTCAACTTAGTACCCAAAGCTTCCTATAAACTCTTCCAAAACTCTGAAGTAAACCTCGGATCTCTATCCGACACAATACTCGACGGAACACCATGAAGCTTCACTATTACCCGAATATAAATCTCTGCTAGCTTTTCCAACGGAAAACTGATATTGATCGGCACAAAATATGCAGACTTCATAAGTCGATCCACAATCACCCAAATAGCATCAAATCCTCTCGCAGTATTCGGCAAACCTGTCACAAAATCCATGGCTATACAATCCCATTTCCAAACCGGAACTTCCAATGGTTGCATCATTCCAGAGGTTCTCTGATGTTCCACTTTCGACTTCTGACATACCAAACAGGCGTAAACAAATCGAGCTATATCTCTTTTCATACCAGAACACCAAAATATTTTCCTTAAATCATGGTACATCTTCGTAGCTCCCGGATGGATACTCAAACTACTACGATGTCCCTCATTCAGTATTGACTTCTTCAGCTCATCATTATCCAGCACACAAATCCTGCCTCTAAATCTCAACACACCTGCGTTATCCAACTTAAAATCACTATCGGTGTCACTTCCTACTCCCGACATCAAATCCACTAACTTCATATCTAGCTTTTGGCTCTCTCTAATCATATCCAAGAAATCATTGTTCACTTGCAACTTGCCCAACATCACACTACCTGCCGTAAACTCACAAACCATGCTCAAATCCATGAACTGCTCAATTAGCTCCATTTCTTTTACCATTAAAGCTGACATATGAATTGTTTTCCTGCTCAAAGCATTGGCTACTACATTCGCCTTTTCTGGATGATAACTCAAACTGAAATCGTAATCCTTCAAGAATTCCAACCATCTTCTCTGTCTCATATTTAGCTCCTTCTAATCAAATAGATACTTCTAACTCTTATGGTCACTGAACACCTCAAATCTCGAACCATACAAGTAGTGCCTCCAGATCTTTAACAAAAAAACTACCGCAGCTAATTCAAGGTCATGAGTAGGGTAATTCCTTTCATGCATCCTCAGTTGTCGCGAACCGTACGCCACCACCTTACCATTCTGCATAAGAACCCCGCCTAATCCCATCTTAGACCCATCACAGTACACCACAAAAGGTTCACTCTGATTTGGCAATATTAACACCGGTTCCATAGTCAATCTCTTTTTCAGTTCCTCAAAGCTTTCTTCACAAGCAGTATCCCATACAAAAACTTGATCCTTCCTCGTCAACTGGGTCAATGGCAACGCCAAACTAGAAAACCCCTCGATAAATCTTCGGTAATAACCTGCCAAACCCAAAAAGCTTCTGGTTTCTGTTGTTGTCTTCGGTGATTCCCACTGCACTCAGTTTCGATGGATCCACCGCTACACCATCACCAGATATCACATGCCCTAAGAAACTCAAAGTCTTCATCCATAATTCACACTTCGATAGTTTAGCAAACAACTTATTATCTTTCAACACTTGCAACGCAATTCTCGAATGTCCAGCATGCTCTTCTTCAGACTTCGAATAAATTAGTATATCATCAATAAACACAACAACAAACTGATCCAGATAAGAATGGAATATTCAGCTCATATACTCCATAAACACTCCTGGCGCATTAGACACTCCAAAAGGCATTACAGTATATTCGTAATGTCCATAACGAGTTCTAAACGCCGTCTTCTGAATATCACCCTCTTTCACTCTGATCTGATGGTAACCCAACCTCAAATCAATCTTACTGAACACACGAGCTCCCACCAACTGATCCATCAAATCATCAATCCTTGGAAGAGGATACTTATTCTTAATGGTCACTTTATTCAACTGACGATAATCAATGCACAAATGCATACTACCATCCTTCTTCTTTACCAACAGCACTGGGGCTCCCTACGGCGACACACTCAGTCTGATAAACTTCCTATCCAACAATTCTCCAATATGAGATTTCAATTCTGCCAACTCCACTGCCGACATCCTATACGGTGCCATAGATATAGGCCTCGTACTAGGAACAAGATCAATGCTAAATTCAACTTCTCTTATCGGAGGCAATTCCGTAATATCATTAAGGAACACTTCGGGAAATTCATTCACCACCGCCAACTCTTCCATCAACGCCTTGCTGTCAACAGATAATGATGCAAATAAAGCAAACATTTTAGCTTCGTCTTCTAACAAGGTTCTCAATTCCTTATTAGACAAGGAATCCGCCAATGCTTCCTCTTTTGGAGTAAGGAACAACAACACCTTCCGAAAACAATCGATGTAGACTCAGTTGAACTCCAACCAGTTCATACCCAGAATAACATCCAACTTACCAAGTGGCAGACAAATCAAATCTACCCCAAAGTCTCTACCGAAAATAGTCAGTGGACACTTCAAACACACCAAAGAAGTAGTTACTGAACCAATAGAGGGAGTTTCAATAGTCACCCGATGCTCAAGAGTAGACGACACCAATCCTAATCTCTTCACACACTCAACAGAAATGAACGAGTGGGTTGCACACGTATCAACCACAGCAGTCAAAGGAACATTATTGATAAAAACAAGCACCTTTGATAGACCGCTCCTCGCCAGCAGATTGAGTTCCTACCACTACAAATACTTTACCACAAGCCTAAGGCACCTGAGACTTCTTCGTCTTCTCGCAGTGTGTACTGATATGACCTTTCTCACCACATTTATAACAGGTAGGCATAGCAGCCCTGCAATCTGCCATCACATGGCCCGACTTACCACACTTGAAACACTTCTTCACCTCATCAGGATAATCATTAGCATGATGCCCCGCACCACCACATCGGAAACACTTCACACCAGCAGACGCTCTCCCTTCTCTGGGCTTCTTATCAGCAGCAACCTTATGTTTTCCCTTATCAGAAGGAACACTGTAAGGAGTACCATGAAATCTCTGCTTACCCTTCCGATCATTCACAACCTTATAGTGTGCAATTCTGGCCCGGTTATCATTATCATAAATTCTGATTCTGCTTACCAGCTCAGGATAATTCCTGATCTTCTGACAAGCGATCCCCATCTTAATCTCCGGACGCAGCCCGTTTTCAAACTTCAAATACTTGGAAGTCATTGCCTCTTCAGTATTGTAATTAGGACAATACTGTACCAACCCTTCAAATTTAGCAGCATACTCCGCTACAATCAGATTACCCTGTTTCAGCTCCAGAAACTCTATCTCCTTAGCACTTCGTATATCTTCCAGAAAATACTTTTCCAGAAACCCAGTTCGAACCACATCCCAAGTAATAGCAGTTCCTACAGCCTCCAATCTATGGCGACTGTTGTCCCACCAAGCCTCAACTTCACCTTCTAGCATATGAGTACCGAACCTCACTTTTTGCTCATCATTACAACCCATCATCCTGAAAATCTTCTCAACTGCCTTCAGCCATTTCTGTGCAGCCTCAGGATCCAAAATTCCCCCTTCAAACATCGGTGGCTTGTTACTCTGAAACTGTGCCAAATCTCTGAATTGCGCACCCGCAGCTTGGTTCGGATTAGCAACCACCTGCGCCATCGCTTGCATAGCTGCAGCCAAAGCAGCATCATTCCTCCCATCCATACTGCTCAACCATAACAACACTAGGTTAAAAAGGCACACCAACTCTATCCTAAAGATAAACTCAACTACTGCACTGGTCGGACGGACCGACCTGCTCTGATACCAACATGTAACACCCCACTTTCCCAAATTAAAATAAAATACGATTAAGTCAAATAATTATTAGAGTTTCCATTCCAAAAGAGGGATATCACGTTCAACAAAATATTCAACAAAACACCTCATAGTACGATTTTCAAAATAAAGCAGCGGAAAATTATCATTAATATATCATTCATGACCATTAGCCAAAATACACAAAAATCATTCATCATTAAGGTTCACCAAAATATGATACGTCACAGGAATACAATAAATTTATCATAAAACAAATAAACTCCCAAGTCCCGTGTTACGTATCAGAGCATCCTAGGACTCGACTTGCACACCATTATCCAAGCTAGCTATGCACTTGGATTATCTATACTTCCGAAGAAGCACAAACCACAACAACAACAGAGGGGTGAGAAAACATGATCAAAATTATCGGTAATAAAATACATGAATAAAAGGCAGTAAATAAACACATCATCACCCCACCAACATCAAACAGGACCTACTGTCCAATCATCAACACAACATATCATAATGCAAGAATGCAACCCAACACATGCATGCGGTACCGACTCATCATCACTGATGGACACCGGGCCATCAACCCTCCACAAGGGAGCACATCTTAAACAGGATAGATCACTTACGCTCCTCCTGAGACATGATCTATCCCCACAATTCTCCACAAAGGAGTACGGGTGAATCACTTACGCTCCTCCTGAGACATGATTCAACTCCGCAATCACTGATGGACACTGGGCCATCAACCCTCCACAATGGAGCACCTCATAAACATCATAAGAGAGTATGGTTAAATCACTTACACTCCTCCTGAGACATGATTCAACCCTACCAAGACACCATGCTATGTGCAACACCACATGCACAACACACAAACATCAAGCACACTAAGTGCACACGATCCTACTGATCACATCACCATACATCATATATATATATATATATATATATATATATATATATATATATATATATATATATATATATATATATATATATATATATATATATATATATATATATATATATATATATATATATATATATATATATATATATATATATATATATATATATATATATATATATATATATATATATATATATAAATGATGCATAGTGAGGTGGTCGGGAGGATCGTGTGTACTCGGTGTTCGAATGTGACTTCCCTAATATTTAACTTGATTGATATAAGTGATTGGTGTGTGTGTGTGTGTGTGTCTATATATATATATATATATATATATATATATATATATATATATATATATATATATATATATATATATATATATATATATATATATATATATATATATATATATATATATATATATATATATATATATATATATATATATATATATATATATATATATATATATATATATATATATATATATATATATATATATATATATATATATATATATATATATATATATATATATATATATCTTACCCACCATCTAATTATGTCACTTAAATTTAATATTTCATAATTACACCTCTCCACACCAAGTATGCTCTCTTCACCACTAGACAACGTCTCCCGACCAATCACAACCCAAGTAATTCTACAAAACAAATCACAAGGCAAAACAACACAAAAATCACATTCTGTCAAGTTCGCTGGCTCACTCGCCTAGCGAGGCCTCAGAGAACGCTCGCTGCCTCATTCACCTAGTGAACCTGCTGGCGAATGCAGACAGTGGCTACTGGAAGTGTTCGCTACCCAACTCGCCTAGCGAACTCCTAGGGAATGCTCGCTACTAGCTCGCTCAGCGAAGGTGCTGGCGAATGTCTGCGATTCCATAAAACCCTCACTGTTCAGAAATTCTACGACTAAACCACACTATTATTTCCAGACTTTACCCGATAAAACACCAACTCTACCGATTGAATCATTTTTGACCTAAACGGTAAACTACTCAGAACACCCAACAAATTCCTACATAATCAAATGCAAGGCTGGAATAACAGAATTTCACCAATTCATCACAACATAAACACAATTCATCCATGGAAACAACAATCAGAAACACAACAACATCCTAATCACAATCATCAAATCCCTATGGGGTTAAGGAATCCTCAACTACCCCATTCATGCAATTATCAGTTTTAACCCATTTCTCCCCCCTTACCTCGACTAGTTGCTTCGATCGATGAAAAACTCCCAAGAATCCGACAGCCTTGGCCTTCTTCTTCTTCCTCTTGTTCTTGTTCTTCTTTCTTACTCTTTCCCCCACTTGATCGTGTTCTATCTTTTTCCCCCTTACTAAACTCACAAATACCCCTCTACTAACTCTTATTCCTCCTTTCTTTTAATTCCAGTAATAATTCCAATAATATTAATAATAATAATAATAATAATAATAATAATAATAATAATAATAATAATAATGATATTAATAATATTAATAATAATTATTATTATATTACTATTAATTATCAAATTATTATTATTATCAATTATTTTATATTAATATTAAAGGCCTTAGCTTCTTAAACAATCCCCATAAAAGACACGCCGAAATAAAATAACACCGGAAAGATTAAATAATTAAAATGGGTGTTACAGTAGGCCCTATTGTCACTCTTCCCCAGAAAAGCCTTCCCTTTCCTGTGAACACTACTCCAAGATCTCTCCACTCTAGCCAAAGTATCACCTTCCAGTAATCCAGTGAGATACAAAGATTCCTGTATCTCCTCTTCCTTAGGAGGTCCTCTCAGCGCGTATCCAAACTGCCTAACTAACAAAGATGTGTTATAGTTGATGCACCCTTTCGTTCTGACCAACGGGACGTTAGGCAATCCACCACAACTATAAACAATCTCTGTACCAAGGAGGTCTCTATCAAACCAGATAATGTTCTCTGCAAACAATCCCATTAACCTTTCTAACCATTCTAAAGTACCAGCAGTAGCAACAAATGGACATGTCTTAGGAAGATGACTAGCAAACGACCTGTAAAACAAAGGAATACAACAAGATACGTTCCTTCCCCTCCGGTTCTCATTCTTGTGGTGAACAAAATAATAGATGTTGCCCAAAAGCATAGGTACCGGATTCCCTGAAGCAAAAATGTAGAAAGCATCTATGTCTATAAAATCTGGAAGGTTAGGAAACAATATGATACCATAGATACAAAGAGCTAAGATGGCGTTAAACACGATCCAACAACCATCTTTGGCGAACTGCTGAGCCTTATCAATCAGAAAAGGTAAAGGAAAACCAGGCATCCCACTCCTCATGATCAACTTCCCTTCCAATTCTTAAACATCCAAATGCAAATCAGTAGCAAGCTTAGCCAGATTGGGCTTAGCATTAGTGTGATAGAGTGGCATCTGGTCTAAGCTAGAAACACCCAACAACTCAGAATACTCCTCTAAGGTAGACGCCAGAACATAATCCGGAAGAAAAAAAACACCTCAGCTATGGATCATAGAACTGCAGGAGAGTATAAAGACCACCTATCTCATATACTGAAGGCTTGCAGACACATCTCAACAGTTTCCCATAAGATTGCTTGAAGTCTTCCATCACTCTCTTGTCAGCCATGGCAATCAAACTCAGTAACGAACCAATATCTGGAGTTGGAAACCTGTATGCCACTGTTTTCTTCAAGGGCTCTATATCAGAAGTAAGGGAACAATACCACTAGAATCGGGGAGGAAATATGCACCTGCAACATAGATACATGTCAATGAAAATGCAGATGGAAATGCACATGAAAATGAAAACAAGGGATTAAGATTATTGTGCTGTTGATTGAGAAAGACCAGCGTTCCACTTTAGCAAGAACATAGCACTGTCATTAGGACCCATTATATCAGGAACACAAATTCACACTGCAAGGAAAATCGGGTAGTCTGAAAGTCAAGGTTTCGTGCATAACCCAATCCCTCTCACAGGTATGGACCTATCCACTGATAAAGTTTGGCATCCTATGCGTTCATCAGCGTCACAGATTTTCAAGAAACGATGATAACGTTCACCATTTCTGGTTTGGCATCATAATCTCCCGAAGAGGCCTCACTTAGCTGAATCACAAATGATTGGTCCCCAGAGTCCTAAGGACCGGAAAGGAACTCATCAAAGAGAATCTCATATGAGCGCGAATTTCATGAGAACTTGTGCATGCTAAGCATACAGGTTCACCACTACTTTCCACTTCTAATGTTATGTTTGTACTCAAGCTCGGGTCCGGCTTATCTCTCAATGGAACATTCCCCCCCCCCCCCCCCCAACAGCACAACAAAACTGATATATGCAATGCTGAAAGTAAATGTGGGAAAGTAAAGTACAACACATATATACATACACCCAAAATAAACAACCAAGCGCTAGAATTGACTCGCATAGGGGATGTTCCTGTCCTCAGCAGAGTCGCCAGCTATTGCATCGCTGCGAAGAGGGGTTGGCAAGGACAAAAGAGTCGCCACCGTTTTTTATTTATCCCCAAAGAGGGAAAGGAAACGATCAGAGAAAACCTAACGAAAAGAGAGAAGACAGGTCATCACAACCATACCTCAGGTTCGGGAGTCGGTTACGCAAGGGGAAGGCATGAGCACCCCTCACATCCGTCGTACTCGACGGGATCCACGCTTTGTTGTCTATCTAAAAGGGTGTTTACTATCTAAGCTACGACTTAGGGACAAAAGAAGAAAAAAAGAGACTTGATAGAGCATCGCCGCTCTATGCCTACGTATTCCCTCGTACAATGGGAGAGTCAGAGTCAATGTAGTTCGGCTAACTATGGGTGAAAGTGGAGGGAAGGTTGCTCGCCAAGACATCCCCTTCTTGTGCCTACGTATTCTCATCTGGTTTTAGAAATTAGAGCAAACGTAGTTCGGGCTAACAAGAACACCGGTTGGTTCAAAATGTTTTAGGCCCAAGTAGGGTTAAAACTTAGTTCTAGCAGCTAGGTGTATGCAGCTCGACCATTGGAGACTTAGGCGTTACCTGTTTGCGGCAGACGCAAGAGTTAACAAAACTCTCCTTATGAAAAAGGTTTCCAAATTAAGATCTCGAAGGTTAAAAAGGTTTGAAGTTTGTTTTTGTGTTTTTTAGAGAATAAGTGCATTGATTATTGTTTGTAATTCAAGTTGCACTAAAGACTATGACTTAGGAGCGAATGCGTCGCATATCATCCTAAGGACGTACACTAAACACCTAAGCAATTGAGAGGAAGCCCCCCAATCACCATTCCCCAAGTACTTAAGGCTCGTAACGTACAACATTCATTAACCTTTATTAAGTGTTTTTAGAGAATTTGAAGATGAGAAGAGAGAGACACTCTAAAGGGAGACTAAGACTCAACCTAATGTTCTCATGCAAAGTGTACCTATAATTGGGATAAAAGGGAATGCTACCTAATGTTATCATGTATGGGTTCAAGCCTAAGGTCTATCATAATCAACCTTGAATAAGGAAGAATAGAGGTCATAAGGGAACATGGAAAAGAGGAAAGAAAAAGAAGAAGGACGCATGAAATAAGGAAGATGCAAGTATGCAAACGTGTAATGCACAATTAGAATGAAAGTGAGGGAGGAAGAAAGTGTGGGGCAGTAGCCTCCACAGGCACATCTCAACCTCAAGCTTGCATATGAAAGATGCAAAAAATAAGAAATAAAGAATGCATACAAAAGAGGTCAAACAAGCACACAAAAGTGGGATGAAATGGGAGAAAGAATCCTACAACCATTTGTCATCAACCACAATGCCCAAAGGCAAACCAAAATAAATGGAAGAAACCTTGGTCAAATGAGAGAATGGGAGGCAATGTGAGGAAAGCAAGGAACTCAAATGGGAAACTCAACCATAAAAAAACTCAATGATAATGCAAGAACACACAAGAGTAGTCCTCAAAGAATCACCATTCAAGACATGTTCCAAGTACCTCCTAAGGAGAGACCAAACCATCTTGAACTGGATTCTAAGCTCATTGGACAGAGGCAAAGATGAGAGGAGAAGGTGCATAAACCAAATAAAGAAAAGCACAAAAGACAATGCAAGCATAGGCATGGAAGAAGACCTAAGTCTTAAGCACATTCAACACTTGAACTTCAAGTGGAAAGCCTAAAAAGAAATGAAAATATCAACAAGAAATGAACAATTTCATGACCTAAAAATGAGCATTCAAATACCTCAACATGTTAGAAGTATGAATCAACAAGAGCTAAGAGCTCAAGGGATCCATATAAGTCATTTCCCCTTCAAACTAGGTCAAGTGTCTGTGGGAACCTCCCTTAGAAGTAACTTGACTTGCAAGTCACCTCAAAAATAGGAAAAAGGCTAAAAAATAACCAAATAAAATCTCAAATGAACATCAAAGAGTTAACAACTAGAGGCCAAAAGATCACAATCAAAGTCACTTCAAAGCATCATCAAAGAATTTGATTCACAAGGATGCTCCACTTTGAAGGAGGATTGTCGAGGGTCAATAAAAAGGAGATCAAAGTCAAACCAAAATTAACTAAACCAGAGGAAAACTCATCCTATAAAACTCTTCAACTCATCATTGAAATGAGAAAAAATTTTCAATCATTGGAGAGAAAGAATGGATTAGGAACAAGGCATGATACCAAAAGAACAATTAAAATCAATTTAAAAACGACTCCAACCATTAATTCCATTTTTAATTGAAAAATAAAAGGAAAATGAAAATAAAAAATGTCAAAAATTATTTAACACATTTAAGTGTCTAAAAAATGTTTTTGTAGAATTTTATGGTATTAAGAGCTATTTTTAAATGATTAAAACCAAAACAGAAAATAAATGAAAAAGAAAAAACAATTAAAAGAGCCAGCGATGCAGATAGTAAAGAAATAAGGCAAAAGCATTGGGCTCCCTCAAGAGAGGGGTGCAAACAGCAAGCGAGGCCCAAAGTCCAAACCACAAGTCAGCCACATCAAAACGCAGCGTACAACTTAAAAACGTGGTAGTCAACCAAACACATCAGTTAGTCAGATTAGATCTGGATCGTTGATCATACAAAGTCAAACATTCAACAGATCCAAGTGGCATCACACGTAAGCCAACCAAGCACCAAAACCAGACGACAGAGCACTGTGCTCCGGTCATCTTCTCCGGACACACAACCGGAATAGCAGATCTCAAACTCAACCAAATTGAACAAAATTTAACACTAAAATGATCTCCAAGTTACGTAGATTCCAAATCCACGACCCAATTTCATTGATCAAGCTTATACAGAGAGATACGAACGGATGAATATTTAAACATCACAACTGAAATTGCATAAACATCACATATAATGATCCAGATTTTGCCTATATAGGTAGGTCTTCAGTTTGCAACAACAATGGAGTGAAATGGATGCATAACATGAGAGAATTTTTGAAGAGAAGAATAGCTAACTGAGTCTCTCCATTGGAGCTTCACACTTGCTTGAGCTTGCTCAAAATCGTGCATAAACACTCAATACAACTCAAGGAAGATGATTCTGATGTTCAATTGCTTTGAATTTGCCTCAATTCCAATTCATGATTTCCACTTCTCTCTTGAATTTTCCAACTGTAATTGAGCTCTCTCTCCACGAAAATGCTTCAATGAAGCTTCAAAAATCATCTGAAGCTTTTATATGTTGGATCTAGAATCAATTGGAGGCCCAATTTGGCCTGATTAGAGTGTAATTCAAAAATGCCCAATTTGGAAATCCAAGCTCATGCACACATGAAACTGGCGCCAATTGCACTTGAATTTGATTGGAACCAACTGCTGAGACCTTGCTTTGATCATGTGGATGTAAGTTACTCCTTAATTTGATCCAATGGTGGAGATTGGATGTGAGACTTCTTCTTGAAGTAATATTAATTTCCACGTGTTCTAGCTTGCATAAATCAAATCCAATTTGTGAATTCTCCTTGTTGTGATATTGTGACTCAAAATATGCACAAACATGGCATGAAAAGGAATTAAAACCAACTCAAATTAATTCATGACTTTAAGTTCAAATTTCCATTGAATTTCTTCACCAATCTTCATATCCATGCCAAATCCATGACAAACTTGTGTTTTAGGATGAAATTGATACCATTTGAAGCAAATTTCATGTTGGGAAAAGTTTCATTTGAAGTGCATAAGTGCATGAACAAGACCTATAATAAAAATGATACACAATCTCACTTTCTAAAAATACCCCTGCCTTGCAAGCTTCATAACTTGAGTTCTACAAATGAGATGAAGGACTTCTAGGACTTTTTGACTTTTGTTGACTGAAAATATGATTCATCTGAGACCTCTAACTTGCCAGCATCATAACTTAAGTTCTAAAAAAGCAATGGTTGAGTTCTAGTACTCAAATGAAAGCTAGAAAAATTCTCTACAAGTCTAATGTTTATGTTAAAGTGAGATTACACTTGTGTGTTGAAATATGTGGTCTTAAAATTAGGCACTAAATAGGGGATTTTACACTGACAAACCTTTGAAACCCTAATTTAGTAACTTCTCACACTCTTGATTCTTCTCGAATTGATCTTGAAATAACATTTTAGATGCCTCAACACAACATTCCATGACTCCAAAGACTAATAACTAAGTCTTAATCTCCTTCAAATCCTCAGTGGATCTTGCACTAGGCAGATGAAACCCTAGGTGTGCAATCTTTTGACTGCAACCTCTTGCACATGATATAACAACTTGCATAAGCTCCACAATGGCTCTCAAAGCACTCAATGAGCTTCACAACATCTCATATCCATATCCATGAACTTGTGATCCTCAGATGATCCTCAATTGGCCTTCAAGATAGGGAATAAACAACACATATCCATTCACTTTCTCAAAGAGCTCTGACCAGCTTCTGATGACTTGATGAGCACTTAAACTTGTTTGGAACCCTTGACAAACCTCCTATTGCTATGCACACCTCTTGATCCTCTGCCAATGAACAATGATATTCAATTCAAATGCTAGAACAATGCAATGAACACATAAGCCAAGTAAAGAAAAGGTTGGGCAAATTTTGGGGTACAACAGTTGGTTCTTGTTGTAAGTTGCATTTGTTTAAGGCTTTCCATTTGATGTTGAATGTTGAAAGTGTTTAGAACCTAGGTTCTTTACCATGCCTCATGTTGCAACTTGCCTTGCTTTGCTTCCTTATTTTATTTTCCATTCTTTTCTCTTGTTCTCACTCATGTCCTATGACCTTGGGGACTCATTCAAGTTGATTTGGTGCTTTGGACTTGCACTTTGAGTTTGACTTGGATGAGAGGCCACTTTGAGAACTTTCTTTTGGTTTATTTCTTGAATGATCATTGTGATGTTTATGGTTGAGATTTCATTTGATGTTGCTTGCTTCCCAAGCCCATTATCCATCCTCATCTTGATCATGTCTCCTTTTCGTTCTTATTTGCTTGCGTTTTGGTTAAGTGATTGATGTGCAAATGGTTGTAGGAATTATATTTCTCCCATTTCATCTTACTTTTGGTTTGAACTTGTTTAAGTTCTTTTGTTTGCATCTCTCATTTGTTTTTCATATTTTTTTTTGGTTGAAGAGGTTGAGATATGGTTGTGGTGGTTGTTACCCCACACCTTTTTCCTCCCTCTTCTTCTTTGTGTTGCATTGCATGCTTGCATCCTTATCTTCTTTATCATTTGTGTTTGATCTCTCTTTCTTCTTTCTTCTTTGCCATGATCCCTTAGGACTCTCATCCTAATTCATTTAGGGTGAGATAGACCTTAAGTTCAATCCAAGCATGATAACATTAGGGTAGTCTTCCCTTTTCATCTCAGTCATAGGTTTACATTGCATGATAACATTAGGTTGAGTTTAGTCTCCCTTTTAGAGTGTGTCTTCTCTTCTCATCTCAAAACTTCTTCAAAACACCTAATAAAGGATAATGAGTGTTGTACACTTTGAGCCTTAAGCATTTGGGAAATGATAATTTGGGGGCCTCCTCTCAATTGTCTAGAGTGTTTAGCGTATGTCCTTTGGACGATATGCGACACATTCGTTCCTATGTCATAGTCTTTAGTGCAACATGAATTACAAACAAAATTCAATTCACTTCTTCTTCTTAAAAGACTAAAAAACGAACATCAAAATTTTTATCCTTCGGGATTAATGGAAACCATTTTCATAAAGAGATTTTTGTTAACTCTTGGTTCTACCACAAACAGGTAACGCCTAAGTCTCCAATGGTCGAGCAGCATACACCTAACTGCTAGAATGAAGTTTTAACCCTACTCGCATAAAACACTTAACCAACATGTGGTCATGTTACTCTGAACTACGTTTGCTCTGATTTCTCGTACCAGACGAGGATACGTAGGCACAAGACGGTGATGTCTTGGCGAGCAACCTTCCCCACCTTCACCCGTAGTTTTCCGAACTACGTTGACTCTGACATTCCCATTGCATGAGAGAGTACGTAGACATAGAGCGGTGATGCTCTATCGAGTCTCTTTTCTTTTATTTTGTCCATGTGGCCTGTAGCTTAGATAGAATAACGCCCTTTTAGATAGATAACAAGCAAGGATCCCGTCGAGTACGACGGACGTGAGGGGTGCTCATACCTTCCCCTTGCGTAACTGACTCCCGAACCCAAGATTTGGTTGCAATGACCTGTCTTCTCCCTTTCTGTAGGTTTTCTCTTATTGTTTCCTTTCCCTCTCTTTGGGATAAATAACGAACGTTGGCGACTCTTCTATCCTTGCCGGGCCCATCTTCGCAGCGATGCGACACATATTTCCATCTATTTACACTAGATGGATAATGGAAGGAGACATTGTCAATGGGTACACCTGGAACACTAGCATCCAGTTTGCTAGTTGTGGGTTTCTTCTTTGGTTGGATGTCAGTGACATCACAAGCAATATCTGACTCAGAGTCTGATTCAGAACTAGTTTGGGCCTTCCTCTTCTTTGGAACAACCCTGCTCCAAGCTTTGGTAGGGCCAACCAGAGTCCTCTTGGTCCCAGCCTTCTTTGTACGACTGTCCTGCACACCAGCCTTCTTCCCTTTCCTAGTCATGAGCCTTTTGGCTATGCTAGGGTTGATAGTGGCAATCAGATCATTGTCTGAATACTCATTGAGGTTTACAATATCAACATTGTCCTTCTGAACCTCATCAACATTGTTTTTATCACTTTGCATGTGATCATCCTTATTTTCAGAGGCTTGACCCTTGTTAGTGTCCTTTTGGGTAGTTGTTTCCAATGTTTCAACATCATGAATGACATCTGCTTGTTCATCCAGATGAGGAGCAGAACCCTCAGTGTTAGAGGGAATAGATATTCTTGGCACATCATGAGGCTCACTCAGAACCCTGGATACCAAATTGGCAATGGTGTTGTGTATTTGCCTAACTTCTTTCCCATTGATATCATCATTAGGATTGGGGGTTGTAGAGTGAGAAGCCTGACCTGTGACTAGGTCTTTAGGTCTTCTTGTATGTGTAGACCGTGGTTTTTTCACCAACAGTTCTTCTGGAGTTAGCATGCGCAGAGGAGCTACCACAAGAACCTCGTTAGGTTTGCTAGAATTAGGTCTAGCATCAACATCTGTATCAGCAATGATGTTCATCTTTTTGGAAGGGGAGGATTTTGGATTTTGAGACATTCTTGGAAACTTTGATCACGAGAGAGATGGTTTTCTGTGCTTGTCTGAAGAGGTATGGAAGATGAAGAGTTTGTATGGGCACCAAATGAAGTAAGAGTAATGTGTGAGGATGCTAGAGGGGTAATATTTCACAAGAGGAGGGAACTTAATATTTTGACCAATCACCATATGATTAATTTTTCAAAATACAATACCCAGTTAACATTAATTGCTATAAACTCTCATAAGGACACGTCCTCAACTTGCTTTGTGAACTTTCAAATTGAGTGGCCTTGAGACCTCTAGTAACCATGTCAGCACTATGTAGATCAGTGTTTCCAAGCTTCACACGAACCTTTCCAAATTGATGCTTGTTATCCCTATGTCTGACTCTTTTGGATTGACCTGAGTTTATATTGATGTTACTCTTAATGTCACAGTACAAAGTCATGACATCCTGAGTGACATTGCTTCTTTTAAGATCATTAGTCATGGACTCCATCAAATTCCAGTATAACAGGTATAGGTTTCTATGATGTCCATCTTTTGGATGTCCTTTCTTGACTTTCCTACTAGCCTGACATTTTACACAGTCTCTTCTTTCCTCTGTGATTAGCCTTGAAGTTCCTCTTACTGCAGTCTTGGATATGATCCTTTCTTTTCTCTGAAGATGTCTATCTTTTTCCAGCTACAGTTGATCCTCTTTTTCTTCTCTGGTCAAAGGACAGATTTTCAAGTTACTTTTAGGATCCCATAAGTAACAATTATTCTTAGCTCTAGACCCTCTCATGACTTCCTCACCTTCTTCATTGGTTATAGCACATTTACCCCTAGTAAATTTTACATTGAGACCTTGGTCACAGAGCTGACTGATACTTATAAGATTCACAGTCAGTCCTTTAACCAACATGACATTCTCCAGTTTTAGAACACCAGGACAATCTAGTTTTCCAGCACCTATGACTTCTCCTCTAGCTCCATCGCCAAAGGTTACATGGCTTGAGGTATGAGGTTTGAGGTTCATCAAAAGATTCTCCATTCCAGTTATGTGTCTAGAACAACCACTATCAAAATATCAGTCTTCTTGGGTTGGCATCCTAAGAGATGTATGAGCTACTAGAGCAACCTCCTTGGCAACCCATTGTTGTTTCTTGACCTGAGCCTCCTTTTTGGGTCTCACTTGATGCTGTTTCTTGGCATGAATACCCTGTTTGTATTTGCCTTGGTAAGGGTGACTAGGAAATCCATGTAACCTGAAGCAAAAGGGTTTAATGTGTCCAAGTCTTCCACAGAAGTAACACTTGTACCCTTGGAATTTATTCTTGATCAAGCTCCAGCTTCTGTTTCCCTGATGTTCTGACATTGGTCGTGACATCCAGTTTGACCTCTGATTCTCAATGTTTGGCTTCTTGGACCCCAAGATGGGTTTTTGTTTACCAACAAATCCCAAACCAGACTTGTTTCCTGCTTTATGACCACTATGTAGTATTTTTTCTAGAGTGTCGGTCCCAGTGTTTAGCATCCTTAAGGATTTTGACATCTGATCTAGTTTAGATTCCAACAGGCTGACCTCACTTTTGAGAGAGTCTATGGTTTCCAGATGATCCAGTTTCTCAGCCTCTAATTCCCTTATGTTTTTCTTCTGTTGCTCCCCTTGCTGATAAATTTCTGCACTTCTGATGCATAGCTTCTTATATGAAGCTGCAAGTTCATCAAAGGTTAGTTCATTTTCACTTGATTCACAATCAGATATGCATACACTATTCAGAACTGTGACATGTTTGGAAAATTCTTCATCTGATCCAATCTCTGAGTCTCCATCAGACCAAGTAACTGCTAGGCCCTTCTTTTGCTTCTTGAGATAGGTGGGACATTCTGCTCTAATGTGCCCATATCCCTCACATTCATGACACTGCACTCCTTTGCCTTGGATGGGCCTTTCTTCATTTCTTCCTCTTCTGCTGATGTTTGAAGAAGTGTTCTTGTCATTAGGCCTAGACTTGTGATCTATTCTTTTGATCAGTTTGTTGAATTTTCTTCCAAGCAAGGCTATTGCTTCTGACAGATTCTCCTTATTGTCACTATTGTCTTCCTCAGAGTCTTCTGCTGAATTTGAGACAAGGGTTATGCTTTTGTTCTTCTCAACCTGATCACACATTCCCATCTCAAAAGTTTGGAGTGGACCAATGAGTTCATCCACTTTCATGTTGCATATATCCTGAGCTTCTTCAATAACAGTGACTTTCATGGCAAACCTCTTAGGCAAAGATCTCAGAATCTTCCTAACAAGATTTTCTTCAGACATCTTCTCCTAAGGCACCTGAGGTGTTGGCAATCTCAAGAATATTCATGTAGAATTCATGAATAGTCCCATCCTCTTTCATTCTCAGAATTTCAAACTTGGTGGTCAGCATTTGTAATCTTGACATCTTGACTTTAGAGGTTCCCTCATGAGTAGTTTTAAGAGTATCCCAAACCTCTTTAGCCAGTTCACAATGATGCACTAGTCTGAAAATGTTCTTGTCTATACCATTAAATAAGGCATTCAAAGCCTTAGAATTCCCAAGAGCCAGGTGTCGCACCTCAAAAAATCACGGAGACATTTCGGAGAAACGACCCTCGCGCGAAAGGCGCGGAAATGCGGTTCGACAGAGTCGCCACCGAACTTTATTTTTCCCGAATGAACGGGAGAGGAAAATATCGAGAAAACCTCTTAAAACGAAAGGATAGGAACAGGGCTGTCACAACCAAGTTCCGGGTTCGGGAGTCGGTTACGTGAGGGGAAGGTATTAGCACCCCTCACGTCCGTCGTACTCGACGGGAACCTCTTAAGGTAATTGTGGGGAGTGTTGTTTAGGTTTACTTGTTTTCTTCTCGTTGTTAAAGGTAGAATTGGTAGGTTAAAAGGTTGAAAATGCTAAGGAGAGATGGGTGGTTAGAAGATAGGGTGCTCGCCAAGGATTGGGGCCCTTGTGCCTACGTATGCTCATTCGGACGAGAATGAGAAATCAGAGCATCGTAGTTCGACTACGGGAAAAGGATAGGGGAAATGGAAGATGGAGGGGATAGAAGTGTGCTCGCCAAGATCATCGCAATCTTGTGCCTACATATCTTATATTCAAGAATGAATAAAGAATCAGAGCGTATGTAGTTCGTGGTAACAACCACGAAAGATGAGGTTGAAAAAGATTGAAGTTTGAGTTTGAGACGAAAGGGTGACTGACAAGCAACCCAAGAGCGCGCCTCAAGAGCTTGTCACTCAAGAGTTCAAGGAATGCAAGACTCCAAGAACTCAATTCTTTCGGGAATTGACTGAGTAAGTTGAAGATAAAGAGTTGGATGTTTTGAAATCGAAAGAATGAACTAATAACAACTCAAGGGCGCGCCTCGAGAGTTACTCATTCAAATATTCAAAGAATGCTAGATTCTAAGGATATTCCTCTTTCGTAAGTTTTAAAAAATGTTTGTGAAAGGATCGAATCGAAGAATGGCGTGCGTGGCCAGAAGGAAGTTGGTTTGGAAATGGCTAGACGACGTGTCGAGAATTTGTTTGAAAATGAAACCGACTTGACGACGTGTCAAGGGTTAGGATTGTGAGAAACGATATTAGTCCCTGAGGGTGCTCCTAATATCGAGACCACGAGGAATTGTGAATGAAATGGGTTGCGAATGCGGACGAGCATTCGACTTAGGAGAATGTTTGAAAATGATTTAATTTTGAAAGAGTCGAAAGGTTGAGCGAATAACAATTCAAAGGCGTTCCTCAAGAATTATTCGCTCGGAAACACAAAGAATGCTAGATTCCAAGTGCCTCTTTCTTTCGGGGTTTTGATCAAAAAGACGTTGAGAATATGCTGAAACGAAATGGAGTATGAAAATAATTTGTGAATGTGTGAGAAGTGAGAACGCGAGGTTGGATTTGAAAATATCAATTATTTAATAAATGAGACGTCGGCCCCATAACTAAATAATCGGGGTATTACCGAAATGCTAGATTCCAATAACACCATTTTTATCTGAAAAATATTTGGATGAACAGCGGAAATATCACACAGAATGCTAGATTCCTATGATATTTGTTTGCCCAAAATAGCGTACTAAACGAATAGTTGAATGACATATTATTTAAGGTGTACACCCCAATAATGTTTGTCCAAAATCCACATGAGACTCTAACTAACAAGTCATTAATATTTATCATTTTTAATGATGATGCTAAATTTTTAATTAGTAGTTTAGTAGCAAAAATAGGTATTTGTAAAAAAAAAATTATTGTCCTAAAAACTCTTTTTCTCCTAATAGAAAACCTATTTCGAAATTGTTTTATAAAATAAATCAATTAATAGACGAAGGAATGATTTTGACTTAAATTAAGAAATTTTGTTTGAATAAACAAAGAACATATCACACGGAGTGCTAGACTCCTATAATATATTTTTTGTTCAAAAAGTTAAGAGATAACGAAAAACGAGCACTATTATCCAAGGTGTACGCCCCAATAATAATTACTCAAAAACCCAAGAGGTGCCCGACCTTGAGAGTTTTTTTATTATTGATTGGATTAGGGAATTAGTGTGAATAAACAATATAAATTAAATTTAAGGTTTAAGAAAAGTAATGAACCCAATTTTGGAAAAAAAATTAAAAATATTCTAAAGTTTTATTTAGAAAATAAATTAAAATTGTCTTAAAACAAGCTGCTTATAAAAACAGAGAAAAGACTTTAATTAATGAGTTAAAAACAAATATTTATCAGATAAACTATACTTAAAAAAAAACAATTTGCTTTTACGAACTAACTAATGGCTTAAGAACCAAAAACCAAACCATAGGAGCAAACCACCTGCACCGAACAACAATAGCGAGAAATGCTAGCACCCACAAAACCGAATTATAGATTACAACAGTGAAAAGTATCATGAATTCAGTTTGAAAACAAAATGTAATAGGCAGAACAATTGTGCAGTCATTCACTTAAAGTAATAAAGAACGTAATCGAATCCAAGTCGAATATATTTTCGCGTAGCAGCTTAAACAGATGAGCTTGGCGCCAACAGAAATCAACTCAGAGTGGCAATAACAGGTTATTCTCAACTCACAACATGCGGCAGCAGAATCTACAAACAACATTTGTTAAACTACTAACTATTAAAACCAAGTTAATCTCTACGCATGATAGGATTCAACAGGACTGGAATCAGTTTTCAAAACAAAACTCAAAGAGCCAAAAAACTTGGATCTTATGTGCTACAAACCCATATTCAAATGTTATTGCATAAAAAATCAGAGATCAACCGGGAAAAAAAACAATGGTTGTAACATGAAATCAGAACACTTCGATGCAAATAAACACGACTTCTTAAGTTCACAACCAGTTGCATTTCGTTGCGATAGCGTGGCGACAACTTAAACCATCATAATCCAAAAGAAACATGGACTCAAACAGGTTTTACAGCAGAAATGCAATATAATTATACCTATTGTGTAACAGAATATCAGAACAACCTGCATTAGGGCTATCAAGATCTCATAAACAAATACTTAAAAAAATTCAAGCCATTGACGCCGCCTTCATCAAACAACAATCTATTTTAAATTGTAGCAGCATATTACATAACAGGCATGTGAATTGCTCACCTAAACTTTACACAGGAATACCTCTATCATGAAGCAGTGAATTAAACTTAAGAATATACCAATATGCTTTCTTCTGGTAGTAGCATGATCACACCAATAAATCTGCAAACCCTCTAATGACAGTAGATTAACAGGAACAAAATAAAGAATACAAAACTAAACCAAAGCAATCCCAGCAATACAAAATCTGTTTCGAGGGATTTGTGACATGAGCTACAATGGAAACCAACTACACATATTACGGGTTAAGTCAGAAACAGCGATTACCGCAAAAAATTGATGTCGGCATTGAACGAAGACCTTCCCTATTATTACCATCAGTATCGAGCTGACGAAATCCCCATTAAGATGTTGCTTGGTTACAAAGTCGAGTTGTTGCCGCTGCCGTTTTGCTGTCATGCTGTAATTCACTGCACATAAAAACAGTTGCAGACAATAATACACATTCTCTGTGAACTTGAAATGGAATTGAGCCAACCATCATAAATTGCTGTTGATGTAGTATCATTGTCGGGTCATCGTCGTGAGCTGAAAAGCTGTTGAGCTGAATGTGTCGACATTGATGTTGGTGGCTGCGCACGTCGTGATGTTTGTTAGGACCAAGTATTGATTGAGATATTGCTGCTGCAATTTTGGTGTTTAAGAAACTGAAGATTTGATCTTTTCGCGGCTTGACCGAACTCGGCGATGTCGCAATTGCATAATGCTCAATGGTGACTTTGGGGTGTTTGAACCTGCAACCAAACAGAACACAACCAATAGAAAAACAATACCGAAATTATATTTGAGCCTCTATCATAACTCATCCTTCTCATATGGACTTGCAGAACCAAACACTTTGAATTGAACATCAAGTCATCTTAACGCGGCGTTTCCAAAACCAGAGTTTCCATAATGCCAGCCTTGACCTACAGACAAACGATGAGTGCTATACCGGTACAACCTTCAGTGCAAATTGGGTCTAACACAGCATTAACATACATCAACTGTTTTAGAAGCGCAAAACATCATTATTTCATGTATTTTTCCATCAGTTCAACTATGATTTGAAAATATGCAATGCAAACGTAAAAAGCTCTAAACGAAATGTTCACAGTTTTACTACATAACTTAAAGCTAATCATCATGATAACATCGTATTTTAAACCAATCTGGAATATTACCGACACGTGACACAGGGCAACAGTTGGTGACTTCTTGTGTATCGACAATGTTGCTTGTTGTTGATGCGGTGCCGAGTCAAGGTACTTGTGATACCGAGCGAGAAAGTACCGCTGCTGCGAATGTTATCGTTGGTGCTACGAGATCTACGCGAAGCTTTGTTGTTGATTCAACCTTGGAGTTACTCCCGGCATCTGCGCCTTAAGTGCTACTGTTGATAAAAGTTTATGGACGAGGTCATCGCGGTTGTCACGCGTAACAACACGAATGGTGTCGAAACGTTGGGTTGCTTGAAGTTATCACCACATGAGTTGGTTGTTGTGTTTGTGTTGCAAAAGATTATTGATGAATCTGAGGTGGTGGTTTCACGGCGGAGATGGATGAGGCTGAGGTGCTTTTGGATGCGAGTTGTAAAATAGAGGAGATTGAGGGTTCGAAGGATTTGAAGGGGTGAAAGGAAGTGAGTTTCGATGTTGATGGTGGTGGTGCGTGATTTGGTGAAGAAGAGAGGTAGGATTAGGGAGAATCGGCGCCGAATTTGCTTTCTCTAGGGTTCTCAGAGCAAGTTGGGACGACAATCTCTTCTTGATGAACAGTGTATTAGGGTTTAGGGTTAGAGGGATCTCTCCACGCCGTTTTTAGGGTTCCAATTAGGTTATGAACAGTAAAATCCCCCCAATTCTTAGGGTTTCCGTTAACAGTGACCTCCCCTTTAAGGACCATCCTCAGCACCAAACCTAACGGGCCGTAATTGGGCCTCCCCCCTAACTTGCTTCTTTCTCCTTCTTTTTTTCCAGCAAATAATCAATTAGTTAAATATAAACAAAGACTAATTAACAA
This sequence comes from Lathyrus sativus, assembly GCA_963859935.3. Lineage (NCBI taxonomy): Eukaryota > Viridiplantae > Streptophyta > Magnoliopsida > Fabales > Fabaceae > Lathyrus > Lathyrus sativus. Next base: position 266,047,504 of record OZ012740.1, read on the forward strand.
TTAAGACATTAACTAATATGACTAAATAATGAATAAATATTTAAACAAACAATTAAATATTAACAAATGTAATAAAATATATATATAAAAACAAAAACAAAAATGAATGTTAATTAAAATATTTTTTAGTAATATTTGAAAAAAGAAAAAGTTCAAGAAACTGAGAAAAATTAATATTCACAAAAATGTTGCTAGGCCACGTGTCACGCCTTAATGGGTCATAAAGATAAATTTTAAAAAAACGCCCAATTTCGGGTGGACACGTGTCTAAATGGCATGAAATGATAAATGCGGAAATATTTACGAAAGGGTAGGACAAATTTAGGGTATGACACCAGGGCCTCTTGTTCTTTGGTCCATTCTTCCTCAGGTATTAACACAAATAATCCATCCTTGTCAGTCTTCACTGGATGTTCCCATCCTAAGTTTGCAGCTCTCCAAGCCTTGTTGTCTAAAGACTTCAAGAAGGCTATCATCCTAGGTTTCCAGTAGTCATAATTTGACCCATCCAGAATTGGTGGTCTATTTGTGAATCCTATGTCCTTGTCCATAGTACCATAATTTATCTTCCCTAGATCTCACCCAGAAAATAATAGGCAGGGTGCCTGCTCTGATGCCAATTGAAATACTAGGTACCCAACAATGGATGTTATCACAGATGTTATGACATCCACTGTAACACAGACTACAAAGCTTAAAGACAGACAGTAAATGAAAACAGTAAATAACACAAGTAATTGTTCACCCAGTTCAGTGCAAACCACACTTACATCTAGGGGCTACCAAGCCAGGGAGGAAATTCACTATCAGTAGAATTAATTCGGAGTCAAACAACCAGTTTGCCCTATTCACTTAAGACCTACCCAATGACACTTCAGCCTAACACTAGACCAAAGTTACCAACTCACTCCCCCTCAATCACTGCAGTGATATTAACCAATTCAAAGTTACAAAAGGCAATGAAGTTACACTTCAAGCACACCTTGATCTTGCTTCACAGCTTTAATCAAGTGACACACTCTCTTGCTTAAAAGCTTAGAGTGACACACTGAACAAACAGTTCACAAACACTAAACCAAAGCAATCATGCAGCAAACAATTGCTTGGCATACAAGTATCCTAAGACACAATACCCACGTGAAGAATAACTGATATAATCAGACTTCTTCACTCACAAATACACGTTCTATGAAACCTTGTCAAGAACTGTCTTCAAATAGGATTGCTCCTTCTGTATATATAGGCAGCATATAGTCCTTGGTCCTTCGTACATAAGTTAGGTTTACCCAAGATAAACCTCTCTTCATGAACCTGCACACCTCCAATTGAGTCAGGGGCATTCCATGTTATCCTTAACAGTGCCTGATATGTCGCCTAAGATAACTAGGCTTCCTAAAATGTTTCCTAAAGTATAGCCTGAGCTAATAACAGAAACTAATACCTGCGCGCCCTGATGTCATACGCTTGATGTCATAACATTCAGTCATGACATCCAACTTAAGTGACTCTTAGCTATTTAAACTTACCCTGCTGAATCCTCATTATGTATGTCATAACATCAGTCATGACATTCATACATCCATCAATGTTTTGCCACAAAATGCAGCCAATCAAAAGCATCTACATGATAGATTCAGGTAAACATCAGATCTCAAGGATAAGCTGCAACATTAGCAGTATCAAATAGCAGTATCAAATAGGGGTCAACGGCCGACCTATTTCTAGTCACAACTAGACATTCACAGGGGAATCTGGTGATAACCAGACAAACAAAATCAACAGGGAGCTGGTAACAACTAGACTTCCTGGGGGATCCAGAGAGAAATAAAACCTTCCATGGGGATTAAACCAAAACAGAGGATTTCCTTATAGTGAAGACTTCGAACGGGATCTTCAGGAAACAACTAGATGTGCAGGTAATAAACAAAACATGTTAAAAAATATTGCCAATAACCATTGGGATTTTTCTTAAAGGATATGGTAACGACCAAAACCGAGATGCCAATAACAATTGGACTTTAAACAACGGCAGTCAAAACATTACTGGACTTACTAGGGATAAGGTGACAACCCTAACCCTTAACACCAGTAACAAATAGATTTTCACATAGAACGCCAGTCAAAATATTACTGGACTTCGGATGGGGATAACCGAAAACAGAGTTGCCAATGTCAATTGGTCTTTAAACAACACCAGTCAAAACATTACTAGGTCTCAGGGGATTGCTAGTAACGACTAGGCTTCCAAGAGGATATGGTGACAACCAAACAGTGATACCAATAACCATTGGATTAAAATGATTCCAGTAACTACTGGACTTTCCAGGGGCATAAGTATTTATCACAATAATACTTAAGCCAAATAACTTGACAAAGTTAAGGTAACAACCAAAGGGTAAGCCCGTGACAACGGGTCTGAAGCAGAGGAGTTTGGTAATGACCAAAGGATCTCAAGATGATATCCAGTAACTATGGGGAAGGAACACCCGACAAATTCTTGGTAAAGAAAACCATCTAACTAGATGACAAAGGCTACAACTAGAACAGACCAAAACAAGAAGTATGTTGAAAAAATGCATATGCTAATGGTATGATGCAAATCCAATGCCGAACGACTCGCAGGGGAAAGCAACGAAAGATAGATAACGACCTATCACAGAGGAAACGAAAGAATCACACTGTATCTCAACGCTGGAGAATGGTCTTAATCCTCTGGGGAGGAGACGATCATTTTTCCTGCAAACTTGCTAGAGGGAGGTCACAACTTCAATACAGCTGACAACATAAATATTCAGAGGTATCGATACTACGTAGCGCGGTGGCGTGGGGGAAGAAATCTCGTATTGCTGTAATGATGGTATCAAGGTTTCAACCATTCTGTCCTCATGAGAGGAGTCTAATTTTACATCGTCATGTAGCAATCAGAGTTACGTTTTACTTGTTAATTAACTTTCTTCAAAACCAATTTTGTTGTTTCAAAAAATTTTGCTTTCAAAAATCATTATTAACGAATAAGTGATATTTGCATAACAAAAAAAAAGGGTAGAGCATAAAAAAGCATAAACAAAGATTGGTCCAAATCTGATTTTATTCAAATATGGAAACTTGCAAAAGGCAAAATCCCATGGAACAATTACATTTTGGAAAAACGGCAATATAGGTAAAGGTTTACAAAATCCAACGATCATCCAGTCCTAACTTAACTAAGAGTCGGTCTGAAGTGTTGCCTTTGACGAGAGTAGTGGAAAGTGAGCCTTTTTTGACGATCTTCTGCAGTAGTGATAACTCTTGATGCAAGGAGATGCCTTTGTTGCTCATTTTTGTCTAAGCCACCTTTCTAGGTTTTCGACATAATGAGCTTTTCTTTTCTTTTTTTTTTATCCTTAATTTTTTCCTGGATCTCCTTCATAGGTTCTGATCCATCGGGATACCCCCTTTTTGCCTAAATTGCCTTTCCAGGTTTTCAACTCAGCGGGTTTTTTAGGCATAATATTTTCTTACTGTATCTGAGTTCACGAGATGAGGGAGTTATTCACCATCCATCTTCACAAGAATCAGATAGCCTCCAGAAAATACCGTCTTCACAATGAATGGGCCATCGTAGTTTGACATCCACTTTTCGCGCATGTCTCGATGTACTGGGAGAACCTTTCTGAGTACCAACTCACCCTCTTTATGTTCTTTGACATGGACTCTCTTATCAAAAGCCCTCTTCATTCTCTTTTGGTAGAGCTGACTGTGGCACATTTTCGTCATCCTCTTCTTTTCAATGAGATTCAGAGTATTTAACCTTTCTTTCACCCATTCAGCTTCTTCGAGCTTGGCTTATATTAAGACCCTTCTTCAGCCATCATGACGTATGCTGGCACGGTCTTTCTTTCTATTCTAATAAAGGGAGCTTCGTTGATAGACTGAACTTTCCACATTCATGCTAGCATGGATAAAGCATCAACAATATGATTTTCAGACCCCGACACATGTCTGAAAGTGATCTCGTCAAAATACTCGATCATCTCCAGAATGTAGTCTTTTTAGGGAACCTGTTTTTCATCTCGGGTCTCCCATTCGCCTTTGAGCTGATAATTCACCAGGGAGGAGCCACCAATTACTTCAAGGATCTTAATGTGAAGTTCAATGGAAGCTTCAAGACCTAAGATACAGGCTTCATACTCGACTATGTTGTTCGTGTGATTGAAGAACAATCTTGCAATGACATCAGTGTAACCATCGGTAGGACTTTCTAGAACAACACCAACACCATGACCTCTTTTGTTGGATGCACCGTCAAACATCATTTTCCAGCGGGAGCCAGGTTCAAGACCCTCTTCAAGACCGGGTTCTTATTTATCTTTGTAAAGAAACATGACATCTTCGTCGGGGAAGTCGAATTTGAGCGGCTAATAATCTTCAACAGGTTGATCAGCAAGGTAGTCTGACAAGAAGCTTCCTTTTATCGACTTCTGTGCAACATATTGAATGTCGTACTCTGACAAGAGCATGTGCCATCTTGCAAGTCTTCCCGTCTGAGCAGGTTTCTTGAATATGTACTTTATTGGATCCATTTTGGATATCAACAGAGTAGTGTGAAAAATCATGTACTGTCTCAGACGTTTGGCCGCCCAAGCCAGAGCGCAACAAGCTTTTTCTAATGGAGAGTAACGACTTTCACAATTGGTGAATTTCTTACTCAAGTAATAAATTGCATGCTCTTTCTTCCCTGATTCATCTGTTTGGCCCAAGACAAAACCCATTGATTCTTCGATCATAGTCATGTACATGAAGAGAGGTCTTCCAGGTACAAAAGGGATTAATATTGGAGGCTCTTGGAGGTATCCCTTGATCTTTTCAAATGCCGACTGGCATTTCTCGTTCCACACAACCGCTTGATCTTTTCGTAACAACTTAAAGATTGGCGTGCAAGTGGGAGTCAAGTTGGAGATGAACCTAGAGATATAATTTAGACTGCCAAGGAAACCTATGATCTGTTTCTCAGTTTGTGGTGTAGGCATTTCCTGGATGGCTCGTATCTTGTTGGGATCCACTTTGATTCCACGTCGACGAACAATGAAGCCGAGTAGTTTACCAGATCTGACTCCGAAGGTACATTTGGTAGGATTTAGTCTCAGTTGATACTTTCTGAGTCTCTTAAATAACTTCAATAGATGATCAAGGTGATCTTCTTTGCTCTAAGACTTGGAAATTATATCATCGATGTAAACCTCAATTTCTTGGTGCATAATGTCATGAAATAATGCCACCATGGCTCGTTGATATGTGGCCCCAACATTTTTCAAACTAAAAGGCATAACCTTATAACAATAAGTTCCCCAGGGTGTGATGATGGTTATCTTTTCCATATCAGCTGGGTCCATTTTTATCTGGTTATAGCCGGAGAAGCCATCCATGAACGAAAATGCTACAAAATTGGTTGTATTATCCACGAAAGTGTCGATATGCGGCAGAGGGAAATTGTCCTTTGGACTAGCTTTGTTCAGATCCCTGTAGTCTATGCATATTCTAACTTTGCCATCCTTCTTTGGCAATGGCACAATGTTGGCCACCCATTATGGGTATTTTTATACTGCTAAGAAGCCTGCGTCAATCTACTTTATAACTTCATCTCTGATCTTGAGAGCCATGTCGGGTCTGGACCTTCAAAGTTTCTGCTTAACCGGAGGACATTCAGGTTTGAGAGGAAGCTTGTGAACTACGATGTCGGTGTCTAATCCAGGCATATCTTGGTAGGACCAAGCAAACACATATGTATAATCTTTGAGAAGCAATACTAATCTGTCTTTAACCTCTGCCCTAAGCGATTCCCCAATATTGACCTCTCTTTTTACCTATTCAGAGCCAAAGTTGATAATGTCAATCTGCTCTTTGTAGGGTTGAAGATAGGCGTCCTCATACTCGGTCATTTTCATCAGTTCTTTAGGGATTTCAGAATCCTCATTGCTCTCGTCTTCAACTTGGAATACCGGTGAACCAAAGTCAGAAAGAACTGGATGATCATCGGATTTAGCGGGTGATGGAGGTTCTCTACATGTGTTTAACGGGCTTAAAATGAGCAAACACACACAAAGATATGCAGATGGTGAATTCTTTAGTTTTTCAAAAAAAGATTGCCATTTTCCTTTTTTTACAAAAAAAAAGTGAAAACAATAAAACACAAAGAAACAACAAAATGGGAGTTTAACAAAACACTCATTCATTGATTGATCTTTTTAATTGTAAAAGTGTGGCCCATACAAAATGATCCACTGGCCTTGGGCATGACCATGGATTTGAAACATAGAAAATGCTAACAAGAAAAACAAAAATAATTACTCGAAGAGTGGTAACATGATGGAAATTTCGACGGCCTCCCAATTGCATAGAACGACTTCATCTCAAAACACTAGGTCGTTGACGCAGCTCACTTCAGCATCTTCTTCGATGGCGTTTACTTGAACACCGCCACTTACGAAGATCTCCTCCAGGGTCTTCAAGCATTTGTCGTTGGCTTCTGATTCTTCATCTTGAGTTGGTTTGTAACCCAACCCTTGTCGATCATTCTTCGCTCGGGCGTTGACTTCGATAACCTCTCCTCAAACTTGCGGAAGTTCTTCCTTCATAGCATTTTTAATACTTTGGGTAGAGACGAAAGATGGACCGCGTGTAACAACAACGTCCTCAACCAACACAACATGTGCAATTTCTAATGCTTGAAAAGTCGTTTCCAATGCATCTTCATCCGCTTCAATATATCGGAAAGAGGATATATTGCTCACCATCAGGTCCTTTTCACCGTGCACTATGACCAACTGATCCTCAGTAATGAAATTCATCTTTTGATGTAACGTGGATTTGACAGCGCCCGCTACATGTATCCACAACCTTCCCAGCAGATAGCTATACGCCGAATTTATGTCCATTACCTGGAAGGTGATTTCAAAGACCCGGGGTCCCACCATGATTGGCAGATCAACCTCTCCTATTACGATTCTCCTCGACCCATCGAAAACCTTCAAAATTAAATATGTGGCTCTCATCTCAGCTCTTTTGTATGCCAACTTTGCTAATGTTCTTTTCGACATTACATTGTGGGATGACCCAGTGTCAACAAGTACTCTAAAGAGTGTATCCTCTTCACACTTAACAGACACGTGCAAGGCACGATTGTGCTTGCGACCTTCAATGGTCAAGTCACTGTTGTCGAAGCTCATTGTATTGCAGGCTATGATGTTAGCCACAACAGAGTCAAATTGCCCCACAGTGATGTCACTCGTTACATGGGCTTGTGTTAGTATTTTCAACAGAGCTTGACGATGAGCGGGAGAACTCAGCAGTAACAACATAATCGAGATTTTGGATGGTGTCTGGTTGAGTTGGTCCACTACCCAGTAATCGCTTCGGTGAATTATTCTCAGAAATTCTTCCTCATTCTCCTTTAGGACTTCTTTCCCCTTCGTTTTTTCAATAATAGGCTCTTTGGAGATAACTTCCTTAGGAACAGTTTCCTTAGGAGTGGTAGTTGTTGCTCTGGGAACAGTGGCAGCTGCCTGAGAAACAATAGAATTTTCCCTGAGTTGATATACACGACCACTGCGGGTCATTTTTCTTGCGCCGACAATGTTTGTCACGTCCTCTTGTTTTCTTCTGGCTTTCATGTTGTACCAGGAGTAGTCATATTTCCAATATACAGCTTTTGGATTAGGACCTGATCCCCTCCTAGGATCAAACCTTGGTTTTGACTAGTCCACGGTTGGCACAGGGTTGTTGTGGAAGACATGCCTAACAATAGCAGGAGAAGTATACTTGCTACTCACAGTATTAAATACTGGCCTCTTTTCAGATTTCTTGGGTAAAATGAATATTGGCTCAATCACCGAGATATCTTCTTTTTTCTTCTTCCCACATATTTGTAGCAAACCTCCATTTACCATTGACTGAATATCCCTCTGCACCAGGTTACAACCCTACAAATTACGATGACAATCACTGCAGCTTCCATGGGAACCTTTGATCAGCCCCGCCTTTAACAATTTTCTATGCAACTTGACCAATAGATTTTTGACTTCAGACACCTTGGAGATTAATCTTACGTCATAATTTTGTTCTACAGCATGGACACCACCATGGTTTGGCAAAGGACATTTTTCCACATTAGGCTGGTTGTCTTCAAAGGAGAGGATCTTCTTTTCAATCATTTCTCTCACAATGTGTTGGAGTGCTATGCAACCCTTGAGGTCATGCCCCGCAACATTTTCATGGAATGCACATCGTATGTTCGGGTTGTAGTAATGTGGTAAAGGATTTGGAGGGGGACCCAACTTCCTGGTCTGAATCAGGCCTTAATGTACCATTGGAGGGTACAAATCAACGTAGCTCATGGGGATAGGCTGAATCCCTGGCCTTCTATTCTAGAAAGCAGGCATCAGAGTCGGTGCTCTTTGTTGTTGTCGTGCTTACTGATTGTGGTTTTGTTGATAGGCGTTGGGCGCCTGTTGTTGAAAATTTTGCGGGTTTAGCCGAGGTTGAAACACCGGCGTGACTGCAGCCACATATTGTTGCCGCTAATAATTTTGCTGAGGTTGTAGACGAGGTAACCGTTGATTTTGTGGGAGGTTTCTTCTGTTCTAAACCCTCTCGTCGTACATTATAGCATTAGTGTCTCCTTTCTTCTTCTTGTGGAAGTTGCCTGATGACTTTTTCATTGTGCTAGTGCTAGCCGAACTCGTCACTTTACCATTTTTCAAACCAACTTCTATCTTTACACCAACGACCATAATATTAGAAAAGTTGGTCATGATACTTCTAATCATTCTTTCATAGAATTCGGGTCTAACGGTATCCACGAACCAATCAGCCAACTTTTTTTCCGTTAGGGGAGGTTCCACCTGGGCAGCGGTCCTGCGCCATCTCTGCGCATACTCCTTAAAGGATTATGAGTTCTTCTGAGTCATGCTAAGCAGCTGACGACGGTCGGGCGCTAAATCCATGTTGTATTTATGCTGTTGAATAAACGCACCAGATAAATCTTGGAAGCAGGGGATTTTAGATTGATTCAGACTTAAGTACGATTTAGCAGAGGCACCTTTAAGACTATCTTGAAAGCAATGTATCAATAATTTTTCATTCTCAATATGCGGGGCCATGCATCGATAATACATGATCAGGTGAACCTTTGGGCAGGTTGCTCCTTCGTACTTTTCAAATGTGGGCATTACCAACTTGGGAGGAAAAACCAAGCCCAAAACTAAACACATGTCCTTGGCATCAGACCCAAAGACATTGTTTCCTTTTATGGCCCTCATTCTTCTGGCCATTATGTTCATTTCAACCTGTAGTTTCTCATGTTTCTCATCTTCAGTCTCGAACCCGTCGGGTACGTCGAATATTTGTTGATTCTTGTTGAAGACTGGTCGAACCTGTGCCTAAGCACCGGCCTGAGTGTAAATTGGATTTTGGAAATCCGTCATTAATGGAACACTCTAGGGATTAGAATATGGTTGATGATTGAATGGTTGAGAATCACTGTACGGAGGCATGAAATCCCTGGAAATGCCAAAAGGATGTTTCGTTGTTGAAGTTACTAATGGAGGAGGTTTTGTTGTCGTTGTGTTGATTTCAGACACTATTGTAGGTTGTGCGTCCATCTTTACCATGATTACCTGAAGGACTTCCATGATTTGGCTAACATCACCATGTAACCCTTCGACATCGTTGTTGATCTGATCAAGGCTGAGGTCCTGATCTACCATTCTCTTCTGAGTGTTGGCTCTTGTGTTGTACCGATGGGTATTCAACATGATTCTGACAGCAATAGGAACACAAGATGAGCCAGAGGACAGATGAAATGTGATATGAAATGCAAAATGAAATGTAGGATGCAATGCAAATGCAGACCACACATTCAAGGAACACCAAAAAGTTTTTTTACGAACAAAATTGATGGATCAACACATAACAGCACGATAAAAACTTAACAAAATTTTCATTAATAAGAATAGTGTTACAAGATAAAGTTTTCATTAACAAATGAAACTTTTACAACATTTTACAAAACGAAAGATCACACATTCCCATAAGCTTAGGGTTCAACAAAAGGAAATTAAGAGCTAAAGATCTTCTAATAAGATGACCTTTCTCCCTTCTGCTGCCTTGTCTTCCTATGGCTCTGACGAAGCAACTCCCAATGTTCTGCATTCTCCCATTCGACTTTTACCAAAGAAAATTTCAAACTCTCCTCTAGACAAGAGATCCTCTGGCTCTAGAGTAATGTCGTAGGATTGAGTATAGAACATCTTCAATGTTATCACTTTTGACTAAAACAGATATTCCTTTGAAACGAGACAACTTGGATTTTCCAAGGCGGTCATTCCTTGCAGGTTAGGGTGACGTTAGGAAAATATAATTCGTGCTTCGAAATCTGGATCAACATCCTTTTCATAGAAACAAGTCTCTAGCAGGGCTGGCTCTAGTTCTTTCTCGGGGGATATCCTAGCTGACGGCGAGCTAAGATAGGGTTGTAGTGGATATACCCTCTGGTGCCGATTAGAGGTATATTTGGGAACTCCCCACAGCTACGTATCATGGCTACTCCTCCACGAGCCAGGTCATACCAACTGATGTCGTGATGAGAGAGTGAAGCCAGATTTCCAAATCCACGCATCACTGTCCCCCAGGTTCCACAGAGGGAAAGTCCTAAGCAGGTGTAAAATAAACCACTTGCTTAGGAGTGTCGCGCAGCACGAGAACTGCCCGAGATTGCGCACCTTCCATTGATGGATGGCGTAATAGGTATCATCCAAGAGAGAGGGAGATGGATTTTTGACAAGAAATAGCTTGATGACCTCTAAACTAACGAACTCAGGTTCGCTGGGAAACAGGTATAAGCCGTAAATCAAGAAAGCTAGTATAGCTTCAAATATTCCCAAATCTCCATGGTCATAATAGAACTCAACCTTCTCCATGAATGGTCTCGCCTCCATTCCGGTAAATTTTCCCCTATTATCCAACTGGGATGGAAGGTCAATGGGTTCTAGGTGAAGAGCTTGAGCAATATCTATTATGTTCGGTTTTTTCTCCCTCCCATAGTTAGGTGTGAAAGTCACAGGAATTTTAAGATGCTCGGAGTATTCTTCCAAGGTTGGCAGCATCTGAAAATGTGAAGCAATGGTCCAGTGGGTCGTAATACTTTACGAGGGATTGCAACATTTCCTCATTTACTTGCATATCTAGCAAAGATAACAAGTCCCCATACTTGGCTACAAAAGCAACAGGATTCCTTACCATGCTTCTTAAGATCCTTAGGTTGTCCAACCTCAGGCTTGGGAATGTAATCATGTTTCTTTGATCCATCACGCTGTCTGCAAACAAACAAGATATTGGAATTCCTTGAATGATTAGCAAAATGCAGAATGCAATTCAAAGATACTAGATGCAACTAGCTTTACAAAACTCAGAAGATAATTAAAACAAAACCCTCATTTCATTTATGGTGGGAAAACTTAAAACTTTTGAAATATAAGCCAAGAAACGTGAGGCTACATCGAAGGAGAAGACCAGGCCCTATGGTTAGGAAGTCTGATAAGAATCCTATCCGGGCGTGTCCTCTTCAGTCTTTTCAACATAGTGTTCTCCATCACCAACTTGTCTACTATTCCCTTCCAAGCGCCAGAAGTTGGTGAAATATCTGAATACTCATGAGTACTCTGCGTAGGTTTGACGCTAGAGAAAAATAAATTCTCTTTCATCACATCTCCGTTAGTCAAGCGTCATTCGAGCCACCCAATCAACTCATCTTTGTCTTATAGCTCTCTCTGCAATTCTTTCGTCTCAGCATGAAGAGTATGGTACTTATCTTCCCAAGCGTCCCTTTCAAGCTTGGTTCTTTCAAGAATCTCTTGGTACTCTTCCATATTTGCAGTAGGAATGGTAGAAGATGACGCGATGACAATCTGTGTGTTTTTCTCAAGAAGGTAAGACATCTTGAGATAACGAGCTCTAGATTGGACCCACCGTGTGAATGGCTCAAAGGCTACACAGTTTCTCTTCCCAAGGTCAACTTTGAGTTTTCTCCGGATGTTCTTCCAGGCATCAATCATGTTGTTTCTTAAATTTCCATCTGCTTCGGCATTAAGGTAGAAGAAACCAGACAATAGGATGTTGTTAGGCTTATCTTTCATCGGGAATCCAAACTGACGTATAGCCAAAGCAGGATTGTAGTTGATCCCCCTTGTACTTCCAAGAGTGGTACGTTCGAAAAAGAACCACAACTATCAATGTAGACTCCTCGGTCATAGGCGGGATCGTACCAATTAATGTTTGCTTAAGTTAGAGACATAATCTTTTGAGACCCTCTCCAACCATTAGGATTTTCTTTGAAAGAACCCGTCCTTGGTAGATGATTAACAAACCATCTGTATAACAAAGGTGCACAACAACTAATAGTCCCTCTACCATGAAGAGCCCTGTGATGAATGGAGTGATCAACATCACCTAACAAAGTGGGTACCGGGTTACCATTCAAGAATATGGTGATGGCAGTCGAATTGACGAATTCTTCTACCTCAGGGAACAACACCAAACCATATATTAGTAGAGCCAAAATTGCTTGGAATGCGTCCAAACTACCTTCCTTTACAAGGTAAGTAGCATTTCCCAATAAGTAAGAAGAATGAAAACCTTTGACTTCATTCTTTGAAGTATGATTGGCTTTGACCTCGGATACTTCTAGATAGAGTGTGTCAGCAATCTCCTTCGGCGAGTGTAGCTTCTCCAAACCACTTAAGGGTTTCTTATACTTCACGAGAATTCTAATGAAGTAAGAATACTCTTCTAATGTCGGCATCAACTGGTAATCTGGGAAGGTGAAACAGCGGTACATCAAATCGTAGAACTAAACCAAGGTGCTGAGAACCCTATCTCCCGTTCTAGTCTTCACCATACTCATAATTTTTCCATATGTTTTCCCAAAGTCTTCGGATACCATTGTTGCTAGGTTTCTCAATTCCATTGTATCACATTTCTTGAAGTTATATTTCTTAGTGTTTCTTTTCCCAAAATCCATGATAACTAAGGTTTCACAAAAAGAAAATGACTGAGTTTTACAAAACCAGTGCAACAAAATGAGATGATATGATTATATGATGATATGATGCACACATAGCACATACACAAATATTCACAAATAATGCACAAATGCAAATGCTGACTGTCGCTACCGCGAAAATAAGGTTCCAACAAAACAGAAGAGTCGCCACCTTTCGTTATTTATCCCTCAGAACGGGAAAGGAAATGATCGGAAAAACCTGACGAAAAGGTATAAGACAAGGTCATCGCAACCAATGTCTGGATTCGGGAGTCGGTTACGCAAGGGGAAGGTATTAGCACCCCTCACGTCCATCGTACTCGATGGGATCCACGCTTGTTGTGTTTATCTGACGGGTTTATTTACTATCTACCTATCAAGGCCGGTCTGAAAAGAAAAGAAAATGACTCGGCAAAGCGTCGTGCTTTATGCCTACGTATTCTCATCAGAGAATGAGAAATCAGAGTCAACATAGTTCGGCTAACTACGGGTTACGGGGAAGGTGGCTCGCCAATACATCAGTATTGTGCCTACGTACTCTCGAGAGGCTTGAGAGATCAGAGCTTACATAGTTCAGGATAATATGGATTACGGGAATTCAGATTCATCTGTTTTTTCGAGTAGGGTTAACAAACAGTTCCAGCAATTCGGTGTACGCAGCTCGACCCTTGGAGACTTAGGCGTTACCGATTGTGGTAGAACTAGGAGTTAACGACACTCTTTTCTTCAGAAAAATCTTCCTTTGAATTATGGGCCCACGAGGCAAAAGGTTTGAAGTTGTTTTCTGTCTTTTACGGAAGAACTATTTTTTATGGTTGTCTGTAGTTTGTACAACACTAGAGACTATGACTTAGGAGCGAATGCGTCGCATATCGTCCAAAGGACATATACTAAACACTTTAGATGATTGAGAGGAGACCGCTCAATCATCATTTCCCAAGTAGCTTAAGGCTCGTAACGCGCTTGTACTAACTTGCCTTTATTATGTTTTTCTACTGTCGTTTTGAGATGAGAAGAGAACGACTCTATGGGGAGACTATCAAGTCCTAATGTTGTCATGCCAAGGATTCATCCTATGGTTGAGGTTCGAAACAGGGAACTCCTAGAAGTTATCATGCATAGGTTTCAACCTAAAGTTCTAATCATCACTTCCTTATCAAAGGAAGTGAGATTCCTAAGGGATCATGCCAATGGTATACAGAAACAGATAAAGCATCAGCTTAAACAGTAAACAGATATACAGTAAATATGCATATGCAATACAAGAATACAAGCAGAAGGAGACCCACTCAACCTCTTAGCAATCAAGCAAAAGAAAAACAGACAAAACAGACAAGCAGAAGGAGCTCACTCAACCTCTATTATTCAAATACATCAATTAGAAAAAGAAAAACAACACACAAGCAAGTGGAGGATCACCTCAACCCTTAATGCAAACAAGCAGAGGGAGACTCACTCAACCTCTAAGCAGTCATGCTCCTAGCTTAAACTATTCTAATCATGCACTATCCTAATGCAACAAGCAATTCAATCAATGAATGCGGAGAAGGACTTATGACAAATAATGGATTCAATCCACAAGTTATCATACAAGAAGTTTCCTAAGAAGAAATGAATGAGAAAATTTTAGGAGAATGGAGATGAGAAGCAAGGTAAGTTCCACAAGAACTTACCACAGACACTCAACCAACTCCATTTCCTTTATAGATAGGGTGCTTTCATGGACTCAACCCCTTTATGATAGTGCAATGTATTCCTCCATAGGAGAAAACATTAATCACAAGGGAGATTCCAATCAAGCAAGGAAAAATTGAAGAGGAAACTACCCCTATAGGAAGAATCATCCACCTATTTAAGCTTCTAAAGAAACCACAAATGATACCTTCTAAGGACATCTATCCTAAAGGTTCAAGGGTTCTAAAAGGAGGCTTTTATCTACTTACCAATCTATCAAGAAAGGAAAGGGGACCTAGAATCATCTAGAGGTCATTTACAAGCCTAATCCATACACTTAACCTAATTAGGATCACCTATACTAAGGACACTTTGTAAAATGGGAACTTAATAGAAAATCATTTCTAACAATTCCAAGAAAAATACTACACTATCCTACATGTATCAATATTCTATGGTAGAAAAATCAGGGGTTAAACCTAAGCCAAAATGTTAGAACTAAATCTAAAACTTCAAGGGTACGCTAAAGGGATCCAATCATGAACACTCCTAAACAACTACCCTAAAACCCTATTTAAAATCATCTAATAATCATAACAAAAATTACACAACATCATCAACATGCATATAATCAGCACACAAAATCTCAAGATCAAACTCAAAAGTATGAATGAAAAATAAAATGAACAAATTCAGTACACAATTATTCCATCATTAAAACCTACCACCATAGAAAACACGACATTAATTGCAAAAGAAATGGAAAATTAAAATAAAAAACATGGCAATATTCTACACATCTCAATCTATATCCACAAATTTTTTCAGGATTTATTAACAATATTCATTATTTTTTATTAATTAAACAAACATGCAATAAAACAAAAGAAATAAAGAAAAATGAAATAAAAAAAATAAAGGGAGGGGGTGTAACCAGCAGGGAAAACAAGGGTAATCACGACTGGGCCCAATAAGGTGGGGGTGCAAAAAGCGTGCGCGAACTGGGCCCAGTCTGAATCTCAACTCGGAAACTTATTTCCAAAAGAAACAACGCCAGGGGGGTGCATTGAGCAGGGGTTTTCAGGTGTCAACTAAGTTGGGCCTACGAATTGGGGGTGGGGATAACATCAAGAATCCAAAGCCCTGAGTTTCTTCCATGAAACTCTGCGTTTCATTAAAAGGAAATGGAAACACATGTGGCCATGTTTAGGATCATCAGATTAGCATACCAATTCAACTCCTAAGCAAGATCTAATGGTTGTGATATAACCTGAGAATTCAAACTCAAAACGGAGGGAACATGAACGTGGTGGTTCTGCAACTCTCTCACGGTGGCCGGCCTAGCGCCACTCATCTTCTACCTCACGACGGGAAGAATACCAGATATACAACCTTGATGAAAACTCAAATTCTTTACATCAATCCACTCGTCCCTCTCCCTAGGTTCTTAATCTAACCTTCGTTTTCATTTTTAACCAAGATTCAAAGAGATACACGAATCACAACTTGGATCACTATAACCTAAACTTCCACGATTCAACCTAAAAACTATACAGAATCCATCTATGTCTTAATCCTAACTTAACCACATGAATCTAGTATGCTAAACGCGTGTAAATTAAGAGAAAATTTAAGAAGTAAGAACCTGAGTTTGAGCTTCGAGCAAGGTAGCTTTCAGGCCTCAATTCCTCTCCAAAGAGTGCAGACACTTCAATGAATGATGATGAACACTTCTTGCAATCCAATTTCTGCTAAAACTCTCCAAATCTTCAAATCCTAAAATCAAGTTCCAAGCTCTTTCACAAACTAGCTCCAACGGATTCTTAACAGAATTTGCCACTAGAACCTTCTGAGAATGATCTAAATCCAATTTATATTCAGTTTAACACCTTTGGAGGCCCAAACAAAGCCCAATTTGTGATTTTCCCTTTTCAATTTTCTTCCAAAATTTCAATGATGGTGTGCACGATTTGGCATTACTCTCACTTCAAATTCATTCCAATTCACTTGCCTGACAGTTGTGGAGTATAATTGGATAGTTTTCCCTCCTTGATTTCAACCAAAGGGATGTATTTGATATGTTACTTCATCATGAAGTAATACTCCAAATGGCCATGTTATGAACTTCAATTCAAAAATTTAATGATGCCAAAGTATTTAGAATGTCAATTCCAATCAAAATGAGCACAAATTTGGGTTGAAAACATTCCATTACCAATTGTTTTGAATTTTTACATTTTAATTCATTAAAATGGTCCTTTTTATGAAGTTTCTTCAACCAATGCTTATTTCAATTGATATCAATGGACTCTTGATACATGGCTAAGCTAAAAACATCATTTTGAGAAACTTTCATGTGGAACAAAACTCCATTTGAAGCTTGCAAGATAGTGAAATTGACCTATAATTCAAAATGACCTGTAATGCCCAAATGCCCAAAATACCCTTGACTTGTCAAAGCCATAACTTGAGTTCTACATATCCAATCATGGACTTCTAGTACTCTATGAAAAGCTAAGAGAATAAGGAACAGAATTCATGTTGACCAAAAGTTCATAGGAATCATCCTTCAAGGGAAAAAGTGTCATGCAAGTTGGGTAACTTTCAAGCTCCAAATTCACATGCCTCAGATGACTTGTAACTTGTCTGGCTCATAACTTGAGTTCTATAAACCCTATCAAGGACTTCTAGTACTCAAATTAAAGCTAAGAGCATGATATACAACAATCATGTTGGGTTCAGGATGACATGAAGATCATATCTTGAGTTAAATGGCCTGGAAGTCAGGGGTCAAGCTAGGGGATTTTACACTGTCAAGCCTTAGAAACCCTAGCCTGAAACTTCTCAAACTCTTCAATCATGATGAGTTAACCTTGGAATCATCCTTAGAACATATCAATGTATCAATCCATGATCCCATGGCTCTTGAATTAAGTCTCAACCTTCTTTAAATCCTCAGTTGACTTAGGGTTGACCCAGTCAAACCCTAATTGCACCAATCATGGCTGAGGCTTCTTATTCTTGCACAATGACCTGTCTAGGCCTCAAAGTAATCCTCAACACTTCTCATGAGCTCTCTCAAGACCTCAAGTCCATCTTCATGGCTTCAGAATCATCAGATGGCTTTCCACAACTCTCAAGTTAGGAGGCCTACACACTTGGCTTCAATCCCTCTCTCTGAGGATCTTTTAACCTCTCTGACAAGGATATCAACCCTTGAACACTTGAATAAACTTCTTAGCTAGCTTCCCAGTCTTATGTAGCTCTGAATTGGTAATCATAACTCTTGATCTCCTATATACATGTCAATGAAATCCAAATGATAATGCTAATGTGAATGAAATGAAACATAAGCTAGGTAAAGAAATGTTGGGAAAATTTTGGGGTGCAACAACTGCCCCTATTCAAACGGCTTGGACCTGACTGGGTGAGAAGAAAACGGCTCTCAGACAATCAAGGTAGAAGACGGTTGAATACCAATAAACCCGGAAATTTGCCAAATGCACAAGCACACGGTACTCTGAACCTCCTTCAGGAAACTAGCTGAAGAAATACTAAACCCTAAACCCTAAACCCTAAATCTTCGGAAACTGAAATAATAGTTGCACGGAAACTAGTTGAAGAAATACTAATCTGAACCTCCTTCAAGATGATTCTATGATTTATCTGATATCATTGCATCCTCAAATCATCGAGGGATCACTGGTTACACGGTAATTGACGATCTGGCGACCGCACAGGTAAATGATACTCTGATTGGTAGGAACATCTTCAAAACTGAGCATGACAGTTGCACGGCAACTCTGTTGGGGAATTGGTCACACGATAACTGAAAATTTGCCAACCACACCAATAAACGATACTTTGGTGGGTAGGACAATCTTTGAAGTCTAAAATGGCGGTTGCACGGCAACGGGCTCCAATCTCCGTCAGGATGATCGTCATATTTCACTGCAGCTTTTTCCTCAAGTCATCAAGGGGCTCACTGGTTACACGGTAACTGGTGACACATAGCTAATATTGCCGTCAGGAATTCTGCGACACTGCGGCAAAAGAATTCCTCGGGACTCATCAGGTCATTAGGAACTTTTTAACCATCAAGTTAATTATGTCGTCGAGCATTCAAAGAAATTTTCGGGCGTCAGCCGGACTTCGTCAGTAAGTACGGGATAGAATCCTAGGTCAATCATGAACCCAATTGGGATATCCAAACTTCTGCCATCAGGCACTCCGCATCAGCTAAGAGAACTGCTTCGACGTCGCAGTTGGAATTCATCAGTAAGTCTTGGTAGTTTGGCACTACTGCCGGACTTCAATCATTAAGTCTTCAAGGAAACTTCAACTTCTCTAGTTTAAAACCTGGTGGGGATGACATATCTCCACTGGGGATCAGGGAGAACTATCAAGTAACTCTGCTTCAGGGCTCCAGAAATCATTCTGGATAAATCAACTCTGCTGAGGACTTTAAGAATCATCTTGGACAAATAACTCCACCGGGGACTTCAAGACTCATCCTGAACCAATAACTCTGCTGGAGATTTCAGGAATCATCCTGAGCAAACACTCTGTCGGGGACTTCAAGCATCAATTTGAGCAACCAACTCTAGCGACTTCACTGGGGATTTCAGGAATCATCTTGAGCAAACCATTTTGCTGGGGAATTTAAGAATCATCTTGAGCAAACCATTTCGCTGGGGAATTCAAGAATCATCTTGAGCAAACCATTCCGCTAGGGAATTCAAGAATCATCTTGAGCAAAACATTTCGCTGGGGAACACCTGCAAAACAAGAACGGTAACGACCTAGCTCATGTTTCATATGCATATGTTTAACAATGGCGCAATGCTCCACACGGTAGAAATGCTACGCATTTAGGGTAAATGCTATGCAATCATGAAAAATGCTACGACCCCGTCAGCAAAATAAATGCTGAAGGGAACAACCTCCTGTCAAGGAGAAAGAACCACTCTGGTGGAAGAAGGAATCATCCTGCCGAGGAGAAGAAGTCACACCAATCTCAATTGGTTTAAACCTGGGGATACGAACTCCAGACGACTGCTGCAGGGGAACAGAGTTCTACGAGAACCTGGACCTGCTCATCTAGGTATACGAACTACAACTGCTGAGGAAAGCAATGGCGATCGCAGAAATAAACTGCGCAGCCTTCGCAGCTAAAAACTTTCCTGGAGATAACGACTCCGATGGGGAAATACAACATCAGCTATTTAGTACTCTCTACTAGGGAAAACCAATCATGGCCTGGACGGCTTCCAAGAACTCGGCTCTCTTGGGGAACCGCAAACTCGGCTGAGAATAGGCAACTAGACACTGGAATCACTCCTACTTGTCGGGGAGAGTACAACTCTTTGGTGAATTTCAATTCTACTAGAGACTTCAGTCTGAGCTATCGAGGGCTGAACACTTGTGAATAGTTTGCTACGAGAAAACCACACATTGACTCAGTGCTAGGGATGAACATATACTTCGGCGCATGACTCAGCTGGGGAGATGATGATCCTTCCTCAGATACGTCTGGTTGGGGAGAATCTACTCTTCTTGGGTAGACATATCAATGCTCTTGGTCCCATATTCAGACTCCGTGGGGAAATGCCGCTAAACTCGCTGGGGAAGAAGGAATCATCCTGCTTGGAAAACATCCGGCGTGCTGCCTGGAGTGTGCCGTTCCTGTAACAACATGAATAAACAGACAAGATACCCTTCACAAAGGGACCTATCAAGGTTATCATCCTGCGACAATGTTCAAGTAATTCAATGTTTCAGCAATTATCGGCCTAGGCCAGCAAGTTTATGTATGCGCATTTTATAAAAAACATCGAGCGTTTTTCGCAAATAAAACAGATAAAAGCTAAACAAACAAACAGAATTGCTGAATAGTATATGTTTTATTGATAACAAACCCCTGAATGGGCAAAAATGTTTTACAACAGAGGCAAGCTCCTGAAATGAGGAAGCTGCGCAAGCATAATAACATAAATATACATCAGTATATACACAAATGTCGGCAATATAGTATAGACGAGCACCATGAGTTGATCCCTCTATGACCCACTCGACTTCGATACTTCTCCGACGCTTCAGCTTCAGAAGAGATTGATTCAGATGAATGGCCCTCAGGTCTTCTAAACCACTAAACAATGAAAGTCCATACGCGGAACGCAGTCATTTGCTTTTCAAATCCCTAACTTTTGCCTGAACCGCCCTTTCGGGTTTTCGATTCACCGGGATAGCCTTTTTTGCCAAAGTCGCCCTTCCAGGTTTTCGACTTCACGGGTGTACATTTTTCATTTATATCCCTAATTTTTGCCCGAACCTTTTTCCTTTTTTATGGTTCGCCGGGATGCCCCATTTTTGCCTGGATATTCTTTTTCTTTCCAGCGGGTCTTTTTTAAGCAAAGTATTTTTTAACTGCGTCCGCATTCACAGGGGATGCAAAATCTTCGCCATCCATCGTGGATAACAACAAGGCTCCTCCCGAGAACACCTTGCTGACAACGTACGGACCTTCGTAATTGGGAGTCCACTTGCCCCTGTGATCGGAGTATGGAGGAAGAATCTTCTTCAGGACGAGATCACCCGTCTGTAAGCTTCTAGGACGCACCTTCTTATCATAAGCTTTCTTCATTCGGCTCTGGTACAGACGACCGTATGCAATCGATGCTAATCTCTTCTCATCCATCAGGCTGAGTTGGTTCATTTGGTTCTTAATCCATTCTGCCTCATCGAGTTTCACGTCAACCAAAACTCGTAAAGAAGGAATCTCAACTTCTAATGGTAAGACAGCCTCCATACCGTGCACTAGTGAGAAAGGAGTTGCCCCGGTTGATGTGCGCACTGTCGTACGATAACCGTGCAGTGCAAATGGCAACATCTCATGCCAATCTTTATAGGTAACAACCATCTTTTGAACTATCTTTTTAATGTTTTTGTTGGCTGCTTCAACCGCGCCATTCATCTTCGGCCAGTAAGGAGATGAGTTGTGATGTTCAATCTTGAAGCTCTGGCATAACTCCTTCATCATCTTGTTATTCAGATTCGAACCATTATCGATAATGATCCGCTCAGGAATTCCGTATCGACAGATAATGTCCTTCTTTATGAATCTAGCCACCACCTGCTTGGTCACGTTAGCATACGAGGCTGCCTCCACCAACTTGGTGAAGTAGTCGATGGCTACCAAAATGAAGCGATGACCGTTAGATGCAGTGGGCTCGATCTTGCCTATCATGTCGATTCCCCACATGGAGAACGGCCACAGGGAGGACATGACATTCAACGGGCACGGCGGCACATGAATTTTATCAGCATAAATCTGGCATTTATGACATCTCTTCGCGAATTTAAAGCAATCCGACTCCATCGTCAGCCAGTAATATCCTGCTCTCAGGATCTTTCTCATCATAGCATGCCTGCCGGCGTGCGTACCAAATGTGCCTTCATGGACTTCTTCCATGAGTAAACTCGCTTCTTTCTCATCTACACATCTGAGTAGCACGAGATCATGGTTTCTCTTATACAGAACTCCATCAGGATTGAGATAGAAATTCCCATACAGCCTCCTCAGAGTCTTCTTATCCTGGGTTGACGCTCCCGCAAGATACTCCTTAGTCATAAGGAAGGTCTGGATATCATGGAACCATGGCTTGCTGTCAGAGGCTTCCTCAATTGCAAAAACGAACGCAGGTCTATCAAGACGAGAAAGGATAAATCTTGGAGCTTCATTTCAAAAATTGCCTTTATACATTGAAGCCAACGTGGCTAAGGCATCAGCCATCTGATTTTCAGCTCTGGGCACATGATGGAGTTCCACTCGGTCGAAGAATGGAAGTAGCCTTCTGGCGTAATTCATGTATGGAACCAAATTCGATTGACGAGTCTCCCATTCCCCTTTAATCTGGTTAACCACAAGTGTCGAGTCACCATATACATCTAGGTTTTTGATTCTCAAATCAATAGCTTCTTCTAAACCCATGATGCATGCTTCGTATTCTGCTTCGTTATTGGTGACCGAAAATGTCAATCTAGCAGTGAACGGGATGTGGGATCCATGAGGAGTTGTAATGATTTCCCCAATGCCACTTCTGTAAGAATTAACCGCCCCGTCAAATATCAATTTCCACTGGGATTTCCTGTCTGGACCCTCGTCGGGCAACGGTTCATCACAATCTTTCACTTTGAGAAACATGATATCCTCATTAGGGAATTCAAATCTCATCGGCTGATAATCTTCGATCGGCTGCTCGGCAAGGTATTCAGACAATACGCTCCCCTTGATGGCCTTCTGGGAAACATACTGAACGTCATATTCCGTCAACACCATTTGCCATCTGGCAATTCGGCCCGAAAGCGCTTGCTTCTCGAAGACGTACTTGATCGGATCCATCTTCGAAATTAGCATGGTTGTGTGGTTGAGCATATACTGTCGTAAATGTTTGGCAGCCCACGCGAGTGCGCAACACCTTTTCTCCAGCATTGAGTAACGCGATTCACAATCTATGAACTTTTTACTCAAGTAATAAATGACATGCTCCTTTCTGCCAGTCTCGTCGTGCTGACCGAGAACATACCCCATACTATTCTCAAGAACTGTCAAGTACATGATTAAGGCTCTTCCAGCCACTGGGGGTATCAAGATTGGAGGTTCCTACAGATACTGTTTTATCTTGTCGAATACCTTCTGGCAATCCTCGTTCCAAATAATCGCCTGATCTTTTTTCAGTAGTTTGAACATCGGTTCACATGTGGCCGTGAGCTGAGATATAAACCTTGCAATGTAGTTTATTCTGCCCAGGAACCCACGAACTTCTTTTTCAGTTTTTGGCGCTGGCATATCTTGTATTGCTTTTATCTTCGCATGATCAACCTCAATGCCTTTTTCACTCACGATAAACCCCAGTAGTTTTCCAGACCGTACTCCGAAAGTACACTTGTTAGGATTCATCCTCAACCTGAACTTCCTAAGCCTCTCAAAAAGCTTCAGCAAGTTGACCAGATGTCCCTCCTCCGTTTGGGACTTCGCAATCATGTCATCAACATAGACTTCAATCTCATGGTGAATCATGTCATGAAACAAAGTGACCATTGCTCGTTGGTAAGTGGCCCCTGCATTCTTCAGACCGAAAGGCATTACCTTGTAGCAAAACGTTCCCCAAGGTGTAATAAACGTAGTTTTCTCCATGTCCTCCGGCGCCATCTTGATCTGATTATAGCCGGAGAAGCCATCCATGAACGAAAACACGGAGAACTGAGTTGTATTGTCGACCAACACATCAATATGAGGGAGCGGGAAATCATCTTTAGGGCTCGCCCTATTCAAATCCCGATAATCGACGCACATCCGCACCTTACCGTCCTTCTTCGGTACAGGTACTATGTTGGCGACCCATGGAGGGTAAGTAGTAACCGCTAAGAAGCCAGCATCGAGCTTCTTTTGCACTTCTTCTTTGATCTTAACGGCCATATCTGGTCATGACCTTCTAAGCTTCTGCTTAACGGGAGGACAATCTTCTCGCAATGGCAAGTGATGGACCACGATGTCAGTATCAAGTCCGGGCATATCTTCGTATGACCAAGCAAAGATGTCACTGTACTCTCGAAGCATCTCGACCAATCTCTACTTGACATCACTATGCAATGCAGCTCCTATCCTGACATTCCTGACAAGTTCTTCAGAACCCAGATTCACAATCTCAATCTCTTCCTCGTGAGGCAGAATGATTTTCTCTTCTTGTTTAAACAAACGGGCCAACTCTTCGGAAAGGTCTTCGGCTTCATCAATCTCTTCTTCTGCTTGATAGATCGGGTAATCGAAGTCGAAGTGAGTCATAGAAGGTCCAGAGTCGATGTCATCTGTGATGTGAATCCTGAAATAACAAGGGTTAAGCTTAAAACAAGGATATGCAGGTTAGCACAAACCATATTTCCATTTTATTGTTTTTCAAAACAAAAAATAAAACAGGAATAACAGTGATCACACCATTTGAACGCAAAGAAAAACGCCCTTTGATTTATTGATAAATTGTATGTACATAACCAAACAAGGCCCTGACAATAAAACCATTATGCTCCGGGTAGGACATAGGGTTGTACAATAATTGGAGAAAGTAAATCATTACTCTTTGCCTGTCACTTGGATGATATCCCTGATGGACCAGTTGTTGAGGCTCTGGCCTGGCTTGCTTGGCCGAATCCAGGAATCCAGGTCGCAATCGCTGTCTTCGCCGTCTTCAGACACTGCGTTGACATTCTCGAATATCACCACACCGCTTGTAAACTGGATCGGCCCTTTGACGCGCGACACACTGTGAGAGGAGGAAACATCAGCAGCGGGAGAGTACCCTAACCCAAACTTGTCCTGTTTGTTAGGTATTTCCAGAACTTGCCCCCAGCCTGGGGCAGGGCCAACTTGAACAACATCCCAAGCTTCCTTGAAGGAAGAGAGAATCATCTCCGGTTTCTCAGTCATCACTGGAGTCACGTCTTTGACCTTAACAACTTCGAATGCCTGACACAGAGTTTTGTGGATCTCGCCATCCACCTCAACATATTTGAAAGACGACAAATGGCTCACCATTATGTCTTCTTCGCCATAGACAGTTACAATGCTGCCCCCCACAGCATACTTCAGCTTCTAGTGCAATGTGGAGGTCACTGCACCAGCAGAATGGATCCATGGCCGGCCTAACAGACAACTATAGGCTGGCATGATATCCATGATGTAGAAGACTGCGTCGAAAGTTTCCGGCCCAACTTGGATTGGCAGAGTTACCTCTCCAAAGAGATGACGCTTGGTTCCATCGAAAGCTTTCACAACCAGATCACTGGGTGTGCAAATCAATCCTCTCGTATCCAGCTTCATTAGTGCCTTCTTCAGGAGAACATTGAGAGATGATCCAGTGTCCACTAACACATGGGACATAACTGTTCCCCTACACTCTATCGAGATATGCAGGGCGCTGTTGTGGTTTCTTCCCTTCGGCGTCAGCTCTAGGTCAGTGAACCCTAACCCGTTCCCAACGTTCACATGGGCTACCACCCCCTCCAGCTGGTTGACCGAGATCTCCTGCGGCACATACGCTGCATTCAGAACCTTTAACAGCGCGTTACGATGTGCCTCAGAACACAACAACAAGTTTAGAATAGAGATTTTCGACGGTGTTTGATGAAGATGATCAACGATCTTGTAATCACTCCTCTTGATCAACCTCATGAACTCTTCAGCGTCCTTTACAAGTAAGTTCTTCTCTACCCCACGAGGGGTTTCCTCAAGGACCTTACTCTTTCCTTTATCAACTTTCTCATCTTTGTCAGTTTTATCAGCCACAACCTCAGGTGGAGCAAATACTCTTCCGCTACGTGTGATCCCGCCGGTTCCCACTAGGTTATCCAAATACTGCTCAGATGGCTCCAATTCCAATTTATGTCCGTTACAGTAGACGTCTGCCCCATAATTCCATGGAACAGCATTGGTGCTTTTAAAAGGTATCGGCCCAGCCTTTGTGATGGTAATTGTGGGTGGCCTGGACGCAGAAATGGTTATTGTCTTGCGAGGGATGGTGATAGTGGCAACTTCATCATCCTGTTTCAACATTACTTCTCCAGACCTGTATTCAACCCTCCAGCTAAACTGCAAGATTCCTTCGGTCATCATACTCTGAACCCCTGCTATTAGCTGCTCACAACTGTCTGAACGAATCGCACAACCCATACACAATTCTCCACAGCCCGAAAAGATGCCTCTCTTCATCAACTTGGCTTTAACGAAGCTAAGCCGTGTCCTCAGGTCCTTGACATCAGTCAATAAATCTGAGTCTTCTTCTTCACTAATGGCATTCATCCCATCTCCCCCATGGTTCGGCATAGGGTTCTTTGTGACGTTCAGCACATTATCCGAGAAATTGATGATTTTAGCGTCGACCATATCTTGTACCTTGTGCTTGAATGCCTTACAATTTTCTATCGTGTGGCCAGGTGCCACCGAGTGAAAATCACATCTTGCATTCGCATCATAACCCCGAGGAGGTGTCCCTGTCAAGGGAGCCAGGGTTCTCTTCTGCACTAGCTGTAACTGAAGCAAAGTTTGTAGGAGTTGAGCATATGACATGGGCGGTGTCTCAAGATGACGGTTTTCCAGAGGTGCTTTCTTTTGGTACCTTCTGTACCCTTGCTGATTTTGCTACTGCTGCTGCTGGGGTTGCTGGACAGCAGGGATGGTTATGCTAGCAACCTGCTGGCGCTGGCCTTTACCTTTCCTCCGAGCGTTAGACACTGCGCTCGTCTCTCCTTCACGCGTTTTGCTACTGTATGGTTTCTTTCCTCCTCCAACTGAGGATAGATCAACGCCCTAAATTTTTCCCAGTTTGATCCCATTTTCAACATGCTCGCCAGTAATGATGAGATCGGAGAAAATCCCTGACATACCACTGACCAGTTTCTCGTAATAGACCCCCGGAAGAGTGGCTACAAACATCTCAACAAGCTCTCGTTCAACCATCGGCGGCTGAACTCTAGCTGCTAATTCACACCATCTTTGGGCGTACTCTTTGAACCCCTCATTGTTCTTCTGAGACAAGTTCTGCAGTTGAACCCGATTAGAAGCCAAATCATTGTTATACTGATAATGGTGTACAAAGGCCTCAGCAAGCTCTTTCCATGTACGTACACTAGTGGGTTCCAAACCCATATACCATTCCAAGGATGGGCCGGACATGCTGTCCTGGAAGAAGTGCATCAGCAACTTCTCATCTTCAGAGTGAGCGAACATCTTTCGGTAGTATGACCTTAGATGGACACGAGGGCAAGTGGTGCCCTTGTATTTCTCAAAGTCGGGTACTTTAAATTTGGGAGGCACCTTGAAATCAGAAATCAATCCCAATTTAGTCATGTCAACACCCAAAGTATTCAAGTTCTCGAAGCTCTTCATTTTGTCCTCAAGTGCTTTAAACCTCAGACGGGCTTCAGCATTCAATTCGCCCTCAACTCCCTTCTGTGAGAACAAGTCTTCTTGGTGATCCTCTAGCCATGGCTAATTGCCATTGCCATCCGCAAACCCAGCATTCTCAATACCATACAGATTCCCAGCACCAACATTCCCTGCATTGCCAGTTCCTCCAGTGTTGCCACGGCCTATCCCAGCATTGCCATTGGCTGCAAAGTTACCGTTACCGACGCCAGTCGTATTTCCATTAAGCCCGATGTTAGTGACCACATTGCCGTTACCACTTCCACTCCCTCCAGTCACAAGGATGCCATTCTGCGGGGTCTCAACAAGTGGAGGGATTGGAGTGCTCCCACCATGAAGCACACTGTTGTTGTCAACCCTTGATATCAGAGGCTGGACCAGAGTCCTAAGCTGGTCTTGGCCGTTAGCAACCACTTGCATGAACTCCATGAAGCGGTCCATCCTGTCTCGGAGTTCCTGGATGTCTGTCTGCACTTGTTCCATTGCTCTAGATTGATTCGCCCTGGTCGAGTATCGGTGGATCGGTCTTCGGTCAATCCTGAAACAACCTGCACACACAAAGGGTTAGAAAAAATGGCCAGGTACTTGTCATGCAAATGCAAACACGTATCCATGCATTAGGAGGAAGTCCCCCTCGATTCTAGCTTCCAAGACAAATAAAGTCTATCGTCCAATCATGGAAAGAAAACCCTCATATATATATCAAAGAAAACCCACGAGGGTAGCGTATAATAGCAACTGAATACAACCGAAGCGACAATCGTGATCCCAACCAACAGGCTTGGTGGTGATCAACATATCAATGCATAAAATGTACAAAGAAATACAAAGAAATCAGGTGCCGCCACGGGTACGAAAATCCTCTAGTAGCTTCTTCGTATCGGGATGATAAGGCCGGGTGAGCAGGCCCTGGATCAGCAGATCTTTCTGCCTAATGGACTCTAAGAGGTTCTCGGCAACGCTCCTAGAAACACCTTCTTCAGAACGGTTCTCCACCCTACTCCTCTTAGCATCAGCCTGGAGTTGGCAATCCATCAGGTTCGCCTTGGTCTGAATCAACTTATTCTGGACATTTCGTTGCAGCGAGGCTTCAGCCTCTATCTTCTTGTCTTTGACTTCCATCTGAGCTTCTAACTGGGCTATCTGTTGCTTCAGCTTTTCTTCCCGCTCCTTGTGGCTAGTCAAAGTGTTGTTCCACAACTTCTCGTACTGGGTCAACTTCCAGTACGCCTTTTCCAGCTCCTGCTTCTTGGTGGTCAACACCCCATGCACTTCCTTCAAGTCCAACCCGAGACGTTCCCTGGAATCAGTCTCTTTGGTCAAATTAGCGCCCAGGTGGTTGATCAACTTTGTCTGCTTCTTGCAGGTGTAGACGGCTTCGCTCTTTTCTCTTCGGAGTTGAGCGATATCGTTTTGCAGCTCTTCGTTGGCTTTGACTAGCTCTGCATTCTTGGCTTGAAGCTGCTCATACTTCTGGATTTCGACCATGGTAGGCTCTGGAGGACAGTCCTGCTTGACAGGGAGAAAAGGCATCAGCCCTTTCTCTGCTCTGCTATGAATCCAGTCCACGTAAGGAGGGTAAGCCTGATTATTGCTCTTCCCCAACGAAGTCTTTCCCTTGCAGTGGATGTTATTCCAAGCATGCTCGAATCTGACCAGATCATCTCCTTCTAATGCACCAGTGAGGAACATAGATTCTTGTACCTCTTCGTCTTTAGGAGGGCCCCTCAAGGCGTACCTGAATTGCCTGATGGCGATAGACGGATTATAGTTGATACAACCCTTCCTACCCACAAGAGGGACATTAGGAAAGTTCCCACAGCTGTAAATAATTTCTCTCCCCAGGCGATCTCTATCGATCCAATCAATGTCCTCGGCAGACAAGCTCATCAGACGCTCAGACCACTCTTTCATCTCTGCAGTCTTTATAAAAGGACCATCCTTGGGTAGATGAGTGACAAACCATCTGTAGAATAGTGAAGCACAATAGGATACACTTTTACCTCTTCTATTCTCGTTCTTGTAGTGTATCAAATGGTACACGTCTCCGAGCAGGGTAGGGATGGGGTTCTTTGAGACGAAGATACGAAGGGCATCCACATCCACAAAATTTGGAATATTGGGGAACAACATGATACCGTATATGCACAGCGCCAAAATAGCTTTGAATACCACCCAACATTCCTTCTTGGCGAAGTGTCAGGCTCTCTCAGCTAGAAAAGGTAAAGGGAAACCCCAAGCTCCATTTCTCTTGACGGTCTTTCCTTTCAACTCAGAAACATCAATATGTAGAGTTGTAGCAATCTTAGCCAGATCTGGCTCCTGATCGATAGGCTAAAAGGGTACCTGAGCAAGAATGGGTATCTCCAATATGACTGAGAACTCTTCTAGAGTAGGGGCCAACACATAGCTTGGAAATGTGAAGCCACGCAACGGTGGATCATAAAACTGAAGCAGAGTCTGGAGTCTGTTCAATTCATACACAGATGGCTTGCACACAACACTGAGTAGCTTCCCATAGGTTCCTCTGAAGTCTCTCATCGCCTCCTTACCAGGAAAAGAAATCAAACTCCTCAGAGTAGTAATGTCTGGAGTAGGGAATTTGTAGGCCAAAGTTCTTCTCACATTGGGCTCCATGATGGACACAGAAAGGACAAGATTGCTAGAATCGAGAGGGGACTGCACACCTGCAACATAGATACGTGTTAGATGCAATTCAATATGAAAATGTAAATGCGAATGCAAAATGCGGCAGGAGATCAAGGGTGCCGTGCTGCACTGTGTTGTGCTGTGAAGTGGCAAGTTATAATTTTGCTTTAGCAAGAAAATACCACAGTAAAGGACTACTGAAACCCACAATACTGATTCACTGTCAAGAAAACCAGGTTGTCTGAAGGTTACGGTTTCCTGCAATAACCCGACCCTGCTCACAGGTATGGAACTAATCACGGAAAAGGTACGACATCCTATGCATTCATCAGCGTCACAGACTTTCAAGAAACGATGATACGATACCCAGAAGGTGTGGCATCATTATCTCTTGAAGTGGCCTCACTCAGTTGAATCACACGTGATCGGTTCCCAGAGTCGATAATCCTTAGATCTGAAATCCTTTCGACGGCCCACTGGGCTGGAAATGGAAATCATCTCAGAGAATCTCGTTTGAGTGCAGATTGCGTGGGAACTAGTGCATGCCTAACATGCAGGTTCACCACTAATCTACTCTAATGCTATGTAGCTCTCAAGCCTGGGTCTGGCTTATCACTCATCAGAGCCCCTCCCACAACAACACAGATAATCATATCATACTGAAAATAAAATGCGGAAAGTAAAAAATGCGATAAATAAACACAACCCAACAGGTAAACACGCAAGCGCTAGGATTGACTCGTGCAGGGAACCGTTGGAGTCCCCAGCAGAGTCACCAGCTGTCGCTACTGCGAAAATAAGGTGCCTGCAAAACAGAAGAGTCGCCACCTTTCGTTATTTATCCCTCAAAACGGGAAAGGAAACGATCGGAAAAACCTGACGAAAAGGTATAAGACAAGGTCATCGCAACCAATGTCTGGATTTGGGATTCGGTTACGCAAGGGGAAGGTATTAGCACCCCTCACGTCCATCGTACTCGATGGGATCCACGCTTGTTGTGTTTATCTGACGGGTTTATTTACTACCTACCTATCAAGGCCGGTCTGAAAAGAAAAGAAAATGACTCGGCAAAGCGTCGCGCTTTATGCCTATGTATTCTCATCAGAGAATGAGAAATCAGAGTCAACGTAGTTCGGCTAACTACGGGTTACGGGGAAGGTGGCTCGCCAATACATTAGTATTGTGCCTACGTACTCTCAACAGGCTTGAGAGATCAGAGCTTACGTAGTTCGAGATAATACGGATTATGGGAATTCAGATTCATCTATTTTTCGAGTAGGATTAACAAACAGTTCCAGCAGTTTGGTGTACACAACTCGACCCTTGGAGACTTAGGCATTACCGTTTGCAGTAGAACTGGGAGGTAACGACACTCTTTTCTTCAGAAAAAGCTTCCTTTGAATTATGGGCCCACGGGGCAAAAGGTTTGAAGTTGTTTTCTGTCTTTTACGGAAGAACTATTTTTTTATGGTTGTCTGTAGTTTGTACAACACTAGAGACTATGACTTAGGATCGAATGTGTCGCATTCGTCCAAAGGACATATACTATAAACTCTAGATGATTGAGAGGAGACCGCTCAATCATCATTTCCCAAGTAGCTTAAGGCTCGTAACGCGCTTGTACTAACTTGCCTTTATTATGTTTTTTTACTGTTGTTTTGAGATGAGAAGAGAACGACTCTATGGGGAGACTATCAAGTCCTAATGTTGTCACACCAAGGATTCATCCTATGGTTGAGGTTCGAAACAGGGAACTCCTAGAAGTTATCATGCATAGGTTTCAACCTAAAGTTCTAATCATCACTTCCTTATCAAAGGAAGTGAGATTCCTAGGGGATCATGCCAATGGTATACAGAAACAGATAAAGCATCAGCTTAAACATTAAACAGATATACAGTAAAGATGCATATGCAATGCAACAATACAATCAGAG
Source organism: Lathyrus sativus (assembly GCA_963859935.3). Classification (NCBI taxonomy): domain Eukaryota; kingdom Viridiplantae; phylum Streptophyta; class Magnoliopsida; order Fabales; family Fabaceae; genus Lathyrus; species Lathyrus sativus. The sequence continues at coordinate 266,079,815 of OZ012740.1, forward strand.
GGAGACCCACTCAACCTCTTAGCAATCAAGCAAAAGAAAAACAGACAAAACAGACAAGCATAGGGAGCTCACTCAACCTCTATTATGCTAATACGTCAATTAGAAAAAGAAAAACAACACACAAGCAAGGGGAGGATCACCTCAACCCTTAATGCAAGCAAGCAGAGGGAGACTCACTCAACCTCTAAGCAGTCATGCTCCTAGCTTAAACTATTCTAATCATGCACTATCCTAATGCAACAAGCAATTCAATCAATCAATGAGGAGAAGGACTTATGACAAAGAATGGATTCAATCTAAAAGTAATCATACAAGCTTCTAACCTAAAGAAAGAAATCGGGTGTTGGGAGGCCAGAGTAAGGTGCACAGGAACTTATCCCAGACACTCAACCAACTAAGAGATTTTGGGGGACCCTAGGGGTTTGGCTCCTTCAAGAGATGTGCAACATTCCCCCCACAGGAGGGACTATGCTACCTCAAGAAGTTTCCTAAGAAGAAATGAATGAGAAAATTTTAGGAGAATGGAGATGAGAAGCAAGGTAAGTTCCACAGGAACTTACCACAGACACTCAACCAACTCCATTTCCTTTATAGAGAGGGAGCTTTCATGGACTCAACCCCTTTATGATAGTGCAATGTATTCCTCCACAGGAGAAAACATTACTCACAAGGGAGATTCCAATCAAGCAAGGAAAAATTGAAGAGGAAACTACCCCTATAGGATGAATCATCCACCTATTTAAGCTTCTAAAGAAACCACAAATGATACCTTCTAAGGACATCTATCCTAAAGGTTCAAGGGTTCTAAAAGGAGGCTTCTATCTACTTACCAATCTATCAAGAAAGGAAAGGGGACCTAGAATCATCTAGAGGTCATTTACAAGCCTAATACATACACTTAACCTAGTTAGGATCATCTATACTAAGGCCACTTTGTAAAATGGGAACTTAATAGAAAATCATTTGTAACAATTCCAAGAAAAATACTACACTATCCTACATGTATCAACATGCTCTGGTAGAAAAACCAGGGTTTAAACCTAAGCCAAAAGGTGCAAACTAAATCTAAAACTTCAAGGGTACGCTAAAGTGATCCAATCATGAACACTCCTAAACAACTACCCTAAAACCCTATTTAAAATCATCTAATAATCATAACAAAAATTACACAACATCATCAACATGCATATAATCAGCACACAAAATCTCAAGATCAAACTCAAAAGTATGAATGAAAAATAAAATGAACAAATTCAGTACACAATTATTCCATCATTAAAACCTACCACCATAGAAAACACGACATTAATTGCAAAAGAAATGGAAAATTAAAATAAAAAACATGGCAATATTCTACATATCTCAATCTATATCCACAAATATTTTCAGGATTTATTAACAATATTCATTATTTTTTATGAATTAAACAAACATGCAATAAAACAAAAGAAATAAATAAAAATGAAATAAAAGAAATAAAGGGAGGGGGTGTAACCAGCAGGGAAAACAAGGGTAATAACGACTGGGCCCAATAAGGTGGGGGTGCAAAAAGCGTGCGCGAACTGGGCCCAGTCTGAATCTCAACTCGGAATCTTATTTCCAAAAGAAACAACGCCAGGGGGGGTGCATTGAGCAGGGGTTTTCACGTGTAAACTAAGTTGGGCCTACGAATGGGGGGTGGGGATAACATCAAGAATCCAAAGCCCAGAGTTTCTTCCATGAAACTCTGTGTTTCATTAAAAGGAAATGGAAACACGCGTGGCCATGTTTAGGATCATCAGATCAGCATACCAATTCAACTCCTACGCAAGATCTAATGGTTGTGATATAACCTGAGAATTCAAACTCAAAATGGAGGGAACATGAACGCGGTGGTACTGCCACTCTCTCACGGTGGCCGACCTAGCGTCTGTCATCTTCTACCTCACGACGGGAAGAATACCAGATATACAACCTTGATGACAACTAAAATTCTTTACATCAGTCCACTCGTCTCTCTCCCTAGGTTCTTAATCTAACCTTCGTTTTCATTTTTAACCAAGATTCAAAGAGATACACGAATCACAACTTGGATCACCATAACCTAAACTTCCACGATTCAACCTAAAAACTATACAGAATCCATCTATGTCTTAATCCTAACTTAACCACATGAATCTAAGATGCTAAACGTGTGTAAATTAAGAGCAAATTTGATAAGTAAGAACCTGAGTTTGAGCTTCGAGCAAGGTAGCTTTCAGGCCTCAATTCCTCTCCAAAGAGTACAGATCACTTCAGCGAATGATGATGAACACTTCTTGCAATCCAATTTCTGCTAAAACTCTCCAAATCTTCAAATCCGAAAATCAAGTTCCAAGCTCTTTCACAAACTAGCTCCAACTGATTCTTAACAGAATTTGCCACTAGAACCTTCTGAGAATGATCTAAATCCAATTTATATTCAGTTTAACACCTTTGGAGGCCCAAACAAAGCCCAATTTGTGATTTTCCCTTTTCAATTTTCTTCCAAAATTTCAATGATGGTGTGCATGATTTGGCATTGCTCTCACTTCAAATTCATTCCAATTCACTTTCCTGACAGTTGTGGAGTATAATTGGATAGTTTTCCCTCCTTGATTTCAACCAAAGGGATGTATTTGATTTGTTACTTCATCATGAAGTAATACTCCAAATGGCCATGTTATGAACTTCAATTCAAAAATGTAATAATGCCAAATTATTTAGAATGTCAATTCCAATCAAAATGAGCACAAATTTGGGTTGAAAACATTCCATTACCAATTGTTTTGAATTTTTATATTTTAATTCATTAAAATGGTCCTTTTTGTGAAATGTCTTCAACCAATGCTTATTGCAATCCATATCAATGGACTATTGATACATGGCTAAGCTAAAAACATCATTTTGAGCAACTTTCATGTTGAACAAAACTCCATTTGAAGCATGCAAGATAGTGAAATTGACCTATAATTCAAAATGACATGTAATGCCCAAATACCCAAAATACCCTTGACTTGGCAAAGCCATAACTTGAGTTCTAAAAATACAATCATGGACTTCTAGTACTCTATGGAAAGATAAGAGAATAAGTAACAACATTCAAGTTGACCAAAAGGTCATAGGAATCATCCTTCGAGGGAAAAAGTGTCATGCAAGTTGGGTAACTTTCAAGCTCCAAATTCACATGCCTCAGATGACTTGTAACTTGTCTGGCTCATAACTTGAGTTATATAAACCCTATCAAGGACTTCTAGTACTCAAATTAAATCTACGATCATGATCTACAACAATCATGTTGGGGTCCAGATGAGATGAAGATCATATCTTGAGTTCAATGGCCTGGAAGTCAGGGGTCAAGCTAGGAGATTTTACACTATCAAGCCTTAGAAACCTTAGCCTGAAAATTCTCAAACTCTTCAATCATGATGAGTTAAACTTGGAATCATCCTTAGAACATCTCAATGTATAAATCCATGATCCCATGGTTCTTTAATTAAGTCTCAACCTTCTTTAAATCCTCAGTTGACTTAGGGTTGACCCAGTCAAACCCTAATTGCACCAATCATGGCTGAGGCTTCTTATTCTTGCACAATGACCTGTCTAGACCTCAAAGTAATCCTCAACACTTCTCATGAGCTCTCTTAAGACCTCAAGTCCATCTTCATGGCTTTAGAATCATCTGATGGCTTTCCGCAACTCTCAAGTTAGGAGACCTACACACTTGGCTTCAATCACTCTCTCTGAGGATCTTTTAACCTCTCTAACAAGGATATCAACCCTTGAACACTTGAATAAACTTCTTATCTAGCTTCCCAGTCTTGTGTAGCTCTTAATTTGTAATCATACCTCTTGATCTTCTGCATACATGTCAATGAAATGCAAATGATAATGCTAATGTGAATGAAATGAAACATAAGGTAGGTAAAGAAATGTTGGGCAAATTTTGGGGTGCAACACTGACAAACAAAGGTCCTATGTTCAGGTTACAAGCATGAAGCTGGGGTATACCCTCCAAAAGGACATGTACTAAGGTTTTTATTGTACCTATAGAACGGGTTCTATCAAGAGTTCCCAGAGTCGTAGATAAATCCTTCGGATATTATCAATCAACATGACTACTCACGTGGGTCAAAAATATTCTCAGGATAGACTTGTCTGAGTGTAGTGTCGTGTAACAACTATTTCGGGACAACTCCCTCATAGTCTCCGCACTATGCCCTAAAAAGGCCATGTGGGGTAAGTGGGTAACTAAAGGTCCTCAGTTTCACGGACTCTTAGGTTGAAACAACTAATGAAATGCTTGACTACTCATACACCATTAATCATCTCAAGGAGGTCTCAACTGAGCTTGGTTACATCATATGTCAAACATGTTAGAACTACTCCCAACAACAAACTATTGATCATACCGCATCCTATCATATGTACACTCAAGTCCGGGTTAGGACTTGTCTCACAACTCAATATATCACCCAAGTGATCCAATGAAAACAATACAGTCATATATTCACAAATATACAGGTACAGGAAAACAAACAGAGATATAACATATAAACACACAAAGTGGGCTAAACCCTCAAATATATATGGAATCCCCAGTGAAGTCACCATTTCTGTTGCGGTGAGAATCGGATGTCAAGCTATTGATTAACTTGAATCTTAGTTCATTGAAATTCACCACTAAGCTTTGATATATCCAAAGGAAAGGTTAAAGAAAGAAAAACCTTTTGCGCAATGTAACAAAAACACTAGAGTTTCAGGGATCGGGGGTTAGTTATGCCTAGGGTAGGTATTTCACATCCTAGACATCTGTATCACTCTACAAGATCCTTTTGTGTGTGTATGCTAAGCTATCTAAGTTGTTTGCTAGGGTTATTGGGATCAAGGGTAGGGTAAAGTTCTAGGTAAAGACCTAAGGATAGTTCTAAGTTTGCTCGCAAAGATATCACATCTTATGCCTACGTATCCTCACTAGGATGGAATCAGGGCAACTGTAGTTCTCCTCACTAAGGCTGAGGAGTACTTGACTATGGTCAAGACTCCAAAAGAGGGAACAAACATAAATTTTTTTGTATAAAGTTTGATAAAAGTCTCTAGATCTAAGTTAAACACTCGAGGGGATTGACTTTGATAAAAACGAAAAGGGGAGTAAGTGGTCATGACAATGATCCTTACATAGAGTTAACAAACTCTATCTTAAAGTTCTAATTGAAGGATACTCCTAACAAGGGGTAGGTCTTTTAGACTTAAAGAAAATTCTAATGGATATGGGTTCTAACTTAACTAAGTTAAAGGACCTAATGACTTAACCAAGTCAAGGGGAGGGGTAATGAGCTATCTATGAATGTGAAGTCAATCGAGAGACCTTCCTTTGGAATAAGGGAAAAACAAGGCAACTGGATGAGAACTAACAAGTTCCATAACTTGGGAGAACTTAACAAAGTAAAGCACACATAAGCATTCATTCAAACATGATTAAGATATGAAGAGCAAAGTAATAACCAAGAAATCATTATCATGACAATATTCAAAGATCATGATGGTAACAAGCCAACAAGAGCAAGCATTAAACATGTGTAACAACAACACGTTCGTCAATGGTAAAAAAACAAAAAAACTCATGCATACAAGTTACAACTTGAATCAAACATGGTATATAGATCAAACAAAGATAAATGTAACAACATTTAATCATTTTCAAGGTATATTGATGAAAATAAAACATGGATAAGCAAGAAGAGTGACAGCAGTTCAAGCATGGGTTCAAACTTCACATAAGGGAAGGTAAACAAGATTCATAGTATCTTTCAAAGCAAGAATCAATCCTATGCATGTTATTGTTCTAACAAGACACATAAAGAAATTAGGTGAGATGGGAGGTTTTAAGGATCATGTTCAAGAGGTTACAACATCAAGAAACATACAAGGGTTCACAGAGAAGTTCCAAATCATACATTCACATTCATGCATTTGGAAGGGTTTATGCAAAGGCAGTTTTTTGGTGCGCAAGAGAGCAAGTTCAATGCTTGCAAGAAGGTTGTGATATGAGGAATTTGAGAGATTTTTCTTGGTTGCTAGATCAATCTGGTGTGGTTTGGATGTGAGGAGATTTTCATATTTATAGGCAAGGTTAGAGAGCAAGTTGTATGTGTCGTACCTCGAAAAATACGATCCTCGCGATGGACGCAGAAAAAATGTTCGAACAGATTCGCCACCGAACTTTATTCATTCCAAGGAAGGAATAGGAAAATATTGATAAAACCTTTAAAGAGATAATAACATGGTCATCGCAACTAAACTTTAAGTTCGGGAGTCGATTACGCAATGGGAAGGTATTAGCATCTTCTACGTCCGTTGTACTCAACGAGAACCTCTTGATTCGATTCAAGAGTAAAGCTAGCTAGGTTGTTTGTTTTCTTCTAAGGATTTGCTTATAGGGGGGATGAGTGGTTTTAAGATAGGGTGCTCGCCAAGGATTGGGGCCCTTGTGCCTACGTATTCCCTTGTACAAAGGGAAAGTCAGAGCATCGTAGTTCACGGGACTACGGGAAAATGAGGGAATTGTTGAATTGTGCTTGCCAAGATCATCGAAATCTTGTGCCTACGTATCTTACATTCAGAAGAGAATGAAGAATCAAGGCGTTCGTAGTTCGGACAACTACGGCTAAAAGGTTTCGAAAATGAACGAGTGTTTAGGTCGCATTCTAACTACTAAACATTGGCTTGTCTACTCGCTAGGGGAGGCTGAAGCACGAGTTTGTATGCGCGGAAGAAGGGACTAAAAAATGTTCTTGGAAATAGTGTATATGAGTTGAACGAGAGTTTAGGTCGCATTCTAACTGCTAAATGTTGGCTTGTCTGCTCGCTAGGGGAGGCTGAAGCACGAGTTCATATGCGCGGAAGAATGGATTAAACAATGTTCTTTGGGGAAGTGTTTGGGTTGGAAATCACACGAGGGCGAGGAATTTAGTGTTTGGGAAGTTTTAATCACACGGGGGCGAGAAAAGAGAATTTGGCTAGATATTTAGGGAGAATGACGACTATTCGATAAACGAGATGTCAGCCTCGCAATCAATTAATCGGGACATTATTGGAATGCTAGATCCCAATGACACCTTTTTCATTTAACTTCAAAATTTGTGTTTGATGAACGATTTAGACACATATCAAGGTTTAGATTAGATCGCACGAGGGCGAGAAACAAAGTTAGGCGGGTTGAAAATTTAGGAGGAATGACGACTATTCGATAAGCGAGACGTCGGCCTCGTAACCAATTAGTCAGGATATCATTGGAATTCTAGATCCCAACGACACCTTTTTCATTCCATTAATTATGAAATATGTTTGTTGGACAATGAATATAATTGTCCAAATAATTAGGGCACGTGTTTTGAGAAACGAAAGTTCGAATGACACGCTGCTCGATGCGTATGCCTCAATAGTTGTCACTCAAGAATTCAAGGAGTGCAAGATTCCAAGAACTCAATTCTTTCGCAATTTAGCTAGAAAAAGGATTTGAATAGATCAGTGTACTCGGATTAGGCACGCTAGGTATTCTAGAAATGTAAGATCGAAAGGATCATCCCCCAAGGTGTGCACCTTTAGAGCAATCCTTCGAGAACCCAAGAAGTGCTAGACCTCAAGAGCTCGACATTTACATTGTTTACTCGAAAAGAAAAGTTTGTTTTGAAGAAAAATACTCGAGGTGAGTTGAGGTTTGAATTTGAGTTTTAAGCGTGTGCACTAGCAAAGTGGGCTAGTCTTCTAAGTGACCAACTAGAAATAACTGATCAAATAGGTATTACTGTAAGGAAGCCCAAGATTAAGCTTTAAAATGTTGTGTATAGTGATCAAATGTTGGTGGCGAGGCTTTGAAAGCACTCGATTTATAAGGATGGAAAGTGGCTCGATAAATCGAGAATTTATTTTTTAAAATGGTTTTAAAGTATTAAAGCAATCAAGATAAATGTGATAAATTATTACATGCCTTGGGAGAGGGTTACATTTTGTTGAATGGGGATAGGAGATAATGAAACAATTAAATCATGTCCGATCAACAGAAATGAACGCAAGTGCACAAAAGCATGGTGTAAAATGAAGCGATCAAATTTTAATTAACGAAATTAGTTGACTAAAGTTTGATTAAATTATTTAATTAGGTTATTTAAAATTAATTATCCAAATTACAAATCTAATTAATCTAAATCAAAATCAAGTAAATTTAAAAAATCAAATCACAATTTAAAAGAAAATCAATATCAAGAATAATATCGACATTAAAAGTTAACCAAAAATTAACATCAAGTTAGAATCAACATCAAAACTAAAATGTAATCAAAATTTAACAAAAAATTAGAATTAAAGTTAATATCAAAATAAATTTCTAAAAAAATCTAATTAATCCAAATAAATTTAATATTTAATCCAAATTGGCATCAAACGTAAGATTATCAAAATCTCCCATACCAAAAAAACAATGCGGCAAAACCGAATCGAAACGTCCAAAAATATTGAAACTAAAAAAATACTATTTACAATATTTAATAGTGAAACGAATTCGAACTTTTAAGCATACCATAAGTTCACAAGCGACTTAAAATAGTAGACTTTACACTATTCATAACAAGTTCAATTCGAATGGTTACCCTAACACCGTAATACAACAGCAGTACAAAGTCATGATATATTCAAACATTTTTGAAGCTATAACAAAAATCTACGCAAGCAGTAACATTTACGCAAGCAACTAGTTACATTTACAACCTTCAAAATCCACAATTCTCAATAAACTATCAGCACCAACCATATAGTTTGTTTACACCAAAATATGTCTGATACATACCGTAGAATCGAGACAGAAACCGCCAGCAACATGATCCCTGTAACACTCACAAACTATGGCAGCATTTCAAAGTAAATGAATAAAGAAAAAAGAATACTTACAAAGATAGTTAGTTATGTAAACAATACTTATTCCAAGCAAAAATTATATCAATATTCCATAATATGAATAACAAAATCCAATGCTAAGAATAACCATCCGAAATTGCAACGAAAAGAGTAACGGCAAGGCAGAATGCAATCGACAACTGAAAACATAACAAAGCTAAAAAAAACTTGAAGATTACCGTCGTCTTGCCACTATATTGGCTTCTGCTGTGTTGGAAACAAGGGGAGTTTGCTGGTACCATCATGTCAACGGGAAAGTGAACTACTTCTTCTCAGCATCGGGAAGAAGAACCGTTTCTACTCAGCCTCGAGTAGAACTGAATGGAGAGTGAAAAGCGATGTTTCGAATATGTTCAACTTAATGCTTGTGATGAATCACAGATTTGCTACGAAAACGGACAGAGGAAGCTTTGTGTCATAGTAATTCACCGGAAAATTAATGGTGATGAGGAAGGGTGAGCCGAGAATTGTTGTTGAGTGAGGTTATTGGTGGTGTCGGATTTTATTGATGAAGAAGAAGAGGGTCTTCGGTGGATGGGCGTTTGAGGGATTCATTAGGTATTTGCATGGATGATGTTGAGGAAGAAAAAGAGGAATGGGTTCCGCGAAGGGGTGATGTTGATGATGGTTGAGGTTTTTCCATGAGGGATAGTGAGCTGAGGGTTTTTTTTAACTTCGCGAGGAAGAAGAGGGTTTGTGCGGGTGTTAATTGGATAACGGTGGATTGACGACAGCTTGTTGGGTTGAGGAGAGAAGCAGAACGACGGCGGAAATGATGTTTTTAGGGAAGTTTATGGTTTCGTGTTTTCGTTTTGGAAAGAAGAGGAAGGGATGGTTTTCAATTGATATGAAGGGGAAGAAGAGTGCGGCGACGACCGATTGAGAGGAAAGGAAGATGAAGATTTAGGGTTTTGGAATTTGGAGCGGCTAGGGTTTTCTGCTTATGGGAGAAGATGAACAATAATGGATCCAATTTTATACCCAATTTCTAACCCTAATTCTCAATTCTTCTCAACCGTGTTTTTTCAATTTTCATTTTTTAATTTTTTTTAATTTTTTAATTATGCTGTTTTTAATTAATAATAATTAAAACTAATATTCTAACTTAAATCCTAATTAATTAATATATTCTAATCCTAACTAATCTTATTTCTAACTTAATATTCTAAACTCAATTCTAATTGATTAATATTAAAAAAATCTAATTCTATTAACAATAAAAATTCTAATTAAAATTCTAATTTCTAATTCAATTCTAATCTAAACTAATTAATCAATTAATATTAAAACTATATTATATTAAAATATTATAAAACAAAAATAATGATAAATAAAAAATAAATAAAAAGAAAACCACGTGACACAAAAAGATGCGATATATTACCTACTATCAAACATATGATAGCCTAAGAAAAAGTAATAACCAAAATAAGCTTCCCTGATCAAAATATGATTAAGCTTCTTCTTTAACTAAACAATTCATTTAAAAATGGTAAATAAACTACCTCACGCCTCGGGTCATAAGTCACTGACTAGTCTCGATTTCTTCTTTAATCAAGTATTCCACTTGAAAAGGGTAAAATAAACCTCCCCTCGCTTCAAGGTTGTATGCCATGAATAGGTCTCAGTTTCTTCTTTGATCAAGTATTCCACTTGAAAAGGATAAAATAAACCTCCCATTACTTCAAGGTTGTATGCCATGAACGGGTCTCAGCTTCTTCTTTGAAAAGGGTAAAATAAACCTCCCCTCGCTTCAAGGTTGTATGCCATGAATGAGTCTCAGTTTCTTCTTTGAAAAGGGTAAAATAAACCTCCTCTCGCTTCAAGGTTGTATGCCATGAACGGGTCTCAGTTTCTTCTTTGAAAAGGGTAAAATAAACCTCCCCTCACTTCAAGGTTGTATGCCATAAACAAGTCTCAGTTTCTTCTTTAATCAAGTATTCCACCTAAAAAGGGTAAAATAAACCTCCCCTCGTCTCGGGTCATAAGCCACGAACGGATCTCAGTTTCTTCCTAGAAAGGTGAATACTTATGGGAGAGTATCTTCACAAGGGATTGGAATTTTACTAGAGATTTATGACTTCAACGGGGATCCATAATTTACTGGAGATTAGATAACATCGTCGGGGATCTAAAAGAGATGCAAGTCGGTTGATTTGCAAAATATGTACTCTTAAATAAAGAGAAAGATCATCTGAATCTTCATCAAACTTCTCGGAGAGATTCCATTTGATGGAAGCAAATTGAATAGTAGACTCGCTTGGGAAAACATCACTGAGGAAGAACATTATTGTAGTTTGAAGTTTTATTGAAGCAAATAAAGTCCTTGTATCATGAATTCTCAAATAAAGAGAAACACTTGTAAAGTCTTCACCAAACTTCTCTGATGGATTCTCGGAGATATGCCATTTGATGGAGGATAAGTTGATAATGTTAATAAACTCGTTGGGGATAAACAAACTTTCTTGAGGAGACTTCCATTTGTCATTCAAATAGAAAACCTGAGAACGAAACAAACTGCTCAAATAAAGAGCTACCACTTGTTGTTTGGGTATAAATTGCTGAGAAAATGTTGTAACACTACCATTGAGGAAATATTTTATCTTCAATGGTGATCCTCAAATAGATTCTTCTCGGGGGAAAAAGTGCAAAATAAATGCACGCTCAATCCAGGTTAAAAAGCCTAGAGAGACTCAAAATTGTGATTGTCAGGGACCAAAGTTCAATTCATGAAATAAATGAAGAGAAACAGTCAAGAAAGACTCTATCCATTGAGGAATGAAATCAACCGGGGTTTAACTTTATCCAAAAATGGAAAATAAAACTAAAGCAACCATATTCCACCAGAATCAAACTATCGCTACTGCGAAAAAAGGTGTCGGCAATAACAGAAGAGTCTCCATCGTTCGTTATTTATCCCAAAGAGGGAAAGGAAACGGTCAGAGAAAACCTGACGAAAACGCGAGAAGACAGGTCATCGCAACCATGTCTCGGGTTCGGGAGTCGGTTACGCATAGGGAAGGTATTAGCACCCCCCACGTCCGTCGTACTCGACAGGATCCACGCTTGGTTATCTATCTAAAAGGGTGATTGAAACTATCTACGCTAAAGGTCTCAGGGACAAAAGAAAAGAAAAGTGACTCGGCAGAGCATCGCTGCTCTGGGCCTACGTATTCCCTCGTGCAATGGGAAAGTAAGAGTCAACGTAGTTGATCGCGACTTTTTATGTCTAATTAAACTAACTGCAAGTGCACAGTCTATCGCGTAGTAATAAAAGATATCGATCCCACAGGGACTCATAATCAAGCTAGTATTTTCGGGTGCTACTGTGTTTAGCTAGGTTGGTATGGTTTTAGGGGAATAAAAGCAAAATAAGTGTGTAAACTATAGGGGAACTAGAGACGTTACTTAAGGTATAAATGCTTGAATCGGTATGCAATATGTTGGTTCTTCAAGGATTCGACAAGTTACCGGTGTTTCGGGTGTTTTCAAAAATAGTTTAAGAAGAAAATGACGGTTTAAAGACTTTTATCTCACGATGGTTGTTGACGCTAGTCGCAACTCTAAGGCGAAACGTATGCTGTCGCTATCCCGTTCGCAGTTAAAATTACTTTTTGAAAACCATTAAGCTCTAATCCTTTTTAAAGCGATGTCACTGTTTTTAAAATGAATGCTTAGTTTTTACTATCTGGACCTAACCTCAGTTGTCGCTTGTTGGTTCGTACCTTTATGAATTTCCCACTGTCGTGGCAAAACTGCTTTTAAATAAGTTCTCGCTGTGGCGACGAACATTTATTTTAGAAAAATCGATTTAAAAACTAAAGCCATAAATAAGTTTGAAAAGGAAAGTATACACCGGTTAATTATCGAATCCCATCTGACTACTTATTACATACCGATTACTTAAATTTAGCTGGACATGGAATATAAACTAAGAACACGTAAACAATGGCAGAAAATATAAATATGCATTATAATGGGAAATAGAAATCAATTAACGACTAAAATGAGAACCTATAAATAATTCGATTGGCTTTTGGGAAAATCCTCCAAAATGTCGGCAGGATTTAGTCTTTGTGCCAATTACTCGTACATAATAGAATTTGGAAAGTAAAACAACAATTGCAAGGAAGGAAAGAGAAAGAAAATAATAAATAATAAGAAATTCGGAAACTCAAAATTGCTCTAAAAATAAATTGGCAGCACTTCGTGTCTTCAATGCAGCTCCCTTATTTCAGTCCCAAAGCCATCTATTTATAGTGTATGAATGCTACGTGAACTGCTGTTGGAAGTGTCTTTGAGGGTCAGAAAATCCAGGTAGTCGTGTGCTGAATTTTTGGCTTCTGTTTTGCACGTCTCTGAAAGTGGACAATGGGCATAAAGTGTGCCTATGACGATTGTGGATGGCCATGATGCTCGTCATGTCTGTGACGGTCGTGGTGAGTCCATGACGGTCGTCATATCAGCAGAATTGGAATCTGCTGCTTTTCTCGTTCTTTTCTTCTGTTTCAAGTCCTTTTTAGCTTGTTTTGCCTATCTTGCCTCATTTGTACCTTGACTTCATAAACTTGCAAAATATTAAACAACAATGCGAATATGGTACGAAATCGGGGTGAAATCGACCGTTAATAATATGAAATAATGGCATTTTAATCTATATGTTTTCGCGTTATCAAACTCCCCTAAACTTTAATCTTTGCTTGTCCTCAAGCAAAAAGCCTAAATGCTGAGAGGATGCAGACACCTGATGCGCACTTGTGCGTTTTCAGAATCGTTTCGAAGGCGCTGAGTCGAGGATTCGGAGATGATTCGTAACAACACGCATAAGAACTTGACACTAAGCGAGAACGCTTTCGAAGGCCTCCTCTTTATATGAGGCGGTTCTAATCATACTGTTGTAGCTCGGCGCTAAGTTCATCGAACTAAGTTCTGCCCAGTTTCGTTCTGGCACAATCACATTAAGCCCTCTACCTCTTTTCGCGTACGTAATGGAATAGCCTGTTGTTGCGGTGGAAATAGGATCACAAACTATTAATGAGTTTGAATCGCAATTCAATTCACAACCGCTCTTTGATTTATCCGAAGGAAAAGGTCAAAAGAGGGAAAACCTATTTTGCATCGTAAACACGACGCGGGGGAAGATCTAGGGTTCGGGGGTTGGTTAAATTTAGGGAAGGTATTAGCACCCTAAACTTCTGTAGTACTCTACAAGAACCTTTTGTTCAAATGTTTACTATTTGCTTTATTTATTTGCTTAAGGTATATGTACAAAGGGATTAAAAGTGAGAAAAAAGACCTAAGGGGTTAAATCTAAGTTTACTCGGCAAGACATCGCATCTTGTGCCTACGTATCCTTACGGGAATGGAATCAGAGTAATCGTAGTTCCCCTCAAAAGGGAGGTTAGAGACTTCTTGACTGTGGCCAAGGTCTCAAGGGGAATAAACGCATCTTAAGGACACGCTTACGTGGAGTGTAGAAACTCCAATATCTACGTTGAATTGTTAAGTTATAATTAGGGTTAAATTAGGTTAGGGATTCCGCGGCGGGAAACCCTAAAATGAGCGCGGCGGCTCTTTGACCTAATGCTAGGGGTAAAATTGTAATTTTGCCTGCGGCGAGGCATTTGTGAAACTTAGGGTTTGTAAGAGTTGTAAGGGTTTGAAGTTGAGGACTATTGGTGCGGCGACCAAAAGCTAGACCTAATTCCTTCGGAGGTGACAAATTAATGGTAAAAATGCGAGAGAGTTAAACCATACAAACAGCGGAAATTTAAAGGCAGAAAAGATAAACACGATTGTTGGTTCGCGAGGTTACAAACGAGAAGCAGATACAACAATGATAACTTAACTTGAAAAATAAAATAAACAGTAAATATGAAAGGCTGCAAAACGAACAAACATGTTAGTAGACAGGGTCAAACGGTAATCAGATGAATTATGAGATAAAAGTGCAAAGTTAGAAAGTTTTGTTGTTTATTTTTAAAAAAGGGTTTTTATTTATTATTATAAAAAAGGTTCTTATTATTTTAAAAAAAATACAGAAGTTTTTGATTTTATATATATATATATATTTTTTAAAATGTTTAATTTATTTATAAAGGTTTGTTTTAAATATAGAAAAAGTTAATCTTTAATATAGCAAAGTTACATTTTTAAAAAAAACAACTGTTTTTAGAAAGGTTTATTATAGTTTTTTTTTTTAATAATGTTTATCTTAAATTAAAGGTTGGTTTGCTAATTAATTTACAATTTTTTTATAAACTAACTAAGACAAAAACAGAATATAAAAAATAAAAGAAAAATAATAAAATAATAAAAACACAGATGGGTTGGGCTGGGTACTCATCTCCCAGACCCGACCCAGCGGCCAACAAATAAGCTTTGGAAAGCAAATTTTTAGGGTTCAACCCTAATCTTTCCGCGGCGGTAACATCATCTTCTCCTTTCTTCGTTCGTTTCCGTCTTCTCATGACTTAATTGGTTCGTCTCCTTCCTTTTTCTTGTTGTATATCTTCTTCCCTGCAATGATAACAACTAAAAGCAAAAAAACATGAAACTTTTCCGTTGGGTGGCTTACGGTTGAGCTTCGTTGGTCTATGGATGAAATGATGATGATGACGGTATTGCTCTTGCATGCGATTAACAACCGATGATGGAGAAGTTCTGAGGCTGGCTTGATTTGTTGTCTGCCGTTCAGAGTGAAGGGTGTTGATGGCGATGATGCTAGTCTGAGCCTTGGGGTTTGATTGCCCGTCGAGAGACGAAGGCGGTCTTTGCTCGAAGCTTTTCCCCGTCCAGATTCACGGCCGTCGATGGTTGTTCGTTTAGGGTTTCGCGATTTGCTCTTCTTCGCCGCTTCTTGTATTCTCCATCTAGGGTTTTTTTTTCTTCCACGAGGTGATACTATTCCCTTTTTATATCTCTCCGATTTTCTCTTTTTGGGCTTGGACCATATTTGTTATTATTACCGATACGATTTGAGGAGATTGTTTGGGATTGATTTGATTTCCTGATTGAGATCCTTTGGAGATTTTCCTATTTTCGGATTTATGCTGATTGGATTCGCTTTGATTTTATCTGGATTTGCTGGATTCGTTTTGATTTGTGGATATCCAGTTTCTTCGTTTCCTTGATTGGATCGAATTGGATTTCTCTGACATGCTTTGGATTTTATTTTTCAGATGTGGAATGGGATCCCTTGTTCACAATGTGGATATCCAATTGCTGAGCCTTAATGAATCGATACCTGTTTTGATAGCTTGTGGATTCACTCGCATTCTGAACTGATATAGTTTTTTGTGAACTTGTTTCGTTCAGTTTGGTTATCAGTTGGAATTCACTTATTTTTCCTCTTCTTTTTTCAGTGAATTGAGGCTGATGCTTCGGTCGAGTCAGAATTGTCGGGAATGGTATGCGGTGATGATGACTTTTAGGGTCTGAACCTTTGAGGGATGCTATTCGATGATGCCGCGGTTGCCTTTGATAACCTCTGCTGTGTTCTTTGCTTGTTGGGTTCAGAACATGAGTTCTGGGCTGCTATTTGTGTTGCGAGCAAGATAGTGACTGGTTGTTGGCTTTCAGATTGACTGTTTTTGTGAGATTATGTTGGGCCATGATGTGCGATAGCTGAGCCCCTGCATTCGATGCCTTATTCCACGATGCCCCTAGCTTATTGCTTTGTTGGCTTGTCATGGTGACTTGCACCTTTGATTGAGGCTTGCCCTGAACTGATGTGATTACGTGAGCTCATCTTTGCTCTTTCTGGTATGATTTGTGCTATGATTTTGTGTTGTTTCTGTGTTTTATCTGATGCAGTGTGGTTTGTATTCTGAGCCTTTTGTGGCAGATTTGTTTGACTTGGTTTTTCTTGTTCTTGCGCATGAGTTGAGTTTGATACTTACAACTCATTAGTCCCTCTTTTCCTTTCTGAACTTGGGCCAGCTTTGCATTTATGATGTTTGTTCAAGTTTGATGCAGTTTGGCTCTCCGTGATGTCGGACTTGATGCCGTCTTGTCTGAACTCGAGCAGTCTCTGAATTCTTTCTTCTTCTTCTTGCAGAACTAATACTTCGTACAGATCAACGCCGCCGAGAAGGTTACACGGTGATGATGACTATTAGTCTGAACCGTCGAGAAATACTGCTGCCATTTGGTTTTGATTGTATTGCTGTAGCGATGATAACCTTCGGGTCTGAACTGATTGCCTTCTGAACTGCATTTTGAATTGAATTATCTTTTCATGTTTTTGTGTAGCTTATGGATTCTGTTGTGAGCTGATACCATGTACTTCAGGTGACGAAAAAAAATGGTTCAGACCCGTCGGCATCCGGGTTTGAACCTGAGTTGGCTAGTGTTTACCTCGGTATCGGTTTTAGGAATCAAATGGGATTTGCTTGACTTTGAAACGGCAAAAACGAATCAGTCCCGCTTCTTCTATCTCTTTTATCTCTCGGCTGCCCCTTAGATAAGAACAGATGTTACCTGATCTGACGCCAATGGCGCGGATCGGTAATGGGGGTAGGACGCAGCTTCGGTTGTGCCACTCCCGGCACTCGATGATGACGCTGTTCTGAGAGTGTCGAAAACAAACTTCTAACCCTTTCCTGCTTCTGTTTTGTTTTGTTTCCCTTTGTGCAGGTTAATCGGAGATTTGCGGAGAAGATCGAGGGAGCATCATGAAGAACACTTAGAAATCTTTAGGATTTAGGACTCTTTAGGAAATACAATTTCATTTCTCTTTTGTAACTTGTAATAAAAATATTATGAATAAATTCAATAATATTCTTTATCCAAATTACTTCCTCTTTGTAAATCATGATATGAATAAACTTCAAATTTCTATCCAACTTTACTTTACAATTTGTAATAATAATAATAAAATATTATGAATGAACTTCACATATTCTATTAAAATCATTTTCCAATTTCTTTTCCATGATTTAATTTGCAAACACCTCAACATCCGATTAAACCTCACCAGTCAAACATCCCTGAATAAAGGTTGAAATTAATTCGATCCAATCTTGCATAATAAGCTTAATACCTTCAACATGAATAAGTTCCATTAATCAGTCGAAGTTTTCACTGTTTTCCCTCTAAAATGAACTGGAAGATAGAAGAATGAATTCTTGTTAAAACCCTATTCCACAGATCAGATTCTCGCATCGCCTTAAACCAAACCAAATTGATATCTTAACACAATCAACCCACGTAAATAAATGACTCGGAATAAAACCTCATCAGGCCCAAAAATTACGAATTATGCTTCAAAATGACCAAAACGCCCTTAGGGGTAATTCCTGCAAAACAACTCGCGCTCAATGATTGGTTAGTGATTAATGGATGCAAAAATGAAATGCTATGTGAAATGACTGACTAAATGTAAGGGTAAAATTTGGGGTATTACACCTGTTAGTGATTTCGGTCTTTTCTTTCCATGGGGTCTGGTGCACGAGTGCGGTACCCTATGACATGTTCACTTGTAAGTTGTGGGGGATCGAACCGTGATTTGCCCTACCGAGTCCATAACCAGAGACCTACAGACCAACTGATAAGGAACTTCTTTTTCTCTTATGAGCTCACTATTTTTATTTGTTTTTGCCATTCCGAAATGTCAGAGGTAGATAAGCACAACATGGCTGTAGAGCAATTGTTTTCTTTATGATCTTACTGATCACTTATTTGCATCGGCTTTCCACGTGGTACGCGCTTAAGGCGGTGCTGACTGCTTTTATAAACTACTAAGGGCTTCACTTGATGCTTGAACCTGAGGCTTTGGTACAGTAGGTAGTGGAACTGACTCGCATAAAGCGGAGGTCTAAGGTGTCAAGTCGGTATGGTTATCGTTAGTAATCGTTCTCGAGTTTCCTTAACGCGGCCTTAATAGTGGCGCACTGGATGTTTGCATTGAAAGTTTTTCGTATAGCTCGAGTAAAGAAGATTAAGCTTGGGACGTTCTTTTAACGGAAAAGAATATAGAAATTATGCGCTTTATTGAACTGAAAATAAAAATACTGGAATTGAAATTACTTGAAAGAGAAATGAAGTACATAGTAAAGTGTCGCTCCCACACCATTCCAAACTGTGTCCTCACTGCTTTGAATTGATAGTGGAAGGTGTACAACAATGAAAACAGGAAAAAATGCAGGAAAACAAAAAGAAAACAAGAAGAACTCTACTCTCTGTCGCGTCCTCGTCCTCGATGGCATCCTCCTCTGGTCGTGGGGTGTAGAGCGCCTGTGTGAAAAATGGAATTATGCAAGTCGTCCACATGGAGGTTTAGGGCTTCCATTTCATCCACGACAGTGTTGAGGCGGGCCCCCTGGGCGGTTAACAAATCGATGACCTGTTGGTGTTGTTCTTGTTGACGTCGTTCAAGCAGAGCGGCGTTCTGGCTCTGGAGCCAGATGGCGTTAAGGACATCTTCGATGGTATCTGCAGTGCGGAGGAGACAGTGGGAAGAGGGACCAGGGGGGTTGGTTGCTGAGAGGCTTCAGCCTGAGCTGCGCAGTCCAGTTCATCCTGTACCTCATCTACAGGCATCTGATCATTCTGTGGAGGAGCTGCAACATTAGCTTCGGGTGTCGCTGGGTCAAAAAGCCAGTTGGCTCTGTTCTCAGGGTGAGCAATGTCTCGGCAAGGAAGGATGATGTTGCGGTTGCGAACCACCAGATGATAACGTCCGTCGGCTCGGACCCTGATGAGGTGATATGAACGGCAATAGTCGATATCCAGGAAGACAGAAGGCAAGGACGGAAGGGCCTGGAGCTGATTTCCAAGGTCGAGTGATAATGCAATAGAAGTGACGATGCCTCTGAAATAAAAAGGCTTAGAGCCTCGACCGCAGTTAGCCTGGACGTGAGCCAATAGGAATGGGGCGGCGTTGATAGGTTCCGGCTCAAATATGCATTTCAGGAAAAACAGTTCCTTGGAGTTTACCTTATGGTTGCTATCTCTGGCAAAGATAGTGTTGTCGAGCACCCTGTGAACTTAGTGGATGGCGGGATGGTGAATGAATGTAGCATTAAGACTATCCCAGCTATCGGCGGGGGTTCCGATGAGTTGGTTCCAAAGTGCAAAGGCTTCCAAGAAGAATTGCTCTGAAGGAACACGGCAGTGAGCCTCAGGACCATGGCTAAACTGGAGCATCTGAGCCAGTTGAGTTTGGGTCAGCTGATATTCCCGGCCGAATAATCGGAAGTTCGCAACGCCGGTGAGTTGGTTGGTTTTACTGGGGGGTGTCATGTAGGTGAAAGAGCTAAGGAACTCCAGAGTTAGTTGTTCGTAGGTAGGCTGTGGTGTTGTGCAGAGGAACCACAACCCAGCGTTCTGAAGCATCCATTGGACGCCTTCCTGAATGCCTAATTCTGTGATGCATGCGATATCGACATATCGGATTGGTTGGACGGCGCGCTGATAGAATTGAACGTAATTCGTTCGCTATTGGTCGCCTCTTTCGCCGTCACGAAAGGTGATATTGGACATGTTTGGGAGTTCTCCTTGACGTGCCATGTCTTCTGATGAATTTTTGTGGGGAGTAGAGAGAGTGGTAGAGGGGGGATTTTAGAGAGAAGAGTTTCTGATTGTGGAATGGAAATAAGGATGGAACGGTGAATTTATAATGATAGTTGGCAAACAAACGGTTCAGTTGGAAGAGAATAGATTAATGGGAGGAATGAGCGAGTGGGTGATTTATGGGGGAAGTGGAACCGTGAGAGTGGGAAGTTAAGGGTTGGAGAGAAAGAAAAACGCCAACGGTCGTATTCTGCTATTTAGCAGAATACGTGATCTCGTGACGGTCGTCAGGAGAGCGCCACGATCGTCATGCTCGTGACGAGCGTAACATGGCTGTGACGGTTGTCATAGCAGCAAGTTTTGCAGAAGCAGAATTTGTGCTGTGGGGTTCGTACAGACATTGTGTAATGTAATTATGGCTCGCTTAGGCCAGTAAATCAACCAGGAAATGAATGAAGAGTAAAGAATACATGATTAAAATAGAGTTGGAAATAAAATTCATTGATAAATTAGAAAAGTACAGCAATTGAAATGAACTTGAAATTGTAAAAACATAATACTAGAAATTGTTCAAAATGCAGCAAAATTGAAAATTAAAACTTAAAACTAAAGCTAAAAATTTAATCAGTCCTTCTGATTCTTCAGGTCATCGAGCTGTTTAGTAAGGCGATCGAACTGTTCATACGCTATGTCCATGAAGGTCGTGACTTCCATCTGCAATGTTGTTAGCTCTTCCTTGACTGTGTAAATTTCCAATCTGACATTATCCACTGTTTTCCGAAGGGCATCTAGCTTGTCTGGTTGTTGGTCAGGGATGGGGTCAGGGAAATTGTGGTAATTTGGCAGAGTCTCAGGGTCAATCTCAGTTTCCGACACATAGTCTTCATAATACATATAATCATGAGCTTTGGAAATATGGTCACTTTCGTACATGTAGTCTTGAGGTGTGGAGTAAGGTGAAGCAGGACCCAAGGGTTCATCCAATTCGTACAGCCAGTTATTTCGATTGTGGACACTCGTCTTCTCATTATTGGGTAGTGTAAACAGGTGGACAGGTCGGCCAACAATTAGGTACTCATAAGGGGAAGGACCTAAGTTTCTTATCATACCTTGGTTAAAGCAGAATGATATATCCATAGGTCTTATTAGGCCAGAGACTTTAGTCCGGTTCAGCTGGTACCTAAGCCCTATGACATGTGCAATCATAGTGACGAGGCTTCCTACAGTGATAGGTGCATTTTGTTCTCGGTTAAATTTTTCAAGGGATCTCATCATGAATGGTACGACATTGACTCGACGACCTTGTGACGCACAGTACAGGATAAACAGTTCTTCTTTTGAGACAGCGGTAATGTTTTCCTCCTTCCCAAAGAGGGTATGTGCTAATATCTTATGAAAGTAGCGGAGTGCAGGATTATGTATCTCATTAGAATGCATGTCATGGTAGTTACCTGTAATGGTACCCCAAAAATAGTCTAACTCGATATCCATCTCTTCCTCTTCAGCAACAGTATACGAGAAAGGTCCATTGGGGAAGCCTAAAAGATCAGCTAATGACTTACGGTTATATTCGAACTCAATCCCAAATAGTCTAAAACAAATCATCTCCTTGGTGGATCCATATCCGTACTCGGGTCTGTAGTCTAGGGAGCTTAGGAATTCAAATGTGAGTTCGCAATGAGTGCCCCAACGGGTTTTTAGAGCAGTTCGCTCCTAGCCTAGTTGGTTAAACAGGTAGAGGATGCTATCATGAATGCCTAGCTGATCCATAGTAGAGCCATCATAGAAATGTGTCAGAGCGAAGCCTCTCTGCGTTAAAGCCTCATAACGGGCTTGCTGAGCTGGTCCTCTAAAAACAGTAACCGTGTAATCAATGTTAACCATTCTCGCTAGTTAGTCAAAAAGGAGGTAAGTAAATCCTGTAAAAAGTTGAAAACCTGTTTTACTCAAATTAGTTTTTAGAAACAGAAGGTGATTAAAAATAAAAATTAAAATCAAAACAAAAGATTAAATCAGATGAAAAGCATACTGTAAATAATTTCAAAGAGAAAAACGAGTGAAAATGGGTTGCCTCCCATTAAGCGCTGTTTTTAACGTTAAAAGCCTGACGACAACTTGGTGATAAGCTATTCAGGGGTTCGAGCGGGAAGCTCGAGCAATTTCACACTGCTCACGTGGTAGCTGTGTTCGTTTTGATTATAATGCTTCAAACGCTGTTCGTTTACTATAAACGGTGCGTTGATTTGATTTCTGATTTCAACAGCCCCACTTTTAAGGATTTTGGTTACCTCAAAAGGTTCAGACCATCTAGATTTTAATTTTCCAGGGAAAAGTTTTAATCTTGAGTTGAATAGGAGCACGATGTCTCCCACATTGAATTGTTTCCGGGTCGAACGTTTATCATGCCATTTCTTGGTTCTTTCTTTGTAGATGCGGGCATTATCATATGCGTCCAACCTGAGTTCTTCCAATTCGTGAAGGTTCAAGATTCGTTTTTCTCCTGCCACAGTGTAGTTGAAGTTCAGCGTCTTAATAGCCCAAAAGGCTTTATGCTCTAATTCCACTGGCAGGTGACAGGATTTTCCGTAAACTAATTTAAATGGTGTGGTACCTATTGGCGTCTTAAAGGCGGTCCTATAAGCCCATAAAGCTTCGTTTAGTTTTGATGACCAATCTTTCCTGGAGGTTGCGACAGTCTTTTCCAAAATTTGCTTTATTTCTCTGTTCGAAACCTCCACTTGTCCACTAGTTTGTGGATGATACGGTGTAGCTACGCGGTGTTTGACTCCGTATTTGGAGAGGCGTTTGTCAAAGATTCGCGATATGAAGTGCGAACCACCGTCACTAATTACAAGTCTGGGCACACCGAATCTAGGAAAGATTGTGTTTCTAAAGAGTTTGACAACTACTCGCGTGTCATTTGTTGGAGCGGCAACGACCTCTATCCATTTAGATACATAGTCGACAGTGACGAGTATATATTTGTTTCCAATAGAAGACGGGAAAGGCCCCATGAAGTCTATTCCCCATACGTCAAAGATTTCTACTTCCAAAATTCCTTTCTGAGGCATCTCATCGCGTCGTGAGATGTTGCCAGTGCGTTGGCACCGGTCGCATTTGAGTACATCGATATGGACATCCTTCCAGAGGCTGGGCCAAAATAGGCCAGACTGTAGAATTTTAGCGCACGTCTTTAAAGTACTAGCATGACCACCATAAGGTGCTGAATGGCATTGGGAAATGATGTCCTCTATTTATTCCTCTGGGACACAGTGACGGTATATGTTGTCAGCGCCTCATTTGAAGAGTAGAGGTTCGTCCCAATAGTAATGTTTTAAGTCTTGGAAGAATTTCTTCTTTTGTTGATAAGTTAGGTCCGATGGAAGCACGCCTGCGGCTAAGTAATTAACGATGTCGGCAAACCAAGGCAAAGTGGCTTGGGCATAGACAGCTTCCACGGCTTTTTCAAGTTCTGGTTCTTCCGAGGTTGAGTTGGACATATCGCTTTCCAATTTGGCTATTAGACGTTCGTAGGGAAAGTCGTCATTGATAGGCACTGACTCTTGTTTAATGCCCTCTATTCGGGATAAGTGATCTGCAACTACGTTCTCGGTCCCTTTCTTATCTTTAATTTCTAAGTCGAACTCTTGTAATAATAGGATCCATCTCAATAATCTTGGTTTGGCGTCCTTTTTACTTATTAGGTACCTAATGGCAGTGTGATATGTGTATATGATTATTTTGGCTCCTACCAAGTAGGAACGGAATTTGTCGAGTGCAAACACAACTGCTAGAAGTTCCTTTTCCGTTGTGGAGTAGTTCATTTGGGCAGGGTCTAAAGTTCTACTGGCGTAGTAGATTGCGTGAAGCTTCTTGTCTTTCCTTTGTCCTAGAACTGCGCCTACAGCATAATCACTCGCATCGCACATGATTTCGAATGGTAGCCGCCAATCTGGGGGCTGCATGATTGGTGCGGTAATGAGTGTTGTCTTTAGAGTTTCGAATGCTTCTAAGCATTCCTTGTCGAAAACGAACTCGACATCTTTCATTAACAAACCTGTCAGAGGTTTTATGATTTTCGAGAAATCCTTTATGAATCTTCGGTAGAATCCAGCATGTCCTAAAAAGCTTCGTATTTCTCGTACGGTTTTCGGAGGTTGAAGATCCTTTATGATCTCTATTTTAGCTCTGTCAACTTCAATCCCTTTTTCAGATATGACGTGTCTTAAAACAATGCCTTGTCGGACCATGAAATGGCATTTCTCCCAATTAAGGACAAGGTTCACTTTAGCGCATCTTTTGAGTACCATTTCTAAATTTGACAGGCAGCTTTCTAAGCTTTGTCCGCATACAGAGAAGTCATCCATGAACACTTCCATTATATCATCTATGAAATCCACAAAGATTGCCATCATGCATCTTTGGAAGGTTGCTGAAGCATTCCATAGTCCGAACGGCATTCGGCGATAAGCAAAAGTACCATAAGGACAAGTGAATGTTGTCTTTTCTTGGTCATCGGGGTGAATAGGAATTTGAAAGAATCCCGAATAACCATCTAGATAGCAGAAGTACAAATGTTTCGCTAGTCTTTCCAACATCTGGTCTATGAAATGTAAAGGGAAATGATCTTTCCGAGTCGCCTTATTCAGTTTTCTGTAATCGATACACATCCTGCTTCCGGTCACAAATCTTTGGGTTATCAATTCACCTTTCGCATTCTTCACTACAGTAACGCCTCCTTTCTTTGGCACTACGTGTACTGGGCTGACCCATTGGCTGTTAGAGATGGGGTATATGATTCCTGCGTCTAGTAACTTTTTCACCTCGTCTTTGACTACATTGCTTAGGATCGGGTTTATCCTTCTCTGATGTTCTCTTGAAGTTTTGCAGTCTTCCTCTAGCATGATACGGTGCATACAGATGGAAGGACTTATGCCTTTTAGGTCTCTTATATTATAGCCTAACGCAGTTGGGTATTTCCTTAGGACTTCTAGTAATTGCTCAGTTTCTAACTGTCCTAAATTTGCGTTGACTATTACTGGTCTTTTGAATTCTGTGTCTAAGAATTCATACCTGAGGGTTTTAGGTAGTTCTTTGAGTTCTAAAGCTGGGTTTTTCGGACCTGGCATGTGATTTGGAGTTAGTGCTAAGATCTCGCTCAGACCATCATCTTTGTATGGTGCACGCCAGTTGTCGTCTTCATGAATAGCAGGGATTTAGATCTTCATGATTTTAGAATATGTAATTTCTTCCTTCTCTAATTCTCGTATGCATTCGTCAATGACATCTACTATATAGCATGTGTCATCTATAGCTGGTGCCTTCAAGAACTTAGTAAGGATGAACTCTATCTTTTCTTCTCCTACTTCGAATGTTAGCCTTCCCTTCTTTACGTCAATGATAGCTCCGGCTGTCGCAAGGAACGGTCTTCCTAGGATGATTGGGGTAACAGAGTCTTCTTTGATGTCCATGATTATGAAGTCGGTTGGGATATAGAATTGGCCTATGCGTACTGGAACGTTTTCCAGCCCACTGACAGGATATTTGACTGATCGGTCAGCCAATTGCACAGACATTTTAGTTGGTCTTAGTTCTCCCATATTCAGCTTTTTGCATATAGATAAGGGCATGACACTTATACTGGCTCCTAGATCGCATAAAGTTTTGTCTATAACGAACTTTCCTATGACGCAAGGTATGGAGAAACTACATGGGTCTTTTAGTTTAGGAGGCATATTATTTTGAATGATTGCGCTACATTCGGCAGTAAGTGTAACTATTTCGTTATCCTCGATTTTCCTTTTGTTAGACAAGATTTCTTTAAGAAACTTAGCGTATGACGGCATTTGAGTTATCGCTTCTGTGAAAGGAATAGTGATATTTAGTTGTTTCAGAAGTTCAACGAATTTCTTAAATTGTCCTGAAGTTTTGGAATTTATGAATCTTTGAGGATAAGGGATAGGTGGTTTATATGGCGCTGGAGGCACATATGGGGTTTCATCTTTGGCGGCCTTTTCTCGTCACATTCCTTCTTTTCTGTTTCAGACTCCTTTTCTGTTGGTTTATCAGATTTCTGATGCATGGCTAAATCTTCATTCCTAGGATCTGTTGGGCCTTCCACTTCTTTTCCACTTCTCAATATGACAGCGTTTGCATGACCTTTCGGATTAGGTTCTGGCTGACCTAGAAATGTCCCAGCTGGTGCGGCTGCAGAGGCTTGTTGTTGAGCCACTTGTGATTTCTGCGTTTTGAGCATTTTATTGTGGGTGGCTAAAGCGTCTACTTTTCGGTCAGCTGTTTAATTTGCTCGCTGGTGTGTATGTTTTGATTCAGGAATTCTTTATTCGTTTGAACTTGAGTAGCTATGAATTTTTCCATCATCACTTCGTGATTTGATTTCCTAGGGGCAGTCTGGGCAGCAGCGGCTGGTTTCTGATATCCTGGTGGAGCAGCTGGTGCTTGCAAGGCATTATCGCTTTTGTAGGAAAAGTTTGGGTGGTTCCTCCATCCTAGGTTGTAAGTATTTGCGTAAGGATTTCCTTGAGCGTAGTTTACTTGGTCTGGTGGGATTCCTGCCAATAATGGGCACTCGGGGCATTATGAGTGGCGATTCCATATAACTCGCAGTTTGGAGTTACAGCAGCTACGGTTGGAGTTGGGGTAACGGTCAGACTGTCGATTTTCTGCGCTAGAGCATCCACCTTGGCGTTGAACTTTTCAAGACTGCTGATCTCGTACATCCCCCCTTTCGCTGCGGGTTTCTCTGCTGGAGTTCTTTCACCTCCCCATTGGCAGTGGTTCTGAGACATGTTTTCGATAAGTTGATAGGCTTCGTCGTATGGCTTATCCATAAGTGCACCGCCTGCCGCGGCATCTACCGTTAATCTGGTGTTATATAGAAGCCCATTGTAGAAAGTATGGATCGTTACCCAGTCTTATAAACCGTGGTGAGGATATGCTCTCATCATATCCTTGAACCTTTCCCACGCTTCATAGAGAGATTCAATATCTTTTTGTTGAAATCCGTTGATTTCAGCTCTAAGCATAGCAGTTTTGCTTGGCGGAAACTATCTCGCTAAGAAAACGTTCTTCAACTGTTCCCACGTCATAACAGAGTTGGATGGTAAGGATTGTAACCAAGTCCATGCTCTATCTCTAAGAGAGAAAGGAAAGAGACGAAGTCTTATTGCATCTAGAGTTACTCCATTTGCCTTCACTGTGTCTGCGTATTGCACAAACTTCGTTAAGTGTTCATTCGGGTCCTCAGTTGCATTTCCTAAGAATTGATGTTGTTGTACAGCTGACAACAATGACGGTTTCAGTTAGAAATCGTTCCGATTGATAGCTGGGGCAACAATGCTACTTTGAGGCTCCAGCTGAGATGGGGTAGCATAGTCCTTCAGCGGTTTGTTCTGAGGTCCGTCAGCCATCTTTGATTCTTCAACAGGAGGATGAGCTAGAAGATCAGGAATATTGTGTTTTCATTGATATTCGAGGATGCGCCTTCTTAAATGTAAGAAGCGCTCTAGTTCGGCGATTATAGGTTGTAAGATGTCGCCTTGTGAACGAGTACTTGGCAGACAACCGAAGAACGAGTAGAGGGAGAGAGAATAGTTAACCTAGTCTATACTGTGTAACAAAGGATTACACTATTGACTAAACGGGTCCCCGGCAACGGCGCCAAAAACTTGATCGCGACTTTCTATGTCTAACAGAACTAACTGCAAGTGCACAGTCTATCGCGTAGTAATAAAAGATATCGATCCCATAGGGACTCGTAATCAAGCTAGTATTTTCGGGTGTTACTGTGTTTAGCTAGGTTGGTATGGTTTTAGGGGAATAAAAGCAAAATAAGTGTGTAAACTATAGGGGAACTAGAAACATTACTTAAGGTATAAATGCTTGAATCGGTATGCAATATGTTGGTTCTTCAAGGATTCGACAAGTTACCGGTGTTTCGGGTGTTTTCAAAAATAGTTTAAGAAGAAAATGACGGTTTAAAGACTTTTATCTCACGATGGTTGTTGACGCTAGTCGCAACTCTAAGGCGAAACGTATGTTGTCGCTATCCCGTTCGCAGTTAAAATTACTTTTTGAAAACCATTAAGCTCTAATCCTTTTTAAAGCGTTGTCGCTGTTTTTAAAACGAATGCTTAGTTTTTACTATCTGGACCTAACCTCAGTTGTCGCTTGTTGGTTCGTACCTTTATGAATTTCCCACTGTCGTGGCAAAACTGCTTTTAAATAAGTTCTCGCTGTCACGACGAACATTTATTTTAGAAAAATCGATTTAAAAACTAAAGCCATAAATAAGTTTGAAAAGGAAAGTATACACCGGTTAATTATCGAATCCCATCTGACTACTTATTACATACCGATTACTTAAATTTAGCCGGACATGGAATATAAACTAAGAACACGTAAACAATGGCAGAAAATATAAATATGCATTATAATGGGAAATAGAAATCAATTAACGACTAAAATGAGAACCTGTAAATAATTCGATTGGCTTTTGGGAAAATCCTCCAAAATGTCGGCAGGATTTAGTCTTTGTGCCAATTACTCGTACAGAATAGAATTTGGAAAGTAAAACAACAATTGCAAGGAAGGAAAGAGAAAGGAAACCATAAGCAATAAGAAATTCGGAAACTCAAAATTGCTCTAAAAATAAATTGGCAGCACTTCGTGTCTTCAATGCAGCTCCCTTATTTCAGTCCCAAATCCCTCTATTTATAGTGTATGAATGCTACGTGAACTGCTGTTGGAAGTGTCTTTGAGGGTCAGAAAATCCAGGTAGTCGTGTGCTGAATTTTTGGCTTCTATTTTGCACGTCTCTGAAAGTGGACAATGGGCAGAAAGTGTGCCTATGACGGTCGTGGGTGGCCATGACGCTCGTCATGTCTATGACGGTCGTGGTGAGGCCATGACGCTCGTCACGCCTGTGACGGTCGTGGTGAGACCATGATGGTCGTCATATCAGCAGAATTGGAATCTGCTGCTTTTCTCGTTCTTTTCTTCTGTTTCAAGTCCTTTTTAGCTTGTTTTGCCTATCTTGCCTCATTTGGACCTTGACTTCATAAACCTGCAAAATATTAAACAACGTGAATATGGTACGAAATCGGGGTGAAATCGACCGTTAATAATATGAAATAATGGCATTTTAATCTATATGTTTTCGCGTTATCAGTAGTTCGACTAACTACGGGTGAAAGGTGGGGAAAGGTTGCTCGCCAAGACATTGTCGTCTTGTGCCTACGTATTCTCATCTGGTATGAGAAATCAGAGCAAATGTAGTTCAGGAAAATAAGAACACCGGTTGGTTCACACGTTTTTACCCGAGTAGGGTTAACAAACAGTTCTAGCAATTAGGCGTACCCAGCTCGACCATTGGAGACTTAGGCGTTACCTGTTTGCGGTAGAACTAAGAGTTAACGAAACTCTTGTTATGAAAAGGTTTTCCATTGTTAAGGGGTCCCAAGGACAAAATGAATTTTGATGATTTGTTTTTGAAGTCTTTTAAGAGAAGTGTTTTTGAATTGTTTGTAATTGATGTTACACTAAAGACTATGACCTAGGAGCGAATGCATTGCATATCGTCTAAAGGAAATACGCTAAACACTCTAGGTAATTGAGAGGAAGCCCCCCAATCACCACTTCCCAGGTACTTAAGGCTCGTAATGCACAACATTCATCAGACTTTATTAAGTATTTTAGAAACGATTTGAGATGAGAAAGAGAGAGGACAAACTAAAGGGAAACTAGTTCAAACCTAGTAGTTGTCATGCAAAGTATACCTATAGTTGAGGTTAGGGATGCTACCTAATGTTTTCATGCATGGTTTAAATCCTAAGGTCTATCATAATCATCCTTAAACAAGGTGATTAGAAATCCTAAGGGAGCATGGCAAAGAAGGAAAGCAAAAGAATCCTAAGGGAGCATGGCAAAGAAGGAAAGCAAAAGAAGGAGTAAGCAAAGCATAAGATATGAAAGATGCAAGTATGCAAATGCAATGCAACAGTACAAGCAAAGGGAGGAAAAAGTGTGGGGTAAACACCTCCATAAGAACATCTCAATATTTATTAATGCAAGAGAGAAATGCAAAAGGAGAAAATAACACACAAGCAAAGGGAGGAAAAAGTGTGGGGTAAACACCTCCACAAGCACATCTCAACCTTTATTAATGCATAAAATGAAAGAGGAATAAATCACACATATGAAAAGGAAAGAGGACATAATTGAATGAGAAACAAAGGATATAAAGCTCAAAGTTTATTAGTTCTCACCCATTCTTTGTGATGTTCTCCAATCCTACCTTCAGTTAACCTGGCACGAGCACTCATCTCTCAAGAGGAGTTTTGATATGGTTGAGAAACCACTGAGGCTTTGGACATGGCAGTCACTCACCTTTTTACTTTTGGTGTTTGATCACACGACTTGTTCTTTACTAAAGATTTTTCTTTTTGATCCTTTGTTTTCACTTTTCGCATTTTATTTTATTATTATTTTTCTATTACCTAACTTTTGCATGGACTGATCTTTGAATTTGACTTTGAAGTCCAGCGGGATGCCTCAATTTTGCCTAAGTTGTCTTCATAGGTTTTGACTTAGCGGGCTTTTTTTTCATTGATTTTTTTCCTGTGATTTATGAACAAGTCGTGTGTCTCTATGTGATTTTAACCTTTTTGAAAGCATTGTGACTGCCTCACTTTTTATATAGTCGAGGGATAACCATTGTGGATTTGACTTCTAGGCTCCTAATGTGTGAAGAATAGATAAAATGGATTCTCGAATGTTCACTCCTCCTTTTTGAGAGTTTGGGTGCTCAATCAGTTTAACTGAAAACTACCCTGCCTCACGTAAAAATTGAGGGTTTTATGTATGTAAGGGAAAGAAAACTCATACTTCAAGGCTCAAAGGGGTTAACAAGGGTCTATCTCCCTTATATCTCCAGTGTTTAGGGATTTGAAACAATGTCTTACATCATTAGCAGGATTTTATCAAAAGCATACAATAAGATCTTGCATCTTTGATTTCATCATCCTCCCTCCATATCTCTATCAAAGCAAGAGATTGGGTAAAGTTGGCATTATAAAACATGAAAAAGATTTTTATGAGTGAATGCAAATGGATTTCTTCAAGACAAACATTTTATTGCATTAATCATTCACAACAAACAAGTTCTTACATGCAAATCATGCTTTTATAATCAAAGGAAATAACAACAAATGAAAACAAACAAACAAGCAAACAGCCTGATGAGCTACGCTCTTGATTTCACTGGATTGAAATGACTTTCTTAAGTCTTCATATCCATCAGCATAAAAGTGTTCCATTCACAATTGGGCTTCCTCCCTAGAAGGCCAGCACCTCATCGTCGATCATCTCTTGGAATTTTTCTTGGAAAATCTTGCACTCTTCGATCGAATGCCCATTTGCTCCATCATGAAATTCACAACTGGTATTTGGATTGAACCAAAGAGGGCGAGATTTCATGGCTCTAGTCTTTTTGGATGTCATTACTGAGTCTCAGATAAAATAGGACCACAATTGACTGTAAGTCATTAGGATTGGGTCAAACTTCTTTTGATCATGACTTTGATGTGTTCTCTGACGAAACTGTGATTGACAATTCAGAACGATCTGAGCAAAAGGAGCAACATCAACAAGAACTTTCTTACCACCTTCCAGCATGGTAGCATCATATCCATAAGGCACATGAGAAAATGTTTTACTATTGCAAGTAATCACCACTGACTCTAGCATTTTAAAATGCGGAATTATGACATTCACCACTTCTTTAGCGATATGAAGTAGTTTATGATCCAACATATTATCGCTACCGCGAAAATAAGGTGCCAGCAAAACAGAAGAGTCGCCACCTTTCGTTATTTATCCCACAGAAAGGGAAAGGAAATGATCGGAAAAAAACCTGACGAAAAGGTATAAGACAAGGTCATCGCAACCAATGTCTGGGTTCGGGAGTCGGTTACGCAAGGGGAAGGTATTAGCACCCCTCACGTCCATCGTACTCGATGGGATCCACACTTGTTGTGTTTATCTGACGGGTTGATTATATCTATCTACGGTAAAGGGTCTGGTCTAAAAAGAAAAGAAAATGACTCGGCAGAACATAGCAGTTCTATGCCTACGTATTCCCATCTGGAACGAGAAATCAGAGTCAACGTAGTTCGCCTAACTACGAGTTACGGGGGAAGGTTGCTCGCTGAGATATCGCATCTCGTGCCTACGTACTTTCACACAGCGTGAAAGATCAGAGCAAACGTAGTTCGGGACAACGAGAGACACAGGTTTGTCTTTTTTATCCGAGTAGGGTTAACAGACGGTTCCAGCAGTTGGTGTATGCAGCTCGCTCGATGGAGACTTAGGCGTTTACCGTTTGCGGTAGTACCGGGAGTTAACAAAACTCTCCTTCTGAAAAGGGTTTCCAGGGATTAAAGGTCCATGAGGACAAAAAGAATTTGATCTTTGTTTTCTGTTTTTTAGTGAAGTATCTTTTATGGATGTTTGCAACTTATATCGCACTAGAGACTATGACCTGAGAGTGAATGCGTCGCATGTCACCCAAAGGGTGCCATACTAAACATCCAGACTATTGGAAAGAAAATCTCCAACAACCCTTTCTCAAGTAGCTTAAGGCTCGTAGCGTACGACATCAATTAACCTTTATTACTGTATTTTGATTTTGTTTGAAGATGAGAAGAGAAAGGACGCACTAAAGGGGAACTGATCTAATCCTAAAGTTGTCATGCAAAATTGACCCTATGGTTGAGGTTAGGAGGGAACTACCTAATGTTATCATGCATGGTTAGAAACCTAATGTCTATCATAACTTCTCTTGAACAAGAGAAGTCAGAGTTCCTACAAAAAAACTGTAAATAAAATGCATGCAATGCAACAAACAAGCAGAAAGAGCCAAGCTCAACTTCTAGATCAAGCAAGCCAAAAGGAAACACAAAACACAGTCAAGGGAGACAGACTCAACCTTAAGCCAGCAAGCAAAGCCAAATAATAACAGTCAAGCAGAGGGAGACAGACTCAATCTCTAGTGCAGACAAGCAAAGGGAGCTAAACTCAACCTTTAGGATGCTCCTAGTCCTAGAAACATCTATATGAGAACCTAGTCTAATGCAACACACCAAACAGTCACACAAGCAACAGTCAAGCAATCAGAAAATACAGCAGACAAACAGTTCAACAGAAAAGCAGATAAACAGCAAAACAATCAACAGTCTGCAAACAACTTCAAGTCCAAACCACCTCAATATAAGGAAATCTTGACCTTCAAACCCCAACAAGAGAGAAGAAATTTAACATCAAGATTATTGCTTGATGATGGGAAGCAGGATGGAAACCAAAGGAATCCAACCTGGCACTCAACCATGCATCTGAGAAAAGCATCCTCAAAGGTTCTACCTCTTGTGAAATGCCACACATCCTTCCAAAGGAAATATGAGGCTTCCACATAGGGACCTTGAACCATAGGATGAGAATGGAAAGCAATCAAAGCAATCCATGTTTTTTGAAGAAAGAGAAATCAGACTAAGCTCTTCCTAAACCCTAATTGAACAAGCTACAAGAAAGCTAATAAAAGAAGGTCTAAACACCAAAACCAAACACCAAAATCAAGCAAACAGAAGCCTATACATGTCTAAAGCACCAACAAAGAAGATTAGCAAACCTATTATGAACTAAAGGCCACCATTGAGGTCATTCTAAAGCAAGTGTCATCTTAGAAGCACCTTAAAACTAGCCTAAGTACTAGATCTATGAAAAATACTAAAACTACTTCTAAAATCCTATAAGATTTTCTAGGGGAACCTAAGAAGTTTAAGGACCAATAGTAGAAAGGTCAGGGATCAAATCAAATGGGAAGGTCACCTAAAAAATCATATATCACAAGGTATCAAATGAAAACCCTAAAATGGAAGGTCTAATGATCCTAATCCAAAACAGAACCTAATGTTGTCTAAAAAATCTGAATTAAACACTACGGGATCATGCATCTCTAATCTACCAGCTAGCCAAAACTCTCAACAAGAATCCATACCAATTGAAAGAACAAAAATCAGAAAGAAGATGGATAAAAAATGCAAAATTAAAGAATATAGCAAAAATGAGAAAATGCCAAATAAATTGAAAATCAAGCAACAATCAAATGTAAAAGCATAGAAAAATCACAAATAAAATCTAGAGCATGGACATATTTTTATTTTATTTTTCTGATGATAAATGGATTTATTATGAATTTTAAAAGATTAAAGCAATTAAAATAAAAGAAAATGAATTAAAAAACAATTAAGAAAATAAAAAAGCCAAGATTAAATGAGGGTGGCAGGATCTGAGGACTTGGTACGCTCATCTAAGGGATCTGGTGCTACCACCTCATTAATGAAACGACGCGTTTCATCTGATCCAAGTCAAACTCTGAGGTTAAAACGTGAGCGCACGATGGAGGGACTCTGTCAACATTCTCCATTGATCCAAGGGTGATAGTGCATCGTCTTCGTTTGAATTCCAGATGGAGGAAAAACTCTCAGGTGAACCAGACGGTGGCTCCGGTGGCTGAGCCACCGTCTTCTCCGGCGAGCCAATAGTTACAGGTCACCAAAACTTAACAAATCTTACACAGTTCCACTCCAATTTTCACGTAGATTCCAAATGACACCTTCATATCTCCTGATTCCCTCTAGATTTTAAAATTCGAACACAAACAGAAAATGCTCCATAGTTCTGATCATCACCAAACCTTAATCCAAAGCCACAAATCTACTCCTCATGTTACATAGATCATTATGAACTAGATCGTGCTAAAACCTCATGATCAAGCCAATTCAACTCCAAACAGAAATCACATAGCATCTTAGTTTGTCTCTAATCCTTCAATTTTTGATCCAGAATCCATCTAAACATCTTCCTAAAGCCTAACCACATGTAAATTCTACTTAGATCATGCTAAAATTAGTGCAATCGTGAATTGTTCAAACCTGGTTTGTAGCTTCAAATTGAGGCAGTTATGGTGCTCCTCTTGCTCCAATCTTGTGCAGATCCACTCAATGAAGTATGCTGAAGATGCTTGAAGCTTTGAATTGCCTTGAATTCCTCTGAATCAGAAAACACGATTTCACACTTGAAGCTTGAAATTCAACTTGCAATCTCTGGCTATGGCATGAAATGAACACCAAAATTGATCTGAATCCATCATTGAACTTACAAAGAAGATGTTTGTGGGGTTTGGAGGTCCATTGAAGGCCCAAATCAGAATATCCACATTTCAATTTTCCTTGAAAATTCCAAACATGGTGAACACGGATTTGCACTCAAAACTTATCCAAGAAGCTTCAATTCCCTTGCTTGTTAACTACGGAGAGTGTAGAGATCAATTGGAAAGCTTAAACTTATCATATGACCAAGTTTCGATGTGTTACTTATTTGTGAAGTAACAAGTCAAACCACCATGAAATAGGTCCTAAATGAAAAATCTAATAATTCCAAAGTGCTTAGAATGATTTTTTGATTAAAATGAGTACTCACTTGGCCTTGTTTGAACACAAATGAATTAATCTTGAATTTTTCACTTAAATGCCTTTAAATTCTTCTTTTGTCAATTTCTTTCAAACCAAGTCTCACCCTAAGCCAAATCAATTCATCATGAGTACATGGTTGACCTAAAAACATCATTTTGAACAAGTTTCATGTTGAACAAAATTTCATTTGAAGCTTGCAAGATAGTGAAAATGACCTATAATGCCAAATGACCTATAATCTTACTTTCCCAAAATACCCCTAACTTGTAAACCTCATCACTTGAGTTATACAAATCAGATGGAAGACTTCTAGTACAATTTGGAAAGCTAAGATCAATACCTACAACTTTCATGTTGGCTAAAAGTTGAGGAGAAACACTCTTCTAGGTCAAAAGTTCCATGGAAGTTGGTGAACTTTTGCAAACAAATTTCACATTCACCTGATGACTAGTAACTTGTCTGGACCATAACATGAGTTCTATAAATCCAATGGAGGACTTCTAGTACTCAAATTAAAGCCAAGATCATGCTCTACAAGTTACATTTTGGCCAAAAGTGGAGATGAAACTTGCATCTTGAGATAATGGGTCTTAAAGTTAGGCACTAAATAGGGGATTTTACCCTGAGAACCCTAGTTTATCAACTCCTCACACTTTGAATTCTTCTTGAATTGATCTTGGAATAGCACCTCATGTATCTCAACATAACTATCCATGATTACAAAGACTTAGAATTGAGCTTTGATCCTCTTCAATTGCACAATTGACTTTGGGTTACTCAGATGAAAACCCTAATTGCAACACCCTCAACTGTGGCTCTTCACACTTGGCATAATGACTTGACTGAGCTCCACCATGACCCTCGGGGCACTCTATGAGCTCTATCCACACATTCTCTCCTTGATCAAGGCTCCACAACCCACTGATGATCTTCAATTGGTCCTCAAATTAGGAGATTAACCACACGCAAACAACCAAACTTCTCAAGAACCCAACCCTCTTCCTCATGACTTTGGTGACTTCTCAAGCTTGAATAAGTCCTCTAGATAGGCTCCTATTGATATAAACCACACTTGATCCCCTGCACAAATGAACAATTCTATGCTATGGAAATGTTAGATCAATGATATGCCAATGCAATGAAACATAAACCAAGTGAGAAAAAGGTTAGGCAAATTTTAGGGTGCAACAGCTGCCCCTATTCAAGCGGCTTGAACCTAACTGGATGAAAAGCGAACGAATTTCAGGCAATCAAGGTAAAAGACGGTTGATTACCAAAGAACCCGAAAATTTGCTAACCAAAGAAACAAACTGCTTGGGGAACCAAAAAATCCAGATAATTGAATCTGATTGTCACGGCAACAACTGATTAATCATCTGATACAGAACCTGATTTCAATATCAACCACCTGCGTGACACTATTGCACCCCAAAATTTGACAAACATTTCTTTACCTAGCTTGTGGTTCCATCTCATTCACATTAGCACTATCACTTGCATCTCATTGATATGTGTGCAGTAGATCAAGAGGTATGAGTACCAATTAAGAATTTGAAGCTAGCCAAGAAGGTTATTCAAGTGTTCAAGGGTTGATATCCTTGTCAGAGAAGTTAAGAGATCCTCAGAGAGATTGGTTGAAACCAAGGTTGTGTGTCTCCCAACTTGAGAGTTGTGGGAGCTCCTCAGATGATTCTGAAGCCATGAGGATGGACTTGAAGCTTTGAGAGAGCTTATGAGATGTCTTTAAAGCCATCATGAAGCCTAGAGAGGTCATTGTACAAGATTAAGAAGAATTAGCCATGAGTGGTGTAATTAGGGTTTTGACTGGGTCAACCCTAGGTCAACTGATGATTTGGAGAGGGTTGAGACCTAATCCAAGAGCCATGTGATCATGGATTGATGCATTGAGATGCTATAAGGATGATTCCAAGGTCAACTCATCATGATTGAAGGGTTTGAGAAGTCTCAAGCTAGGGTTTCTAAGGCTTGACAGTGTAAAATCCCCTAGTTTGACCCCTATCTTCAAGGCAGTTTAGCTCAAGATGTGATTGTCATCTCATCTTACCCCCAACATGAATGTTGTAGAGCTTGTTCTTAGATTTAATTTGAGTACTAGAAGTCCTTGATAGGATTTGTAGAGCTCAAGTTATGACTTTGACAAGTTACAAGTCATCTGAGGTATGTGAATCTGGGGCCTTGAAAGTCACCCAACTTGCATCCAACCTTTGCCCAAGAAGGATGATTCCTATGAACTTTTGGTAAACATGAATGTTGTTCCTTATCTTCTTAGCTTTCTAGAGAGTACTATAAGTCCTTGATAGGATTTGTAGAACTCAAGTTATGGCTTTGAAAGGTCAAGGGCATTTTGGTCATTTGGAGATTACAGGTCATTTCAAGCATAAGGCCATAACTCCTATTTCCAAGCTTCAAATGGAAAAATCTTCAACATAAAACTTGATTAAAATGATGTTTTAAGGCTAGTAAGGAGTTCATGAGATGTTGAAAAGTCTTGTAGCAAAAAATGGTAAAAATGACCTAAAATGGAGGCATAAGTTAAATAAGTCAAGGTTGGAAATTGAAATTTCCAAGCTACACATCCAAACCATGGCATATAATAGGTCATTTTGACTCTAAAAAGCATTCTAAAAACAATGGTTCAGCCACTTTTTTGATTTGAGGTTTAGATCATGGACTTGCTTTGGAAAATGGTTGCTTGCATATTAAGGTACATATGCAAAACACAAAGAAAGGCAATGTACAAGCTAGCAAGGTATCTTAACACATCACATATCTCATCTAGGGAGATTTTCAAGTCAGTTACAAGGGCTGCAAGAGGCATAGCATGAGATGGCATGTGAGATGAGATGAAATCATAAACTCATGGCATGAGAATCCTAAATTCTCATTGGATGATTCCAGAAGGTTCTAGATGAGTCTGAACCATCCTATATAGTGTATAGAACTTGCTCATATGCAAGGTTGGTGAGAGATTAGAGAGGAGAGTGAGATATCCATTTCAATTGCTTCCATTGCAAGTTGAAATCAAATTCCACATTCCACACAGTTTCCATTGCTTCTTTCAATCCCAATACATTCCATTGATCACATTGAATGTGTGCATACCAAATTGAAGGCAAGAGCATGAAGAATTGAAAAGATAGCTTTTGGATTTTGAAGGTTGCAAGTCACAATCGGGTTTGGAGATTCAGGCTTGCTTGATCAAATCTTTTGCAAACCGAAGCTTTATCATCAATCAAGGAAGGTTTCTGAAGAGTTTGAGAGGTTGAAGTGGAGCTTTGCCCTATCTGGTGTTCAAGATTTGACAGGTTAGTAACTTTTCTTCTACACCATAATTTAAGCATAATTAGGTAGAATTGTTAGGTTAGAATGGTTAGAGACAAGTAGGAGATGGATTCTGGGAAGTTTGAGATCAATTGGTGAAGTTTGAGTTGGTGACACCATTTTTATTTGGATCAAGAACACGATGTATGATGAGATATAGCATGAGTTTGATATCAAGAATTAACCAGTGTGAGGTGGTGATCATTCTGAGCCAATTAATTTCACGAATTGTTAGAACTGAAGTTTGAGCATATCTTTGATCTTGGATCGGGTTTGGAGATTTATGGCATTTCAATTGATTTTGAGGCCATGGTTGTGATCAGCATGGAATTTAGAACAGATTAGGGTTTTGAATTTTAGTTTTTCATGAAGAATTGATGAGGTTCGAATTGGAGAGGATGAGCTTGAAGCTCTGAACTTCCATGACTGTTCTTCCCTCCAAGTCCCATTCAAATGAAGAAGATAACATTTTGGCCATTGGATCATGTTGGACTCATTGACTGGACCTAGATCGTGTGGATGAGATTTGATTTCGCGTGTGAAGAGGAATTCTGAGGAAACACCAAAACGAAGCGTTGCATTAAATGGGATATTGGGCTCAATTGCTAGCCACACCCCACTCTCATGGCCCATTGGTTTTTGAACTGAATTTCCTTGCTTTTTACACCGTATGTTTTTTCTTTTTCTTTATAATTTTTGAATTGATTTTCTGATTAATAATTGGGCATGGCGCGCATTGATATCCCCACCCCCATTTTAAGCCCATCTGGAATATGAACTGTCTGGCATTGCTATCTGCACCAAGGTTTTTCAATTTTAATTTCTTTTTCTCCATTTTATTTTAATCTTTGAAAAATCACATTAAATAGAAAAATTATGATTTTTGCATGGGGATTTTTTCTCCCATTTCATGTACATGTCTAGAAAATTATAAAATCAAAATATTTGCATCTCATGCATTTTATTATTTTTTGTGTATTTTCTATTTTAATAGCTTTTAATTCCTTTTATGTTGATGTATAGATTTGTAGAATTTTTTTTAGCTAGTTCCCTTCATATTTTTATGCCATTATTTTTAGGATAGTTATATTAGGACTTTAGCTCCCCTCTGGATTTATTCCATAATTTTGTGATTAATTTTTGATTGGTTTTGCTTAGATGACTTTAGGTTGTATAGAATTAGGTCAATCCTTAACATAGGTCCACAATAACAATAGAATTTTGGGTTTCTAGGTCAAGTTAGATATTGGGATATATAGGGTATTAAGGATAGGTATATAGGATCCCCTAGAAATTATATTAGATTTTAATATAATAGTATACTATTTTTAAATGATTTTTGTAGTTGATTGTTGCTTGTGTTGCCCTTGTGGGCTTGTGTTTTGTTTT
Source organism: Lathyrus sativus (assembly GCA_963859935.3). NCBI lineage: Eukaryota > Viridiplantae > Streptophyta > Magnoliopsida > Fabales > Fabaceae > Lathyrus > Lathyrus sativus. Next base: position 266,120,557 of record OZ012740.1, read on the forward strand.
GCCTTGCTTTGTGGGTTTTTCCTTGGCTTGGTGGGCTTGGTCTTGCTTTGAGGAGCATGGAGGAGCATAGTAGAAGACTTGAAGGTTGAAGAGTAGCTTGAGAGCTTGGAATCTTGTTTGTTTTGTTGTTGTTTTAGGGTTAGGGATTAGGAAGAGCTTAGACTTAGTTGATTCCTTTCCTAAACATGGATGGTATCTTTCACCTCCATTCTTCCCCATGATTCAAAGTCCTTCCAGGGTATTCACCTCCCTCCTTTGGAGGGATAAGTGATGGTACCTAGGAAGTAGAACTTTTGAGGGAACCATTCCTTTGATGTTAAACCCTTATAGGTCACCTTTGGTTGTCAGTAAGCAGTTTAATATCCTAGCTTATCCAGTTAAGTGATTTCTTCTGGTTTGAGTATCTTGAGAGATGTTGGGCTTGAGGTTGAAGATGAAGACTTCATTGAAGAGTATGGAAGAGGATGATTCCTTGAGCATTGTCATTGCAGCTGAGGCTTGGAGAGCAAGGACAAGAGCAAGTTGATACTTGAAGACCTAATGAAGACCCCATGAAGATCCAGTAAAGACTGAATGAAGAGCTGAGGCTTAAAGACTAAAGGATGAAGTTGACACTTCCAAATGATTAAAGACTATTCTGAGAAGCTGAAGCTTGTTGTAGGAGAAGACCAAGTTGAGACTGGTAAAGCAAGGAGAGCTTGAGAGCTTGAAGACCAAGTTGACACTTGGGAAGAGGATTCAATTGAGATTGAGTGTAGAGCTGAAGCCTGAAGAACAAAGGACAAGTTGATACTTGTGGTTAAGAGTGAAGCCTGAAGGTGGAACTGATTAAGGAGATGAAGCTTGAAGAAGAGGATAAGTTGAAACTTATGTTGAAGGGTTGAAACCTGGAGAAGCAAATTGATATTTGTCAAGAGTGATGGAGGTCTGAAGACTGAGTTGCTATTGGAAGAGCTGAAGCTTGGAGTTGAGAGAGGAGTTGATCTGCTTTCTTGTCTGTTTCTTCTCTGTATTGTTGATGTGCCTTGTTTGACTTGCTTGATGCATTAGAATAAGTCCATATCTAGACTAGATTTAATCTAGGAGCATGATTGCACTAGAGGTTGAGTTGCTCCCTCTGCTTGTATTGTTACTGTATGGCTTTGCTTGCGGGTATTCGGTAGAGCCCAGCTCCCTTGCCCATGTGGTTTGTTTTGCTTGATAGCATGATTTTATTTCCTCTGTATGATTGTAGTTTACTGTTTTTGCTTGATAGCATGTTTTATCTTTCAGTATGATTACTGTTATTCATTCTGGCTTGAGGTTGAGATGAGCTTGTGGAGGCTGATGCCCCACACATATTTCCTCCCTCACTTACATTGCATGCATTTTACTGTTTACTGTTTAAGCTGATGCTTTTATCTGTTTCTGTTTATCATTGACATGATCCCTTAGGACTCTCATTTCCTTTGATAAGGAAGTGATGATAGAACTTTAGGTTGAAACCTATGCATGATAACTTCTAGGAGTTCCCTGTTTCAAACTTAAATCATAGGATGAATCCTTGGCATGACAACAGTAGGACTTGATAGTCTCCCCATAGTTGAGCCTGTTCTCTTCTCATCTCAAAACAGCTTAAGATACAGTAATCATGAATGATTTCTTTCGTACGTTACGAGCCTTAAGCTATCTGAGAAAGGATTGTGGGAGAGTTTCTTTTCCATAGTGTGGATGTTTAGTATGGTACCCTTTGGGTGACATGCGACGCATTCACTCTCAGGTCATAGTCTTTAGTGCGATTGAAATTGGAAACACAATAAAAAACACTTCTTCCATAAAAGACAGAAAACAAACTTCAAACCTTTTTGCCCCGTGGGCCCGTAATTCAAAGGGAGGCTTTTTTGAAGAAAAGAGTGTCGTTAAACTTCAGCGCCACCGCAAACAGGCTTTGTCCCTAACTGCTGGAACTGTTGTTTAACCCTACTCGATAAAACAGATGAACCTGAATCCCCATAATGCGTAGTATCCCGAACTACGTAAGCTCTGATCTCTCATGCCTGTTGAGAGTACGTAGGCACAATACTGATGTATTGGCGAGCCACCTTCCCCGTAACCCGTCGTAGGTCGAACTACGTTGACTCTGATTTCTCATTCTCTGATGAGAATACGTTGGCATAAAGTGCAACGCTTTGCTGAGTCATTTTTCTTTTCTGTTTAAGCAAGCCTTGATAGGTAGATAGATACACCAACTCGTCCAGTAAACACAACAAGCGTGGATCCCGTCGAGTACGACAGACGTGAGGGGTGCTAATACCTTCCCCTTGCGTAACCGACTCCCGAACCCAGACAATGGTTGTGATGACCTTGTCTTACCCTTTTTCGTCAGGTTTTTCCGATCGTTTCCTTTCCCGCTCTGAGGGATAAATAACGAAAGGTGGCGACTCTTCTGTTTTGCCGGCACCTTATTTTCGCGAAAGCGACAGCTGGCGACTCTGCTGGGGAAGAACCCAGAATCTCTGGTTCTCCGGTTCCCCGGCGAGAGTCAATCCTAGCGCTTGTATGATTACTTGTTGGGTTGTGTTTATTTATCGCATTTTATTTCCCGATTTTTATTTTCAGTATGATATAATTATCTGTGCTGTTGTGGGAGGGGCATTCTGATGAGTGAGAAGCCAGACCCAGGCTTGAGTGAACATAGCATTAGTTGTGGAAATTAGTGGGCGCGTGCTTGCTTTGCAGCCCCTAGTGTCTCATGAAATCCACGCTCAGACGAGGTTCTCCCGGTTGGCTTCTCTTTCAACCCTTTGGGTTGAGACGGTTGCTGGTTTGGAGGATTGTCGACTCTGGGGACCGATCATTTGTGATTCAGCCGAGTGAGGCTGCTTCATGAGCTGGTGATGCCACACCTTCTGGGTATCGTATCACCCCTCTTGAATGTCTGTGACGCTGATGAATGCATAGGATTCCGAACTTGAGTCAGTTTAGGTCCATACCTGTGAGCGGGGTTGGGTTCATTGCAGGAAACTTTGACCTTCAGACCACCTGGTTTTCTTGATAGTGGATCAGTTTTGTTGGGATCTAAGGTTCTCATCATCAGCTATATGATTGTTCTTGACAGAGCAGGTTGGGATTAGAGGATCTTATCATCAGATGTGTATTTGTTATTGATAGAGCAGGTTTTGATCAGAGGATCTTATCATCAGATGTGTATTTGTTCTTGATAGAGCAGGTTTTGATCAGAGGATCTTATCATCAGATGTGTATTTGTTCTTGATAGAGCAGGTTTTGATCAGAGGATCTTATCATCAGATGTATATTTGTTCTTGATAGAGCAGGTTTTGATCAAAGGATCTTATCATCAGATGTGTATTTGTTCTTGATAGAGCAGGTTTTGATCAGAGAATCTTATCATCAGATATGTATTTGTTCTTGATAGAGCAGAGTCCATTATCAGATGTTTGTTCTTGATAGAGCAGAGTTTTGGTCATCAGTTGTTTGTTCTTGACAGAGCAGATTTATGATTGGGGTCTGAAGATCTCATCAGCAGATGTATGTTTGTTCTTTATTGAACAAAGTTTTATTATCAGATGTTTGTTCTTGACAAAGCAGTTTTGTGGTCCTGTATCAGAGGTCCTTATTATCAGACGTTTGTTCTTGACAGAGCAGAATTATGATCCTATGTATATGGCCCTATCAGACGGTTGTTCTTGACAGAGCAGATTTGTGGTCCGATACCAGGGTTTTCTTATTATCTGATGCAGTGGTTATTCTTGATAGAGCAGGATTATGGTTTTGTTGATACAGAATCTCCACAGCACAGCTGCCTTGATCTCCTGCTGCATGATTGCATTTTACATTGCTTTGCATACTCATTTGCATTTCATTAACGTGTGTCTGTGTTGCAGGTACCGTTTTCCCCGACCCAGGATTTCTTGCCTCCTATTGTATTGTTATGGGTTCTCTGAGGAACGCCATTATCGAAGACGAGAGTTCGGATTTGTTGACTGACGTCAGAGATCTGAAGACGCCGCTTAGATTCGTTAAAGCTAAGTAGTTGAAAAGAGGGTTATTTTCAGGTTGCGGAGAGCTATGTATGGACTGTGCCACACGTTCTGATGGATGTGAACAGTTGGTCGAAGGAATTCAAAGTCTGATGACTGAAGGGATTTTACAGTTTAGCCGGAGGGCTGAAAGTGGACCAGGAGAGGTAGTGCTGAAGAAAGCCGATGATGTCGCCACCATCACCATCCCTCGCCGAACGATAACTATTTCTGCGACCAGACCGCTCACAATCACCATCACCAAAGCTGGGCCAATACCGTTCGAAAGCACGAATGCTGTCCCGTGGCATTATGGGGCTGAAGTCTACTGCAACGGACAGAAGTTGCAGCTAGAACCGTTTGGGTCGACTGTGGAGAACCTTGCGGGAATCAGTGGTATTACTCGCAGCGGATGAGTGTTTGCACCACCAGAGGTCGTGGCGGATAAAGCGGTCAGAGCTGATGCGACCGATAAAGGTAAAAGTAAAGTCGTTGAAGAGATCCCGTGTGGGGCGGAAAAAGACTTACTTGTTAAAGATGCCGAGGAGTTTATGCGGTTGATTAAAAAGAGCGACTACAAGATTGTGGATCATCTCCATCAGACGCCCTCGAAGATTTCCATCCTGAACTTATTGTTGTGTTCCGAAGCGCACCGCAACGCGCTGCTGAAGGTGTTGAACGCCGCATATGTACCGCAGGAAATATCGGTGAATCAGCTAGAAGAGGTTGTAGCCCACGTAAATGCCGGAAATGGGCTAGGTTTCACAAACCTGGAGCTGACGCCGAAGGGGAGGAATCACAATAACGCCCTGCACATCTCGATAGAGTGTAGGGGCACGATTATGTCGCACGTGTTGGTGGACACGGGTTCGTCGCTCAATGTTCTTCCGAAGAAGGCATTAATGAAGTTGGATACTCGTGGAGTGATTTGCACACCCAGTGATCTGGTTGTGAAGGCGTTCGATGGAACCAAACGCCATGTTTTCGTGGAGGTGACCCTGCCAATCCAAGTCGGGCCGGAAACGTTTGACGCGGTCTTTTATATTATGGACATCATGCCTGCCTACAACTGTCTCTTGGGCCGGCCGTGGATCCATGCTGCTGGTGCCGTAACCTCCACGTTGCACTAGAAACTCAAATATGCTGTCGGAGGTAGCATCGTGACCGTTTGTGGCGAGGAAGACATAATGGTGAGCCATTTGTCGTCCTTCAAGTATGTGGAAATGGATGGCGAAATCCATGAGACTCTATGTCAAGCGTTCGAAGCTGTCAAAGTGAAGGACGTAGCTCCTGTGGTCACCGAAAAGCCAGAGATGACTCTCTCGTCATTCAAGGAAGCTCGGGACGTTGTCCAAGCCGGAGCTACCCCAAGCTGGGGGAGAATTTTGGAGATACCTAACAAGCAAGACAAGTTTGGGTTGGGATATTCTCCTGGAGCTGAAGCTTCTTCTTCTTCTTCTAGCGGCGCGTCTCGAGGTAAAGGGCCGATCCAGTTTACCAGTGGCGGAGTGATTTTCGAAAGCATCAACACGGTGTCTGAAGACAGCGGAGATAGCGATTGTGACCTCAACTCTTGGATCCAGCCAAGCAAGCCAGGCGAGGGCCTCAACAATTGGTCCGTCAAGGATATCATCCAGATGACAAGCGAAGAGTAATGATTTACTTTTTCCAATCATTGTACAACCCTATGTCCTACCCGGGGCATAGTGGTTTTATTGTCAGGGCCTTGTTGGATTATGTACATGCATTTTGTTAATAAATCAAAGGCGTTTTCTTCGTATTCAAATATTGTGATCTCTGTTATTCCTGTTTTATATTTGTTTTGAAAAACAATAAAATGGCAATGGGGTTTGTGCTAACCTGCATATCCTTATTTTAAGCTTAACCCTTGTTATTGCAGGATCCACATAACAGATGACATCGACTCTGGACCTTCTACGGCTCACTTCGACTTCGATTGCCCGATCTATCAAGCCGAAGAAGAGATTTATGAAGACGAAGACCTTCCTGAAGAGTTGGTCCGCTTGTTGAAACAAGAGGAGAAAGTTATTCTGCCTCATGAAGAGGAGATCGAGATCGTGAATCTGGGTTCTGAAGAACTCGTCAGAAACGTCAGGATAGGGGCTGCATTGCAGAGTGATGTCAAGCGAAGATTGGTCGAGATGCTAAGAGAGTATAGTGACATCTTTGCTTGGTCATACAAAGATATGCCCGGACTTGATACGGACATTGTGGTCCACCACTTGCCGCTGCGAGAAGATTGCCCTCCCGTTAAGAAGAAGCTTAGGAGGACGAGACCAGATATGGCCGTTAAGATCAAAGAAGAAGTGCAGAAACAGCTTGATGCTGGCTTCTTAGCGGTCACTACTTACCCTCCGTGGGTCGCCAACATAGTGCATGTACCGAAGAAGGACGGTAAGGTACAAATGTGCGTCGATTATCGAGATTTGAATAGGGCGAGCCTTAAAGATGATTTTCCGCTGCCTCATATCGATGTGTTGGTCGACAACACAGCCCAGTTCTCCGTGTTTTCGTTCATGGATGGCTTCTCCGGTTACAATCAGATCAAGATGGCGCCGGAGGACATGGAGAAAACGACGTTTATCACTCCCTGGGGAACATTTTGCTATAAGGTAATGCCTTTCGGTCTGAAGAACGCAGGGGCCACTTACCAACGAGCAATGGTAACTTTGTTTCATGACATGATTCATCATGAGATTGAAGTCTATGTTGATGACATGATTGCGAAGTCCCAAACGGAGGAGGGACATCTGGTCAATTTGCTGAAGCTTTTTGAGAGGCTTAGGAAGTTTAGGTTGAGGCTGAATCCTAACAAATGTACTTTCGGAGTACGGTCCGGAAAGTTACTGGGGTTTATCATGAGTGAAAGAGGCATCGAGGTTGATCCTGCGAAGATAAAAGCCATACAAGAAATGCCAGTGCCAAAAACAGAAATAGAAGTTCTTGGTTTCTTGGGCAGAATAAACTACATTGCAAGGTTTATTTCTCAGCTCACGGCCACGTGTGAACCGATGTTCAAGCTTTTAAAGAAAGCTCAGGCGATTACCTGGAATGAGGATTGCCAGAAGGCATTTGACAAGATAAAGCAGTATCTTTAGGAACCTCCAATCTTGATACCCCCAGTGGTTGGACGACCATTAATCATGTACTTGACAGTTCTTGAGAATAGTATGGGGTGTGTTCTCGGTCAGCACGACGAGACGGGCAGAAAGGAGCATGCCATTTACTACTTGAGTAAGAAGTTCACTGACTGTGAATCTCGCTACTCGATGCTGGAGAAGACGTGTTGTGCACTAGCCTGGGCTGCCAAACATTTACGACAGTACATGCTCAATCATACCACTATGCTAATTTCGAAGATGGATCCGATCAAGTACGTCTTCAAGAAGCAAGCGCTTTCGGGCAGGATTGCCAGATGGCAAATGGTGTTGACGGAATATGATATTCAGTACGTTTCCCAGAAGGCCATCAAGGGAAGCGTATTGTCTGAATACCTCGTCGAACAGCCGATCGAGGATTATCAGCCGATGAAATTTGAATTCCCTGATGAGGATATCATGTTTCGCAAAGCGAAGGATTGCGATGAACCGTTGCCCGACGAGGGGCCAGACAGGAAATCCCAGTGGAAGTTGATATTTGAAGGGGCGGTTAATTCCTACGGAAGTGGCATAGGGGCAGTCATCACGACTCCCCACAGATCCCACATCCCGTTCACTGCGAGACTGACGTTTCCAGTCACCAATAATGAAGCGGAGTACGAAGCATGCATCATGGGTCTAGAAGAGGCGATTGATTTGAGAATCAATAACCTAGATGTATATGGTGACTCGGCGCTTGTGATCAACCAGATTAAAGGGGAGTGGGAGACTCGTCAATCGAATTTGGTGCCGTACATGAATTATGCCAGAAGACCAGATGGCTGATGCCTTAACCACGTTGGCTTCAATGTATAAAGTCAATTTTTGGAATGAGGCTCCAAGAATTGTCCTTTCTCGTCTTGATAGACCTGCATTCGTCTTTGCAATCGAGGAAGCCGCCGACGGCAAGCCATGGTTCCATGACATCCAGACCTTCCTTATGACTAAGGAGTATCCTGCGGGAGCGTCAACCCAGGATAAGAAGACTCTAAGGAGGCTGTCTGGAAATTTTTATCTCAATCCTGATGGAGTGTTGTATAAAAGAAACCACGATCTCATGCTACTCAGATGTGTAGATGAGAAAGAGGCGAGTATGCTCATGGAAGAAGTCCATGAAGGCACATTTGGTACGCACGCCGGCGGGCATGCTATGACGAGAAAGATCCTGAGAGCAGGATATTACTGGCTGACGATTGAATCGGATTGCTTTAAATTCGCGAAGAGATGTCATAAATGCCAGATTTATGCTGATAAAGTTCATGTGCCGCCGTGCCCGTTAAATGTCATGTCCTCCCCGTGGCCGTTCTCCATTTGGGGCATCGACATGATAGGCAAGATCGAGCCCACTGCATCTAACGGTCATCGCTTCATTCTAGTAGCTATCGACTACTTCACCAAGTGGGTGGAGGCAGCCTAATATGCTAATGTGACCAAGCAGGTGGTGGCTAAATTCATAAAGAGGGACATCATCTGTCGTTACGGAATTCCCGAGCGGATCATTACTGATAATGGTTCGAATCTGAATAACAACATGATGAAGGAGCTATGCCAGAGTTTCAAGATTGAACATCACAACTCATCTCCTTACCGGCCGAAGATGAATGGCGCCGTTGAAGCGGCCAATAAGAACATAAAGAAGATTGTTCAGAAGATGCTTGTGACCTACAAAGATTGGCACGAGATGCTGCCATTTGCACTGCACGATTATCGTACGACGGTACGTACGTCAACCGGGGCAACTCCTTTCTACTTGGTGTATGGTATGGAAGCAGTCCTACCGTTAGAAGTGGAGATCCCTTCTTTGCGAGTTTTGGTTGATGTGAAACTCGACGAGGCAGAATGGATTAAGAACCGACTGAACCAACTCAGCCTGATGGACGAGAAGAGGTTGGCATCGATTGCATATGGTCGTTTATACCAAAGCCGAATGAAGAAAGCTTATGATAAGAAGGTGCGTCCTAGAAGCTTTCAGACGGGTGATCTCGTCCTGAAGAAGACTCTTCCTCCACACTCCGATCACCGGGGCAAGTGGACTCCCAATTATGAAGGTCCGTACGTCATCAGCAAGGTCTTCTCGGGAGGAGCTCTGTTGTTATCCACGATGGATGGTGAAGATTTTGCATCCCCGGTGAACGCGGACGCAGTTAAAAAATACTTTGCTTGAAAGCGACCCGCTGGACAGTAAAAAGAGAGTCCAGGCAAAAATGGGGCATCCCGGCAAACCATAAAAAAGGAAAAAAGGTTCGGGCAAAAATTAGGGATATAAATTGAAAAAATGTACACCCGCAAAGTCGAAAACCCGGATGGGCGACTTTGGCAAAAAAGGGTATCCCGGTGAACTGAAAATCCGCAAAGGGCGGTTCACGCAAAAGTTAGGGATTTGAAAAAGCAAATGACTGCGTTCCGCGTGTGGACTTTCTTTGTTTAGTGGTTTGGAAGACCTGAGGGCCGTTTATCTGAATCAATCTCTTCTGAAGCTGAAGCATCGGAGAAGTATCGAAGTCGAGTGGATCATAGAGGGATCAACTCATGGTGTTCGTCTATGCCTCGTTGCCGACATTTGTATATACTGATGTATATTTATGTTTTATTTTTGCGCGGCTTCCTCATTCCAGGAGCTTGCATCGGTTGTAAAACATTTTTACCCATTCAGGGGTTCGTTATCAATAAAATGTATACTATTCAGCAATTCTGTTTGTCTGTTTAGCATTTATCTGTTTTGTTTGCGAAAAAGAACGCCGATGTTTTTGATAAAATGCGCATACATAAACTTACTGGCCTAGGCCACTGATTGTTGAAACAATGAATTACTTAAACATTGTCACAAGATGATAACCTTGATAGGTCCCTTTGAGAAGGGTATCTGGTCTGTTTGTTTGTGTTGTTACAGGTGTAGCATATTCCAGACAGTGCGTCGTGCGTATCCCCAAGCAGGATGATTCCTCCTCCTCCAGCAAAGTTCAGCAGCCTCTCCCCGCAGAGTCTGAACACGAGATCGTGAGCATTGATATGTCTCCCCAAGCAGAGAAGATTCTCTCCCCAATCAGATGCATCCTGAAGGAACATCATCTCCTCAGATGAGTCATTCACCAAAGTGTGCAGCAATTGATAGTTCAGGACTGAAGTCTCCAGCGGAATTGAGATTCCCCACAGAGTCGTACTCTCCCCTGTAAGCAGGATGATTCCTTCTTCCCCATCCGAGTTTGCAGATCCCCAAGAGAGCCGAGTCCTTGGAAGCCGCTCAGGCCATGATTGGTTTTCCCTAGTGGAGTGTTGAATGGCTGATGCCATATTTTCCCGCCAGAGTCGTTATCTCCAGGGAAGTAGCCGTGAAGGCCGTGCAGTTTATTCCCGCGATTGACATCGCTTTCCCTCAGCAGGTCCAGGTTCTCGTAGAGCTTCGTCCCCCTGCAGCAGTCAACTGAAGTTCACTTCCCCACAGCGTCCAATTGAAATTGGTGTGACCTTGTTTTCCTCAACAGGATGATTCCTTCCCCTTATCTGAGAGGTCCTTTCTCCTTGACAGGAGGATTCTCCCTTCAGCATTTATTTTGCTGACGGGATCGCATCATTTTGCATGACTGCACAACATTTATCATAAACGCATAGCATTTCCACCGTGTGGAGCATTGCGCCATTGCCGTAGCATATGCATAATAAACATGATCTAGGTTGTTACCATTCTTGTTTTGCAGGTGTTCCGCCACAGAATTGATTGCTCAAGATGACTCTTGAATTCTCCCCAACGGAGTCGTTTGCTCAAGATGATTCTTGAATTCCCCAGCAAAGTCGTTTTCTTAAGATGATTCTTAAAATCCCCAGTGCAGTCGCCAGAATCGGTTGCTCAAGTTGATGCTTAGAGTCCCCGGCAGAGTTTGCTCAGGATGATGCCTGAAATCTCCAGCATAGTTATCGGTTCAGGATGATTCTTGAAGTCCCCGACGGAGTTACTTGTCCAAGATGATTCTTGAAGTCCTCAGCAGAGTTGATTCATCCAGAATGATTTCTGGATCCCCGAAGCAGAGTTACTTGATAGTTCTCCAGAATCTCCAACGGAGGTGCGCCATCCCCAGCAGGTTTCTGAACAGCGAAGTTGAAACTTCCCTTAAAGACTTGATGATTGAAGTCCGACCGTGTTAACGACGCAGTTCTCTCAGCTGATGCAGAGTGCCTGATGGCAGAAGTTTGGGTATCCCCAATTGGTTCATGATTGACCTAGAATTCTATTCCCGACTTACTGATGAAGTCCGGCTGGTGCCCAAAAGTTTTCTTTGAATGCCCGATGGCATGATTAACTTGATTGTTGACCTGATAAGTCCCGAGGAATCTTGATGCCTGATGGTATGATCGACCATGTATTACCGGTCACCATCTGACCAATCCCCCAGCTAGTTGTTGTGCAGCTAATATTTCGGTTTTCAAAGATTTGTTCCCATCAGAGTACCGTGTACTTTTGCAGTTGGCAAATTTTTGGGTTTGTTGGTATTCAACCGTCTTTTACCTTGATTGGCTGAGATTCATTTGCTTCTCACCCAGTCAGGTCCAAGACGTTTGAATAGGGGCAGCTGTTGCACCCCAAAATTTGACAAACATTTCTTTACCTAGCTTGTGGTTCCATCTCATTCACATTAGCACTATCACTTGCATCTCATTGATATGTGTGCAGGAGATCAAGAGGTATGAGTACCAGTTAAGACTTTGAAGCTAGCCAAGAAGTTTATTCAAGTGTTAAAGGGTTGATATCCTTGTCAGAGAAGTTAAGAGATCCTCAGAGAGATTGGTTGAAACCAAGGTTGTGTGCCTCCCAACTTGAGAGTTGTGGGAGCTCCTCAGATGATTCTGAAGCCATGAGGATGAACTTGAAGCTTTGAGAGAGCTTATGAGATGTCTTGAAAGCCATCATGAAGCCTAGAGAGGTCATTGTACAAGATTAAGAAGAATTAGCCATGAGTGGTGTAATTAGGGTTTTGACTGGGTCAACCCTAGGTCAACTGATGATTTGGAGAGGGTTGAGACCTAATCCAAGAGCCATGTGATCATGGATTGATGCATTGAGATGCTATAAGGATGATTCCAAGGTCAACTCATCATGATTGAAGGGTTTGAGAAGTCTCAAGCTAGGGTTTCTAAGGCTTGACAGTGTAAAATCCCCTAGTTTGACCCCTATCTTCAAGGCAGTTTAGCTCAAGATGTGATTGTCATCTCATCTTACCCCCAACATGAATGTTGTAGAGCTTGTTATTAGATTTAATTTGAGTACTAGAAGTCCTTGATAGGATTTGTAGAGCTCAAGTTATGACTTTGACAAGTTACAGGTCATCTGAGGTATGTGAATCTAGGGCCTTGAAAGTCACCCAACTTGCATCCAACGTTTGCCTAAGAAGGACGATTCCTATGAACTTTTGGTCAACATGAATGTTGTTCCTTATCTTCTTAGCTTTCTAGAGAGTACTATAAGTCCTTGATAGGATTTGTAGAACTCAAGTTATGGCTTTGACAAGTCAAGGGCATTTTGGTCATTTGGAGATTACAGGTCATTTCAAGCATAAGGCCATAACTCCTATTTCCAAGCTTCAAATGGAAAAATCTTCAACATAAAACTTGCTTAAAATGATGTTTTAAGGCTATTAAGGAGTTCATGAGATGTTGAAAAGGCTTGTAGCAAAAAATGGTAAAAATGACCTAAAATGGAGGCATAAGTTAAATAAGTCAAAGTTGGAAATTGAAATTTCTAAGCTACACATCCAAACCATGGCATATAATAGGTCATTTTGACTCTAAAAAGCATTCTAAAAACAATGGTTCAGCCAATTTTTTGATTTGAGGTTTAGATCATGGACTTGCTTTGGAAAATGGTTGCTTGCATATTAAGGTACATATGCAAAACACAAAGAAAGGCAATGTACAAGCTAGCAAGGTATCTTAACACATCAAATATCTCATCTAGGGAGATTTTCAAGTCAGTTACAAGGGCTGCAAGAGGCCTAGCATGAGATGGTATGTGAGATGAGATGAAATCATAAACTCATGGCATGAGAATCCCAAATTCTCATTGGATGATTCCAGAAGGTTCTAGATGAGTCTGAACCATCCTATATAGTGTATAGAACTTTCTCAGATGCAAGGTTGGTGAGAGATTAGAGAGGAGAGTGAGATAGCCATTTCAATTGCTTCCATTGCAAGTTGAAATCAAATTCCACATTTCACACAGTTTCCATTGCTTCTTTCAATCCCAATACATTCCATTGATCACACTGAATGTGTGCATACCAAATTGAAGGCAAGAGCATGAAGAATTAAAGAGATAGCTTTTGGATTTTGAAGGTTGCAAGTCACAATCGGGTTTGGAGATTCAGGCTTGCTTGATCAAATCTTTTGCAAACAGAAGCTTTATCATCAATCAAGGAAGGTTTCTGAAGAGTGAGAGGTTGAAGTGGAGCTTTGCCCTATCTGGTGTTCAAGATTTGACAGGTTAGTAACTTTTCTTCTACACCATAATTTAAGCATAATTAGGTAGAATTGTTAGGTTAGAATGGTTAGAGACAAGTAGGAGATGGATTATGGGAAGTTTGAGATCAATTGGTGAAGTTTGAGTTGGTGACACCATTTTTATTTGGATCAAGAACACGATGTATGATGAGATATAGCATGAGTTTGATATCAAGAATTAACCAGTGTGAGGTGGTGATCATTCTGAGCCAATTAATTTCAAGAATTGTTAGAACTGAAGTTTGAGCATATCTTTGATCTTGGATCGGGTTTGGAGATTTAGGGCATTTCAATTGATTTTGAGGCCATGGTTGTGATCAGCATGGAATTTAGAACAGATTAGGGTTTTGAATTTTAGTTTTTCATGGAGAATTGATGAGGTTCGAATTGGAGAGGATGAGCTTGAAGCTCTGAACTTCCATGGTTGTTCTTCCCTCCAAGTCCCATTCAAATGAAGAAGATAACATTTTGGCCATTGGATCATGTTGGACTCATTGACTGGACCTAGATCGTGTGGATGAGATTTGATTTCGCGTGTGAAGAGGAATTCTGAGGATACACCAAAACGAAGCGTTTCATTAAATGGGATATTGGGCTCAATTGCTAGCCACACCCCACTCTCATGGCCCATTGGTTTTTGAACTGAATTTCCTTGCTTTTTACACCGTATGTTTTTTCTTTTTCTTTATAATTTTTGAATTGATTTTCTGATTAATAATTGGGCCTGGCGCGCATTGATATCCCCACCCCCATTTTAAGCCCATCTGGAATATGAACTGTCTGGCATTGCTATCTGCACCAAGGTTTTTCCATTTTAATTTCTTTTTCTCCATTTTATTTTAATCTTTGAAAAATCACATTAAATAGAAAAATGATGATTTTTGCTTGGGGATTTTTTCTCCCATTTCATGTTCATGTCTAGAAAATTATAAAATCAAAATATTTGCATCTCATGCATTTTATTATTTTTTGTGTATTTTCTCTTTTAATAGCTTTTAATTCCTTTTATGTTGATGCATAGATTTGTAGAATTTTGTTTAGCTAGTTCCCTTCATATTTTTATGCCATTCTTTTTAGGATAGTTAGATTAGGACTTTAGCTCCCGTCTGGATTTATTCCATAATTTTGTGATTAATTTTTTATTGGTTTTGCTTAGATGACTTTAGGTTGTATAGAATTAGGTCAATCCTAAACATAGGTCCACAATAACACTAGAATTTTGGGTTTCTAAGTCAAGTTAGATATTGGGACATATAGGGTATCAAGGGTAGGTATATAGGATCCCCTAGAAATTATATTACATTTTAATATAATAGTATACTATTTTTAAATGATTTTTGTAGTTGATTGTTGCTTGTGTTGCCCTTGTGGGCTTGTGTTTTGTTTTGCCTTGCTTTGTGGGTTTTTCCTTGGCTTGGTGGGCTTGGTCTTGCTTTGAGGAGCATGGAGGAGCATAGTAGAAGACTTGAAGGTTGAAGAGTAGCTTGAGAGCTTGGAATCTTGTTTGTTTTGTTGTTGTTTTAGGGTTAGGGATTAGGAAGAGCTTAGACTTAGTTGATTCCTTTCTTAAACATGGATGGTATCTTTCACCTCCATTCTTCCCCATGATTCAAAGTCCTTCCATGGTATTCACCACCCTCCTTTGGAGGGATAAGTGATGGTACCTAGGAAGTAGAACTTTTGAGGGAACCATTCCTTTGATGTTAAACCCTTATAGGTCACCTTTGGTGGTCAGTAAGCAGTTTAATATCCTAGCTTATCCAGTTAAGTGATTTCTTCTGGTTTGAGTATCTTGAGAGATGTTGGGCTTGAGGTTGAAGATGAAGACTTCATTGAAGAGTATGGAAGAGGATGATTCCTTGAGTATTGTCATTGCAGCTGAGGCTTGGAGAGCAAGGACAAGAGCAAGTTGATACTTGAAGACCTAATGAAGACCCCATGAAGATCCAGTAAAGACTGAATGAAGAGCTGAGGCTTAAAGACTAAAGGATGAAGTTGACACTTCCAAATGATTAAAGACTATTCTGAGAAGCTGAAGCTTGTTGTAGGAGAAGACCAAGTTGAGACTGGTAAAGCAAGGAGAGCTTGAGAGCTTGAAGACCAAGTTGACACTTGGGAAGAGGATTCAATTGAGATTGAGTGTAGAGCTGAAGCCTGAAGAACAAAGGACAAGTTGATACTTACTTTGAAGCTTGGAGATCCTGAAGGAATCAAGTTGATACTTGTGGTTAAGAGTGAAGCCTGAAGGTGGAACTGATTAAGGAGCTGAAGCTTGAAGAAGAGGATAAGTTGAAACTTATGTTGAAGGGTTGAAACCTGGAGAAGCAAATTGATATTTGTTAAGAGTGATGGAGGTCTGAAGACTGAGTTGCTGTTGGAAGAGCTGAAGCTTGGAGTTGAGAGAGGAGTTGATCTGCTTTCTTGTCTGTTTCTTCTCTGTATTGTTGATGTGCCTTGTTTGACTTGCTTGATGCATTAGAATAAGTCCATATCTAGACTAGATTTAATCTAGGAGTATGATTTCACTAGAGGTTAAGTTGCTCCCTCTCCTTGTATTGTTACTGTATGGCTTTGCTTGCGGGTATTCGGTAGAGCCCAGCTCCCTTGCCCATGTGGTTTGTTTTGCTTGATAGCATGATTTTATTTCCTCTGTATGATTGTAGTTTACTGTTTTTGCTTGATAGCATGTTTTATCTTTCAGTATGATTACTGTTATTCATTCTGGCTTGAGGTTGAGATGAGCTTGTGGAGGCTGATGCCCCACACATATTTCCTCCCTCACTTGCATTGCATGCATTTTACTGTTTACTGTTTAAGCTGATGCTTTTATCTGTTTCTGTTTATCATTGACATTATCCCTTAGGACTTTCATTTCCTTTGATAAGGAAGTGATGATAGAACTTTAGGTTGAAACCTATGCATGATAACTTCTAGGAGTTCCCTGTTTCAAACTTCAATCATAGGATGAATCCTTGGCATGACAACAGTAGGACTTGATAGTCTCCCCGTAGTTGAGCCTGTTCCCTTCTCATCTCAAAATAGCTTAAGATACAGTAATCATGAATGATTTCTTTCGTACGTTACGAGCCTTAAGCTATCTGAGAAAGGATTGTGGGAGAGTTTCTTTTCCACAGTCTGGATGTTTAGCATGGTACCCTTTGGGTGGCATGCGACGCATTCACTCTCAGGTCATAGTCTTTAGTGTGATTGAAATTGCAAACACAATAAAAAACACTTCTTCCGTAAAAGACAGAAAACAAACTTCAAACCTTTTTGCCCCGTGGGCCCGTAATTCAAAGGGAGGATTTTCTGAAGAAAAGAGTGTCGTTAAACTTCAGCGCCACCGCAAACAGGCTTTGTCCCTAACTGTTGGAACTGTTGTTTAACCCTACTCGATAAAACAGATGAACCTGAATCCCCATAATACGTAGTATCCCGAACTACGTAAGCTCGGATATCTCATGCATGTTGAGAGTACGTAGGCACAATACTGATGTATTGGCGAGCCACCTTCCCCGTAACCCGTCGTAGGTCGAACTACGTTGACTCTGATTTCTCATTCTCTGATGAGAATACGTAGGCATAAAGTGCGACGCTTTGCCGAGTCATTTTTCTTTTCTGTTTAAGCCAGCCTTGATAGGTAGATAGATAAACCAACTCGTCCAGTAAACACAACAAGCGTGGATCCCGTCGAGTACGACGGACGTGAGGGGTGCTAATACCTTCCCCTTGCGTAACCGACTCCCAAACCCAGACAATGGTTGCGATGACCTTGTCTTACCCTTTTTCGTCAGGTTTTTCCGATCGTTTCCTTTCCCGCTCTGAGGGATAAATAACGAAAGGTGGCGACTCTTCTGTTTTGCCGGCACCTTATTTTCGCGAAAGCGACAGACGCCACAGGCACTGAATCAACAATCAACTTCCAATATATGCTACAAGAAGTAGGCACCACGTCATAGGACCATATCAAATATCATCCTTGACCTCACATTTCGGTCGAAACGAGCAACGCACTACATAAAGTGCGTCATCCATGTACTATCCTGGATCTTCCATTTCCGAAGAAACGAGCATCGCACTAAATAAAAGCGCGGTATGTCAATATACTATCCTTGACCTTCGATTTCCGAAGAAACGGACATACACTATGCAAAGTGCGTCATCCCTGTACTATCCGGGATCTTCCATTTCTGAAGAAACGAGCATCGCACTAAATAAAAGCACGGTATGTCAATATAATATCCTTGACCTTCCATTTCCGAAGAAACGGGCATACACTACTTAAAGTGCGTCATCCTTGTACTATCCGGGATCCTCCATTCCCGAAGAAACGAGCATCGCACTAAATAAAAGCACGGTATGTCAATATACTATCCTTGACCTTCCATTTCTGAAGAAACGGGTATACACTACTTAAAGTGCGTCATCCCTGTACTATCTGGGATCTTCCATTTCCGAAGAAACGAGCATCACACTAAATAAAAGCACGGTATGTCAATATACTATCTTTGACCTTCCTTTTCCGAAGAAACGAGCATCGCACTAAATAAAAGCACGGTATGGGCCTCTGAAGACTTGAACAAGAAAATCTGCGGGGAAAATCTGGCAACAACTCCAAAGTCTAATTATGAAGCCTTTAATATTGCCGTAACAGCCATTCGAGGAAAACTCTGCCGGGGAAATTCTGACATCAACTGCCAGACATTAACCTTGACAACAAGTAATGACCTCAACCGTCTAATCCCTGAAATCTTTCTTTTAAAATGCTGATGTGATAGCAACCCGAGGAAAACTCCGCTGGGGAAGAAGAGAAACTTAACCAAGCAACTCTGATGAGGGGACACGTGATAGGACGAACGTTATCATCACATATCTCATGCCAAAAATTTGAATATCTGAAAACCATCCTGAACAAGAATTCCAATTACCTGCAGGGAAGAACACCTGAAAACAAAGAGGTAACAAACCTGGCTTATGTTTTAGAATGCATATGTTTGAATATAACATAATGCTCCATACGGAATGGAAATGCTACGCGTTTGGGTAGATGCAAATATGATGCAGATATGATGATATATGCAAGATGCAAATGCAGGCTCTGGCTGCCGGAGAAAGGCTGGATATGGAACCGCTTCAGCAAAATAAATGTTGAAGACAAAGCCAACTCCATTGGGCATAACCGGGTATCACAGAATTATTCCAGCAAAATAAATGCTGGAAAGGTGAACCGACTCCGCTGGGGGAGCAACAATCCTGCTGGGGATAACCGTAGTTACGAACTCTGCAGAGGATGATCAACCCATTGGAGGAAAGACAACCTGCTGGAGAACAGAAAGAACAATCCTGTGTGGGGATGACCTTTTAAAAACCACTGGCAACCTGGTTGTGCCCTGTGAGGACTTCACTGGGGATTACGTGTACACATGACCACTACTGGGAGTGCACATCACTGCCTGACTGCTTACTAACTCGCATACGACTTCCATCTGCTGGGCAGGAATAGAATCACCTAGAGTCTGCTCCTACATTAAGGGACTCTGGCTGGGGAAACACGATCCCTTATCTGTTTGTTGCGAAGGTAACGACCTTGCAAAATATGAGAAACAACAAGATATCCTATAAGAAAGGAACTATCCAAGTCAATAGTCGTGACAATTGCTCAGTCAATTCAAAGTTTTAACAATTATTGGCTGAGGCCTGCAAGTTTATGCATGTGCAAGTTTATCAAAAACATCGGCGTTTTCCACAAACAAAACAGTAAAAGTTAAAACAAGAAACAAACATCAAGTACTGAATAGTATGCGTTTATTGATAACAGGCCTGTAAATAGGCAAAGTTTTGTACAATGGATGCAACTTATGAAAAGAGGAAGTTACAAGATAAATACAAATATGTACAGAGGTACAAAGGAATTTGTATACATGTCGGCAACGTGGTACAGACGAACACCATGAGCTGATCCTCCTATGACTCGCCTGACTTCGACGCTTTCCCAATACTCCATCTTCGGAAGAGACTAACTTGGATAATCGACCCTCAGGTAATCCCAAACCACTAAGCAATACAGTATCAAACTTGGACCGTGATCATTTGCTTTTTCAATCCCTAACTTTTGCCTGAACCGCCCTTTGCAGGTTTTCGATTCACCGGGATACCCTTTTTTGCCCAAGTCACCTTTTCGGGTTTTTGACTTCGTGGGTGTACATCTTTTCAGTTTTATCCCTAATTTTTGCCCGAACCTTTTTCTTTTTCTTTTTGGTTCGCCGGGATGCCCCATTTTTGCCTGGACTCTCTTTTTTCTGTCCAGCGGGTCTCTTTAAGCAAAGTATTTTTTAACTGCGTCCGAGTTCACAGGGGATGAAAAATCCTCGCCATCCATGGTGGACAACAGTAAGGCTCCTTCGGAGAAGACTTTTCAAACGATATATGGACCTTCATAGTTGGGAGTCCATTTGCCCCTATGATCTGATTGTGGTGGGAGAATCTTCTTCAGCACAAGATCGCCCGTCTGAAAGCTTCGAGGGCGCACCTTCTTGTCGTAAGCTTTCTTCATCCGACTCTGGTATAACCGACCATATGCGATAGATTCAAGTCTCTTCTCATCCATCAGACTGAGCTGATTCAGCCTATTCCTTACCCACTCTACCTCATCAAGTTGGACATCGAGCAATACTCTCAAGGAAGGAATCTCAACTTCTAATGGTAGGACAGCCTCCATACCATACACCAGTGAGAAAGGTGTCGCCTCGATATATGTGTGTACTATCGTACGATAACCATGCAATGCGAAGGGCAACATCTCGTGCCAGTCTTTGTATGTCACAAACATCTTCTGAACTATCTTCTTGATGTTCTTATTGGCCGCTTCGACAACGCCATTCATCTTGGGCCGATATGAAGATGATTTGTGATGCTCAATCTTGAAATTCTGGCACAATTCCTTCATCATCTAGTTATTCAGGTTCGAACCATTGTCAGTAATGATTCTTTCGGGGACTCCGTAATGACAGATGATGTCCTTTTTGATAAACCGAGCTACCACTTGCTTGGTAACATTAGCGTAAGACGCTGCTTCAACCCATTTGGTGAAGTAATCGATAGCTACCAAGATGAACCGGTGTCCGTTGGATGCGGTGGGCTCAATTATGCCAATCATATCGATGCCCCACATGGAGAATGGCCACGGGGACACCATAACGTTCAAAGGGCTTGGCGACACTTGAATCTTGTCTGCATAAATCTGGCATTTATGGCATTTCTTTGCAAACTTGAAACAGTCCCTTTCCATTGTCAGCCAATAATACCCTGTCCGTAATAACTTTCGAGATAGCATGTCCGCCGCCGTGTGTGCCAAAGGTTCCCTCGTGGACCTCTTCCATAAGCAGATTGGCTTCTTTCTCATCCACACATCGCAATAGCACCAAATCCTGGTCTCTCCTGTACAGAACACCATTTGGATTCAAGTAGAAATTACCATCCAATCTTCTAAGAGTCTTCTTATCGCGGCTGGATGCCCCAGTCAGATACTCTTGGTTGTTTAGGAAATTCTGGATATCAAAATACCACAGCTTGCCATCGGCAGATTCCTCAATGGCGAATATGAAGGCGGGTCTATCAAGGCGAGAGATAACTATTCTGGGAGCATCATTCCAGAAGTTAACTTTGTACATCGAAGACAATGTCGCAAGAGCGTCAGCCATCTGATTTTCGGCCCGTGGCACATGGTGAAACTCTACTCTATCAAAGAAGGGCAATAACTTCCTTGCATAATTCATATACGGTATCAGATTAGGCTGACGAGTCTCCCATTCTCCCTTGATTTGGTTCACGACTAACGCGGAGTCTCCATACATATCAAGATTTTTAATCCTCAAATCAATAGCCTCCTCGAGACTCATGATACACACCTTATATTTGGCCTCATTGTTGGTAACTGGAAATGTCAATATGGCAGTGAACGGGATGTGCGTCCCATGGGGAGTCGTGATGATTGCCACAATTCCACTTCCATATGAATTAACAGCCCCGTCAAAAATCAATTGACATTGGGAACCCCGCTCCGAACCTTCACCATGCAACGGCTCCTCGCAATCTTTCATCTTTAAGTACATGATATCCTCGTCAGGAAAATCAAACTTCATCGGCTGGTAATCATCGATTGGCTGCTCAGCCAGGTACTCTGACAGTACACTACCTTTGATAGCCTTTTGTGAAACATATTGTATATCGTACTCTGTCAGTACCATCTACCATCGGGCAATCCATCCGGAAAGTGCCTGCTTCTCAAAGACGTATTTGATCGGATCCATCTTTGAAATCAGCATGGTTGTATGATTTAGCATGTATTGTCTCAGACGTTTGGCAGCCCAAGCAAGTGCACAACACGTATTTTCGAGCATTAAGTAACGGGATTCACAATCTATGAACTTTTTACTCAAGTAATAGATCGCATGCTCTTTTCGTCCAGTCTCGTCATGTTGATCGAGAACACAACCCATACTGTTCTCAAGAACCGTCAAGTACATGATCAGTGGTCTCCCGGCTACTAGGGGTATCAAAATCGGAGGTTCCTGCAAGTATTCTTTTAATCTTTCAAACGCCTTTTGACAATTTTCATTCCAGGCAATCGCCTGATCTTTTTTCAACAGTTTAAACATTGGCTCACACGTGGCTGTAAGGTGAGATATGAACCGGGCAATGTAGTTCAACCTCCCCAAAAAGCCACGAACCTCTTTCTCTGTTTTTGGCGCTGGCATTTCTTGTATGGCTTTTATTTTTGCATGATCAACCTTAATTCCTTTTTCACTAACAATGAACCCCAGTAGCCTTCCAGATCTCACCCCGAAGGTGCACTTATTAGGATTCAGCCTCAGCCTGAATTTCCTAAGCCTCTCAAACAATTTTAGAAGATTCACCAGATGCTCTTCCTCCGTCTGGGATTTGGCAATCATATCGTCAACATAGACCTCAATCTCTTTATGCATCATGTCATGAAAGAGTGTCGTCATAGCACGCTGATATGTTGCCCTAGCGTTCTTCAAACCAAAGGGCATCACTTTGTAGCAGAACGTTCCCCACGGGGTAATAAAAGTTGTTTTCTCCATATCCTCTGGCGCCATCTTAATCTGATTGTAGCCCGAAAAGTTGTCCATGAAGGAAAACACAGAGAATTGAGTAGTATTATCGACCAACACATCAATATGAGGAAGTGGGAAGTCATCCTTAGGGCTCGCCTTGTTCAGATCCCGGTAGTCAACGCACATCCGCACCTTACCATCTTTCTTTGGTACAAGAACTATATTGGCGACCCAAGAAGGGTAAGTTGTAACGGCTAGGAAACCAGCGTCCCACTGTTTCTGTACTTCCTCTTTAATCTTTATGGCCATATCTGGTTTCGTTCTTCTGAGCTTTTGCTTGACCGGCGGACAGTCTTCACGCAATGGCAAGCGATGAACCATAATATCAGTGTCTAACCCAGGCATATCTTCATAAGACCAAGCAAAGATGTCACTATACTCTCGAAGCATCTCGACAAGTCTTTGCTTTATATCACTTTGCAATGCAACCCCTATCCGGACATTCCTGACAACTTCTTCCGAACTCAAATTAATGATCTCAATATCCTCCTGATGAGGCAGAATGATTCTCTCTTCTTGTTTCAAAAGTCGAGTCAGCTCTTTTGGTAAGTCATCGTCCTCAACAATCTCTTCCTCGGCTTGAAATATCGGGTGCACAAAGTCGAAGCGAGTCATAGGGAGTTCTTGATCGGTGTCATCTGAAATATGAATCCTGCAAGAGAAAGGGTTAAATGCTTCAAATGATATGCAAACGAAGCGTACAACCACATTGCCATTTTATTGTAAAATAAAAATAGAAAAACAGAGATCACAAAATTTACATGAGGAAAACGCCTTTATTTGATGATTAAAATAAAGCATACACATAAGCAAGTAGGCCCTGAAATAAAATCACTATGCCCCGGGTAGGACATAGGATCGTAAATAATCGAAAAACAAGGCATTACTGTTTCGTCGTCACTTGAATAAAGTCCTGGATAGACCAGTTGCATAGGCTTTGTCCTGGCTCGCTGGGCTTGATCCATGAATCCATGTCACAGTCGCTATCTCCATCTTCATTGTCAGACACAGCATTAATTGTTTCAAAACTGACTCCTCCTGGAGTAAACACAATCGGCCCCTTGAACTTTGGCGCGCTCTGTGATGAAGATGATGACGACGGGAGGTACCCTAAGCCAAACTTGTCCTGCTTAACAGGAATCTCCAGAACTCGACCCCAACCTTTGGTCTCCCCGGCCTGAACTACTGCTTGGGCTTCTCTGTACGACGACATAGCCACCTCTGGCCCACTGCTTATGATAGCAGATTTGTCTCTGATCTGCACTCCTTCAAAAGCTTGGCACAATCTCTCGTGGATCTCCCCATCCACTTCGACATATTTGAACGACGACAGGTGACTTACTAGGATATCTTCTTCCCCACATATGGTGACAATGCCACCACCGACCATATATTTAAGCTTTTGGTGCAACGTAGACGTTACAGCCCCTGCAGAGTGAATCCATGGTCGTCCAAGCAAACAGCTATAAGCTGGCTGTATGTCCATGATGTAAAACACAGTGTCAAACACCTCTGGACCAACCTGGATTGGCAAAGTCAGTTCTCCGAACACAGACCTTCTAGTCCCGTCAAAAGCTCTCACTACCAAGTCACTGGGCGTGCAGATTATACCTCGGGTATCTAGCTTCAACAGCGCCTTCTTGGGCAAAACGTTCAAGGACGAACCAGTTTCGACAAGGACATGAGACATAACAGTGCCCCTACACTCAACTGAAATATGCAACGCACTGTTGTGGTTGCGTCCCCTGGGTGTCAAATCAAAATCTGTAAAGCCAAGGCCATACCCCGCATTCACGTGCGCAATCACTCCTTCGAATTGATTAACGGATATCTCCTGGGGTACATAAGCAGCGTCAAGAGCTTTCAGCAACGCGTTTCGGTGAGCTTCAGAACAAAGCAACAATGACAAAATCGAGATTTTGGAAGGCGTTTGCTATAGATGATCGACGATTTTATAAGCACTCTTCCGGATTAATCTCATGAATTCTTCCACGTCTTTGGTCAAAGCCTCTTTTTCCTTCTCCTGAGAAGGTCCCTCTTCATTGACTTTACCTTTCCCCTTGGCCATTCTCTCAGCTTCTACTTCTGGTGACGCAAAAATTCTGCCACTGCGGGTTATGCCCCCTGCCCCTACAAGGTTATCAACTGACCCTACCGGCGGGCTTGCCAGGTTAATCTTCTCCCCATTGCAGTAAAATTCCGCCCCATAATTCCAAGGGAGGATTTAGTGCTTTCATACGGAATGGGTCCAGCTTTGGTTATTGTGATAGTCGGCCTCTTGGGAGGCGCCAATATCGTGACCGTTTTAAACGGGATTGTGACCGTTGCAACTTCGCCCTGCTTTTCAGCTATTGCCTCAACAGGCTTCTCTTCAGCAGTACGGTCGAATTGCAGCGTTCCTTCGTCAATCAGCCCTTGAATACCTCTTCTCAAGTTATCACAACCCTCAGGCCGGGCCAAACAATCAACCCAATCTGTATCACAACCAGGGAAAACTCCTCCTCTTAGCAATCTGTTCTTGACATAACCCAAAGGCGTCTTTAGTTCATCCACATTCAGAACCAAATTCAGACAGGTATCTTCCAAGACTGCACCCACCTGTGCAGATCCGTGAGATGGCATCAGATTTTTCTCAATGTTGGGTGCCTCATTACCAAAGTTTATAGCCTTGCTATCTATCAAATCTCGCACCTTGTGCTTGAGCGCATGGCAATTCTCTATGCTGTGACCGGGTGCCCCGGAATGGAAGTCGCAATATGCATTGGCGTCATACTCATAAGGAGGCGTGCCCTTTAATGGAGCCAACGTCGTTTTCTCAACAAGCTGCAGCTGTAACAAAGTTGGAAGAAGCTGAGCATACGGCAATGGAGGTGCATCAAATACTCTTTTTACAGCTTTATCCCGACCTTGGTATCTTTCTGGAGTAGAATTTTGTTGTCCATGTTGCCGCTGTGGCTGTTGTTGTTGTTGTTGAGGTACAGGAATTTTCACACTGGCGACCTGCTGCTGACGGTATTGGTTTTGACCTCTACCTATTTCTCGGGAGTTGTATACTGAATTAGTATCCCCCTGTCTCTTGTTCCCAAAAACCTTTTTACCACCTCCAGCTGAGGTTGATTCTCCTGCTTGAATCTTACCAATCTTGACACCATTCTCGATACGTTCCCCCAAGAGTATCAACTCAGAAAAATTAGCCGTCGTACAATTGATAAGCTTGTCATAATACAGCCCAGAGAAAGTGCCCGCAAACATATCCACCAACCCACGCTCTACCATGGGTGGGTGCACCCTAGCTGCAAGCTCACGCCACCTCTGGGCGTATTCTTTGAAACTCTCGCCATTCTTCTGAGAAAGATTTTGAAGTTGGACCCTGTTCGGCACAAGGTCGCTGTTATATTGGTAATGCTTGACAAAAGCTTCCGCCAACTCTTTCCAGCTACCAATCTGAGTAGGTTCTAGCCCCATATACCATTCCAATGACGGTCCCGACAAGCTATCCTAGAAAAAATGCATCAGCATATTTTCGTCGTCAGAATAGGCGGACATTCTCCGATAGTAAGACCGCACGTGAACTCTTGGGCAAGTATCCCCCTTATACTTGTCAAAAGTGGGCGCTTTGAACTTGAGTGGCACCCTCAAGCCAGGAACCAATCCCATGTTAACCACGTCCAACCCCGTGGAATTGTGATTAGCAAGATTTCTCATTTGTTCCTCCAACATTTTGAACCTTCTGTCATTGTCAGTGGGCATCTCAAGATCCCTGCCTGGCGGAGGGAAAGCATCTTCTTGACGATCCTCGCCCCAGTGAGAATCCTCGTTATCATACCCAGTATAAGCAGTATTAGGACCGAAGCCAGTCTGATTGAACCTGGGACCATACCCCATATTACCAAAACCCTGATTGCCAACACCTGGCCCAAAACCAGCATTGTGAGCACCCATTCCAACACCGTTGTTGCTTGCGTTGCCAAAACTTGCGTTACTGAAGCCCTGATTGCCATAACCCTGATTTCCGTAACCCTGATTGCCATAGCCTTGATTACCACCAAAACCAGCATTTCCAACACCAATACCCATACCAGTATTCCCAGCACTAAGACCAACATTCCCAGTTTGAACATTGAAACCAGCATTCCCAGCACCAATATTTCCATTGGTTTCCACATGCCCATTACCGTTACTAGTCACATTTCCGTTCCCAGCTCTATTACCGTTCTTAGTCATATTGAGGACAACCACCGGTACAACATCACCAGCTTGGAGAGTCTCTCCATGAGGAGGATCTGTAGCAACTCCGCCATGTAGCACACCCTGACTTTCATCCCTGGAAATCAGAGGCTGCACCAGAGTCTGCAGCTGCTCCTGGCCCTTGGCCATAGTTTCCATCACTTGCATGAACTGCGCCATCCTGTCGCGCATCTCCTGCATCTCAGTTTGCATCTGATCCATAGCTTTCTTGCAGTTGCTTCTCATAGAGTAGCGATGAATTCGCTGATCGGAAATCCTGGAACCTTCATCAACCGAGGGTTAGGAGACAGCTAAAGGTACCTGCTATGCAAATGATTTATGCAAATGCAAACGTGTGTCTGTGCTTTAGGGAGATTTCTCCCCCGATTCAAGTGCCAGAGTGCAAGTGCTGATAACAAGAAGTCTGGATCTAGTCACTGAAATAACATCTTATATATAGATAAGGCCCAACGGCAGCAGTACAATGTCAATGAATACATGGGGTATCAACAACATGACCTCGACCAGCACGCCTGGTGATGGTCAGCCTACAGCAAGAATCAGAAAATACAAAGAGTTACAAAGATAGTCAAGTGCGACAACAGGCGCGAAACTCTTCTAGCAACTCCTTTATTTTGGGATGATCTGGACGAGTGAGTAACCCTTCGACGAGCAACTCTCTCTACATAATAATGCACTGGAGACCTTCAACAGAATCTTCCCACGCGCCTTGGCCAAAACAGTCCTCTAACCTTCGCTTCTTAGACTCGAACCTCTGCTTGCGATCTTTCAGGTTAGCGATAGCTTTGCTTAGCATGTCTTCAGTGGCATATCTGCGAGCAGTTTCCTCATCAAACATCTTCTCACTGGCCTTCACCTGAGCCTTCAATTTGGAGATCTGCTGTTTCAGTTTATCCTCCCTCTCTTTGTTGCTGGCTATAGTGGCATTCCACTGTTGATTGAACTTGGAAATTCTCTGGTATGCTTCATCCAGATTCTGCTTCTTGGTAGCTAGTACATCATTGACAGATTTGAAGTCCAGACCCAAACGTTCACGATCAGCTATCTGCTTGGTCAAGCCCGTGCCTAACCTGTTCACCAACTATGTCTGCTTCTTGAAGGAGTGGACGACTTTGTTTCTCTCACTTCTAAGCTGTGCCAGCTCTTTCTCTAACTCTTCATTGGCGTTTTTCAGCTCTTCCTTCTCAGCTAACACCTGATTATACTTCTGAATTAGCATGGTAGTAGGCTCTTCAACCACTAGAGAGCACTCTGGCTTGGCAGGTGGAAATGGCATCCCTATGGTCTCTGCTCTGGTCTTTACCCAACAATGATTTCCCTCGTCTACTGATATCATTCCAGGCCTGTTGAAGCTTAGCTAACATATCCCCCTCTAGAAGACCGGTGAGGTACAAAGATTCCTGCACCTCTTCATCCTTTGGCGGAACTCTCAAAGCATATGCAAACTGTCTGACAAGTAGAGATGGATTATAGTTGATACAGCCCTTTCATCCAATCAAAGGCATATTTGGAAACCCACTGCAGCTGAATATGACTTCAGTACCCAACATATCTCTCTCAAACCAAACAACACTCTCTGCTGATAAACCCATCAAGCGCTCAGACCACTCAGCTGTGGCTGCAGATGAATCAAAGAGACCCTTCTTGGGTAGGTGACTATCAAACCATCTGTAGAGTAAGGGCACACATCATGATACATTCTTACCCCTTCTATTTTCGTTCTTGTAATGGACGAAATGATACACATCGCCAAACAAGGTAGGAACTGGATTCCCTGATGCAAAGATATGAAAGGCGTCCAAGTCTACAAAATCAGGCATGTTGGGAAACAAAATGATGCCATATATGCAGAGGGCAAGAATGTCGTTGAATGCGATCCAACAACCATCTTTGGCACACTGTTGGGCTTTCCCAACTAGAAACTGCAAAGAAAATTCAAGAACCCCATTCCAACTGGACATAAGCAATTCAGAGGCATCCAGATGAAGAGAAAGAGCTAGATTAGCCAGATTAGGCTTAACATCCATATGAACAAATGACATCTGACTCTTAATAGGTACACCCAACAACTCAGCGTACTCCTCTAATGTAGGTGCAAGAATGAAGTCCGAGAAAGTGAAGCATCTCAATGGTGGATCATAGAACTGCAGTAAGGCGTACAACCCATTCAACTCATACACAGAAGGTTTACGAACCAGACTGAGCAGCTTCCCATAAGATTTTCTGAATTCCCCTCTCACTGTATCATCTGCCAAGGCAATCAAACTGGACAACAAAGCAACATCTGGGGTAGGGAGCTTATAGGCCACATTCTTCTTCAGAGATCCCATGCTAGCACAACAGAAGGCAAAAAACAACTGGAACCGGGGGATAATGTATGCACCTGCAACACAGACACACGTTAATGATATGCAAATGAGTATGCAAAATGCAAAATGCAAACATGCAACAGGGGATCAAGATTGTGCTGCTGAGAAGACCGAGGCTCTGCTCCAACATAATCACAACACTGCTCTGATAATACAACCCTGAAGAGGACCAATACATATGCACTGTCGAGAACAACCACATCTCTGATGATAAGAACCCTCTGAACCCAATAACACCAATTCACTGTCAAGAAAACCAGGTAGTCTAAAGGTTAAGGTTTCCTGCAATAACCCGACCCCACTCACAGGTATGGACCTAATCACAGACAAGGTATGGCATCCTATGCATTTCCCAGCGTCACAGACTTTCAAGAACGATGATACGATACCCAGAAGGTGTGGCATCATCATCTCTTGAAGTGGCCTCACTCAGCTGAGTCACAAATGATTGGTCCCCAGAGTTGACAATCCTCCAAACCAACAACCCCTCAGGCCCAAAGGGCCGGAAAATAAGTCAATCGGGAGGACCTCATCTGAGCGTGGATTTCATGAGACACTAGTGTCTGCAAAGCAAGCACGCGCCCACTAACTTCCATAACTAATACTATGTACACTCAAGCCTGGGTCTGGCTTCTCACTCATCAGAGCCCCTTCCCACAACAGCACAATAATAATATCATACTGAAAATAAAATGCGGAAAGTAAAGTGCGATAAATAAAACCCAACAGGTAAACACACAAGCGCTAGGATTGACTCACGTAGGGAACCAGAGTCCCCAGCAGAGTCGCCAGCTGTTGCTACCGCGAAAATAAGGTGCCGGAAAAATAGAAGAGTCTCCACCTTTCATTATTTATCCCACAGAAAGGGAAAGGAAACGATCGGAAAAATCCTGAAGAAAAGGTATAAGACAAGGTCATTCTTGCACCCCAAAATTTGACCAACATTTATTTACCCATCAAGAGTTGTATGAGACTTTGAAGCTAGCCAAGAAGGTTATTCAAATGTTCAAAGATTGATATCCTTGTCAGAGAACTCAAGAGATCCTCAGAGAAATTGGTTGAAACCAAAGTTGTGTGCCTTATAACTTGAGAGTTGTGGGAGCTCCTCAGATGATTCTGAGACTATGAGGATGGACTTGAAGCTTTGATAAAGCTTATGAGATGTCTTGAAAGCCATCATGAAGCCTAGAGAGGTCATTGTACAAGAATTCAGAAGATTCAGCCATGAGTGGTGGAATTAGGGTTTGACTGGGTCAACCCTAGGTCAACTGATGATTTGGAAAGGGTTGAGACCTAATCCATGAGCCACGTGATCATGGAATGATGTATTGAGATTCTATAAGGATGATTCCTATACCAATTCATCATGATTGAGGAGTTTGAGAAGTTTCAAGCTAGGGTTTCTAAGGCTTGACAGTGTAAAATCCCCTAGTTTGATCCCTATCTTCAAGGCAGTTTAGCTCAAGATATGATTGTCATATCATCTTCCCCATAACATGAATGTTGTAGAGCTTATTCTTAGCTTTAATTTTAGTACTAGAAGTCCTTGATAGGATTTGTAGAGCTCAAGTTATGACTTTGACAAATTACAGGTCATCTGAGGTATGTGAATCTGGGTCCTTAAAAGTCACCCAACTTGCATCCAACTTTTTCCCTAGTAGTATGATTCCTATGGGTTCTTGGTCAACATGAATGTTGTAGAGCATCTTCGTAGCTTTCTATAGAGTACTAGAAGTCCTTGATAGGATTTGTAGAACTCAACTTATGGCTTTGACAAGTCAAGGGCATTTTGGTCATTTGGAGGTTATAGGTCATTTCAAGCATAAGGCCATATCTCCTATTTCCAAGCTTCAAATGGAAAAATCTTCAACATAAAACTTGCTTAGAATGATGTTTTAAGGCTAGTAGGGAGGTCATGAGATGTTGAAAAGGCTTGTATCAAAAAGTGATAAAAATGGCCTAAAATGAAGGCATAAGTTAATTAAGGTGAAATTGAAAATTGGAAATCACAAGTTATGCATCCAAACCATGTCATATAATAGGTCATTTTGACTCCAAATGACATTATAAGAACAATGGTTCAGCCACAATTTTGATTTGAGGCTTAGATCATAGGGCTGCTTTGGAAAAGGCTTACTTGCATATTAAGGTACCAAAGCAAAACTCAAAAAAACTCAATAAGCAAGTTGGTTATGCATTGTAACACATCATAAATCTCATATGGGGAGAATTTCAAGTCAGTTACAAAGGTTACAAGAAGCTTGGCATGAGATAGCACATAAGGAGAATTGAAATCAAAATGTCATGACATGAGATTTCCAAATACTCATTGGATGATCCTAGATGGTTCTAGATGATTCTAAACCACTCTATATAACATATGTAACTTGCTCAGATGCAAGGTTTGTGAGAATTGGTGCAGAGAAGAGAGAGTGAGATCAAGAATCTTCCATTGCAAGTCAAGTTCCATTTCTTCATTCTTCTTCATTTCCATTCCTTTTTTCTTCACAAACACATTCCATAGATCCCTCTGAGTGTGTGCATACTGAATTGAAGTTCCATTGATGGAAGATTGAAGGTTTGGCCATTGGATTTTGCAAGAAGCCATTCATATTCGGATCTTGAAGTGCAAGCATTCTACCTCCAATTTTTTGCAAACAGAAGAAGTATCATCATCCAAGGATCACTTTTGAAGAGTTTCAAGTGCTGAATTGAAGATCTACCACCACTGCCATACCAAGAAACCAGGTTTGCAAATTCTCTGCCACATCATTATTTAAGCATTGATAGGTTGAGTTATTAGTGTAGAATGGCTAGAGACACCTAGGTGATGAATTCTGGAGAGTTAGAGGTCATTTGATGAAGGTTGAATATTGGACATCACTTCTTTAATGAACAAGAACTCGAGGCATAGGGAGAGATAATACACGTGGGATAGCTTGTTTGAACCAGGGAAGTGTGAGGATCATGTTAGTATAAAGAAATCTAAGGTTGGTTGAAGTTGAGGATTGACCATATATTGAGATGTACCATCGGGTTTTATGATAGAGACCCTTTCAATGAAAACCAAGACTAGGATCGTGATCAGGGAGAAAAACTGAGCAATTTAGTGTTTTGAATTGTTGAATTTGATGCTGTTATGAGAAGGTACGAACGGGTGGAAGATGGCTGCATGAACTCTGTTTCACGAAGCTTTCATGGCAAACCCTAGGCTGGAGGTTAGGGACGAAGTCTGGGCCGTGGGATGCTAGCTTGACCAGTTGACTCCCCACTAATCCAACGGACGAGATTCAAACGAATTCAGAGGGAATCTGAGAAGGATGAAACGAAGCGTTTCATTAAACCTTGCTTCGTGGGCTTAAGTGACCAATTGCTTCCCACACCCCCACGCACGGCCCAATTGGCATGATGCACTGAAATGGATTACTCTTCGCACCGCTGGTTTTTTCTTTTTCTTTCCATTTTCTTAATTATTTTCTGATTAATGAATGGGCTTGGCACCTTCACTACCCACACCCCCCTGTCTGGGCCCACGCGCACATATGAGTTGCATTCCTCTCTATCTGCACCTCCTCATTATCTCATTTTAATTTCTTTTTTTTTTATCATTTTATGTTAATCTTGGACAAATCATATCAATTTGAAAATTAAAGATTTTTCAATGGGAATTTTTGCTCCTATTTCATATACATGTCAAGAAAAATATAAAATAAAAACATTTTTCATTTCATGCATTTTAGTATTTTTTGTATATTTTCTACTTTTATTGCATTTTATTTCTTTTATGTTGATCTATGAATTTGTAGAATTTTGTTTAGGTAGTTCCCTTAATATTTTTAGGCCATTCTTTTTAGGATAGTTAGATATAAGCTTTAGCTTCCCCCCTGGATTTATTCCATAATTTTGTGATGAATTTTAGGATAGTTTTGATTAGATGACATTAGGTTGTATAGAATTAGGTTAATCCTTAACATAGGTCCATAATAACATTAGAACTTTGGGTTTCTAGGTCAAATTAGACTATGGGGCATATAAGGGTATTAATGGTATGTATGTTGGATCCCTTAGGAATTATATTAGGATTTAATATAATAGTATACTATTTTTAGATGATTTTTGTAGTTGATGATTGTTTGTGTTGCCCTTGTGGGCTTGTATTTTTTCTTGCTTTGCTTTGTGGGCTTGGAGAGCTTGGTATTGTTCTGAGGAGCATTGAGGAGCATAGTAGAAGAATTGAGGATTGATTGAGGAGCTTGAGAGCTTGATCTTATTTGTTTTGTTATTGTTTTAGGGTTAGGGATTAGGAAGAGTTTAGATTTAGATAACTTCTTTCTTAAACATGGATGGTATCTTTCACCTCCATTCCTCCCTATGATTCAAAGTCCTTCCATGGTATACACCTCTCTCCTTTGGAGGGATAAGTGATGTACCTAGGGAGTAGAACTTTTGAGGGAACCTTTCCTTTGATGTTGAACCCTTATAGGTCACCTTTGGTGGTCAATAAGCAGTTCAATATCCCCATCTTGTCCAGTAAGTGATTTCATCTGGTTTGACTATCCTGAGAGATGTTGAGCTTGGGTGTGAAGATGAAGACTTCATTGAAGAATTTTGAAGAGGATGAATCCTTGAGTATTGCCATTCCAGCTGAAGCTTAAAGAGCAACAAGAGCAAGTTGATACTTGAAGATCCGTGAAGATTAGGTGAAGCCTGAAGGTGGAGCTGATCAAGAAGCTGAAGCTTAAAGGAGAAGATAAGTTGAAACTTATGTTGAAGGGTTGAAACCTAGAAGAGCAAATGGATATTTGTCAAGAGTAATTGGAAGTCTGAAGACTGCATTGCTGTTGGAAAAGCTGAAGCTTGAGGTTGAGAGAGGAGTTGATCTGCTTTATTTTTCTTTGTTGTATTGATGTGTTTTGTTTGACTTGTTTGATGCATTAGAATAAGTCCATATCTAGAATAAGTAGAATCTAGGAGCATGATTGCACTAGAGGTTGAGTTGCTCCCTCTGCTTGTATTGTTACTGTGTGGCTTTGCTTGCGGGTATTCGGTAGAGCCCAGCTCCCTTGCCCATGTGGGTTGTTTGCCTGATGGCATTTTATTTCATTTCTTCTGTATGATTGCAGTTTAATGTTATTGCTTGATAGCATGTTGTTTATATTTCAGTATGATTACTGTTATCCATTCTGGCTTGAGGTCGAGATGAGCTTGTGGAGGCTGAAGCCCCACACACATTTCCTCCCTCACTTGCATTGCATGCATTTTACTATTAAGCTGATGCTTTGTCTGTTTTGGTGTATCATTGACATGATCCCTTAGGACTCTCATTTCCTTTGATAAGGAATTGATGATAGAACTTTAGGTTGAAACCTATGCATGACAACTTCTAGGAGTTCCCTGTTCAAACCTCAACCATAGGATGAATCCTTGGCATGACAACAGTAGGACTTGATAGTCTCCCTCCTAGTTGGGCCTGTTCTCTTCTCATCTCAAAACAGTTTAAGATACAGTAATCATGAATGATTTCTTTCGTACGTTACGAGCCTTAAGCTATCTGAGAAAGGATTGTGGGAGAGTTTCTTTTCCACAGTCTGGATGTTTAGTATGGTACCCTTTGGGTGACATACGACACATTCACTCTCAGGTCATAGTCTCTAGTGCGATTGAAATCGCAAACACAATAAAAAACACTTCTTTCGTAAAAGACAGGAAATAAACCGTAGTTTCTCGAACTACGTGAGCTCTGATCTCTCATACCTGTTGAGAGTACGTAGGCACAAGATGGCGATGTCTTGGCGAGCTACCTTCCCCCATAACCCGTCGTAGGCCGAACTACGTTGACTCTGATTTCTCATTCTCTGATGAGAATACGTAGGCATATAGTGCGACGCTTTGCCGAGTCATCAGAGAATGAGAAATCAGAGTCAACGTAGTTCGCCTAACTACGGGTTATGGGGGAAGGTTGCTCGCTGAGATATTGCATCTCGTACCTACGTACTTTCACACAGCGCGAAAGATCAGAGCAAACGTAGTTCGGGACAACGAGAGACACAGGTTTGTCTTTTTTATCCGAATAGGGTTAACAAACGGTTCCAGCAGTCGGTGTATGCAGCTCGCTCGACGGAGACTTAGGCGTTTACCGTTTGCGGTAGAACCGGGAGTTAACAAAACTCTCCTTCTGAAAAGGGTTTCCAGGGATTAAAGGTCCAAGAGGACAAAAAGAATTTGATATTTGTTTTCTGTTTTTTAGAGAAGTATCTTTTATGGATGTTTGCAACTGATATCGCACTAGAGACTATGACCTGAGAGTGAATGCGTCGCATGTCACCCAAAGGGCACCATACTAAACATCCAGACTGTTGGAAAGAAATTCTCCAACAATCCTTTCTCAAGTAGCTTAAGGCTCGTAGCGTACGACATCAATTAACCTTTATTACTGTATTTTGATTTTGTTTGAAGATGAGAAGAGAAAGGACGCACTAAAGGGGAACTGATCTAATCCTAAAGTTTTCATGCAAAATTGACCCTATGGTTGAGGTTAGGAGGGAACTACCTAATGTTATCATGCATGGTTAGAAACCTAATGTCTGTCATAACTTCTCTTGAACAAGAGAAGGCAGAGTTCCTAGGAGAACATGGCAAAGGAAAACAACAGCAAAAGAAATAATTGTAAAGAAACAAAAAAACTGTAAATAAAATGCATGCAATGCAACAAACAAGCAGAAGGAGCCAAGCTCAACTTCTAGATCAAGCAAGCCCAAAGGCAACACAAAACATAGGCAAGGGAGACAGACTCAACCTTAAGCCAGCAAGCAAAGCCAAATAATAACAGTCAAGCAGAGGGAGACAGAATCAACCTCTAATGTAGATAAGAAAAGGGAGCTAAACTCAACCCTTAGGATGCTCTTATGCCTAGAAACATCTATATGAGAACCTAGTCTAATGCAGCACACCAAATAGTCACACAAGCAACAGTCAAGCAATCAGAAAATACAGCAGACAAGATAGCAAACAAACAGCTCAACAGAAAAGCAGATAAATAACAAAACAATCAACAGTCTGCAAATAACTTCAAGTCCAAACCACCTCAAGAGAAGGAAATCTCCACCTTCAAACCCCAACAAGAGAGAAGAAAGTTAACATCAAGATTATTGCTTGATGATGGGAAGCAGGATGGAAACCAAAGGAATCCAACCTGGCACTCAACCATGCATCTGAGAAAGGCATCCTCAAAGGTTCTACCTCTTGTGAAATGCCACACATCCTTCCAAAGGAAAGATGAGGCTTCCACATAGGGACCTTGAATCATAGGATGAGAATGGAAAGCAATCAAAGAAATCCATGTTTATTTGAAGAAAGAGAAATCAGACTAAGCTCTTCCTAAACCCTAATTGAACAAGCTATAAGCTACTAAAAGAAGGTCTAAACACCAAAACCAAACACCACAATCAAGAAAACAGAATCCTATACATGTCTAAAGCACCATCAAAGAAGATTAGCAAACCTATTATGAACTAAAGGCCACCATTGAGGTCATTCTAAAGCAAGTGTCATCTTAGAAGCACCTTAAAACTAGCCTAAGTACTAAATCTATGAAAAATACTAAAACTACTTCTAAAATCCTATAAGATTTTCTAGGGGAACCTAAGAAGGTTAAGGACCTATAGTAGAAAGGTCAGGGATCAAATCAAATGGGAAGGTCACCTAAAAAATCATATATCACAAGGTATCAAATGAAAACCCTACAATGGAAGGTCTAATAATCCTAATCCAAAACAGAACCTAATGTTGTCTAAAAAATCTGAATTAAATCCTATGGGATCATGCATCTCTAATCTACCCGCTAGCCAAAAATATCAACAACAATCTATACCAATTGAAAGAACAAAAATAAAAAAGAAGATGGATCAAAAATGCAAAATTAAAGAATATAGCAAAACTGAGAAAATGCCAAATAAATTGAAAATCAGGCAACAATCAAATGTAAAAGCATAGAAAAATCACAAATAAAATCTAGAGCATGGACATATTTTTATTTTATTTTTCTGATGATAAATGGATTTATGATGAATTTTAAAAGATTAAAGCAATTAAAATAAAAGAAAATGAATTAAAAAACAATTAAGAAAATAAAAAATCATGATTAAATGTGGGTGGCAGGATTTGAGAACTTGGTACGCTCATCTAAGGGATCTGGTGCTACCACCTCATTAATGAAACGACGCGTTTCATCTGGTCCAAGTCAAACTCTGAGGTTAAAACGTGAGCGCACGATGGAAGGACTTTGTCAACATTCTCCATTGATCCAAGGGTGACAGTGCATCGTCTTCTTTTGAATTCCAGATGGAGGAAAAACTCTCAGGTGAACCAGACGGTGGCTCCGGTGGCTGAGCCAATAGTTACAGGTCATCAAAACTTAACAAATCTTACACAGTTCCACTCCAATTTTCACGTAGATTCCAAATAACACCATCATTTCTCTTGATTCCCTCTAGATTTTAAAATTCGAACACAAACAGAAAATGCTCCATAGTTCTGATCATCACCAAACCTTAATCCAAAGCCACAAATCTACTCCTCATGTTACATAGATCATTATGAACTATCTAGATCGTACTAAAACCTCATGATCAAGCCAATTCAACTCCTAACAGAAATCACATAGCATATTAGTTTGTCTCTAATCCTTCAATTTTTGATCCAGAATCCATCTAAACATCTTCCTAAAGCCTATACACATGTCAATTCTACTTAGATCATGCTAAAATTATTGCAATCATGATTTTTTCAAACCTGGTTTGTAGCTTCAAATAGAGGCAGTTATGGTGCTCCTCTTGCTCTAATCTTGTGCAGATCCACTCAATGAAGTATGCTGAAGATGCTTGAAGCTTTGAATTGCCTTGAATTCCTCTGAATCAGAAAACACGATTTCACACTTGAAGCTTGAAATTCAACTTGCAATCTCTGGCTATGGCACGAAATGAACACCAAAATTGATCTGAATCCATCATGGAACTTATATAGAAGATGTTTGTGGGGTTTGGAGGTCCATTGAAGGTCCAAATCAGAATATCCACATTTCAATTTTCCTTGAAAATTCCAAACATGGTGAACACGGATTTGCACTCAAAACTTCTCCAAGAAGGTTCAATTCCCTTGCTTGTTAACTGTGGAGAGTGTAGAGATCAATTGGAAAGCTTAAACTTATCATATGACCAAGTTTTGATGTGTTACTTATTTGTGAAGTAACAAGTCAAACCACCATGAAATAGGCCCCCAAATGAAAAATCTAATAATGCCAAAGTGCTTAGAATGATTTTTCTGATTAAAATGAGTACTCACTTGGCCTTGTTTGAACACAAATGAATTAATCTTGAATTTTTCACTTAAATGCCTTTAAATTCTCCTTTTGTCAATTTCTTTCAAACCAAGTCTAACCCTAAGCCAAATCAATTCATCAAGAGTACATGGTTGACCTAAAAACATCATTTTGAACAAGTTTAATGTTGAAAAAATTTTCATTTGAAGCTTGCAAGATAGTGAAAATGACCTATAATGCCAAATGACCTATAATCTTACTTTCCCAAAATACCCCTAACTTGTAAACCTCATAACTTGAGTTCTACAAATCAGATGGAAGACTTCTAGTACAATTTGGAAAGCTAAGATCAAGCCCTACAACTTTCGTGTTGGATAAAATTTGAGGAGTAACACTCTTCTAGGTCAAACGTTCCATGGAAGTTGGTGAACTTTTGCTGACAAATTTCACATTCACCTGATGACCAGTAACTTGTCTGGACCATAACTTGAGTTCTATAAATCCAATTGAGGACTTCTAGTACTCAAATTAAAGCTAAGAGCATGCTCTACAAGTTTCATGTTGGCCAAAAGTGGAGATGAAACTTTCATCTTGAGATAAGTGGTCTTGAAGTTAGGCACTAAATAGGGAATTTTACCCTGAGAACCCTAGTTTATCAACTCCTCACACTTTGAATTCTTCTTGAATTGATCTTGGAATATCACCTCATGTATCTCAACACAACTATCCATGATTACAAAGACTTATAATTGAGCTTTGATCCTCTTCAATTGCACAGTTGACTTAGGGTTACTCAGATGAAAACCCTAATTGCAACACCCTCAACTGTGGCTCTTCACACTTGGCACAATGACTTGACTGAGCTCCCCCATGACCCTCGGGGCACTCTATGATCTCTATCCACACACTCTCTCCTTGATCAAGGCTCCACAACCCACTAATGATCTTCAATTGGTCCTCATATTAGGAGATTAACCACATACAAACAACCAAACTTCTCAAGAACCCAACCCTCTTCCTCATGACTTTGGTGACTTCTCAAGCTTGAATAAGTCCTCTAGATAGGCTCCTCTTGATATAAACCACACTTGATCCCATGCACAAATGAATAATGCTATGCTATACAAATGTTAGATCAATGATATGCCAATGCAATGAAACATAAACCAAGTGAGAAAAAGGTTAGGCAAATCTTGGGGTGCAACACATATCTTAGAGATCCTTCTTCACCACAGAACATCCACGAGGATTCTTGGAACAAATATTGCAAGAAGCATGATTATTCTCGTAATGGGTAAGCCTACATAAATTGGCGTGCATATCTACTAAAGATCCTCTCATTGAATTCACGTCAGAGATACAATATTCTCCGAGATATCATTCCTCAGCGTTTCCATACTTGGGTAACAAACTTGTTGAGACATTGGGTCCAGAATCTTTAAAAGACAAAATACCGCTTTGGACTAACTTTTATATTTCGGCCTTCAAAGCAAAATAGTGTTTAATATCATGATCGGGAACCCTTGATGAAATGGACAAAAAGGATCATACTTAAACCACCATGGTAAATTCTTTGGGATGGTCGGAGGAGTCCTTGTTTGCACCAGATTCTTCTGTACTAAAGCAGGATATAATTTAGAATAGGCCATCGGAATCAGGTCAGACTGATCTACGTGTTGTTTACTTTTGTTACGTGATCCTCCTCGTTTCTCTCATGAAGCAACTTATTCCTTCTTCTTGGGAAAACCCTCCCCAAACTTCTTAGAGTTTCTAGAAGCGCTAATGAGAGCCACGAAAATAGGCATTGACACGGTTCCATAAATCACAGTCCTTTGAAGCGGAGTCTGAGAAATATGAGGAGAAGGTTGATATTGAGTAGAAACTGAAGGTGAGATAATACTTAGAAAGGGGGGGATTGAATAAGTATGGAAAATTAAGACTTGAAAATAATCACACAATTATTTTTATCCTGGTTCGTTTAACAACTACGCCAGTCCACCCTTCCAGAGTGATTTGCCTTTCTCAACAAGGACTTAATCCACTATTAAATCAAACTGATTACAATAGTATCACCTAAGAACAACAGTTCTTAGTCTTCTCAAGAGCTACTGATTCTAACTGAATCCTCTTAAGGAATATCCTTTACAATCAATGTAAATTAAATACAAGAGTTTTTAATGCTTCTATAAAGCTTTAATCAAAACAGTGATTTTTCTCTTAAGTTTAAGTACAATGAGATTCTATGAAGAATAAGAATGAGAGCTTTTAGAATATTATGATTTCTTTTCAGCAAGTGTGTAGCACTGAAGAATGAAGTGAAGATCTCCTTTTATAGGCAGCTGAATCATGCAAGCTGAACGTTGAAAAGAGAGTCCCAAAAGGTCTGAGCCTTTTTGTCTTCACATCAACTGACCTTTCCTTGAAATAGATGGCACAGAAAAAATCCTTTTTGTCTGTGTAAGTGTGTCTAGCACAAATAAGGAAAGAGACATTGAATAGTTCCAACGGATATATTCTTGAAAATACTTCTTCAATTTCAGCAAGTTCTTCAGAGTCTGAATGGATCAGAGTCTTCTAATGAGATTCAGAACTAAGCTGTATCAGAGTCTTCTGCAGCGTGTGTGCTTCTAGCGTGTTGATCATCAGAGCATTTTGACACAGAACTTCAGTACTTGGCAGCGTAGGTACTTTCAGAAACTTCTGTAGATCAATGCTTTGAGAAACTCTTCAATCAATATTCTTCTATAGTTCTGATGCTTCAGCTTCAGATGCTTCTGACTATCTTCAGATGCTTCTGATTATCTTCAGATGCTTCTGACTTAGAATGTTCTGGAGCTTCTTTCTTCAGATCCTTCTGGAGACTATGCTCAGGATCTTCTGTGAGGACCAAACAGATTCTTCTGTAAGGTGCATCTGGCGCTTCAGAGTCAGAATAACTTCTTGTATTCAAGGCAGATTTGCTTCTAGAGAGTTAATATAATTTCAATCTGCAGTAAAACTCTCAAACAAATTTTAGAGTATATAATTCTTAAATATAAATTTCCTAACAGTTATCATCAAAACAAAGAGTAATTATTAAGAACCAATCTGTGTTCTTACAATCTCCCCCTTTTTGATGATGACAAAAAGTATCAGAAATTTTATTTAATTGAACATAAAGAATTATAACTTCCCCTGAGATGATGAATCTCCCCCTGAGTTGAATATGAAAAAGGAATAGAAACTTCCCTTTTTATCTTGAGTAATCTTCAGAGTCAGATCTTGTTTGTTTTGTAATAAATAAGGATCAGACTATCTTACAAATATGAGATTCAGAGTTTGATAAAAGATAAATGATCTGAGAACCTCAAAGATTTTTTTATAGAGTGTTCTTATCAAATGTTCTGAAATAGTCAATTTAGATATTAGAAAGAGATATGTCTGAAGATTCATTCTAGTGAAATTATATTAAATAGTTCAGATCTTTATTTTCTCCCCCTTTTTTGTCATAAGCAAAAAGTAAAAACTTTTAATAAAGACAAATAAAAGGAACAAGAGCAGATAATTCAATGGAGAAAAACAATCTGATTCATTCAACATAATAGAGCAAACGTACATTGGAAAATATCAGAAGATATAACAAGAACATTCAGATGCAAAACAACAGATGCATAAATATGAGAAAAAAAATCTAAGAGTGTTTTGACAAAAGCATCTTCAATAGGTCTGTGATCTCAGATTGTGATTGCTCTTGCTTTGACATCCACTTAGTCATTGTCTCAGTCTTCTCATCTTGTTTAGTCATCCACTCTGACATGTCCTCAGATTTCTTGTCTTGCTTCACCATCCAAGATCTTATTTCAGATTGACCAGCTTCCAGAGCAGCAATCTTGTCTCTAAAATCTGTATTTTCTGTCTTTATCTCTGATGAAGGAATTGGAGGTTCTGCATTCTGAACAGAGTCAATTTCCATAGGGTCTGGAGATCCTGAAGAGGGTTCTACCAGAGTCATGGTCAATGCATTGGCAGTTGGTTCTGGTGGAGGAGGAGGAGGAGCATCCAAACAAAGCAGAGGTTCAGTCTTGTTTACAATCCAGAATTGAGTTCTTTCAGATCTGAGCTTTGCATCATCAGAACAGATGTTCTTCAGATTAGAAGCTACAGTGTTGAATCTATTGACAAAACCTTTCCAGATGATGTCAGTCTCATTTGCATCCATAGTTTCAGAGCATCTCTTCTGAACAGTACCTAAAGACATTTGTATTTCTTGCAAAAACATTTGAAATAAATGATCAATATTAAGTCTGGGTGGTAGTTTAAGCAAGGTTTCCAGAGTCATCTGTTTAGGTTTTGGAGTTGG
The DNA here is from genome assembly GCA_963859935.3 of Lathyrus sativus. NCBI lineage: Eukaryota > Viridiplantae > Streptophyta > Magnoliopsida > Fabales > Fabaceae > Lathyrus > Lathyrus sativus. The sequence goes on from OZ012740.1 coordinate 266,163,632, forward strand.
TGGTATCAGTGATTTTGAGATGGAAATCAGAGGAGGGGGAACATATGGAATGAATGGAATTTCTGGTTTTTGAGGTAAGGATCTGTTTAAAGCATTAAGCAGATTTGGTTGAGGTCTTGTGCGTGGGTAAACAATATCAAAAGATGCATTGGAGTATGGTACGAAAGCAGAGTTTGATGGTTTATCAGATGCAACTGTGTTATCAGATGCAGGATGCAGAGCTGAAACAGCAGCTTTACCAGATGTAGCAGATATGGTGGCTAATGATCCTTCATTGTTCATAGATTGAATGTATGAAAGGATTACAGATGGAAGGGCCTGTCTGAGTTTGGGTTTCAGAGGTTCCAAAGGTTCAAAAGGCTCAACTCTATCATAAAAATCTTTTAGTTTGAAACCATAAGATAAATTATGATAAAGAGAAGACACTTGGGCACAAGATATTCCAGATGATGATGGATTGGAAGTGGGGACAATCATCTCAGATGATGGTGCAGGTGGAGGCATAGGATCTGGAATGGTAGTTTTAGCAGGTAAGGTTGATTCAGGTTCAGGTTCATGAACCGGGTATTTGTCAGATGGATTAATGAGAAAGTCAGGATGAATTTCTGATTCAGATGAGTTGGAGGATGTAGTAGGTGTACAAGAGGTAGAAGAAACTTGAAACACTGTTTTTAATGGAGTGATGTCAAGAACTTCTGTCTCAGGGATATGAGATGGTTCTGAAGGAATATCAGATTGTTGAGAAGGTGGTTCAAATGAAACAGGTGCAACAGGTTCAGTAGATGGAAAGTTTGATGGTGGTATGACAGAGTCTTTTTCTGGTTGATCTTCTGTGGTTTGTTTTTCTAGATGATCAGAAGTTTGTGATAGTTCTAATGGTTGTGGTTCTGTTTGTGGTGGTTCTTCTTGTTGTGGTTCAGTTGGTTGTGGAACTGATGGTTGTGGAACTGTTGGTTGTGGAACTGATGGTGATGGACGTGGAGTGAAGTGTTTGATGTGTATTTTGGGTTGAGGTGGTTTTGATACAGAAGCAGTTGTTTGTTTCTGAGGTGAGACAGAACTGGGGGCATCAACAGATGTTGTTTGAGTGACAGGTGGTTTGGGAACAGACTTAATAGATGAATCATTAATAACAACATTTTTAGAAATAGCAGAAGTTTTAGTACCTTTAAGTTTAATCCTCTTAGCAGATGCAGAGACAGCTTCTCCAGAATCCTTTCTCTTTAACAGATCCTTGGGTTTCTCAGCAATCTTAGCCTTCTTCTGGACAGGTTCAGATTCTGCTACAGGCTGAGATCTTTTCCTCTGAAGTAGAACTTCTTCTTCTTCTTCTCCTGCATCTGGCAGTGGTTGCTTGACAAGTTGAAACACATTGGCTGGAACAGGCACTCCTTCCTTTTTGCATTCCTCTATATACATTAGAACAATGTGTCTAGGTTCTTCAGCAAAGAATAGAGGAAAGTCAGATACTTGAATCCTCTTATTCAAATCAGACATATTTAACCTCTTTGGAGCAGTAGTAAGTTCATCTACAATCTTGAGTCTCAGAAGGCTTTTAGCATTCAGAGGCTTTCCCATAATGAACTCTAGTTCCTCTGTAACACCAGCATCATACAGAGCAGACACTAAACCATTTTCAGTGAGAAGATCTGAGAGCAACCTTCCAAAAGGTATCCAAGTCCTGATCTTCTGGCCTTTTTCTTTTACAGATTCTCTAGATGCATTAATGTGATTCCACAGATGCATGAACAAAATGTAAGGAAGATCTACCTTATTGCTCTGGCTAAGGCAGTACATAAAATAGATCTGTTCATTATTGACATAATCTGGGGAATTTGTTGACTTTCTGTGATGTATGCATCCCATGAAGATCTTGGCCCAGATCTTGTAATCAGGCTTCAGATCTTTGAATCTGTTAGAGGCTTGTCCAGCAGTCATAACTTCCTCATAAACTTCATCCATATCCACATGCCCAGCTGGCAGATGTGAAACACCATCTGTTTCTTCATAACCAATCAGTCTTCTAATCAGATCCTCTGTGATGATGATCTCCTTTCCCAGCACAGATGATAAAATAAACTTTGGATACACAGATGCATGAATCCAGAATTCCTTAACAAGCAGAGGGTAAACTGGTCCAAACAGTCTATCAAAGTATTTCACCCAACCTTGAGCTCTAACAATGGAGCGAAAATCAAACCCATTGTCAGCCAGAGAATCAAATTCAACCATGGATTCACACAACACTTCTAATTTATCAACAGGTGTGAGAAGAGTTCTCTTTGGAGGAGTATATGGAACAACACCTAGGTTATCTGAAGTCACAGCAGCCATTGTGGATTGAAACTGTGCAGTTGTTGATGAAGAAGACGCCATTGAAGAATGCTTTTTAGAACACTTAGGTTTTGAGTTTTTATGCAGAGAGAACAATAGATGAAAACACATGTAAATTCTGAGAGTGAAAAGTGTGAAAGTGAATACACAACAAGTATTTATACTAATCACATAGGCACACCAAAAGACAGAAAGAACGCATGTTTGAGCAGCATTAAATGAAGAGAATAAAATCATTTCAAATAATAAATGCTTCTGACAATTTTGGGGGGAAAACCAAGATATTTACTATTCAAATTTCACCTCAAACGTCTTTTCAGTTGTGCAAACGCCACCTCATCAGATTTTGTGGGACACGTGTTTGCTTGCATGCTGTTCTGAATTCTCTCAAGAAATGAAACGTTAGCCACGTTCAGATCTTCTAAAGATGATTAGTTCAGATTTTCACATCAGAAATATTAATCAGAATAGAATGAATGAACAGAAGAAATACTTCAGATGAATTAAGCATTTTTGCATCTGGAACAATTTGCTTCTGATAAATATCATTCTGGACAAAAATCCATACCAATATTTTTCAGAATAAAATTGAATCTATCTTCAACAAGGGGTTTTGTAAAAATATCTGCCCATTGATGATCTGTATCAATAAAGGCTAAATTTATGATTCCCTTCTGAACATAGTCTCTGATGAAATGATGCTTAATTTCTATATGTTTTGCTTTAGAATGTAAAATGGGATTCTTGGACAAACATATAGCGGAAGTATTATCACAAAAGATAGAAATGTTACTCTCAAAAATTTGATAATCTTCTAGTTGACTTTTCATCCAGAGCATCTGCGTGCTACATCCAGCAGCAGCAATGTATTCAGCCTCTGTGGTTGAAAGTGCAATTGTGGGTTGCTTCTTGCTGTACCAGGAGATTAGATTTCTTCCTAGAAATTGATAACTTCCAGAAGTACTTTTTCTTTCCACTCTGTCTCCAGCATAGTCAGCATCACAGAATCCAACTAATTTAAAATCATCAGATTTTCTGTAACACAAACCCACATTAGAAGTACCTTTCAGATACCTTAGAATCCTCTTGACAGCTGTCAAGTGTGATTCTCTAGGATCTGATTGGAATCTAGCACACAGACAAACACTGAATAATATATCAGGTCTAGAAGCAGTAAGATAGAGAAGAGAGCCAATCATACCTCTGTAGAGCTTCTGGTCTACTTTCTTACTTACCTCTTCTTTCCCAAGTGAGCTAGTAGGATGCATTGGAGTCTTTGCCAGCTTGCTGTCAGACATGTTGAATTTCTTCAGAAGTTCTTTAACATACTTTGTCTGATGTATGTAGGTGCATTCTGGAGTTTGATTAACTTGGATTCCTAAAAAGAATCTGAGTTCTCCCATCATGCTCATTTCAAATTCTGCCTGCATACATGTAGCAAACTCCTTTCCAAGCATAATATTTGTTGATCCAAAAATAATATCATCTACATAAATTTGGCAAATTAGAAGATCTTTCTTTATTGTTTTACAGAATAGAGTTGTATCCACTTTGCCTCTGATAAAATTCTTCTCCAGAAGAAAATTACTCAATCTCTCATACCAAGCTCTAGGAGCTTGTTTTAATCCATATAGAGATTTCTTTAATTTGAAAACATGATCTGGAAATTTTTCATTTTCAAAACCAGGAGGTTGGTGGACATAAACTTCTTCTTCTATAATACCATTAAGAAAGGCACTTTTAACATCCATCTGATAAAGAGTGATGTTATTTTGTGCAGCAAAAGAAATAAGAAGGCGTATAGATTCTAACCTTGCCACTGGAGCATATGTCTCAGTGTAATCAATACCTTCTTGCTGACTGTATCCTTGAGCAACCAGCCTTGCCTTATTCCTCTCAACTTCTCCTTTCTCATTTAGTTTATTTCTGAAGACCCATTTTGTACCAATAATATTAAATCCTTGAGGTCTTTGAACTAGATCCCATACATCATTTCTGCTGAATTGGTTAAGCTCTTCTTGCATGGCAATAATCCAATCATTGTCTTGCAGAGCTTCTTCTACAGAAGATGGTTCAATTTCTGACACTAGTCCAAATAGAGACGCCTCAGATGATCTTAGAAAAGATCTTGTTCTGATGGGATCATCTTTCTTTCCAATAATGACATCCTCTGGATGAGAAGCTTTAATTCTAGATGATGATCCTCTGATAGTTGAATCTTCAGAAATTTTTAGATTATTCATCTGAGAAGTTAAGGGAGTAGCATCTGGAGTTGCTTCTGGTTCCTTCACTTGAAGTTTGTCTGCTTTTGGAACTTCAGAGTCAATAAAGACTACTTCCCTATCTGCAGAGTTATCATCCTGCTTTGGCTTTTCAGAGCCAAGCTTATCATCAAATCTGACATGAATGGATTCTTCCACAATCTATGTCTCAGTGTTGTATACTCTGTAGCCTTTAGAGCGTTCAGAATATCCAAGCATGAAACACTTCTGTGCTTTGGAATCAAACTTGCCCAGATTTTCCTTAGTGTTTAACATATAACAGATACATCCAAAAGGATGAAAATAAGAAATGTTGGGCTTTTTGTTCTTCCACAATTCATAAGGAGTCTTCTTCAGAAGAGGTCTAACAGAAACTCTGTTCTGAATGTAGCATGCTGTATTGATTGCTTCTGCCCAAAAATGTTTTGCCAGATTTGTCTCATTGATCATGGTTCTGGCCATTTCTTGCAAAGTTCTGTTTTTCCTTTCTACAACCCCATTCTGTTGTGGAGTTCTAGGGCAGGAAAAATCATGAGCAATGCCATTTTCAGAAAAAATATTTTTCAAAATATTTATTTTCAAATTCACCACGATGATCACTTCTGACTTTTATAATTTTGAAATTCTTTTCATTCTGGACTTGCTTGTAGAAGTCAAAGAACATAGAATGTGACTCATCCTTGTGTTTTAAGAACTTTACCCAAGTCCATCTGCTAAAGTCATCAACAATGACCAATCCATACTTCTTGCCTCTGATGGATGCAGTTTTCACTGGTCCAAATAGATCAATATGAAGTAGTTCTAATGGTTTAGAGGTAGAAACAACATTTTTTGATTTGAAAGATGTTTTTGAAAACTTCCCTTTCTGGCATGCTTCACAAAGAGCATCTGAAGTGAACTTCAGATTAGGGAGTCCTCTGACAAGATTAAGTTTATTAATCTGAGATATACGTCTCATATTAATATGGCCCAATCTTCTGTGCCAGACCCATTGCTCTTCATTCATAGACAAGAGGCATTTAACATTTTGAACTTTAAGTTCTGAAAGATTTATTTGATAAATGTTGTTTTTCCTCTTACCACTAAATAGGATAGAGCCATCCTTCTGACTAATAGCTTTACAACATTTTTGATTAAAAGTTATATCATAACCATTGTCACTTAATTGACTTATGGACAATAAGTTATGTTTTAACCCTTCAACAAGTAAAACATTAGTAATGGAGGGAAGTTTACCATTTCCAATTGTGCCAGATCCAATGATCTTGCCGTTCTGGTTTCCTCCAAACTTCACGTCCCCTCCAGATCTAAGTTCCAGGCTTTGGAACATAGACTTTTCTCCTGTCATGTGTCGTGAGCATCCAGAGTCCAGGTACCATGATTGGTGTCCTAACCTTGCTGCTAAGAACATCTGCAACAGGAATTATTTTGTTTTTAGGTACCCAGATCTTCTTGGGTCCTTTGGGGTTAGTTGGTTTGTAGGTTTGTCTAAACTTCTGTTTTGCAACATAATGTTTATTCTGACTTGCCTTAGGTTTAAACACATAAGTACTCTTCTCAGAGCTTGTGTGTTTAATGTCATTCAGGTGACCAAATTTGAATTGAGAATACAGAGGTGTCTTCCTGATGAAAAGTTTGTCAACAGGTTTTGGATTGCTTCCAGATGAAGACCCATATCCAATGCCTCTTCTGTTGTTTCCACTAACACTATAGATCATGGAAGCCATCTTGCTTCTGTCTATGCTCTTAGTGAGAAATTTCTGAAAACTAGAGTCATATTTTTCTAAAATATTTTCACATGACTTAGTCTCAGATTCAGATTCTTGTTGAGTTCTATCAAAGTCATTTTTGATTTTTAAATTTATTTCTTTCTGCTCAACAAGTTTTGTTTTCAGAAGATCAATCTCAGATTCAAGATTGCTTTTCAGCTTCTTGTATTTGAGTTTGATGTTGTTATAACTTTTAAGAACTTCTGTTACAACTTTAATGAGTTCTTCTTTGGTAAGTTTAGCCATTACCTCTTCTGCATCATCATCAGATTCAGATTCTGATTCATATCCTGAGGTACCTTCCTCTTGATCTTCTATCCTGGCCATCAGTGCAACGTTTGCACATTCTTCTTTTGATTCAGAAGATGATTCACACTCATCTGAGTCATCCCATGTTGCCATCAGAACCTTCTTCTTTTTGTTGAACTTCTTCTTAGGTTTTTCTTTCAGAAGTTTGGGGCAGTCATTTTTGTAGTGCCTAGGTTCTTTGCACTCATAGCACACCACTTCTTTCTTGGCAGATCTTCTGTGACTAGAAGATTCCTTTCTGTTGTCAGATCTTCTGAAGTTATTGAACTTCTTTCCCTTGTGCTTCCAGAGTTTGTTAATCCTTCTGGACAGCATGGATAACTCATCTTCTTCTTCAGAAGAAGACTCTTCAGAGCTTTCTTGAATTACCTGCAAAGCTTTAGCAGTTTTGTTAGATTTTAATGCTACAGATTTACCTTTATCTTTCTTCTGAGGTTCATCTTCCTCAAGCTCAATCTCATGGCTCCTCGGTGAGATGATGAGTTCTTCTAGAGAGATCTTGTTCAGATCTTTGGCCATCTTCAGGGCAGTCACCATTGGTCTCCATCCGATGGGCAGACTTCTGATGATTTTCTTTACATGATCTGACGTGGAATATCCCTTGTCCAGAACTTTCAGCCCAGCAGTGAGTATCTGGAATCTGGAGAACATGGCTTCAACAGATTCAGAGTCTTCCATTTTGAAAGCCTCATACTTCTGGATCAGAGCCAGAGCTTTTGTCTCCTTAACTTGAGAATTTCCCTCATGGGTCATTTTAAGGGATTCAAACATATCAAAAGTTGTCTCCCTGTTTGTGATTTTCTCATACTCTGTATGTGAAATAGCATTCAGTAATATGGTTCTGGCTTTATGGTGATTTCTGAAGTCTTTCTTCTGAGAATCTGTCATAGATTTTCTGTCAATCTTTTTGCCATCTCCATCTGTGGGATGTACATATCCATCTATGACAAGATCCCATAGATCAGCATCATATCCTAGGAAAAAACTCTCAATTCTGTCTTTCCAGTAATCAAATTTTTCTCCATCAAACATTGGAGGCTTGGTGCTGATCCTATCCCTCTCTTCATATTTATTGTTAATATTTGACATTGAATTATCAGCCATGATAACAAATAAATATATTTATCAAAGTATATCTCTCTGGATCTTTACTGACACTGTTAAGTGATAGCACACTCAGAACCGAAGCTCTGATGCCAACTGAAGGTGAGATAATACTTAGAAAGGGGGGGATTGAATAAGTATGGAAAATTAAGACTTGAAAATAATCACACAATTATTTTTATCCTGGTTCGTTTAACAACTACTCCAGTCCACCCTTCCAGAGTGATTTGTCTTTCTCAACAAGGACTTAATCCACTATTAAATCAAACTGATTACAATAGTATCACCTAAGAACAAAAGTTCTTAGTCTTCTCAAGAGCTACTGATTCTAACTGAATCCTCTTAAGGAATATCCTTTACAATCAATGTAAATTAAATACAAGAGTTTTTAATGCTTCTATAAAGCTTTAATCACAACAGTGATTTTTCTCTTAAGTTTAAGTACAATGAGATTCTATGAAGAATAAGAATGAGAGCTTTTAGAATATTATGATTTCTTTTCAGCAAGTGTGTAGCACTGAAGAATGAAGTGAAGATCTCCTTTTATAGGCAGCTGAATCATGCAAGCTGAACGTTGAAAAGAGAGTCCCAAAAGGTCTGAGCCTTTTTGTCTTCACATCAACTGACCTTTCCTTGAAATAGATGGCACAGAAAAATCCTTTTTGTCTGTGTAAGTGTGTCTAGCACAAATAAGGAAAGAGACGTTGAATAGTTCCAACGGATATATTCTTGAAAATACTTCTTCAGTTTCAGCAAGTTCTTCAGAGTCTGAATGGATCAGAGTCTTCTAATGAGATTCAGAACTAAGCTGTATCAGAGTCTTCTGCAGCGTGTGTGCTTCTAGCGTGTTGATCATCAGAGCATTTTGACACAGAACTTCAGTACTTGGCAGCGTAGGTACTTTCAGAAACTTCTGTAGATCAATGCTTTGAGAAACTCTTCAATCAATATTCTTCTATAGTTCTGATGCTTCAGCTTCAGATGCTTCTGACTATCTTCAGATGCTTCTGATTATCTTCAGATGCTTCTGACTTAGAATGTTCTAGAGCTTCTTTCTTCAGATCCTTCTGGAGACTACGCTCAGGATCTTCTGTGAGGACCAAACAGATTCTTCTGTAAGGTGCATCTGGCGCTTCAGAGTCAGAATAACTTCTTGTATTCAAGGCAGATTTGCTTCTAGAGAGTTAATATAATTTCAATCTGCAGTAAAACTCTCAAACAAATTTTAGAGTATATAATTCTTAAATATAAATTTCCTAACAGTTATCATCAAAACAAAGAGTAATTATTAAGAACCAATCTGTGTTCTTACAGAAACTAGAGTTTCAACCAAAGCAAAGAGTCTTTCCATACCAACCCTCAGTGTAGTCACTTCCTTATGAGTTCACAGTTCTCTTGCTCAACGTTCTTCATCTTCTTTCTTTAATTGGCCCGAGTATCGTACTGATGAATTAGCTTGTTCCTCTGAAGAAAGAAGCGAGAGTGAGAACCTGGGATGTAAACAATGTAATGCTAATGACGAATGCCAATGCGCCAATGCATATGAATTTCAAGGAACTCAAAGGTTATGTTTGCAAACACCACAAAATGGACAATACCTTTGATAACTGAAAATCTCATTTTATTGAAAATAGAGTATAATTTCAAAATCCAAGGGTAAAACTTATGATGTTTGTAAACAAAAGCTTTGAATTCTATGAAACCTTTATGAACATGATATTTACGAGTGCATGTATGCTCAAACACTGGTACACACAGATCCACATATACACATATATGCAAACAGGAAAAGACTTAGGTTTGAAACTCAATGAGCCTGGAGTAAGGGTCTACCCATCCCCAAATGGTATGGACTAAGGGTTGAATTTACCTGCAGAACAAAGGTTCTAAAAGTTTCCAAAGTCATCAGTTCATCTTTCGGATATTATCAATTTCCCAAATACTTGGTTGTTACTAATATTCTCAAGAGAACCTCTTTTGAGTATAGCATCGTGTATCAACTATTTTGAGACTACTCCATCTTAGTCATCGCACTACGTCCTAAGAAAGGCCAAGTTGAGTTAAGGGTAACTAAAGGTTCGCAGTATCACAGGCTCCTAGGTCGAAAATAGTAAGTGTTTTCACGAATACTCATTCAAAATTACCATTCTCAAGAGGGCCTCAACTGAGCGGTGATTCTCAAGTTAGCTTGGTCGGGAATCAACTCCCTATAAGCCTTCTCGAAATATATCACTTTCCTATCATAAGTTCACTCAAGTCCAGGTGTATGACTTATCTCACCACACAAAGATAACAACCTAAAGCATAAACAAATATAGACAAACACACACACACACACAACAAAAACACAAATAAACAAGTTAGGGGAACCCACAAGAATGTGATGATCCCCAGTGAAGTCGTCATTTCTTTCGCGGTGAGAATTGGATATCAAGCTATTGGTTAACTTGAATCGCAAATCATTATTCACCACCAGTCTTTAATTTGTGAAAAGGAAATGGAAAAAGATCGAAATAACCCATGAGTATGCAATGCAATACAAAGCTAGAGTGTCTAAGGTTCGGGGGGTTGGTTAAACTTAGGGAAGGTGTTAGCATCTTAAGTATCTGTAGTATTCTACAGGAGCCTCTTATTTTATTGTGTTATTTGTTATTTTTTCTGCTAAAGGGTGAAAAGGTAAAGGGACACCTAAGATGTTAGTCCTAAGTTTGCTCGCCAAGACATCGCATCTCGTGCCTATGTATCCTGACAGGAATGGAATCAGAGCATTGGCAGTTCCCCTAACTAAGGGTAAACAATGTTTGTTGGTTGGTTTTAGGAGAAGAGGAAAGTTGTCATCTTAAGGAGAACACTTAACTTAAACTACCACAAACATATGGAAGATGGATCTTTGCTTCATATTAAGAGAAGAGCTCTAACTCGGATATAGAATCAACGAGTATGCCACATACCTCTCTCAAGTGGAAAAGAAAACAACATATTTCTCAACAATGTCACAGGGTAGGACAATTACACCTCAACTAGGGAGGACTCACGTCTAGTTCTCTCATGAAAAAGGGGAACCTAATTGTAGGTTATCTAAGTTTACATCCTAAGGGAACTAACCTAATTTTATGAATCTAAAATAAAATTAAAGGGAAAGTCTAACCTAATGTTATCATGCAATAGAGGTCAAAGCCTAAAGCCTATATTGGTTCAATTTATTGAAGATAAGATTGACCTAATATTCTAAGGGATCATGAGAAAGAACAATTATCTATGCACGCCAAATCTTGAATTCCTATGCTAATCACTATTCACCAGGGAGTGTCACAACTCTAAACGAAGCAATCAAGGTGCGAGAAACTATCAAACAATCAATCACAATCCTCAAATAAAAATCCAAATATAAAGGCCCCATATATTAATTAGAAGTTAATCACCAATAAACATAAAAAAAGACGTCCTAATCTCCTATTAAAACTCCTAATTAGTAAGAACAAACTATTCAACAACGAACTAAAATTATAATTTAAACATGTAGATGCTTTTGATTGGCTTCATTTTATGGCAAAACATTGGAGTATGTATGAATGTCATAACTGATGTTATGACATACATGAAGAGTGTTCTACAGGGAGAGCTAAGACTAAGTGAAGTTGGATGTCATGACTGAATGTCATGACTTCGAGCGTGTGACATTAGGGCATGCAGGTTTTAGTTTTTCTGTTATTAGCTCAGGCTATACTTCAGGAAACATTTTAGGAAGCCTAATTATCTTAGGAGACATAACAGACACTGCTAAGGATAATCTGGAATGCCCCTGACTCAATTGGATGTGTGTAGCTTCATGAAGAGAGGTTTATCTTGGGTAAACCTAATTTCTCCATCAAGGCCCAAAGCAAGTCTGCTGCTATAAATAACAGAAGGATCATTCCTAATAGAGCAGAGCTTCTGGAGAGAGATTGGAGAGTGTGTTTTGTGAGTGAATAATTTTGTTCTTCACGTGTGATTAGGAGTCTTAGTATTCCTTGTAGGCCAAGCAATTGTCTGTTGTATGATTACTCTGGGTTAGTGTTTGTGAACTGTTTGTTTCAGTGTATCACTCTAAGCTTTTAAGCAAGAGAGTTGTGTCACTTGATCAAAGCTGGGAAGCAAGATCAAGGTGTGTTTGAAGTGTGTCTTTAAGTTTATTTGTAACTTTGAATTGCTTGATATCACTGTTGTGATTGAGGGGAGTGAGTGGGAAACTCTGGTCTAGTATTAGGCTGAAGTGTCATTGGGTAGGTCTTAAGTGAAGAGTGCAAAATGGTTGTTTGACTCTGAATTAATTCTACTAATAATGAATTTTCTCCCTGGCTTGGTAGCCCCAGATGTAGGTGTGGTTGACACTGAACTGGGTGAACAATTACTTGTGTTATTTACTGCTTTCCATTTACGACTTATTATTAAGTCCAGTAGTCTGTGTTATAGTGGATGTCATAACATCCGTGATAACATCCACTGTGTTGTTGCCAGAATTTCAATTGGCATCAGAGCAGGCACCCTGCCTGTTATTTCTAGGCGAGATCTAGGGAAGATAAATTTTGGTCTATGGACAAGGATATAGGATTCACAAATAAACCACCAATTCTGGATGGATCCAATTATGACTACTGGAAACCTAGGATGATAGCCTTCTGTCGCTACTCGAAAAATGCATCGTGCAACGACGGGGAGGCGAAAAAGAAAGGACAGAAGAGTCGCCACCGAACTTTATTTATCCCATGAGGGGAAAGGAAAATATCGAGAAAACCTTAAGAAAGAAATGGATAAGATGGTCTCGCAACCAAGAACGGGTTCGGAAGCCGGTTATGCGAGGGGAAGGTATCCATTTCTTTCTTAAGGTTTTCTCGATATTTTCCTTTCCCCTCATGGGATAAATAAAGTTCGGTGGCGACTCTTCTGTCCTTTCTTTTTCACCTCCCCGTCGTTGCACGATGCATTTTTCGAGTAGCGACAGCTGGCGACTCTGCTGGGGACCCCTAGCGAGCCAGACCTAGTTTGCTTGTCGCATTTGTGATTTTATTTGCTTTTGTTTTCTATTTGTGTTGTATTCTTGCTAACCTGTTGGGTTTATTTGGGATTGGTTTGTGAGAATAAAGCTTTCTACCCGAGCTTTCGAGTATACACTAAGTTTATGAGGTGCTTTCTTTCTGATTTGCGAGACTTAGGACTCGTTGAGTTAGATTGAATTCCACCGCTCAGATGAGACCCCGTTGGGATGATTATGTCTTACGTGTAGTCGTAATGACGTTTTTATTTCCGACGTGGGAGTCCGTGACTCTGAGGACCTTTGTAGAACCTTATTTCAAAGGTTGCTAAAACATGACTCTGTGTTCATCCTTTGAAAGGATTACCGTCTTATGAGTAGTCGTTCTGATGGAAAACTTTTGAGGGTTAGTGCATGGGAATTTTTTTTAAAAGCCTTTGGGATACCCTCTTATAAACCAATAGATAGCCCACCCGAGGGGAGAGATACCTTTTGTTGTTGTCTTGCAGGATCTGTAACTTTGATCCTTGATGTGGATCTGTTCTCGTGTGCACTCATTGCATTGCATTGCATTTGCATAAACATCTCTGCATCATTTTGCATTTTCTTCCAAGATACCAAAAGCTTACCCATCCTCTATTCATAACCCGCAGTTGATTTCCCGACACTCCTGCTGAACTCGTGAGAGCTGTGAAGCGTTTGAAGCAAGAGGAACGTAGACGCCTTGAAGGGCCAATCAAACAAGGAAAGCCGAGTTAGATATGTCAGAGAACGACCGCCAGAATGTTGATCCCCCACAAGGATTTAAGGTGACGAACAATCCACTGTATGATCTTCCATCGGATGACCATCCTCCACAAATAAACGTTCCTACTCGACCCCCGAGGATGCCAAAGACTGATCCCATGGAAGAAAAGCTTCGCACCCTCGAGGAGACAATTCAAGCTATGAGAGTGTCTGATATGCTCGGCCTTGACGCTGCTGATATGTGTCTAGTGCTAGACTTGGTGATTCCTCCAAGATTCAAGATGCCCAACTTCGAGAAGTACATCGGCTATAGTTGCCCGAAGCGTCATTTGGTGATGTACTTTCAAAAAATGACCCCTTACACTCATGACGAAAGCTAATGATTCACTGTTTTCAAGAAAGTTTGAGTGGGTCATCATTAAGTTGGTACACAAATTTAGAAAGAAGTCATATCCAATCATGGAGGGACCTAGCCAGCACTTTTCTAAAGTTTTACCAGTTCAATCTAGACATTATTCCCACCCGCATGAAGTTGCAAAACCTATCTCAGAATGAAAATGAACCTTTTAAGGGATATGCACAACGGTGGAGAGAATTTGCAGCAAGGGTGCAACCACCACTTTTGGACAAGGAACTGATTGACATGTTCATCAACAGTTTGCATGGCTCTTATCTTGAAAGAATGGCTGGTTGTACGCCATCAAGCTTCTCTGACCTTGTGATTGTAGGAGAGCGCCTCGAAAGCTACCTCAAAAGTGGACAAATCCAGGACGCATCAGGCAGCCAGGCCAGTGAGATTGAATCTTTCGACGATTTCCATGAGGAAGAGAAGGATGAAACCAGCGCACTCATAGCAAATGTTGAGTATTTTCACGATGTACCAACAAAACTCTATGGTCCCTCGTCTGCTCAACAGGCATCATTACCAGTGCCATGTTATCCTCATGGACAATCGGCCATGCCTAAAGCTTCATCCCACAAGCCATGGGTCGCTCCTCATGCAAATCAACGAGTCCATGGCCGAGGTCATCCGAATCAGCGCCGAAATCAGAATAGGCCCAACAACAACTTGGAAAGAAGGACTGCTCCTCTTCATCCAGTCCCTATGTCGCATAGTCAGCTTCTCCCACATCTGATTCAAAACTCATTGGTGGAGCCTAAAACTCTTAAGCATGTGCTAGAACCTTACCCTCCGGGGTACAATCCCAATGTTCAGTGTGGATATCATGGTGGATCCATAGGGCACGCGACCGAAGAATGCAAAGCCTTCCAAGCCAAAGTGCAACAGTTGATTGATAAAGGGTATATATCTTTTCCAGAAGGAAGTTTGTTCGTTCATGTCAACCTTTCAGCTGTCTAAGCTCGAAGATTTCAAGGGTCATTTCTAGAAGCCAGTGGTCCAGACAGGCAGACATCCTCAACATTGGCAGTGCTTGGGCATTTTTATCTTGTAGTTTATTTCCTGTTAATTGCTACTTGTTTTTTTAAACATTGTTGTTTTGAATGGTAATATTAATGAAGTGATTGTGCATTTTCCGAATCAGTCACGTCGTATTCACTCATTATTTCCACTTATCACAGACACATACATCCATTCCACTTCATCACTGTTGCTTTAGCAAAGATTAGAGGGAGGATGACGAAAACGAAATACCCATAATTGCAAACTGTATGCTTTCAGATAGAATCTCGTCGATGATGTACAAGCATTGTTTCAAATTCCCTAAACACCAGAGATATAAGGAGTTAATCCCTAGTCAACCACTTCGAGCCTAGAAGTAGGAGTTTCCTTCGGATATTCAAACCCTTACACTCAACCTGGGGCAGGGTAGTGTTCAGTTAATCCAATCCCGCATTCAAAATCCAAAAGACGGTTGTTCATCAATGACCCGTGACATGGCAGTCACAATCCTCCAACAAAATCCAAAAAAATCAAAAGCCGGCTAAGTCAAACACCTCAAAGGGGGACTTAGGCAAAATCAAGGCTATCCCGATGGATCTGACAAGCAAAGTCAGTCCATGCAAAAGTTAGGGATCAAAAACAAAATAAAAGAGGTCCTCAAGCCTTCAACAAAAACAAAATAAGACTCAGTGGTCACCCAAATCAAGGGGTCACTGACTTCCATCAAAATCAAAATAAGGTGACTGCCATCTCGAGCAAACCTTGAACAATCAAGCTCACACCGTCAAGACAAATAGGTGCAGAATTAATTGAACGTAGGACTGGAGATCATCAAGAAGAAGGGGTGGGTACAAATTAATACTTTGAGCCTAATATCCTTTGTTTTATAACCGTGAGCCAGACCACGTTACAACCCTCGAAAGACCTAATTGAGTCGAGGTTTATTCTGAAAACATATTATCGCAAGGTTACGTAACCTGACTCCCACTTATTTTCTAATC
Organism: Lathyrus sativus; assembly: GCA_963859935.3. Classification (NCBI taxonomy): domain Eukaryota; kingdom Viridiplantae; phylum Streptophyta; class Magnoliopsida; order Fabales; family Fabaceae; genus Lathyrus; species Lathyrus sativus. The sequence continues at coordinate 266,179,570 of OZ012740.1, forward strand.
ATCAGCATTGGTGTCAATATCTTTGCTATATTTTTACACCAATCAAGTTAGCACAACGTTTGAACTAACGGTCCATTTGTCTCACTACCACGACACTCAATAAACGACAATTCTTTCAAAAAACTTGCATGAACTTCGCGTTAAAATTACCATTTGTGAACAAACAATTTTAATTGCAAGTCAGTAGTTGGCATAGAGGAAATTCCAACACGAAGCAATCAAGCAGGACTGGATCATTCAGCAGTCTGGATCAGTCTGAGGCAAATCCCCAAGCAATGGTCGATCATGGGGGAAATCATTCAAGAAGCGGTTGATCAAAAGTGAATTATACCAATTAGGGGCAGGCCACCCATAGTTTCTTTGACTTGAGGATAGATTCCTCCAATGTTCAGTCAGGATAAGTCAAGTCGCTTCAACGCTCTTTCAAGAGCAAGCTATTCTAAAGAGTACTTTGAAGCCAACAACCACAAGAGTCGGTTAAACAACGATGAATCCTTTCGTGGTACAAACTCTGGGGCAAGCCATCTTGAGGTCATCTCATGGAAAGCTACTCAAGCAAGTTCATCTTCATCAGCAACTATTGAGTTCAAAACAAGTGTCAGGGAATCACACCGCCAACTCACCCAACCCTAACCTTCCAAAAAGGCCTTGTTGTCATCGGATTTTCATCCCCACAACCTATTACCAGCCCAATTCGAAACCTTCAAAGTCCAGTTCTTGTCTGGCAAACCTTCAAACCAGTCCTCGTCTAGTCAACCTCCGCTGAATACCAGTTCCCGTCCGGTATATGTCAGCTTTCAAACCAGTCCCACCTGGTCTACCCTCCGCTGAATACCAGTTCCCGTCCGGTATATGTCAGCTTTTAAACCAGCTCCCATCTGGTCACCCTTCCTTTTAGCCTACCATTTAACCAGCCTACCATTTCACCAGTTCTTGTCTGGTAAATCTCATCCCAAAGTCCAGCTCCCATCTGGAAAACCACAAAATCAGCCCTCCTTCAGCTTAACCTTTCGCCAACCAGTCCTTGTCTGGTGGTATACCCTCCGAATACCAGCCCTCATTTGGTACTTCAAACCCAAAGTCCAATCTACATTGGCAACCACCCAAGTCCACCCTGTCGGCACATGCATTTCCATCACCCATCTGCAATCGTGTGCATCATACGCATCGCATTCAACATCATAAGCATCTTGCTTCATAAGCATCTTGTATCATATGCATCCTAGAATCATATCATACTCTTCCCTAGCTCTTGCATCTCCGCATATTAGCATTTGCATTTTCATTTCCGTTTATGGAACACCATTATCATCAAGCATCCGTATATGCGAGGTCAGATCCAGGATTAATCTCAAAGATTTTCAAGATCATATTCAGCCCAATCAGGGGCATTTCCGCAAGACCGTGGGCGTTCTCCCACAGAGTTGTGCAACTTTTGTTGGGCAAATTCAAGAGCTTCAATGCAATCATCAGCCCAGTCAGGGGCATTATTTGCAAAAATTGTGGGTTCTCCCACAAAATTCAAGAATATCAAAGCAAAATTCCGCCCAGACAGGGGCACCTTTTCAAGACCATGGGTGTATCACAAGATGTATTTCAACCTCGTGGTTAATCAAATCTTCAACGACAAATTTAGCCCAGTCAGGGGCATATCATTTAAAGTCAGCGATAAGTGGCAATCTCTTCGGAGAAACTTATCTCCCTACATCCTTTTGGGTGTCAGGTTTGTCTGTATTTCATTTCTCAAATTTTTGTTTTCCTTTTTTGGACAAATTCAGGGTCTTCTTTGTATCTAATCGACTTATACCTTGAAAGATGAATGCTGTAGTAATTCATCTTACTCGGTCTAAGCCGATTAGATAGGGGCATCTGTCATACCCTAAATTTGCCCGCCAGCTTTTGTAAATATTTTTGCTTTTTTCACTTAATTTCATGCCGTCTAGACACGTGTCCACTTTGAGCGTTTTTCAAATCTTGATTTATTTTGCCTAATGGGAGTGGGACACGTGGCCTAAGGGCATTTTCGTAAATATTTCAATCCTTTTTAATTTCTCTTTTTCCTTGCAAATATTACTATTTTGTTCTTTTTTATTTTTATCACCTATTTAATTTAATTAGATGTAGAATTTTGTTTTATTATTTTTTTAGAATTAGAATAGTTATTTATTTATTTCTTTAGAATAGATTTTATTTTAATAGTTTTTAAATAGATTTTTTAATTTAGTTAGAATTTTTATTAGAAATAGTTTTGTATTTATTTAGAATAGAAATAGATTATTTTTATAGCATAGATTTAATTTGTTTTAGAATTATTTTAATATTAAAATTAATTAGATTTGATTTAATGTTAGAAATATTTTAGGATTTTAGAATTAAGTTAGTAATGTTAGAGATATTTTAGGATTTTAGAATTAAGTTAGTAATGTTAGAGATATTTTAAGATTTAAATAGTTTTTAGATTTTGATTTTTTATTCTAGAGTTTTAACTGTTTTTAATTTTATTAGAAATAGTTTTTATTTTAAATAGATTTAGTTATATAGTTTTAGAAATAGTATATTTTAGAATTAGTTTAAATAGATTTAGTTTAATTTAATTATAGTTTTCATTTAAGTTAGATTAATTAGTTTAATTAGAATTTATGGTATTTATTAGTATTATTAAATTAGGATTAATTTGTTTTATTATTAATAGTCAGATTTTATTTTGTTAAATTTTAATAATTTAGATTTTATTTTATTTGTTTATTTAGTTTAGTTTTTTTAGGATTTTGTTTTGACCGTAGTTAAGATTATCTAGATTCATATAAGTAAATATTAGTTTAGTTTTTTTAGGATTTAATTATTTGATTATTTATTTAATTAATCAGTTATTAGAGTCAACCGCCACGTGTTAGAGAGGGACTATATAGTCCACTGTTCATTGTCCCTAACGAGGGAACCCTAACCCAAAACTCTGAGCCGCCACTGTTCCTTTTCTTCCCAAATCCACAAAAATTTCTTACAGAAACACGAACATCACCCTCAAACCACCGTGAAACCCCCAACTAAACCACCATTTTCGGAACAACCTTCGTCCTCCATTAAACAACCTCCATCTCTTTCGCATTAATGAACATCTCTCAATCAAAAAACCTCAACAATCTTCAAACCAAACAACATCAAACTTTCGTTCTCTCGAAATGAAATAAGAAAAAGAACATAGTACTACCTCCTTCAAAACCCATTCACCCAGAAACACTCTTCACCTTCTTCTCGAAACAACCGCAAACCCCACCGTTAAAAACCTCAGAATCTCCAGATTTAATCTCCAAACACAACTCCTTCAAATTCATAACATCACCTTCAAAATGCAACCCAGATCGAAACCACCTTCCATTAAGACCTTCGTGTGAAGATGCGAGTGAGAGTGAACAGAAAAGGGGAATCGAAAGAGAAAGAAAAACGGAAGAGATTCAAACTCAGAAAGAGAGAGCGAAGCGTGAGACAGGGTGAAACGTGAGAGTGAGAGAGATAATTTGGGAAAAATTGATTCAACCGTTTTTTATTTACTGTTTTTTTTTTCATTTTATTTGTTTTTATTATTTCCTTTTAAAATTTATTTGTTTCTTTTTTTATATTTTATCTACTGATTTATGGTGGCTGTTGGGCAACAAAGCCCATTTGGCTATACACACCCCCACGTTTCTTTCTCATACACCCCTTTGTTTGTTTTCTTTTCTTCTTGTTTTTTTTTAAAAAAAAAATATAAATAATATTATTATTGTAAATATATTTTGGTTAATATATGTATATTTTAAAACTGTTATTATTAATTGTTTGTAAATATATATTATTAATTAATATGTGAATACTGTATTTATTTTGTTTTATAAATTTCTTTAAGAGTTTATTTATATATTTTTTTTTTAAGAAATTTTTTCGAGTTTTATTTATATCGTATAAACTTTTCTTTAGAATATTGTGTATATTATTATTATTTTAGAGTTTATATTTTTATTTTTTTTATTTAACTTCTTTTAATATTTCTTTATTATTTTTCTTCTAGGACTTTAGAGTCATTTTATACTAAAGTTTTGAGATTTATTCTTTATAGTTAGATTTTATTTCTTTTTTGTTATTGGGCATTTTTGCCCTTTTAGGTCGATGACGACGCTTCCATAAATCGATTACTAAGTCAATATTGATAAGTATCGTTGGATCTGAGACCACCCCATTCTCTTCTCATCTCTTCTCTATTTAAATTTCATTTCGACTTATGGATCGATGAAAGCTTTTTATCCGCAAGCGTCAGATTTTCGAAGTCGATAACCTTCCCTATTTCAAATCTATGGGGGATGACCATTGAGGTCATCTTCCTTACTTTGGGATCGCGATAGGCTACCTTCGATTAATCGGCATTTTGTTTGCGGTTAAGACGAGATCCCATTCTTTGCGTCCCGATTCAATCAACTAACCAATATACCACTGTTTTAATTTTCTGTCAAATATACAACTGCTTTATTTTCTGTCAATATACCACTGCTTTAATTTTCTGTCAAATATACAACTGCTTTATTTTCTGTCAATATACCACTGCTTTAATTTTCTGTCAAATATACAACTGTTTTATTTTCAGTCATTTATATTCTCGTACATATTATATCTGTATATTATTATTATCTTGTAAATATTCAACACTTGTACATTATTTAAAACACTTAACAAATATCGAAACCGTAAAATTTAAATTGGTGGATTGTTGATTATATGTCTTGTATATTATCCATTTCCTGTATATATTCGAATTTATCTCATCTCTTTGGCAGATTTTCAAATCTCATCTCCTTACAAATAATTCTTTGTATTGAATTAAAAAGAGAGGATTGGGTGTAGACCTCTTCTTCTTCGAGTGTTGGGATGCTCACTGTAGTGTGGGTGGTTTAGACACTCGTCTTTCAATACGAAGACGCTTTCCATCCATTTTCTCTCCTAAAACCTCGGCTCCGCGCCGAGTACATTTTCAAAACCTCGGTTTCGTACCGAGTCCATTTTCAAATCTCATTTTCCAAATTAAATTCTCTTCGTATTGAATTAAAAAGAGCGGATTGGGTGTACACCTCTTCTTCTCCGAGTGTTGGGATGCCCACTGTAGTGAGGGTGGTCTCGACACTCGTCTTTCAATACGAAGACGTGACTTCTTCCATCACCTCTCCTTTCACAACTTCCTTCCGCACCTTTCTCACTTAAAAACCTCGGTCCTGTACCGAGTGCCTTTTCAAACTCATTTTCGCAACAAAAACTTGAATGGTCGTGGAGTGGTTAGGCGTAGGCCTTCTCCTATCCCAAGTGCTTGACGTTTACCGTAGGGTTCTCTGTCACAAAAGCACTTACCGTTCAAAACCAAAAACATCATTAATAAGAGAATGAAGTTCTCTTCGCATTGAATTAAAGAGAGAGGATTAAGTGTAGTCTTCTTCCTCTCCGAGTGTTGGGATGCTCACTGTAGTGGGGGTGGTCTCGACACTCGTCTTTCAATACGAAGACGCTACGTTCGCCACACATTTTTACAACAAAAACTTTGAGATAAAGAATTGGGTACTACCTGTAGGGGTTACTATCCGAGGACCTATCTCGCCCCAAAAACAATCTCAGCCAATCAAACATGATACCTTGCCTCGCATGGCGAAAACCAACCTTTCAAACAGGATATGTTACGTCCGTTCTACCGCAAACAGGTACGCATAAGTCTCTAAACAAGCGAGCAGCAAAACACCTAAACTGCTAGAACGCGTACGATAACATCATCCACAAATCTCCGGTTACCCGTAGGCACGAACTACATTGCTCTGATTTCTCATGCATAATGGGAATACGTAGGCATAGGATTGCGATATCCTAGCGAGCACCCTTTTCTTTTTCCACCCTTTTCTTTTTCCACCCTTTTCTTTTTCACCCTTTCCCAGAAAGGCATGCTACGTCCGTTCTACTGCAAACAGGTAACGCCTAAGTCTCCAACGAGCGAGCAGCAATACACCTAACTGCTAGAATGCGCACGATAGCAGCGTCTACCAAGACTTCCCCACACACCGTAGGCCGAACTACGGCTGCTCTGATTCTTTACTTCTTCAAGTAAAGATACGTAGGCACAAGGGCCACAATCCTTGTCGAGCACATTCCCTCCATATTTGTAGTTCCCCGAACTACGTCGACTCTGACTTTCTCACATTCGTTGAGAATACGTAGGCCTAGGACCGCGAAGTCCTATCGAGTCTGTTCTTTCTCTTTTCTTCCCTGTTATCTTCTCTTTCCTTTGTTTCTAACCCTATTTCTTTACCCTTTGGAAAACACTTTTATAGCATAATTTTTAAGCAAATATTATCACATATGCGACAAACAAATGGTTCCCATCGAGTACGATGGATGCGAGGGGTGCTAATACCTTCCCCTCGCATAACCGGTTTCCGAACCCGTTCTTGGTTGCGAGACCATCTTATCCATTTCTTTCTTAAGGTTTTCTCGATATTTTCCTTTCCCCTCATGGGATAAATAAAGTTCGGTGGCGACTCTTCTGTCCTTTCTTTTTCGCCTCCCCGTCGTTGCACGATGCATTTTTCGAGTAGCGACAACTGGCGACTCTACTGGGTCGCTACTCGAAAAATGCATCGGGCAACGGAGCCGAGGTTTTGAAAATGTACTCGGCGCGGAGCCGAGGTTTTAGGAGAGAAAATGGATGGAAAGCGTCTTCGTATTGAAAGACGAGTGTCTAAACCACCCACACTACAGTGAGCATCCCAACACTCGAAGAAGAAGAGGTCTACATCCAATCCTCTCTTTTTAATTCAATACAAAGAATTATTTGTAAGGAGATGAGATTTGAAAATCTGCCAAAGAGATGAGATAAATTCGAATATATACAGGAAATGGATAATATACAAGACATATAATCAACAATCCACCAATTTAAATTTTACGGTTTCGATATTTGTTAAGTGTTTTAAATAATGTACAAGTGTTGAATATTTACAAGATAATAATAATATACAGATATAATATGTACGAGAATATAAATGACTGAAAATAAAACAGTTGTATATTTGACAGAAAATTAAAGCAGTGGTATATTGACAGAAAATAAAGCAGTTGTATATTTGACAGAAAATTAAAGCAGTGGTATATTGACAGAAAATAAAGCAGTTGTATATTTGACAGAAAATTAAAACAGTGGTATATTGGTTAGTTGATTGAATCGGGACGCAAAGAATGGGATCTCGTCTTAACCGCAAACAAAATGCCGATTAATCGGAGGTAGCCTATCGCGATCCCAAAGTAAGGAAGATGACCTCAATGGTCATCCCCCATAGATTTGAAATAGGGAAGGTTATCGACTTCGAAAATCTGACGCTTGCGGATAAAAAGCTTTCATCGATCCATAAGTCGAAATGAAATTTAAATAGAGAAGAGATGAGAAGAGAATGGGGTGGTCTCAGATCCAACGATACTTATCAATATTGACTTAGTAATCGATTTATGGAAGCGTCGTCATCGACCTAAAAGGGCAAAAATGCCCAATAACAAAAAAGAAATAAAATCTAACTATAAAGAATAAATCTCAAAACTTTAGTATAAAATGACTCTAAAGTCCTAGAAGAAAAATAATAAAGAAATATTAAAAGAAGTTAAATAAATAAATAAAAATATAAACTCTAAAATAATAATAATATACACAATATTCTAAAGAAAAGTTTATACGATATAAATAAAACTCGAAAAAATTTCTTAAAAAAAATATATAAATAAACTCTTAAAGAAATTTATAAAACAAAATAAATACAGTATTCACATATTAATTAATAATATATATTTACAAACAATTAATAATAACAGTTTTAAAATATACATATATTAACCAAAATATATTTACAATAAAAATATTATTTATATTTTTTTTTTTAAAAAAAAAACAAGAAGAAAAGAAAACAAACAAAGGGGTGTATGAGAAAGAAACGTGGGGGTGTGTATAGCCAAATGGGCTTTGTTGCCCAACAGCCACCATAAATCAGTAGATAAAATATAAAAAAAGAAACAAATAAATTTTAAAACGAAATAATAAAAACAAATAAAATGAAAAAAAAACAGTAAATAAAAAATGGTTGAATCAATTTTTCCCAAATTATCTCTCTCACTCTCACGTTTCACCCTGTCTCACGCTTAGCTCTCTCTTTCTCAGTTTGAATCTCTTCCGTTTTTCTTTCTCTTTCGATTCCCCTTTTCTGTTCACTCTCACTCGCATCTTCACACGAAGGTCTTAATGGAAGGTGGTTTCGATCTGGGTTGCATTTTGAAGGTGATGTTATGAGTTTGAAGGAGTTGTGTTTGGTGATTAAATCTGGAGATTCTGAGGTTTTTAACGGTGGGGTTTGCGGTTGTTTCGAGAAGAAGGTGAAGAGTGTTTCTGGGTGAATGGGTTTTGAAGGAGGTAGTACTCTGTTCTTTTTCTTATTTCATTTCGAGAGAACGAAAGTTTGATGTTGTTCGGTTTGAAGATTGTTGAGGTTTTTTGATTGAGAGATGTTCATTAATGCGAAAGAGATGGAGGTTGTTTAATGGAGGACGAAGGTTGTTCCGAAAATGGTGGTTTAGTTGGGGGTTTCACGGTGGTTTGAGGGTGATGTTCGTGTTTCTGTAAGAAATTTTTATGGATTTGGAAAGAAAAGGAACAGTGGCGGCTCAGAGTTTTGGGTTTAGGGTTCCCTCGTTAGGGACAATGAACAGTGGACTATATAGTCCCTCTCTAACATGTGGCGGTTGACTCTAATAACTGATTAATTAAATAAATAATTAAATAATTAAATCCTAAAAAAACTAAACTAATATTTACTTATATGAATCTAGATAATCTTAACTACTGTCAAAACAAAATCCTAAAAAAACTAAACTAAATAAACAAATAAAATAAAATCTAAATTATTAAAATTTAACAAAATAAAATCTGACTATTAATAATAAAACAAATTAATCCTAATTTAATAATACTAATAAATACCATAAATTCTAATTAAACTAATTAATCTAACTTAAATGAAAACTATAATTAAATTAAACTAAATCTATTTAAACTAATTCTAAAATATACTATTTCTAAAACTATATAACTAAATCTATTTAAAATAAAAACTATTTCTAATAAAATTAAAAACAGTTAAAACTCTAGAATAAAAAATCAAAATCTAAAAACTATTTAAATCCTAAAATATCTCTAACATTACTAACTTAATTCTAAAATCCTAAAATATCTCTAACATTACTAACTTAATTCTAAAATCCTAAAATATCTCTAACATTAAATCAAATCTAATTAATTCTAATATTAAAATAATTCTAAAACAAATTAAATCTATGCTATAAAAATAATCTATTTCTATTCTAAATAAATAAAAAACTATTTCTAATAAAAATTCTAACTAAATTAAAAAATCTATTTAAAAACTATTAAAATAAAATCTATTCTAAAGAAATAAATAAATAACTATTCTAATTCTAAAAAAATAATAAAATAAAATTCTACATCTAATTAAATTAAATAGGTGATAAAAATAAAAAAGAACAAAATAGTAATATTTGCAAGGAAAAAGAGAATTTAAAAAGGATTGAAATATTTACGAAAATGCCCTTAGGCCACGTGTCGCGCTCCCATTAGGCAAAATAAATCAAGATTTGAAAAACGCTCAAAGTGGACACGTGTCTAGACGACATGAAATTAAGTGAAAAAAGCAAAAATATTTACAAAAGCTGGCGGGCAAATTTAGGGTATGACACCTTCTTAAAGTCTTTAGACAGCAAGGCATGGAGAGCTGCAAACTCAGGATGGGAACATCCAGAAAAGACTGATAAAGATGAAATATCTGTGTTAATTCCTAAAGAGTGTAGCACCCCAAAATTTTCCCTTCCGTTTTTGTACCTGGCTTTTGTTTCTTTTCATTTTTCATTTTTTGCATATCATAGCATTTGTTCTCGAGGCACGGGATCAAGGTATTCCTATGACTTAAGTGCATTTCGGTGCAAAAGACTGAACAACAAACAGCGAGCATCAGGGGCTCGGACATTTATTTTATCCAGCGGTCAGACGACCGATTTTATTTTATTTTGTAGGAGAACAGCAGTTCAGAAAGCAGCACTCAGGCTCATGTCAAGCATTTCGACAGTGATAACATTCAAAAAATGAGGTTCAGAAGCTAAGCAGAGCTCAAAACGGCAAGAAACGGGGAAATGGACAGGTTTTCCCTCCAAAAGGCGTCAAATTCAAAATTCAAAGGTGTTAATCGGTTAACGCATTTGGTTAACCAATTAACCAATGCAAAATCAGCCTATATTTGAAATTTTAACAGCGTTAACCGGTTAACGCATATGGTTAACCGGTTAACCATGGCAGATTTTGCCCTGTACGTGATTTTGCAAGCCAATTGCACTTGGAGTACAATTTTGATCACATTGGAATTCAAATTTTCACTTGGGAAGGATCTAGAACCTCTTTAAAATTCAGATTTCCCTCCAAATGCCCACTCCTCATTCCAAACCTTGATTTCCAAACCAAAGTCCCAAACCTTGCTTTGGGATCCAAACCTAGATGGTATTTGAGTGATTCACTCCAAACCAAACCATCCAATCTCTCATAATTACATTCATTTTTCAGAACTCACTCTTGAGCTCTCAAATTTCTCCATTCCCAAAACCTCACTCAAAGCTCTTTATCATTTGGATTCATTGATTTTTCATTGAAATCAATGGATTCTTGAGCATAAACCTCCATTTACCATCATCATTGGATCAATTTTCATAATCAATTTTTGTGCAAATTGAGATCTGATTTTGGAGCTTGTGTTGGAAGTGCTTATTTGGAGTAATTTGGCTTAAAAGTGTTTGATCTTCATTCCTCTTGCAAGAATTATTATGGATCTTGAAGTTTTCCGGATAATCTTGTTTGGATCTGCTCAAATTCAGTTGATCAACATTTACCGAAGCAAATCTCCGCTTTGAAGGTTGGAATTCTTGATCCGATTTAATTTTTGAGCTTATCATGTTAATCTTCATATTCGATTGAATTTTGGTTGATTTTGATTCGTTCAAATTGTGATATTGCTGTGTAATTGTGTATCCATGCTGTTGGATCTCTGTTTTCTGTTGTTAATTTCATGCTTAAATGATAAGTTGATCTTTTGGATCCTTGGATAAGTTGTTCTTGTGCTGGAAGTGATTTTCTGCTGCTGTTTTTGGCTTCTGGTACAGTGTTAATCGATTAACCTATATGGTTAACCGGTTAACCATTTCAAACTTTTGAACTTTTTTCAAACGTTAACAGTGTTAATTGGTTAACGCATAGGGTTAACCGATTAACCTGTTCAAAATTCCAAAATTTCCAAACTTTTTAAGGTGTTAACCGATTAACACTGTGCCAGAATGTCATATTTGCTGTTTTGCTTGCTTGTTTGCATACCGTTTCGATTTGAATCATCATAGATCAGTGTGATGCATTAGGATTGAAATGTTTTGGATACTTGTCACTGTTTGTTGTTGGTTAATCATGATTTTGTTGAAATGTGTGTTCATTTTCCACTTGGTTACATGCTTGTGTATGTGGTTCGAAATGAGCATTTGTTTGCATGTTTATTTGCTTTCATCTCTTATTTTTCTCCCCATGTTTGCATCATTTTGCATCGCTGTTGAGGTCGAGACGCGCTTGTGGAGGCTGCTGCCCCATACATTTTTTCCTCCCTCCCACCATTGTAAATGTGCATTTTCATGTTTGCATTTTCTACTTGTGATTGATCCTTCCTTTGTTCTTCTTGTGCTTTTTGCCATGAGCCCCATAGGATTCCTAGTCCCTCCATTTAGGACGGGAGTAGGAGAGACATTAGGTGTTCAATCCAAGCATGCTAACATTAGGTTAGATGTTTTCCCTTTTCATCCAAACTCTAGGATCACTTTGCATGACAACGTTACGGCCGAGTTTCCCTTAGACCTTCCGTGCGTCTCTCTCCTCATCTCAAAACCATTATAATCCATCTAATAAATGCGATAAATGTTGCACGCTACAATCCTTAAGCTACATGGGGAATGATGAGTGAGGGGTCTCCTCTCGCTTATCTAGAGTGTTTAGTATACGTCCCGTTTGGGGGCGATATACGATGCATTCACCTCCATGTCATAGTCTTTAATGCAATGTGAATCACAAACCGAATTAATTCACTTCACTAAAAAACACAACAAAATTCAAACCTTTTTCCTTCGGGATTAATTAGAAACATTTTTTCAGAAAAGAGTGTTGTTAAGCTTCGGTTCTACCGCAAACAGGCTTTGTCCCTAACTGCTGGAACAGATGTTTAACCCTACTCGGTTAAAACAATTAATCAACATGTGGTTTCATGTCAGCCTGAACTACGTTTGCTCTGATCTATCATATCAAATGAAATTACGTAGGCACAAGACGCGATGTTTTTGCGAGCAACCTTCCCCCTTTTCCCGTAGTTGGCCGAACTACGTTGACTCCGACTTTCCCATTGCACGAGGGAATACGTAGGCACAGAGCTGCGATGCTCTATCGAGTCTCTTTTCTTTTCTTTTTGTCCTGCAATCCTGTAGCATATATAGTTTAAACACACCCTTAGATAGACAACAAGCGTGGATCCCGTCGAGTACGACGGACGTGAGGGGTGCTAATACCTTCCCCTTGTGTAACCTCCCTAATCTAGGACTTGGTTGCTATGACCTTGTCTTTTCCCTTTCGTCAGGTTTTTCCTATCGTTTCCTTTCCCTCTCTTTGGGATAAATAACGAAAGGTGGCGACTCTTCTATTTTCTGCCGGGTGTTTTTCGCAGTTGCGACAACTTGCGACTCTGCTGGGGACTCTGGTTCCCTATGCGAGTCATTCCTAGCGTTTATCTGTTGCATCTTTGGGTGTTTACTTTTGTACAGTTTCTGCTTTATGTACATTATCTGTTGTATATTATTGCATTTGCATTTTATTATCATATTATGCTGCTGTGCTGTGGGTTGCGTTGTTCCATTGCGAGATAAGCCGGACCTGGGCTTGAGTATACACCTAAGATTAGAATGGAGATTAGCGGGAGCTTGTGTGGCGTTTGGCTGCGCAATAGCTCGCGTGAAAGTCACATTCAGATGAGGTTTTTCTTTGGAAATTTTCTATCCTGCGCGTCTGGTGCAGTTGAGGGAATATTAACTTAGAGAAACTGTCGACTCTGGAGACCGTTCATTTGGGGGGTCAGCTAAGTGAGGCCGCTTCGTTAGACTATGATGCCAAACAAGAAATGGTGAACGTATCATCGTTTCTCGAAAGTCTGTGACGCTGACCACCCGCATAGGATGTCGTACCTTTCAAGATTAGAACCCACATGTGAGAGGGATAGGTTTTTTGCAGGAAACCTGGCCTTCAAACAACCTTGGTTTTCTCGTCAATACAAAATTTTGATCCTGAGTGCTCTATCCAGTGTATTATCTTAGTGTTCTGATTAGAGCGGAGCTCTGGTTGAGTTCAGTCAACGGCACAACAGCAAGCTCGAGCATTGGATACCTTGATACCATGTGTGCATTTGCATAATCATTCTGCATTTAACATTGCATGTTTATGTGTGTTACAGGTTCTCGTCTTTCCTTTGATTCTGGTACCGGTCTTCTTCAGAGATGGAAGTTAGCAGAAAGAGGATTGTTGTGTACAAATTTCCTGCACCAGAGTTGGGACCTTTATTTGGTATGATTTCCTTAGTCGATCCTGATGTTCTTGCAGCTTTCAGATAACAGTATGGTGGAATTCTGAAGTTTGTCTGTAAGCTTATGACTTATGAGCATGGAGCTATTCATACCCTGTTGCAGTTTTATGATCCTCCGCTGCGATGCTTCACGTTTCTGGACTATGTGTTGGTTCCGACTTTGAAAGAATTTGCTTACATCTTGGGTGTTCTGATTCTGAACAAAGTGTCTTTCTTTAGTTCCGAGGAAGAACCTAATCTCGAGAAGTTGTCCGCTGCTCTTTATTTGAGCTCCTCTGACTTGATAGATCATGTTATTAGTAGAAACAGAGTTTCCATATTTACTTTACCCTTCCTGGTCGACAAAGCCCGAGATTATGCTGAAAAGGGTTGTTGGGTGGTTTTCAGTGTTATCTTGGCTCTGTGTGTTTATGGCATTGTTTTGTTTCCCAATGTACCGGACTTTGTGGATTTTGATGCTTTTCATATCTTCGCTTCCAAAAATCCCATACCTACTATTATAGGAGACTTGTATCATTCCGTACATTACAAGAATGAGAAAAGAAGAGGAAAGATGGTTTCTTGTTGTGCACCGTTGTTGCATAAGTGGTTTGTTGATCACTTTCCTCGCTCTAGAGCTTTTGTGGATACCGCGAGCTCATCTGAATGGTCGAAGAGGCTTATGGGTTTAACAGAGAAGAATATTGTCTGGTTCAACCGAGACTTGCTGGGTCGCGAGCTTATCTTTAGTTGTGGTAGCTTTCCTAATGTGCCCTTGATGGGGAGGAAAGGCGGCATCAATTATAATCCTTCTCTTGCTGTGAGACAATTCGGTTATACTTTGAAAGGACCTCTGAAAGAAGAAGAAGTGCAGGAAACTCTGTACTTCATAGGTGTAGCTGAATTTTGTATCTCGGCCCGATTCATGGACGGTTAGGGTAAAATCCACAAGAAGGGAAAGCTTTCTTTGGGTAAAGGAGATTGTAGATCCTATGATCCCTACTTGGAGTGGATTCGGAAGAGGGTTAAAGAGGTACTTCTGTCGTTTCCTATTGAAGCACCATTGTATCCTTTGGTTATTGAGCCGCCTACAACCATCGATATCCTGAGATATACCAAGCTTTGGGCAGAGAAGGAAGAGCTGCGCAAAGAGAATGAAGAGTTGAAGCAGGAAATCGGTCAACTGAAACATGGCCCATAGTACATCTTTGTTGTTCTTGTTTTTGAAATCGGACTCAAGGGGAAGATCTCCCTATCCATACATAGACATGTTTGCATTTTGCATCTTGAATTCTCATTTGCATTGCAGGTTATTCTTATCTCTGTTTGGTTTTCTTCAGTTCAGGATTGAGGAGTTCAGTTTCCATAGGTATTCTACTCGAGGGAATCGGCAGAAGGTGATGGATCAGGTTCAGGCAGAATTGTAGGAAGTCAGGGCTCGCATGGCCCAATTCATGGAGCTGATGCATACTGTTGCTAGTGGACAAGAATTGTTGAGAACTTTGGTCCAGCCGTTGATAGCACAGGTTGATGAAGAAGGTGTTTTGCACGAAGGAGCTGGTATTGTTCATCCTCTGATTGATGGGTCTATTCCTCAGGGCATTCCTACTGTTGTGGTACCTCCGAGAGGAGGAGATGCCGGTGAGAATGGTAATATTGCTGGTAACGAAAGTGTGTGCACTGTGCACAGGATGATATATTTTATGTGAAAGATCTGGAGGGTGGTCTGCCGACCGAAGGTTCAAAATGATTGAGGAGAAGATGAAATCATTTGAGAATCAGAACTCTTTGGGCCTGGATATGTCTAATCTTGGTTTGGTTCCTGGGGTCAGGATTCCCCCCAAATTTAAGGTTCCTGATTTTGATAAGTACAAAGGGACGACTTGTCCTAGAGTACACATACGGGCGTACTTCAGGAAAATGTCTGCTTATTCCAGTGATGAAAAGCTGCTAATGCATTTCTTCCAGGATAGTCTGGCAGGGGCTTCTTTGGAATTGTATATGGGGCTTTAGAGGACCCATATTCATAGCTGGAAAGAATTGGTTGGGGCTTTTGTACGTCACTATCAATATAATAGTGATCTGGCACCAAACAGAGTACAATTGTAGAGTTTGTCGAAGAAGAGTACTGAGAGCTTCAAGGAATACGCCCAGAGGTGGCAGGATTTAGCTGCAAGGGTACAACCCCCTATGGTTGAAAGGGAGTTGATTGACCTGTTCATGGCTTCGCTACCGGGTGTTTACTTTGAGAAGATGATAGGCTGCATGTCTGCAGGGTTTTCTGATTTGGTAATTGTTGGTGAGCGAATTGAAAGTGGGATTAAGTCTGGGAAGATTTCAAATGGTGGTGGATCCTCTTCAGGGGGAACGAAGAAACCATATTCATCAAACCCTAAGAGGAAGGAAGGGGACGTGAACGCTATTTCTCACAAGGGTAAAGGTAGAGCTTAGTCTCGTCAGCATCAACAAGTTGCTACGGTAAATATCCCCACCGCAGCTCCGCAACAATGCAATGCTCCGCGACCTTACGCTGCTAGGCGTATAATTCCTCACAGACAGTTCACGAATCCTCCGATACCATATTCTCAGTTGTTACAACGATTGTTACAGTTACAATTGGTTCAGAAGAGGACCTTTGCTCCTCTCACGGGTACACCGCCTCCCGGCTACGATGCGAATGCTCATTGCGAGTTTCACTCTGGCTCCCCAGGCCATGATATTGACCATTGTAAAGCTTTCAACCATAAGGTCCAGGATTTGCTTGATTCCAAAGCTATTAACTTCACCAACAATGGGCCCAATGTGACCCAGAACCTGATGCCGGATCATGGGGTGGCAGGAGCCAATGCCATTATTGATGGGGAGAAGTTGAATCTAATAACTGATGTTGAAGATTTGAAGACTCCACTAGGTTTTGTAAAGGCTTCTTTGTTGAAGAAGGGGGTATTTCCTGGTTGTTCTGCTGACTGCTCAGAATGTGAAGCCCAGCCTGAGGGTTGTGATCTTTTGAGAAAGGGTATTCAAAGGATGATTGATGAGGGTTGTTTTTAATTTGATAGAGTTGTGAAAGAAGCTGCCGAGCACAAAGTGAGTGATGACGGAAATGAAGTTGCTACGATTTCCATTTCATACCGGACAATCAATATTTTAGCGCCTGCTAGGCCCGCTCCGGTTATCATTATTGTACCTGGACCCATGGCGTACGAGAGCACTAGAGCTATCCCATAGAATTATGGGGGAGAGGTGTTCTGTAACGGACAGAAGCAAGAATGGACGGGGTCTGCGAGCGGAAGTTCGTCGGTTGAGAACATAGTGGGTGCCGGAGGTATCACCAGAAGTGGTAGGGTCTTTGCTCCACCAGAGATTAATGCTAATAAGAATGACAAGGGTAAGCGTAAGGCTGTGATTAAAGAGAATGACCAACCCCAGGTTGTTACTGATGATCTTTCAAGGGATACAGAGGAATTTATGAGGCTAATTCGGAAGAGTGACTACAAAATTGTGGATCACTTGAATCAAACTCCTTCGAAGATTTCTATCCTGTCACTATTGATGAGTTTGGAGGCGCATCGCAATGCTCTACTGAAAGTTTTGAACGCAACATATGTACCCTAGGAGATTTCTGTCAATCAGTTGGAAGGGGTAGTAGCTCATGTGAACACCGACAATGGTCTCGGTTTTACTGATTTAGATCTGACTCTTGCTCGGAGGAACCATAACCATGCTCTGCATATATCTTTGGAGTGTAGAGGATCTCTGATGTCGCATGTCTTGGTTGATATAGGATCATCTCTCAATGTGCTTCCGAGGAAGGCATTGATGAAGTTGGACATTCATGGTTTGTTGTGCACGCCCAGTGATCTGGTCGGGAGGGCTTTCGATGGATCTAAGAGATCAGGGTTTGGAGAAATCACGTTGCCTATTCAAATAAGGCCAGAGATCTTTGATGCAACTTTCTTTATTATGGATAATCAGCCAGCATACAATTGTTTGCTCGGCCGACCGTGGATACATGCTGTTGGGGCAGTTACCTCAACGTTGCATCAAAAGCTGAAATACATGGTGGAAGGGAAGATAGACACCATGTGTGGTGAAGGGGACATTATGGTTAGCCATCTATCATCCTTCAAGTACGTGGAAGTGGATGGTGAGATCCACGAAACACTCTTCCAGGTCTTGCAACTGTGAAAAACACCCGGCGGAAAACAGAAGAGTCGCCACCTTTCGTTATTTATCCCAAAGAGAGGGAAAGGAAACGATCGTAAAAACCTGACAAAAAAGGGAAAGACAAGGTCATCGCAACCAAGTCCTGGATTCGGGAGTGGGTTACGCAAGGGAAAGGTATTAGCACCCCTCACGTCCGTCGTACTCGACGGGATCCACGCTTGTTGTCTATCAAAGGGTGTGTTTAACTATCTACGCTACAGGCTTTCGGGACAAAAAGAAAAGAAAAAGAGACTCGACAGAGCATCGCCGCTCTGTGCCTACATATTCCCTCGTGCAATAGGAAAGTTAGAGTCAACGTAGTACGGCTAACTACGGGAGAGAAAGGGGGAAAGGTTGCTCGCCAAGACATCGTGTCTTGTGCCTATGTACTTTCATCTGGCATGAAATATCAGAGCAAACGTAGTTTGGGCAGACACGAAACCACAGGTTGATTAAGTGTTTTAATCGAGTAGATTTAAACATCCATTCCCGCAGTTAGGGACTAAGCCTGTTTGTGGTAGAACCGAAGCTTAACAACACTCTTTTCTGAAAAAGTTCCGATTAATCCCGAAGGAAAAAGGTTTTAATTTTGTTGTGTTTTTTAGTGAAGTGAATTAATTCGATTTGTGATTCACGTTGCACTAAAGACTATGACATGGAGGTGAATGCATCGTATATCGCCCCAAACGGGACGTATACTAAATACTCTAGATAAGCGAGAGGAGACCCCTCACTCATCATTCCCCATGTAGCTTAAGGCTCGTAGCGCATAACGTTTAACGCCTTTATTAGATGAGTTAGCATGGTTTTGAGATGAGAAGGGAGACGCACGGAAGGTCTAAGGGAAACTCGACCCTAACGTTGTCATGAAAAGTGATCCTAAAGGCGATTCAATATTCAAATTCTGAAAAAATGGATGTGAGAAATGAAAATTGGATGGTGAGGTTTGGAGTGGATCACTTAAATATGACTTAGGTTCGAGATCCAAAGCAAGGATTCGAATTTGGAATGGAAATCAAGGCTTGGAATATGGAATGGGATTTTGGAGGGAAATCTGAAATTTAAAGGTGTTCTAGATCCTTCCCAAATGAAAATTTGAATTCCAAGGTGATCAAAATTGGACCCCAATTGCAATTGGTTTGCAAAATCACGTACAGGGCAAAATCTGCTATGGTTAACCGGTTAACCATATGCGTTAACCGGTTAACACTGTTAAAATTTCAAATCTGGGCTGATTCTCCAATGGTTAATCGGTTAACCATATGTGTTAACCGATTAACACCTTCAAAAACTTGAATTTGGCGCCTTTTGGTGGGAAACCTGTCCATTTGCCCTGTTTCAACTATTTGGAGCTCTATTTAGCTGTTGAACCTCATTTTTGACCGTTGTCCATGTGAAAATGCTTGTTATGAGCCTAAGTGCTGATTTCTGATATAAAATTAACCTGCAAAATAAAACCGGTCGCCTGAACACTGGGCAAAATAAATGCCCGATCCTCTGATGCTCGATGTTCGTTGTTCAGTCTTTTGCTCCGAAATGCAACTGAGTCGCAGGAACGCCTTGATTCCATGCCTTGAGAACGAATGCTATGCAATGCAAAATGATAAAATGCAAAGAAACAAACGCCAGTTACGGTTAAAACGAAAGGAAAATTTTGGGGTTCTACACCAGGCATTCGAAACAGTTCAGATTCAGGGGAAGTCTTTTGTAGAAGCCAAAGGCCCAGAGGTTTCGATGTCGTCTCTCAAGGAGGCTCGTGCTATTGTAGAATCCGACTTGTCTCATAAGTGGGGCCAAGTTCTCGATGTTCCTGTCAAGCAGGACAAGTTCAGCCTAGGATACAAACCTTCCAGTTCTTCTCAGATTCCGAGATACAGGGGACCTGTTCAGTTCACTAGCAGTGGTGTGATATTTGACAGGATTAATGATGTTGAAGATGATGAAGGTGATAGTGACTGCGACATGGATGCGTGGATCCGTCCATGTACTCTTGGCCAGAAGCTGTGCAACTGGACTACTGAAGAAGTCATTCATGTTACTGCTGCAGAGTAATATTCATTGTTTTGATTATGTTCAGTCCTGTGTTCTGCCCAAGACGTAATGACCCATTTGTGGGGCCTTCTTGTTATTTGCAATTTATCATTGAATAAAGGACGTTTTTGCATTCAAATTTTGTGATCCCTGTTTTTCTTGTTTTTGTTTTGCATTTATACTTAACAGAAAAATGGCAATGTGTTTTGTTTGATGCATCGCATAATAAACATAACATCCTCATGCAGGACTTTTCTATCAGATGCCATCGATTCAGGTTCGGCTATGACTTCGTATGACTTTGATAATCCCGTTTATCAAGCTGAAGATGAGACTGACGAAGACTGTGAACTACCTGAAGAGTTAGCCAGACTTCTCAAGCAAGAGGAAACGGTTATTGTACTGCATCAGGAGGATATCAAGATTATTAATCTGGGCACTGAGGATGATAATAAAGAGGTTAAAGTGGGGGCCACATTGGAAGACAGTGTCCAGAGAAGATTGATTGAAATGCTCCGTGAGTATAAGGATATCTTCACTTGGTCTTACCAAGACATGCCTGGTCTAGATACAGATATTGTGGTACACCGGTTACCTCTAAGAGAAGAATGCTCGCCAGTCAAGCAGAAGTTGAGACGGCCAAGGCCTGACATGGCAGTCAAGATCAAAGAATAAGTTCAGAAGAAGTTGAATGTTGGGTTTCTTGCTGTCACGAATTACCCTTCGTGGGTCGCTAATATTGTTCTTGTGCCTAAGAAGAATGGAAAGGTCAGGATGTGCGTTGATTACCGAGATCTGAATAAAGCGAGCCCGAAAGATGATTTCCCGCTCCCTCATTTTGATGTGTTGGTTGATAAAACCACTCGGTATTCTGTGTTTTTGTTCATGGATGGCTTCTCTGGGTATAACCAAATCAAAATGGCCCTAGAGGACATGGAGAAAACTACTTTCATCACACTGTGGGGGACTTTTTTCTATAAGGTGATGCCCTTTGGATTGAAAAGTGCAGGGGCAACTTATCAGCGGGCGATGGTCACTTTGTTTCATGATATGATTCATCATGAGGTAGAAGTCTATGTTGATGACATGATAGCAAAGTCACATACGGAGGAGGGACACCTGGTCGAACTTCTAAATTTTTTTGAAAGGTTGAGTAAGTTCAAGCTGAGGCTGAATCCTAACAAGTGCACCTTCGGGGTGAGATCTGGAAAGTTATTGGGTTTCATTGTCAGTGAAAAGGGTATTGAGGTAGAGCCTGCCAAAATAATAGCTATACAAGAAATGCCTGAGCCTAGAACGGAAAAAGAGGTTTGTGGTTTCCTGGGGAGATTAAACTACATTGCTAGGTTTATATCTCATCTTACAGCCACTTGTGAACCAATATTCAAATTGCTGAGAAAAGATCAAACAGACAGGTGGAATGAAAATTGCCAGAAGGCATTTGAAAGAATAAAAGAGTATCTGCAGGAACCTCCAATACTCATGCTTCTAGTTGCAGGGAGAGCACTGATCATGTATCTCACGGTTCTTGAGAATTCAATGGGATGTGTGCTCGGTCAATAGGACGAGTCAGGTAGAAAAGAGCATGCCATCTATTACCTGAGTAAGAAATTCACCGATTGTGAGTCAAGGTACTCGATGCTGGAAAAAACATGCTTTGCACTCGCTTGGGCTGCAAAGCGTTTGAGATAGTACACGTTAAACCACACAACCCTATTGATTTCGAAGATGGACCCGATCAAGTACGTCTTTGAAAAACAAGCACTCTCTGGAAGGATTGCCCGATGGAAATGATTTTAACAGAGTATGATATTCAGTATGTTTCCCAGAAAGCCATTAAGGGAAGCGTCCTGTCGAAGTATCTCGCGGAACAACCGATTGAGGATTATCAGCCGATGAAGTTTGAGTTTCCAGATGAAGACTTCATGTTTTTGAGGATGAAAGACTATGATGAGCCTTTACATAACGAGGGTCCTAAGAGGGGATCTCAGTGGAAACTGGTTTTCGACGGAGCGGTTAATTCATATGGTAATGGAATCGGTGCGATCATTACTACTCCTCACGAGTCTCACATCCCATTCACCGCCCGATTGACATTCGCTTGCACCAATAATGAAGCCGAGTATGAAGCTTGCATTATGGGTTTAGAAGAGGCCGTTGATATGAGGATTAAGAATCTGGATGTATACGGTGACTCAGCGTTAGTCATTAACCAAATCAAAGGAGAGTGGGAAACTCGTCAGGCCAATCTGGTGCCTTATAGAGAATATGCAAGGAGATTGATGCCTTTCTTTGATAGAGTTGACTTCCATCATATGCTGAGGGCTGAGAATCAGATGGCAGATGCCTTGGCCACGCTAGCTTCGATGTATAAAGGGAATTTCTAGAATGAAACTCCTGCTATCACCATCATGCGTCTTGATAGACCTGCTTTTGTGTTTACCGTTGAGAAAGCATCAGATGGAAAGCCTTTGTATTTTGATATCAAGCATTTTCTCAAGACTCAGGAGAATCCATCTGGGGCATCTAGCAAGGATAAGAAGACTCTGAGGAGGTTAGCTAGAAATTTTTATCTGAACAAAGATGATGTGCTTTACAGGAGAAATTTCGACATGGTCTTGATGCGTTGTGTTGATGAACTTGAAGCAAACCTGTTGATGGAGGAAGTCCATGAAGGATCTTTCGGCACTCATGCCAATGGACATGCAATGACTAGAAAATTGTTGAGATCTGGGTATTATTGGATGACTATGGAATCCGATTGCTTCAAGTACGCCAGAAAATGCCATAAATGCCAGATTTATGCGGATAAGGTGCATGTGCCACCGACACCTATGAATATGTTGACGTCTCCTTGGCCTTTTTCCATGTGGGGAATCGATATGATTGGAAAGATTGAGCCGACTGCTTCTAATGGATATCGCTTCATTCTGGTCGCGATTGATTACTTTACAAATTGGGTAGAAGCAGCGTCCTACGCCAATGTCACGAAACAGGTGGTCGCCCGATTCATAAAGAAGGACATCATTTTTCGTTATGGAATTCTAGAGAAAATCATTACCGATAATGGTTCAAACTTGAATAACAAAATGATGAAGGAACTATTTCAGAGTTTCAAGATTGAACATCACAGTTCTTCTCCATATCGTCCGAAGATGAATGGTGTTGTTGAGGCAGCTAATAAGAATATCAAGAAGATTGTGCAGAAGATGGTTATGACCTATAAAGACTGGCACGAGATGTTGCCTTTTGCTCTTCACGGTTATCGTACTTTGGTGCATACATCAACTGGGGAAACTCCTTTCTCACTGGTGTATGGTACGGAAACGGTCCTGCCATTAGAAGTTGAGATTCCTTCTTTAAGGGTATTGTCGGATGTGAAGCTTGACGAAGCTAAGTGGGTGCGAGCCAGGTTGAGTCAGCAGAGCTTGATTGATGAAAAGAGGTTGGCAGCCCTCGCACTCAGCCGGTTGTACCAGAGTAAGATGAAGAAAGCCTTTGATCAGAAAGTGCGTCCTCGGTGCTTCCAGACGGGTGATTTGGTGTTGAAAAGGATCCTTCCTCCTCAGACATATCACAGGGGGAAATTGACTCCTAACTATGAAGGTCTATATGTGGTAAGAAAGCTTTTCTCTGGCGGAGCCTTATTGCTGTCTACCATGGATGGTGAAGATTTTTCGTCCCCTGTGAACGCGGACGTGGTAAAAAAATAGTTTGCTTAAAGAGACTCGTTGGACAGAAAAAAGGAAAAAGTCCAGGAAAAAATGGGGCATCCCAGCGAACCATAAAAAGAAAAGGTTCAGGAAAAAATTAGGGAAAGAAAAAAGAAAGATATAGACCCGCAAAGTTGAAAACCTGAAAAGGCAACTTTGGCAAAAATGGGTATCCCGATGGATTGAAAACCTGAAAGGGCGATCCAGGAAAAAGTTAGGGATTTAAAAAAGCAAATGGTCATGGTCTGCGTTTGATATGTAAGCTTGTGAGCAGTTATCCCGAAGAAAAGGAATCAGTCCAGTCAGTCTTGTCAGAAGACGAAACATTAGGAACATAGAAGACATACAAGTCATAGCCGAATCGACACATGGTGGTTGTTTGTTTCCACATTGCCGACATTTGTATATATTCTTTTTGCTTTTTCGCAATTGCCTCTTTTCAGGAATTGTCTCCCAATTGTAATTTGCCCATTTGCGGGCCTTTTATTAATAAAAGTATTCACTTCAGTCAAAGATATTTCCTTTGTTTGTTTTACTTTTTACTGTTTTGTTTGCAAAAACGTCCGATATTTTGATAAACATTGCAGGAAGAAACAGAAGGCTTTATAGAGCATAGCGAAAGAAAATGATTTTGCTCGCGTGGTGAGTGTCATGAGTGGTAACTGAGGTAACCATTTTGCATGTACGCATTATTTTGTTTCATTGCAGGATAGTACTCTCCAACAGAGGTATTCCTCTATGGCGTTGAAATTATAATGCAGACTCGTTTCTCCTCTAGCAGAGATCTTTGTTGCAGAGTCTCATTATCAAGTCAGGTATCGCCAGCGGAGGTGTGTAGTGAATCTCCAGCAGAGTAGTGTTTTGACTCCTTGCAAAAGCTAACCCCCCGGCAAGGTGGGTTTGTCCTCAGCAATTTGTCCTCCAGAGGCGGCGCCTTCGACGCCTTTTCCTCGACGAATTTGACTTTCTGGTAGTATCAGTATTCAAGGTTTCTCCCCAAGCAGAGTTTAGTGTTGATTCCCTCAACGTGACAGGTGTTTAGACGAAGCATGATCCGCTCCTAAGTAGAGTGGGACTCTTGGCAGAAGTGTTTGATATCCTCCAGTAGGGAGGGATTTCTGTCCGAGCAGAGTG
This sequence comes from Lathyrus sativus, assembly GCA_963859935.3. Lineage (NCBI taxonomy): Eukaryota > Viridiplantae > Streptophyta > Magnoliopsida > Fabales > Fabaceae > Lathyrus > Lathyrus sativus. The sequence goes on from OZ012740.1 coordinate 266,204,393, forward strand.
GAGCTATTTCCCAACAGTTACTTCCCGGTAAGGTCGTATTCCAAACAATGCTCCCGGCTGAGTGTGGATTCCCTAGAGTGTTGAAAGGTTGTTCCGGGTATTTCCCCAGCCTATGCATTCAATCGCTACGAGATTCGTTCCATGGGAAGCCATCCAGGGCGTTTTCCTCAGTAGAGTTGTGATTCCCAGCGGGTTGTTTTGTTTCTCCCTGGCGGAGTTTGGTTTCCTCTCTTTAGCATTTATTTTGCTGAGGTGGTTCTTTTGCATTTGCATTTTGCATTAGCATCCTCCCAAATACGTAGCATTTCCATTTCGTATGGAGTATTACGCCATTTTCAAACATAGGCATCTGAAGCATAAGCCAGGTTTGGTGTTTTGAGACCGGATATCTTCTCAGCAGAGATTGTTTGACTCAAAGGGGTTTTCGTGTTATCTGCGTCAGGATGGATTTTTGGGTCGGTTATTTTATTAGATTCGTCCCAGTTGAGTTGTTTGGTTAAATGTCTTCGCTTTCCTCAGGTGAGTCGCTTGCGAGTGTTGTCTTCCCTGGTCAAGCTTGTGGTTCTTTCCCCAATAGAGTTGTTCCAACTTTTGGTTGGTCATCGTTGTTTTATGTCAACTTTTGGTTGATGACCCAATGGCGTTTGGATGTTATTCCAACTTTTGGTGGTTATTCTTTATTTCCCTCAGTAGAGTCGAGGATTCCAACTCTTGGTTGGTACCCCCAGCGTAGTTCAGATTATTGGGTTTGGTGTTCCAACTTTTTGTTGGCCTAGAAGGTGATCCCAACTGTTGGTTGGTAATCTTTGGTTTCCCCGCGCAGAGTCTCTATTCCAACTTTTGGTTGACAATCTTTGTTATTCTAACTCTTGGTTAGTAACCTTTTATTTCAACTCTTGGTTGATAATTTGGGATGATCATCCCATCTTTTGGTTGGTAGTCTTCCGTGATGGAGTCAGATTCGTTTAGCGTCCCCAGCTATCCTAACTCTTGGTTAGTAGCTTTTGGTTACGATTTGTGGTCGATGAGGATCTTTCCCCAGCAATCCTAACTCTTGGATAGCAGCTTGTGTTCCGACCTTTGATCGATGGTGTTTCATGGTGATTATAACTATTGGTTAATACCTTTGTTTCCCAACTTTTGGTTGGATGTTATCCCCTATTTTGTGGACCAACTTTTGGTTAATGAGGAGATCTGGCGTTTTCCAACTTTTGGTTGGTGGTTATGGTTGCCCCAGTAGGGTTAGTCGTGGACGTCAATTCGTTTTCCAAATTTTGGTTGGTAGTCTTTGATTCCTCAGTGAGGTCGCCATATCCGGTGTGGTCGACTTGTTGACGTTATTCCAACTCTTGGCTGGTAACCTTTATTCTCTGATTGTGGATTTCAACTCTTGGTCGGTAGGGGTGGTTTTGTCCCCAGAGAGTAACCCTCATCCCATCTCTTGGATGGTGCTGCTAGATTGTTATCTTGTGATAGATGTTGGTCCCATGCGGAGTCGTCTGGTTAGTCTACTCTTTTCCCAAGGGAGGGAAGTCGTCAGGATGTTTTCTCGCACGATGCGGTTTGCTTGATTGGCTTTCTCTTTTGTTCCCCAGCAGGGTTTGTTCCAACTCTTGGTTGGTATTCCGAGTTTGCTATCTCGACTTTTGGTTGGTATTTTGTGGGAGAGTTTGTTCCAACTCTTGGTTGGTATCTGTTGTCGGTTTCATCCCAACTCTTGGTTGATATTTTTAGTTGTTTCCCAACTCTAGGTTGGTATCCGTTGGTCTTTGTTCCAACTCTTGGTTGGTATCCTCCGGGTGTTTTCCAACTCTTGGTTGGTAGTCGCTGTTTTGCATTCCCGCAGGGTGCAAATTTTCGGGTTCTTTTGTATTCAATCACCTTATATCTTGAATGTTTGAAAGCAGATGCTTTTCCTCCTTTCAGGTCCAAGTTGTTTGAATAGGGGCAGCTGTAGCACCCCAAAATTTTCCCTTCCCTTTTTTTACCTGGCTTTTGTTTCTTTGCATTTTGCATTTTTTGCAGATCATAGCATTTGTTCTCGAGGCATGGGATCAAGGTATTCCTGTGACTCAAGTGCATTTCGGCGCAAAAGGATGAACAACGAACAACGAGCATCAGGGGCTCGAACATTTATTTTGTCCAGCGGTCAGGCGGCCGATTTTATTTTATTTTGCAGGAGAACAGCAGTTCAGAAAGCAGCACTCAGGCTCATGTCAAGCATTTTCACAGTGATAACGTTCAAAAAATGAAGCTCAGAAGCTAAGCAGAGCTCAAAACGGCAAGAAACAGGCAAATGGACAGGTTTTCCCTCCAAAAGGCGCCAAATTCAAAATTCAAAGGTGTTAATCGGTTAACGCATTTGGTTAACCAGTTAAACAATGCAAAATCAGCCCAGATTTGAAATTTTAACAGCGTTAACCGGTTAACGCATATGGTCAACCGATTAACTATAGCAGATTTTACTGTAACAGCCCAATTTTCAATAATTAATTATTCGTATTAAATAATTGATTTATTTGGATTATTTTAATTATTGGAGTTATTGGTAGATATTTGAGAGAAGAATATAATGGAAGGAAATAGAATAGAAAGACATATAAGGAAAAATGGAAGAAAGAGGAAAGAATAGAAACACAAGAGAAAGAGAAAAGAAAGAAAGAGGAAGAGGAGAAAAAGAGAAGGAAAAGGAGGGAAAAAATTGGAAAGCTCAAGAACAACTTCTAGCTTCGATTTAATCAAGGTAAGGGAGTGAAATATCATTATCTTATCAATGTGTATGATTATGTATGGATTGTTTGGATGGTTTGGATGTTTTTCTCCATTTTCCATTTTAGGGCAGAAACGAGTTTAATCGGTAGAATCGATGTTTTAACGGGTAAGATTGAGAATAAATGGTGTAGATTAGCCGAGGCTTGTTAGACTAAGACTACTGGAAATCGTTGGAATTAAATCGGGTGATTTTGGGAGTTTCGGAGAGTTTTGGACAGTTGGGGTTTTGAACATCGCAGACATTCGCTAGCACCTTCGCTAGGCGAGCAGGTCGCGAGTATTCGCTATAGCGAGCTAGTAACGAATGGTCCCAGACTTGGACATAATTTAATTGACCCTCTTCGCTGATAGCGAGCGAGGTAGCAAGGGGTTCGCTAAGCGAATCCCCAGCGAGTAGGTAGCGAAGCCTTACAGTAGTTTCTGTTTTCCATCGCGAGCTTGTTCGCTAGGTGAACAGGTAGCGAGTGTTCGCTAGGAACTCGCTAGGCGAGCAAGCTAGCGAGTGTGACAACATTTTCATTGCCTTGTGTTTCCATCCAAAGTTGATTGTTTGGTTCGATTGTGTTCAATCCTTATCGGAAATGAATAGTTTTTGTACTGTTGTGATATGTTATGTTGTGGGTAGCTGTATGGCGTGAATCCTAGAATGTGGAATCAATTGTAGAAATGTGGTCTTTTGACAAATATATGCCTTGTTAAATTACTTAAAGTGCATGATGAATGTGACTGGGTTCGTTACCGTTGGCGCGATATCGTGAGTGCATATTGATCGTACGTGATTGTATGTGAAGAATGCATGAGAACATATTGTGAATATGTGTGTATTGCTTGTTAAATGTGATGATGATGTTGAAAATATGTATATGTGTAAGGTCGTACTCACTGGGGTAGAATGACAGATGTTGTTCCTAGTGAGGTATAGTGACATGGTCGTATACACTGGGGTAGAATGACAAGATGTTATTCCTAGTCGAGTAATCACTGGGGTAGAATGACAAGATGTTGTTCCTAGTGGAGTAATCACTGGGGTAAAATGACAAGATGTTGTTCCTAGTGGAGTAATCACTGGGGTAGAATGACAAGATGTTGTTCCTAGTGGAATAATCACCGGGGTAGAATAACTGAGATGTTGTTCATGGTGGGGTATAAACGAGGTACCCATAATCCCAAATAGGGATTGGTGAGAATTGATGAGTTTTATATGAGTCACATGGCATAGATATCATTGTTATATGAAAGTATACTTGTGTATGAATTGTTGAATCGAGGATTATGGATGTGTGCATGATGAAACATGTTTGGTGATTATCCATATTTTTTTATACATATATTGTGATGTATATGATGATGATGATAATGAATTATGGTGAGAAATGAGGAATATGTGTATTCTATGCTTGTATATATATATATATATATATATATATATATATATATATATATATATATATATATATATATATATATATATATATATATATATATATATATATATATATATATATATATATATATATATATATATATATATATATATATATATATATATATATATATATATATATATATATATATATATATATATATATATATATATATATATATATATATATATATGTATTGATTATTATGATAATATTTCTCACCCTTCTGCTGTTTTATAATGCTCTATGAGGCATTGCAGAGTAGGTTGCTAGAGGTCTTTTTGTGAAGCGAGTCTTCATTCTTTTGTCGGTCAGCTCTGATATGTAGCACCGGGTAGTTAGGATTGTATAGCATTCTTTTGTGATACATTTGTATATGTATTTGCTGACAAATGTTTATGTAAACATGAATGATGTGGTGAATTAAACTGGATGATATGTACTTATATGATTACATGTTTAAAGTGATTCAATGTTTAGATTTTTCGCTTTTAAATTCTAAATATTGAGATATGGGTGTAAGGACTCAGTTCCTAGGTTGAAGGCTACCCCACTGTTGCATGTCTTCTTTAGAGCAGGTGTTATATGTTTCAATTTTGTGTGTGATGTGACATACCTCTTTTATACCATGTTTTAATTTTACTCTAATGAAATTTTAATATGTGCTTAAATGATTTATATGTTATTTGGGGGTATAGAAAGGGGGTGTTACATTAGTTGTATCATAGCAGGTCGGTCAGTTGACCAAGTTGTTAATGTGTTCATTCCCTTATGCATTTGATATGTGTGTGTAGCACTATAAATATGGTTGTTCTGACGAGGTTTGTTGTGGGAATCAAGAACAATGGTTGCAGGCAGGAATGATGAAGTGATTGCCGAAGCTTTGGCGATGTTGGCTGGAGCGATTGGGCAGAATCCACAAGACAACGTAAATGCTGGAAACAACGGCGATAACGAGTTCCGTGCTTTGGGAAAGTTCCAAAGGAACAATCCACCGATTTTCAAGGGAACCCCTGAACCTGACAAAGCACAGGTATGGCTGAAAGCAATCAAGAAGATCTTTCGAGTCATGAATTGCTCAGATGCGTATATGGTGCAGTTTGGCACTCATATGCTTGAAGAGGAAGCTGAGGACTGGTGGGGTAATACTCGTCAAAGGCTTGAAGAAGATGAGGTTGTGGTTACTTAGGATGTTTTTAGAGAGACATTTCTGGAGAAGTATTTTCCAGAAGATGTGCATGGTAAGAAGGAAATTGAATTCCTTGAGCTGAGGCAGGGTAACTCAATTGTAGCCGAGTATGCATCCAAGTTTGAGGAATTGATTAAGTTTTGTCTTCATTACTGTTGCACCCCAAAATTTGCCCAACTTTTTTTTACCTAGCTTATGTTTCATTTCATTCACATTAGCATTATCATTTGCATTTCATTGGCATGTATGCAGGAGATCAAGAGGTATGATTACCAATCAAGGGCTACTCAAGACTTTGAAGCTAGCTAATAAGGTTATTCAGATGTTCAAGGGTTGATATCCTTGTCAAAGAAGTTTAAAGATCCTCAGAGTGAGTGGTTGAAACCAAGGTTGTGTGCCTCCCAACTTGAGAGTTGTGGGAGCTCCTCAGATGATTCTGAAGCCAAGAATGTGGACTTGAGGTCTTGAGAGAGCTCATGAGAAGTTTTGAAGATCACTTTGAAGCCTAGACAGGTCATTATGCAAGATTAAGAAGACTCAGCCATGAGTGGTGCAATTAGGGTTTGACTGGGTCAACCCTAGGTCAACTAATGATTTGAAGGAGGTTAAGACCTAACTCAAAGGCCATGTGATCATGGATTGATGCATTGAAATGTTATAAGGATGATTCCAAGGTCAACTCATCATGATTGAAGAGTTTGAGAAGTTTCAAGCTAGGGTTTCTAAGGCTTGACAGTGTAAAATCCCCTAGTTTGACCCCTATCTTCAGGGCAGTTTAGCTCAAGATGTGATTGTCATCTCATCTTACCCCCAACATGAATGTTTTAGAGCATGGTCTTAGCTTTAATTTTAGTGCTATAAGTCCTTGATAGGATTTGTAGAACTCAAGTTATGACTTTGACAAGTTACAGGTCATCTGAGGTATGTGAATTTGGGAGCTTGAAAGTTGTCCAACTTGCATGAAACTTTTGCCCTAGAAGGATGATTCCTATGAACTTTTGGTCAACATAAATGTTGTTCCTTATTCTCTTAGCTTTCTATAGAGTATTATAAGTCCTTGATAGGATTTGTAGAACTCAAGTTATGACTTTGACAAGTCAAGGGCATTTTGGTCATTTGGAGATTATAGGTCATTTCAAGCATAAGGCCATAACTCCTATTTCCAAGCTTCAAATGGGAAAATGATCAACATCAAACTTGTTCAAAATGATGTTTTAAGGCTATTCAAGAGGTCATGAGATGTTGGAATAGCTTGTAGCTCAAACTCACAAAAATGGCTTAAAATGAGGGTATAAGTTAAATGAACCAAAGTTGGAAATTGATACTTTTGATCCACATATCCAAAACAAGGCATGTAATATATCATTTTGACTCTAAAACACATTTTAAGAACATTGGTTTAGCCACATTTTTGAATTGAAGTTCAATTTGTGGACTTGCTTTGAAAAGTAGTTACTTACATCTTAAGTAACATTTGCAAAACCAAAATGCAAGGCATAATCAAGGTCCCTTGCAAGCCAAGTACTTCCAAAATGTCACTAGGGGAGAAATTGGAAGGGAATGGGATTGATTTCAAGTTGTTAACAGGATTGTGCATGTCATGGCATATAAGTGAACTTCTCATGTCATGAGAGATTGAATCTCTCCTTGGAAGGATCTAGAGCTTTCTAGATCATCCCTACACACTCTATATATTGAATAGAAGTGGTTCAGATCTTTTTTTGGTGAGGATTGAGAGAGAAAACTGAGATTGCACTTTGAGATTTCACATTACAAATCAAAATCGGTTACAAGGTTAGAGGCCATTTCAGTCCAAGAAATTGATCTCAATAGCTTGCTCTGAGGTTGGTGATCAATTCCAGATCAAATTCAAGGCACTGTGGTGGAAGAATCGTGAAGTAGCCATTGGAGAGTGAAGCTTGCAACTCAGAATCGGATTTGATAATTCAAGAAGATTCAGCTCTTTTCTTTGCATACAGAAGATTGATTGTGATTCAGTGAAGGATTCTGCAAGTTCTTGAAGGCTGATGTGAAGATTCATCCCTTCTGTTTGCTCAAGTTTACCAGGTATGCAACTCTTGTGCCATGGCTTAAATTAGGTGGAATTAAGATGAATTGTTATGGTAGATGCATAGTAGAATGGTGTAGGAAGATTTCTGGATCATCAATTTGAGAATTAGTGACCAATTAGGGATGTTTCCATTTTCGGTTGAGAATTGGTTCTTGCGAATCTTGAGGATTTAGGTTGAATTAAGGGCATGAATGAATTCGTGAGGAAATTTGGAACATGTTTCATTAAGGGATCGTGGCCTATGGTGGACTCTATGTTGAACTAGGGTTGTGCAATGGTGACCGGAGAAAGTCACCGGCGGTGGTTTTGGGCGCGCAGGTGACCTGAGTTGCAGGGATTCAAAAGGAAGAAGATGACTCGATAACCATCAGATCAAGGTTGGACTTTGACTAGGAACCTCATCCAACGGCCACGCGTGCTCCTCAATTTGTGAAGAGTCTGAACTTTAATGAAACACATTGTTTCATTTAGTTGCTGATTTTGGGCTTAAGGCATTAGTTGATACCTGCACCCCCCTCATGGCCCAGTATGTTATAATGAACTGATTTTCATTACTATCTGCACCGCGCGTTTGTATATTTTATTTTGATTTTCTTTATTTTTTCATTTTATTCATGGTTCTTGATAAAATCATAAAAAATGGAAAAATAATTCAATTGACCCTATTCTTTTTGCATTACATTCATGATAGGGTCTAGTGTTTTTTAAATAAAAAATATTTTTATTTCATGCATTTTCTGATTTTATGGGAATTTTTACATTTTAATTGATATTAAAATAGTCATGCTTGATGCTTGATGTTGTGGAATTTTGTGTGATTAATTGGTGATGATTCTTGTCTTGAATTTTTGTGAGTTTTTAGCATAGATATGCATGATCCCCATAGATTTTTCTCACATTTTTGTGATGAGCATAAGTGGTAGTTTAGGTTGAAATCTTTAGAAGCTCCATTTTTAGGGTTTATGGTTGATACCTTTGGATTTAGGACTTAATTGTAGGACTTAATAGATGATTTAGTCCCTGGTTTTTGTATGAGGCATTCTTAATTGAATTAGGATCCCTTAGGAATTTTTGTAGGAATTTATAATATAGTTTACTATTTTTGATTGATTTTAGTTTAGGTGCTAGTTTTAGATGATTCTGAGGCACTAATTCAACTAGATTAACTTCTTTAGTTCCCTTAGATTAGGCTTTTGTTTTACTTGCTCTTGGATGATGATAAAGGCAAGTTGAAGATGCATTGGATTGCTTAAAGAGGCTTGGATTTGAAGATCTTCCCTTCTTTTGGTGTAGTTTTGTCTAGGTGTTAAGATTAGGGTTTATTAGGCAGAGCTTCTAGATAGTTTCTCTTCCTTCATAAACATGGAAGATGTTGATCACTTCCATTCTTCCCTATGATGTAAGGTCCCATTGTAAAGGCCTCATCCCTCCATTGGTAGGATGTGTGGCTCTTTGCAAGATGGTAGAACCTTTGAGGGTCCCTTTCTCTGATGATAGGAGGCTTAGTGGTGATCTTTGGTCTTCACTCTGCTACCAATCATCCAAACTTTTCTCTTGATAGATGAGTCTTTCTCCCTTGATAGAGGATGGAGTTCCTTGCTTGAGAAGATTGAAGGCTAGAAGTTTATACTTCTTTGTGTTTGAAGACTGCCATTGAAGCTGAAGCTTGAAGATCAGGAAGAGCAAGTTGATACTTGCAAGGAGGAGAGAGCTGAAGCTTGGAGGTCCAGAAGACCAAGTTGATACTTGTGAAAAAGATCCAATTGAGATTGAGTGAAGAGCTGAGGCTTGAGGAATAAAGGATAAGTTGACACTTACATTGATGCATTGAGAGACTGAAGGAGTCAAGTTGATATTTGATATTAGGGTTGAAACCTGAAGGTGGAATTGACTGAAGAGCTGAGGCTTGGAGAAAGAACAAGTGGATACTTATGTTTGATGGGTTGAAACTTTGGAGAAGCAAGTTGATACTTGTCATTGAGGATGTTAGTCTTGAAGGGTGGTTGAAGTCTGAAGACTGGACTGCTGTCTGAGGAGGGCTTTATTGTGGAAGTTGTTGATCTGTTTTCTTTTCTGTATTGATGTGCCTTGTTTGATTTGCTTGATGCATTAGAATAAGTTCATGTTTAGATTAATTTAAGCTAGGAGCATGATTGCACTAGAGGTTGAGTTGCTCCCTCTGCTTGTATTTTTACTGTATGGCTTTGCTTGCGGGTATTCGGTAGAGCCCTGCTCCCTTGCCTATGTGGTCTGGTGTTTGCTTGATAGCATGTTATTTCTTCTGTATGATTGCAGTTATCATCTTTTGCTTGATAGCATGTTTTATTTTCCTTTATGATTGCAGTTATTCATATCTGGCTTGAGGTTGAGATGAGCTTGTGGAGGCTGCTGTCCCACACATATTTCCTCCCTCACTTGCATTGCATGCATTTTACAGTCGTTTACTGTTTACTGTTTAAGCAGATGCTTTATCTGTTTCTGTTTATCATTGACATGATCCCCTAGGAATCTCATCTCCTTTGATAAGGAAGTGATGATTAGAACTTTAGGTTGAAACCTATGCATGATAACTTCTAGGAGTTCCCTGCTTCAAACCTCAACCATAGGATGAATCCTTGGCATGACAACATTAGGACCTGATAGTCTCCCCTTAGTTGAGCCTGTTCTCTTCTTATCTTCAAACAAATCAAAATACAGTAATAAAGGCTAACTGACGTCGTACGTTACGAGCCTTAAGCTATCTGAGAAAGGATTGTTGGTGAGTTGCTTTTCAACAGTCTGGATGTTTAGTATGGCACCCTTTGGGTGACATGCGACGCATTCACTCTCAGGTCATAGTCTCTAGTGCGATGTTGGTTGCAAACATCCATAAAAAACAGTTCTTTCGTAAAAGACAGAAAAAAAACTTCAAACCTTTTTGCCCCGTGGGCCCGTAATTCAAAGGATGCTTTTCTAAAGAAAAGAGTGTCGTTAACTCCTAGTTCTACCGCAAACAGGCTTTGTCCCTAACTGCTGGAACTGTTTGTTAACCCTACTCGATAAAACAGATGAATCTGAATTCCCGTAATCCGTAGTCACCCGAACTACGTAAGCTCTGATCTCTCAAGCCTGTTGAGAGTACGTAGGCACAATACTGACGTATTGGAGAGCTACCTTCCCCGTAACCCGTAGTTAGTCGAACTACGTTGACTCTGATTTCTCATTCTCTGATGAGAATACGTAGGCATAAAGTGCGATACTTTGCCGAGTCATTTTCTTTTCTCTTTAAGCCAGCCTTGATAGGTAGATAGAGTAAACCAACTCGTCATGTAAACACAACAAGCGTGGATCCCATCGAGTACGATGGACGTGAGGGGTGCTAATACCTTCCCCTTGCGTAACCGACTCCCGAACCCAGACAATGGTTGCGATGACCTTGTCTTATACCTTTTCGTCAGGTTTTTCCGATCGTTTCCTTTCCCGTTCTGAGGGATAAATAACGAAAGGTGGCGACTCTTTTGTTTTGCCGGCACCTTATTTTCGCGGAAGCGACAGTTGGCGACTCTGCTGGGGACTTACTCTATAGTCCTGGGATCCAACGTCCCTTATGCGAGTCAGTTTGGGGATCCAACGTCCCCCGCGAGAGTCAGTCCTAGCGCTTGTATGATTACTTGTTGGGTTGTGTTTATTTATCGCACTTTATTTCCCGCACTTTACTTTCAGTATGATATGATTATCTGTGCTGTTGTGGGAAGGGCATTCTGATGAGTGAAAAGCCAGACCCAGGCTTGAGTGTACCTAGCATTAGTTGTGGAAATTAGTGGGCGCGTGCTTGCTTGGCAGGCACTAGTGTCTCATGAAATCCACGCTCAGACGAGGTTCTCCCGGTTGACTTCTTTTTCAACCCTTTGGGTTGAGGGGGTTGTTGGTTTGGAGGATTGTCGACTCTAGGGACCGATCATTTGGAATTCAGCCGAGTGAGGCCGCTTCATGAGCTGGTGATGCCACACCTTCTGGGTATCGTATCACCCCTCTTGAATGTCTGTGACGCTGATGACCGCATGGGATGCCGAACTTGTATCAGTTTAGGTCCATACCTGTGAGCAGGGTTGGGTTTGTTGCAGGAAACCTTAACCTTCAGACTTCCTGGTTTTCTTGATAGTGAATCAGTTTTGTTGGTACCAGAGGTTCTCATCACCAGATATATGATTGTTCTTGACAGAGCAGATTTATGGTCCTGTATCAGAGGACCTTATCTTCAGAGATGTACGTTTGTTCTTGACAGAGCAGGTTTTTGATTGGGATCAGAGGATCTCATCAGCAGGTGTATGTTTGTTCTTGATAGAGCAGATTTACGGTCCTATATCAGAGGTCCTTATTTTCAGAAATATGGTTGTTCTTGACAGAGCATATTTATGGTCTTGTATCAGAGGTCCTTATCTTCAGAGATGTGTGTTCTTGACAGAGCAGATTTGTGGTCCGATACCCGGGGTTTCCTTCTTATCAAAGATAGTGGTCGTTCTTGACAGAGCAGTATTGTGGTTTTGTTGACACAGAACCTTCATCTCTTCAACAGCACAGTCGTCTTGATCTCCTGCTGCATGATTGCATTTTACATTTCTTTGCATACCCATTTGCATTTCATTAACGTGTGTCTGTGTTGCAGGTACCGTTTCCCCGATCTAGGATTTCTTGCCCTCTATTATGCTATCATGGGTTCTCTGAGGAAGATCGTGGCTTACAAGCTCCCTGCTCCTGATGTTGTTCAGCTGACCGGTTTGATTGCTTTAGCAGATGATTCTGTGAGAGATGAATTCAGAAAGCCTTACGGTAAACTGCTCAGTTTGGTTCGTCGACCATCTGTGTTTGAGCTGAATGGGTTGCGCGCCCTGCTGCAGTTCTACGACCCTCCGTTGAGATGTTTTAGCTTCCAGGACTTTGTTCTCGCACCCACGCTAGAGGAGTATGTTGATTTGTTAGGTGTGCCTATCAAGAGTCAGATGCCCTTTGTTCATATGGATGCTGAGCCTAACCTGGCTAGTCTAGCTCCTTCACTTCATCTGGATGCCTCCGAGTTGGTATTATCTAGTTGGAACAAGGTTCTCGGTTTCTCCTTGCAGTTCTTGGTGGGAAAAGCTCAGCAGTGCGCCAAAGACGGATGTTGGGTCGTGTTCAACGCCATTCTCGCTCTGTGTATATATGGCATCATTTTGTTCCCCAATATGCCCGACTTTGTGGACTTCGACGCCTTCCACATCTTTGCTTCATGGAATCCAGTCCCTACCTTGATAGGAGATGTCTATCATTCCATCCACTACAAAAACGAGAACAGAAGGGGTAAGAATGTCTCGTGATGTGTGCCCTTGCTTTATAAATGGCTTAATAGTCATCTACCCAAGAGGGGTCCCTTTGCTTCGTCTGCAGCCACAACTGAGTGGTCCGAGCGTTTGATGAGTCTATCAGCGGAGGATATTGACTGGTTTGACAGAGATAGGTTGGGCACTGAGATTATCTTCAACTGCAGTGGGTTTCCGAACGTGCCTTTGATAGGCAGGAAAGGCTGTATAAACTATAATCCGTCTCTGCTGGTCCGACAGTTTGCTTATGCTTTGAGAGCTCCGCCGAAGGATGAAGAGGTGCAGGAATCTCTGTACCTCACTGGTCTTCTAGAGGGGGATATGTTATCTAAGCTTCTGCGCGCTTGGAATGCTATCAGTAAGAGGGGAAAACCATTGCTGGGGAAAAGTAATAGTCAAGCCTACGCTCCATATGTGACGTGGATCAGAGCTAGAGCAGATGCTATAGGGATGTTGTTTCCTCCTGCCAAGCCAGAAAGCCCTCCAGTGATTGAAGAGCCTACCACCGTGCCCATTCAGCAGCATAATCAGGTGTTAGCTGAAAGAGATGAATTGAGGAGGGCAAATGAAGAATTGGAGAAAGAATTGGCTCAGCTCAGAAGCGAGAGAAGCGAGGCCGTCCATTCCTTCAAGAGGCAAACAGAGCTGGTGAACCAGTTGGGGACAGACTTGACTAAGCAGATAGCGGAGCGCGAGCGCATGGGTCGAGACTTCAAAGCTGTCAACGATGTACTGGCCACTAAGAAGTAGCACTTGGATGAAGCGTATCAGAGGATATCCAAGTTTAACCAACATTGGAAGGCCTCTCTGGCCAACAGGAAAGAGCGGGAGGATAAGCTGATGCAGCAGATCTCCAAGTTGAAAGCCCAAGTGAAGGCTAGTGAGAAGAGGTTTGATGAAGAAACCGCTCGCAGGTATGCCGCCGAAGGCCAGCTCAACAGGGATCTTGCTAACCTGAAGGAGCGCAAACTGACGTTTGAGTCCAAGAAGCGGAAGCTAGAAGATTGTTTCGGCGAAGGAGCATGGGAGAATTCGGTCGAAGGCCTTCAGTACACCATTATGTAGAGGGAGTTACTCGTCGAAGGGTTGCTCACTCGGCCTGACCATCCAGAAACGAAGGGGTTGTTAGAAGAGTTTCGCGCCCGTGGCCGTGCTTGACTATTTGTATTCCTTTTGTTTTGATCATTATTGTATGCTGACCATCACCAGGCTTGTTGGTCGAGGTCATGCTATTGATTCCGTTTGTACTCAGTGACGTTGTGTACTGCCTTGATGGGATTTCTTTATATATGAGATGTTATTTCCACGACTGGACTCGGACTTCTTAGTATCAGCACTGGCACTCAGGCACTAGGATCAGGGGATACCTCCCTAACACACAGACACACGTTTGCATTTGCATAACGAGCACTTTGTCGTTTTTCCTAACCCTTTTGTGTTTTCAGGTTGTTTCAGGTTGTTCCAGGATTGATCAGAGACCTATCCACCGCTATCCGACCAGAGCAAACCAAACCAGAATCATGGAGCAAGTGCAAACTGACGTTCAGGAACTCCGCGAAAGAATGGACCGCTTCATGGAGCTCATGCAAGCAGTCGCCAATGGCCAGGATCAGCTCAGAACCTTGGTTCAGCCTCTGATTTCAAGGGTCGATAGCAATGGCGTACTCCATGGCGGGACCGTGCCTACCCCTCCACCTGTTGAAACTCTTCAGAATGGCGTCCCCGTGACCGGGGGGAACGGCAATGCCAACGGCAATGTGATAGCTAACATGGGACTCAATGGTAATACGACGGGCGTCGGTAATGGGAATTTTGAAACTAACGTCAATGTCGGGCTGGGCAACGGCAACGCGGGTGTTGGAAATCTGTTCGGGCCTCAGCCGTGGTTAGAAGACCGTCAAGACGATGTGTTCTCTCAGAGAGGTGCTGAAGGGGAGCTGACTGCTGAAGCACGACTTAGGTTCAAGGCCCTCGAGGATAAGATGAGGAATATCGAGAACTAGAACACCCTGGGCGTCGATATGTCCAAGTTGGGACTGATCGCTGATTTCAAGGTGCCTCCAAAGTTCAAGGTACCTGACTTTGAAAAGTACAAGGGCACCACTTGCCCTCGCGTCCACCTGAGATCATATTACCGGAAAATGTCTGCTTACTCGGAGGACGAGAAGTTGCTGATGCACTTCTTTCAGGACAGTCTGTCCGGACCCTCCCTCGAATGGTACATGAGTCTGGAACCTACCAGTGTGCGCACGTGGAAGGAACTTGCTGAAGCATTCATGCACCATTACCAATATAACAGTAACTTGGCTCCGAACCGAGTCCAACTGCAGAATCTGTCACAAAGGAACAACGAAGGGTTCACGAAATACGCCCAGCGGTGGCGTGAATTGGCAGCTAGAGTTCAGCCGCCAATGGTTGAACGGGAGCTTGTGGAAATGTTCGTAGCCACCCTCCCAGGGGTTTATTATGAGAAATTGGTCAGCAGTATGTCTGGAAGCTTCTCAGATCTCATTATCACGGGTGAGCACGTTGAAAATGGGATCAAACTGGGGAAAATTCAAGGTGATTCATCCTCAGCTAGAGGAGGAAAGAAACCTTATGGTGGCAAAAGGAGGGAAGGAGAGACGAGCGTCGTGACCAACACTCGAAGGAAGGGTAAAGGCCCTCACCAACAGGTGGCCAACATAACTATCCCGGCAGTCCAACAGCCACAGCAGCAGCAACAGCTTAATCAACAAGGGTACAGAAAGTATCAGAACCGGGCACCTCTGTCGAGCCGTCACCTCGAGACACCGCCCATGTCCTACGCTCAACTATTGCAGACTTTGCTTTAGCTACAGTTGATCCAGAAGAGAACCTTGGCTCCCTTGACAGGGGCACCTCCGTCAGGTTATGATGCAAATGCAACTTGCGAATTTCACTCAGGGGCACCAGGCCACACGATAGAGAATTGCAAAGCCTTCAAGCACAAGGTGCAGGACATGGTGAACGCTAAGATCATCAACTTCTCAGATAATGTGCCAAACGTCACGAAGAACCCTATGCCGAATCATAGGGGAAGTGGAGTAAACGCCATTATTGAAGATGAGAGCTTGGATTTGTTGACTGACGTCAGAGATCTGAAGACACCGCTTAGCTTCGCTAAAGCTAAGTTGATGAAAAGAGGTTTCTTTCCAGGTTGTGGAGAGTTGTGTATGGGCTGTGCGACAAGGCCTGACGGGTGTGAGCAGTTGATAGAGGGGATTCAAAGTCTGATGACCGAAGGAATCCTGCAATTTAGCCGAAGGGCCGAAAGCGGATCAGGAGAGGTAATGCTGAGGCAAGATGATGAGGTTGCCACCATCACCATCCCTCGCCGGATGATAACTATTTCTGCACCCAGGCCGCCCACGATTACCATCACCAAGGCTGGGCCGATACCCTTCGAAAGCACCAATGTTGTCCCATGGCATTATGGGGCTGAAGTCTACTGCAATGGACAGAAGTTGGAATTAGAACCATTTGGGTCGTCTGTGGAGAACCTAGTGGGCGTTAGCGGAATCACTCGCAGCGGAAGAGTGTTTGAACCACCTGAGGTCGTGGCGGACAAAACGGACAAAGCTGACGCGACTGATAAAGGGAAGAGTAAAGTCGTTGAAGAAACCCCTCGTGGGGTAGAGAAAGACTTACTTGTTAAAGACTGTTGAACCCCAAAATTTGTTCAACCTTATTCACTTGGTTTATGTTTCAATGTCATTAGCATTTGCATATAGAGTCATGTACATAGTCTAATCATCTGCATAGCATAAGCATAGCAAGGCATACAACAAGGGGACCAATCATTATTCTCATCTCTAGAAGCCTATCAAGAGGTTATTATCCTAATTCAATCTCATTCAAGTCATCAAGAAAGAATTTGAAAGCAAAGAGTTCAGCAGATCAAGCCTTGAGTCCATCTCCTAGCTGAGGGTATATGAGGGTCAACAAGAGGGTTGTGAGCTGTGAGTTGAAGGCATGGAGAGTATCTAGACATTATGAGAGGCTTAGAAAGTCATTTAAAGAAGGAGACAAGCCATTGATGAGAGCACAAGAGCTATAGCTGAAGGCAGTCAACTAGGGTTTCATCTGGGTCAACCCTAGGTCAACCCTAGGTCAATTGACTGATTTAAGGGGCATTCAAGTCTAATGGAGAGATGTGGGGTTCATCATTGGACATATAAAGAAGGGTATGGAGATATGCCAAGAAGAATTCAAGAGAAATCAAGGAGAAGAGGAGTTTCTAAATTAGGGTTTCTGTGTAAAATCCCCTAGTTTAGGTCAAATTTCCAAGCAAGATAAGTCAAAATGCTAGCTTCAAATGGATCCTTGGCCAACATGAAACTTGTAGAGGATCTCAAGACCTTTAATTTGAGTGGTGGAATACACCAAGGAGATTTATAGAACTCAAGTTATGGTCCTTGCAAGTTACAGGTCATCTGAGGTATCTGAAATTTTGTCTGTGAAAGTGACTTGACTTCCAAGCTAGTTTTACCCCTCAAGGAGATTTCAAATGAATTTCTGGTCAACATAGGAATTGTTACTCATTGTCTTAGCTTTCTAGAATGGTATAGCATGCCTTCATATGATGTGTGGAACTCAACTTATGGTCTTGGCAAGCAAAGGGTATTTTGGTCATTTGTGAATTACAGGTCATTTTAACCTATGTCCAAAACTCATACAAGGAGGCCTCAAATGGAAAAACTTACAACATCAAACTTGTTCAAAATGACATTTTGAGTCTAGAAAGAAGGTCACAAATTGTTGTAAAAGCTCATAACATGAAGTTGCATGATTGGTCAAATTTGAACTAAAATGGCTTATAACTTAAAGAAAGTCAAAGTGAAAAATGGTTTGGGAGATTTATAAGTCCAAATGGAGACTTCCAATATATGATTTTGGGTCCAAAAGACATTTTAGAGACAATGGTTCAAGCACTTTTTTGAGTTTAGAAGGAAAAAGAAAAGTTATTCATGGTTACTTGTATTTGAAGAAACATAACCAAAATCAATCAAAGTTGGAAGGCAAGGGAAGTTGTAAGATGGATCTAGAAGTTTCCATTGAGCCCTATATATTCATGAAATCAGAATTGAGCAAGGGTTGGATTCATTTTTTACCAAAAATTTCCCAAATTCTCTCTATTCTTTCTCATTGCAATTCCATCCAAATTTCTCAAAATCTTCATCAATCATCACCAATATTGATTCTACCATATTCAATCATCATCATGGACTAAAGATCAACAAGGATCTGATTGAAATTGATCCATTTTTGAGCACTATAATCAAGAACACACAAATTGCAATTTCCATTGGAACTCAAGATCCAAGGCCAAATTCATCAAGGTGTTGCATACAGAATCAAGCACTGAGTTAGTTGATCAAGATCCAAGCCTCAGAAGCCTCAGATCCACGAGTTCCATCAGCATCTCCAAGCTTTTGCACCAGGTTCAATTTCTCTGCCACAGCTTGATATAGTTAGTTTAGCATGGTTTTATTAGTTTAGATGTGATCTAGGTTGTTAGTAGAACGATTAGGATGATTTTGGTGCTGTTTAGTGATGATTGTTAGCAGGTGCTTGAAACTGTTAGGATGTAGAACTCATAGCATAGTACATTATAATGTTAGTTTGATAGATCAGAATAACCACCATTAGGCATAGAGTAGATTAGTACAGGTTTGGTTAAGAATCTTGATGATGCATACCAGAGTATTTTCATGGAGTCAAGAGCTTGTCTCGATCGGTTTGAAGGATTCATCGAGATTTGGAATGAACTAATGGTATAGACGTATAGAGGGAGAGATTTAGAGTATTTTTCATGTTTGGATCGTGTTGTTTCGTGCACTGTGGAGAGAGAACCGAGAGGCTGAAGTTGGTGCGTGCATGGTTATTCATGGAGGGAAACCCTAGTTCTCATGAACCAAGGTTGAAGACGCAATCCTGAGCGTCCATCGCGTGTTGGACCATTGACTCAGAGCCCATCGTGTGGCTCTCATTTAATTCTGAGATTTGGAGGGAGAGTTGTAGGTGCCCTAAACGCACCGTTTCATTTAATGAAACGGGCGGGCCTAGGTGTGTTATTGATATCCCCACCCCCCAGTACCAAGCCCATCAGAAAATACACGTGAATCCATTGCTGTTCTCACCCCCCGCTTCCTTTTTGTTATTTTTTATTTTCAATAATGCTGACTTGTTCTGGGCTTAACCAAACTTGCTACGCGCACCCCACCATTGCCTGGCCCATCCTAAATGAACTGGAGCGAATTGCTATTAGTACCCCCTCCCTCTCATTTTAATTCAATTTAGTTTTTTAATTCACTTTAATTTTTACCAACTTTAAAAAATCATATAAAATAGGAAATTAACTCTTTTTTAGTGGTTGTTTTTTCTATATTTTCTTGGTTCTGTGTAGAAAATTATAAAAAAATAAAAATTGCATTTTGTTTTTATTTGATATTTTTTCCATATTTTCTAAATAAATGACATTTTAAATAGTTTCATTTCATGCATGATTTTATTAATTTTTGTTCTATTAGATACTTTCATATTTTTTGTTCATTCTTTTTAGGTTGCTTAGATGAGATATTGAACTTGTAGAAACAATTTAGTTCCCATTTTTAGAATTAATTTTAGGTGCTTAATGTAGGCTTGAACAACATGAACAAATTAGGGTTTTTAGGTGATGACTTAGGAAGTTTGATTCTTTCCCTTAGGACTTAGGGTTTGACTAGATTAGTTATGGGACTATAGGGGTTATGGGTAGTTATTAGATCCCTTAGAAAAAGTCAGGATTCCCCTACTGCTATTAATACTCTGTGTATGTCTGATTGACTGGTGTGGTGTGCCCTCTGGGGATTATTGCTTGCTTGCTTGGGTATTGGGTTTGTCTGGGAGCGTGGGAGAGCTGAAGACTTGAGGAGATGAAGACCATTGGAGATCCAGAGATTGAAGATCAACTGCCAGAGTTGGAAAGGAGGTTCTTGCTAGCAGCTGCTGAGGAGACTAGGGTTTAGGAGCTAGGCAGAGCTCTAGATTAGAAAGCTTGTTTCTCAAACATGGAATGCCTTGTCTGCATCCATCCTTTCTCTATGATTCAAAGTCTCTTTCAAATATCCACCTCCTTCCTTTGGAAGGATCAGTGAATATATTTGAAAGATAGAACTTTTGAGAGGAAACTTTCTGTTTAATGTTAACAGTTGATGAACCACCATTGGTAGGTAATTAACTGTCTAACATTCATTCACTTCACTCTTGTGACTGATTCCTCATCCTGGAGGTTTGAACTTGAAGAAAAGCCATTGCAGATGGAAGACAGATGATCAAAGCCCTTGCCTGAAGGCCATGAAGATGGAGATTGATGCTTGTTGAAGTCTGAAAAATGATTGGAGATTACTTGAAGCCAGATGTTGATTCAGAGCTGCTGATGCTGTTTCTTTTGCTGTTGTATTCCATTGCTGATGTATTGATTGGTTTTCTGGACTGTATTGTTTGCTGTTTACCCTGTAGGGTTGAAAGTGAAGCCTGTTCACTTTTGCCTATTGTTTTCTAGGTTCGAGGTTGAGTGGGACTCCCTTGCCTCGCTTGTACTGTTGCATCCATGCATTTTACTGTTTTACTATATATATCTGATATTGTTTCTGTTTCTGCCTATCCCGTAGGATCTCTGTTTCTCTCTGTGCAAGAGAGGAGCATGATAGACACTAGGTCTTAACCCATGCATGATAACATTAGGGTAGTTTGTTTCCCTTTGCAACCGTAGGTTAGAGTTCTGTCTCTTCTTCCTCAAAACAAACAGAAAAACACATAAAAATTTCAAACACAATAAAAGACACTTCTTCCGTAAAAGAATGTGAACTCATCAAAGCGTCATTTTTGTCCGCTGGGACTGTTAATCAGAAAACCTTTTTCAGAAGGAATAAAATCAATCAAAGACAGACTTGTGTCTTCCGTGGCCCGAACTACGTTTGCTCTGATCTTTCATGCTGTATGGAAGTACGTAGGCATAGGATGCGATATCCTAGCGAGCAACCTTCCCCTCCTTTCCCGTAGGTAGGCGAACTACGTTGACTCTGATTTCTCGTTCCAGACGGGAATACGTAGGCATGAAGTGCGATACTTTGCCGAGTCATTTTGTTTTCATTTTCTTTCCTTTTAACCCCAGACCTTTAGCGTAGATAGAATAACAATCCATACCCGAAAACAAGCGTGGATCCCGTCGAGTACGACGGACGTGAGGGGTGCTAATACCTTCCTCTTGCGTAACCGACTCCCGAATCCAGGTTTTGGTTGCGACGACCATACCTTTCCCGTCTTTGCGAGGTTTACTCTGAGCGTTTCCTTTCCCTCCCGTGGGATAAATAACGCACGGTGGCGACTCTTCTGTTCAGCCGGCGCCGATTTTCGCAGTAGCGACAGCTGGCGACTCTGCTGGGGATCCAACGTCCCCTGGCTGCTAAGAACTGCGATGGTTCTTATGCATTTGGGATCCAACGTCCCTTTGAGCGAGTCAATCCTAGCGCTTGTTTTCCCGTCGAGGATTTTGTATGGAGTTATTGTATATTTCTAACCTTGTATTTTCAGCTTTATATATTGATTGTTATTGCTGTATTGGGGGTGATGGGTGGTTCTATGATTGAGAGATAAGCCGGACCTGGGCTTGAGTGCACCTAGAATTAGAGTAGAAAGTAGTGGGCGCGTGCCGGCTTTGCTTGCATTAGTGTCTCATGAAATCTACACTCGGACGAGGTTCTTCTGGTTGGCTTCTTTTTCTACCCTTTGGGTCGAAGGGGTTGTTGGTCAGCTGAATTGTCGACTCCGGGAACCGATCATTTGGAAGTTGGCTAAGTGAGGCCTCTTCAGGATTTGATGATGCCACTCCTTCTGGGAATCGTATCATCAACCCTGAAAGTCTGTGACGCCGACGACCGCATAGGATGCCATACCTTTGTCAGTTACTAGGACATCCACCTGTGAGAGGGTTTGGGGTTATGCAGGTAACTAGACCTTCAGATACCGGTTATTTCTTGATCAGAGATCCTGGGTATTTATGGAGAGTTAGGAGGTCTGTCAGAGACCAGTTGAGAGTCTTGAGGTCTGTCAGAGACCAGTTGGAGTTATGGTTTGAGGTCTGTCAGAGACCATTGTTGAAGCTTCGTTTTAGGTCTATCTGAGACCAGGGTTTGAGGACTTCTGGATGGTCTATCTGAGACCTTTCTTGATTGGGTTCAGGCTATGCAGCTACAGCTTTGGTCCCTGTTGCATGTTACTTGCATTGCATTGCCTGCATATCCATTATCATTGCATCCCATTAACGTGTGTCTGTGCTGCAGGTGTATTTGCATTTCCCTAGTTCTAGTGCCCAGACCTCTGAGTATTGATTATGGCTGGTTTGAGGAAAACAGTTGCGTACAAGCTGCCTTCACCTGATATTACTTCTTTGCTTGGTCTGATATCTCTCGCTGATGAGGAGGTTAGAAGAAGCTTTAGAATGAGCCATGGGAGATTACTGAGATTAGTCTGTAAGCCCACTGCTGATGAGATGAATGGGCTATACTCCTTGATGCAGTTCTATGATCCCGCATTGAGATGTTTTACGTTTGCTGACTTTATTCTAGGGCCTACCATTGAGGAGTATGTGGAGTTTACCGAGCTTCCCGTGCAGAACGAGGTTCCCTTTATTCACTCTGCTGCTGAGCCCAAGTTGGAGGACTTAGCCAAAGCCTTACATATGGACGCTGCAGATCTGTTATTGACTTCTTGGCTTGGGGTTTCAGGTTTCTCTCTTGATTTCTTAGTTGTCAAAGCTCGAGAGTACGCCAAGAACGGTTGTTGGGTGGTTTTCAATGCTATTTTGGCTTTATGCATCTATGGAATTGTGCTGTTTCCTAACTTGCCCAACTTTGTGGATTTGGATGCTTTCTATCTGTTTGCTGCAGGCAACCCAGTGCCAACTTTGATTGGAGACTTCTATCATTCATTGCAATATAAGAACGAAAACCGAAGGGGAAAAGTTGTTTACTGCTGTACTCCTCTATTGAATATGTGGTTCAAGAGTCACCTTCCCATGAAGGGACCATTTGTGGACAGTGCAACCTCAGCCAGTTGGTCAGAGCGCCTGATGAGGCTATACTCCGAAGACGTTGTATGGTTTGATCGAGACCTGTTGGGATCTGAGCTCATCTTTAGTTGTTCTGGGTACCCTAATGTGCCGCTGATAGGAAGAAAAGGGTGTATTAACTACAACCCATCTCTGTTCGTCCGCCAGTTCGGATATGCCCTGAAGAACCCGCCAAAGGAGGAGGAAGTACAGGAATCTCTGTACTTCACCGGAGACGTGAAAGGGGAGTTACTAGCCAAGCTGCAACATGCCTGGACGCGTATTAACCGCAGAGGGAAGCCTTTGTTAGGAAAGAATGACTGTCAGGCCTATGCACCTTATAGAGTTTGGATTCAGGAGAGGGCTAGCCAGTTGAGGATGCCGTTTCCAGATGCATCAATTCTTGTTCCCGTTCCGGTAGCAGAGCCGACTACTGTTTCTAGAGAAGTCTATGAACAAGTTGTGAAGGAAAAAGAAGCCTTGATGAAGATTAATGAAGGGTTAGAGCAAGAGTTAGCCCAGGTACGCAGCGAGAAAAACAAGGCCGTATATGCTTTCCAACAACAGATCGAGCTGCTAAACAGGTTAGGGGCTGAGTTGACTGAGGAAAAGAAAAAGCGTGAACGTCTGGGGCAAGAGTTCAGAAGCTCCCATGACATGCTGGAAGCCAAAAAGAAGGCGCTCGACGCAGCACACCGAGAAATCTCCTCTTGCAATAAGACTTGGAATGCTACACTCACCAACAACAAGAAGAGGGAAGATAAGCTGAAGCAGCAAATTTCCGACCTCGAGGAGAAGTTGAAGTCTAGCATCAAGAAGTGTGAGGAGGAAGTGATGACCCGGTATAGTGTCCAGCATGCACTGAACAAGGCAATCAAATCCAGAGATGAAGCAGTGTCCCAGAAGCGAAAGTTAGAAGATTGCTTCGGAGAAGCAACATGGGAAGAAACTGCTGAAGACGTACGCCGTGTCCTTAAGAGGAGAAACCAGCTTGTTGAAGGGCTGCTTGATCGGCCAAGCCATCCGGAGACCAAGAAGTTGATAGAAGAGTACCAGACTTTTGGGAGGATTTGATCATTTCATGTAGTAACTTGTATGCTTTATTTGCATAGTGCTGACCATCACCAGGATTGTTGGTTGAGGTCATGCCTTCTTTGTACTCTCAGTGATATTGTACCCTGGGCGTATTAATTCTCCCTGCAATATATGAGACTTTCTATGATTCAACTCCGATATTCCTATTGTCAGCACTGTCACTGCACCGGCACCTTCACACTAGAACTGGGGGAATGAACTTCCCTAATGCACGGACACATTGCATTGCATTCATATTCATATTGCATTACAGGTAATCTTTGGATAGTGTCTTATTTCCTGCTTTGCAGCAGGTACTTACCAGGATTGCAGATCAACATCCGCACCGCTATTCTACCCGCACCAACTGTCGAAGAATCATGGATCAAATGCAGAACGAGATGCAAGATGTGCGCGAGAAGCTCGCCCTCTTCATGCAGACCATGGAAGCTATAGCAAAAGGGCAGGAGAATTTGCAGGCCATGGTCCAGCCTCTGTTGGCCCGAAACGCTGGTCATGGTAATGAAGATCATCAGTCTGTACGGGTTGATACTGCTCATGGAGACGGTATTCCCACGCCAGTGGCTCCGCCTGTAGTCAATACACCTGCTGCTAATGTCAACAACGCTACCGCTGCTGTGAATGGTAACGTTGGAGTAGGGAATGAGACTGCTGTCCTTAATGCTGGGCTGGTTGATGTCAATTTGGGAGATAATCTAGGAGGCAATGGCTTTGTCAATACTGGATTCGGATTCAACGATCAGGGATTCGATAACACTGGGAAGTATGGCTTTAATGCTCAAGGCTTTGGGCAAGATGGTTATGGTATGGTCAATCAGGGTTACGGAGGCTTTGGAAACGGAAACGGTACTGGATTTATGGCTTTCGGTCCTGCGGGAGGTGTTCAAGGGTACGGCAACAGAGGCCGAGGTCCGGGGATGAATCAGATCAGGGCTGGACGTAATAATGCATATGATGGGTACGGGGCTGGAAACGGTATGTGGCAAGAAGATCAGCAGGAAGACGCCTTCTCCGGAGGAGGTTTTGAAGGGCCGATGGATGATTCCCAAAAGATTAGAATGCTGGAAGAGCAAATGAAGGGAGTCCTAAACCAGAGTGCTGTGGGATTGGACATGGCAACCATGGGTCTGGTACCTGGTTTGAGGGTGCCAATTAAATTCAAAGCTCCTGTGTTCGATAAGTATAAAGGAGACACATGTCCGAAGGTGCATGTACGAGCTTATTACAGAAAGATGTCTGCATACTCAACTGATGAAAGAATGCTAATGCATTGCTTTCAGGATAGTCTATCGGGCCCTTCCCTAGAGTGGTACATGGGGTTGGAGCCAACTGATATCAAGACATGGAAGCAATTGGCGGAGGCATTTGTAGCCCATTACAAGTATAACAGCGACCTGGCGCCCAATCGGGTCCAGTTGGCCGGGCTTTCGCAGAAGAAGGGGGAGAGTTTTAAAGAGTACGCGCAAAGGTGGCGCGATATGGCTGCCAGGGTCCGTCCTCCTGTAGAAGATAAGGAAATGAATGACATGTTTGTCGGCACATTCACAGGGCTGTTTCATGATATGCTGTTTCATACGTCTCTGGCCAGTTTTTCAGACCTGATTCTGATGGGGGAAAAGATTGAACGTAACATTAAGCAAGGAAAGTTCCAAGTCGAAGAATCAACTGCATCTGGCAGTAATAGGAAAGCTTATGGGGGACGCCGTCAGGGCGAGGCCAGCGCAGTATTTGGAGGCCGAGGCCGAGGCCGAGGCAGGGGACGAGGTCAATATCGTCAGCCGCAGCAGGTGTCGAGTGTTACTATTCCCTATCAGCAACAACCACTCCAGCAACAACAACCGGTTCAGCAACAGCCAATGCCACAGCAGCAGCAGCCTCAGCAAGGGGCACAGCAGGCTCAACGAAGATTCCAGGGCAGTAAACCGAGAAGAGTGTTTGAGAAGCCTCCCTCAACATATGCCGATTTGTTGCAGACGTTGTTGGGATTGAATCTGGTAGAGAAAAGAACTCTGGCACCGATAACGGGAGCTCCCCCGTTTGGTTATGATGCAAGCAGGCACTGTGAGTTTCATTCTGGGGCCCCGGGTCACGATATAGAAGGTTGCCATGCTTTTAAGCACGTTGTGCAGGATCTCTTATACAACAAGACTATCAATTTCGGAACAGCAGGTCCGAATATAGTCCAGAAACCCATGCCTAATCATGGGGCAAACGCCGTGCTGACTGAGGAAGGTCTGAATCTGATTATGAATGTCGAGGATTTGAAGACGCCGCTGAGCGAGATAAAGAGCCGACTGTTACAAGGAGGTGTTTACCCAGGATGTAACGAGTATTGCTTAGATTGTTGGACCCTACCTGGGGGGTGTGAGGATTTGAAGAAAGGCGTTCAGGCCTTAATTGATGAGGGCATATTGCAGTTTTATCGAGCGGCAACTGACGAGCCTGCAGGGGCAGTAGTGGATAATCGGAGTGATGTGGCCACGGTAACGATTCCTCGGAAGACGATCACTATTGCAGCACCAGCTCAGCGACCACCGATCACCATAACTAAGGCCGGGCCAATCCCGTACGAGAACACGAAAGCAGTCCCATGGTCATATGGGTTAGAGGTGTATTGTGATGGGATAAAGATTGATGTTAACAAGCAGCCAGCGGAGATTGTGGATAATGTTGTTGGTTCAGGAGGCATGACAAGGAGTGGTAGGATCTTTATATCTCCTGAAGTGGAGGCTGAAAGACTAGCGAAAGGAAAAGGGAAAGTGGTTGAAAATGTTCCGGTACAAGCAAGTGAAAAAGAAGCAGCATCGAAGGATGTAGAAGAGTTCATGCGCTTAATTCGAAAAAGTGATTATAAGATTGTGGAGCATCTGCAGCAGACACCGTCCAAAATATCTATCTTGTCATTGCTGCTGTGTTCGGAAGCTCACAGAAACGCTTTGCTGAAAGTCCTGGACACCTCTTTTGTACCCAAGACGTCTCCGTAAATCAGCTGGAAGGAGTGCTGGCACATGTGAATGCAGGCCACAGCTTGGGCTTTACTGATTTTGACTTGACTCCGAAAGGGAGAGATCATAATATGGCATTACACGTATCTGTTGAGTGTAGAGGATCAGTAATGTCACACGTATTGGTTGACACCGGATCATCTTTGAATGTGTTGCCCAAGAAGGCGATGATGAAGCTGGATGTTCGAGGAATTTTGTGTACACCCAGTGATTTGGTAGTCAGAGCATTTGACGGCACGCGGAGAACAGTCTTTGGATCAATCACTTTGCCTCTGCAAGTGGGGCCGGAAGTGTTTGCAACGGAGTTTTATATCATGGATATACAGCCTGCGTATAGCTGCTTGCTTGGAAGACCCTGGATTCATGGGGCAGGGGCCGTCACGTCTACCCTGCATCAGAAGTTAAAATATATGGTCGGAGACAGCGTAGTCACCGTGTGCGGAGAAGAAGACATCCTGGTCAGCCATCTATCGTCGTTTAAATATGTGGAAGTTGACGGAGAGATCCATGAAACGCCCTGCCAGGCATTCGAAGGTTTGCACATCAAGGACAAAGGTCCCGGGCCGAGCAAAGTGCCAGAGATAGCCGTCTCATCGTATAAGGAAGCTCAAGCTCTAGTGGAAGCAGGAGAAGCCAAGGGCTGGGGCAAAGTGCTGGACATTCCTGTGAAGATGGACCGGTTCGGGCTGGGGTACCAACCGTCGTCATCAACTCCTTCCGTGGGGGCCCCCCGTTTCAGAAAGCCAATTACCATCTCTGCCAGTGGAGTGTGTCATGAAACTGTCAATGCTGCTTCAGAGTCCGATGAAGGAGACAGCGACTGTGATATGGATGCATGGATTCAGCCAAGCACGCCAGGACAAGGACTGTGCAACTGGTCTATTCAGGAGCTTGTTCCTGTGACTTTTAAACAGTAATGCTTTGCTTTATTAATTGTTGAATAATCTGATGTCTTGCCCGGGGCATCAGGATTTGCTTAGGGCTGTGTTGTTATAAACATTGCGTGTCAATCATTAAATAAATGGCGTTTTTTTTTCATGTGCAAATACTGTAATCCCTGTCTTTCTTGTTTTGTATTTTTCAATAAAATGGCAACATGGTTATTCGCTTTATACGCATTTTGAAGCACTTAACCATTCCTTTTGCAGGATAACATTTTCAGATGACATCCTTGAACCACCTATGACTCGTCCCGACTTTGAGCACCCAGTGTTTCAGGCTGAAGAAGAGGTTGTCGAAGATAGCGACGTTCCTGAAGAACTGTCTTGGTTAGTAAAGCAAGAGGAAAGAGCCATTCTGCCTCACGACGAGGTCATCGAAATTATCAACTTGGGGTCGGAAGGGGTTGAGAAGAATATTCATATCGGAGCCGCACTACAGAGTGATATCAAGCGAAGACTGGTTGAAATGCTCCGAGAGTATAATGATGTATTCGCTTGGTCATATCAAGATATGCCCGGGCTCGATACAGATATGGTTGTGCATCGCCTGCCGTTGAAAGAAGATTGCCCGCCGGTCAAACAAAAGCTTCGCAGAACTCGGCCAGATATGGCAATGAAGATCAAAGAGGAGGTGCAGAAACAGTGGGACGCTGGGTTCCTGGCTGTGACGAAGTATCCTTCATGGGTTGCCAACATCGTACCAGTGCCAAAGAAAGATGGCAAGGTTCGAATGTGCGTGGATTATAGAGATTTGAATAAAGCAAGCCCAAAAGACGATTTTCCACTTCCTCACATTGACGTGTTAGTTGATAATACCGCTCAATACTCTGTATTCTCCTTCATGGATGGCTTTTCAGGCTATAATCAAATTAAAATGGCGCCAGAGGATATGGAGAAGACTACTTTCATAACACCATGGGGAACATTTTGCTACAAAGTGATGCCCTTTGGTTTGAAAAATGCTGGGGCAACATATCAGCGTGCGATGACGACTCTTTTCCATGACATGATGCATAAAGAGATCGAAGTTTATGTTGACGATATGATTGCCAAATCCCAGACGGAGGAAGAGCATCTGGTGAATCTGCTGAAGTTGTTTAAAAGACTTAGGAAGTTCAGGCTAAGGCTGAACCCTAATAAATGCACCTTCGGGGTGAGATCGGGTAAACTGCTGGGGTTTATCGTAAGCGAAAGAGGAATAGAGGTCGATCCTGCTAAAATAAAAGCGATTCAAGAAATGCCGACGCCTAAAACAGAGAAAGAGGTGCGCGGGTTTTTGGGGAGGTTGAACTACATTGCCCGGTTCATATCTCACCTAACGGCCACGTGTGAACCATTATTCAAGCTGTTGAAGAAAGATCAAGCTGTGACGTGGAACGAAAATTGTCAGAAGGCGTTCGATAAAATAAAGAAGTATCTGCAGGAGCCTCCTATTTTGATACCCCCAGTGGCAGGGAGACCCTTGATAATGTATTTGACGGTTCTTGAGGGAAGCATGGGTTGTGTTCTCGGTCAACACGACGAGACGGGGAGGAAAGAGCATGCGATCTATTACCTGAGTAAGAAATTTACAGACTGTGAATCTCGATACTCAATGCTGGAGAAAACTTGTTGCGCGCTAGCCTGGGCCGCCAAGCGTTTGAGGCAGTACATGCTGAATCATACAACCATGCTCATCTCAAAGATGGATCCTATCAAATATGTATTTGAAAAGCAGGCGTTGTCGGGTAGAATTGCCCGTTGGCAGATGGTCTTGACTGAATACGATATTCAATACGTCTCGCAAAAGGCTATAAAGGGGAGTGTGCTGTCTGAGTATCTGGCGGAGCAGCCTATTGAAGAATACCAATCGATGAGGTTTGATTTTCCTGACGAGGATATCATGTACCTAAAGATGAAGGATTGTGAAGAACCGTTGCCAGACGAAGGACCAGAGTTGGGGTCCAAATGGAAGATGATTTTTGACGGAGCTGTGAATGCTTACGGTAGCGGAATAGGGGCAATTATCACTACGCCACACGGGTCGCACATCCCGTTTACTGCCCGATTGACCTTTGCCGTTACCAACAATGAGGCCGAATACGAAGCTTGTATAATGGGGCTTGAAGAAGCCATTGATTTGCGAATCAAACATCTAGACGTATACGGAGACTCAGCTCTGGTGGTGAATCAGATCAAAGGGGAATGGGAGACACGGCAGCCTAATTTGATACATTACATGAATTATGCAAGGAGATTGTTGCCGTTCTTTGACAAAGTTGAATTGCATCACGTACCGCGGGCAGAAAATCAAATGGCTGACGCTCTGGCCACTTTGTCTTCCATGTACAAGGTCAACTTCTGGAACGAAGCTCCCCAAATCACTATCTCTCGGTTGGACAGGCCAGCTTATGTATTTGCTATCGATGAAGCATCTGACGACAAACCGTGGTATTTCGACATCCTTAATTTCCTGAAGAATAAAGAGTATCCGGCTGGGGCATCCAGTCAAGATCAGAAGACTCTCAGGAGATTAGCGGGTAATTTCTACTTGAATCCGGATGGCGTCTTGTACAGAAGAAACCACGATTTGGTGTTGTTGCGTTGTGTAGACGAGAGCGAGGCAAAGCTTCTCATGGAAGAAATTCACGAAGGTACCTTTGGTACGCATGCTGGTGGACATGCTATGACGAGAAAGCTGCTGAGGGCAGGTTACTTTTGGCTGACGATGGAAACTGATTGTTTCAAGTTCGCGAGGAAGTGCCACAAGTGCCAAATCTATGCTGACAAGATACACGTGCCTCCGAGTCCTCTAAATGTGATGTCATCTCCATGGCCATTCTCGATGTGGGGAATCGATATGATTGGAAAGATCGAGCCGACGGCTTCTAACGGGCATCGGTTCATCCTAGTAGCAATCGATTATTTCACCAAGTGGGTGGAAGCGGCGTCTTACGCAAATGTAACGAAGCAAGTGGTGGCCAGATTCATCAAGAGAGATATCATTTGCCGATATGGGATTCCCGAGCGGATAATCACGGATAATGGTTCAAATCTGAACAACAAAATGATGAAGGAGCTCTGTCAGAATTTCAAGATCGAACATCACAACTCCTCCCCTTACCGACCCAAGATGAATGGCGCTGTTGAGGCGGCCAATAAAAATATCAAGAAAATTGTTCAGAAAATGGTGGTGACCTATAAGGATTGGCATGAGATGCTACCTTTTGCTTTGCACGGTTATCGTACGACGGTACGCACATCAACCGGAGCAACTCCGTTCTCGTTGGTATACAGAATGGAAGCGGTATTACCATTAGAGGTTGAGATCCCTTCTCTGAGGGTATTGCGAGACGTTCAGCTGGACGAGGCAGAATGGGTAACGAATAGGTTGAACCAACTGAGCTTGATGGATGAGAAGAGGCTAGCTTCTCTAGCATACGGTCGTTTGTACCAGAGCCGAATGAAGAAAGCGTACGACAAGAAGATACATCCGCGAAGCTTTCAGACGGGCGACCTTGTGCTGAAAAGGATTCTCCCGCCGCAAGCAGATCACAGGGGCAAGTGGACCCCCAACTACGAAGGGCCATACGTTGTCAGAAAAGTCTTTTCAGGAGGAGCTTTATTGTTGTCCACCATGGACGGAGAAGACTTTGTGTCGCCTGTGAATTCGGACGCAGTTAAAAAATACTTTGCTTAAAATAGACCCGCTGGACAGAAAAAGAGAGTCCAGGCAAAAATGGGGCATCCTGGCGAACCAAAAACAGAATGAAAGGTTCAGGCAAAAGTTAGGGATAAAATTGAAAAAATGTACACCCGCGAAGTTGAAAACCTACACTGGGCGGCTTCAGCAAAAAAGGGTATCCCGGTGAACTGAAAACCCGTAAAGGGCGGTTCACGCAAAAGTTAGGGATTTGAAAAGCAAATGACTGCGGTCCGAATTTGATATTACAATGAGCATCAATGCGGGAGAATGTGTTTGAGGAGCCAGTTATCGGATACAATCTCTTCAGAAGTGGGGATACCGGGAAAGCATTAGAGTCGGGCGAGTCATGGGAGGATCAATTCGTGGTGTTCATCTGCATCCCGTTGCCGACATGTGTACAAATTTAAGTTGTCAATATTCATGCTTCTTGTGCATGCTTGCATACTTGTATATTTGCTTTGCGTAGCTTCCTCTTTTCAGGAGTTACATCCCATGTACAAAAAACTCCGCCCATTCAGGGGCCCAATCAATGAAAATATGTTATTCAGTACTTGATGCTGGTTCTTTACTGTTTTGTGCATAATAAAACGCCTAAGTTTAGTGAAGCTAGCATGAGTATAACATCACTAGCCCTTGCCGACAATTGCTAAAGCTTTGAATTAACTGAAAATAACGTCGCTAACCTGAGTTGATTTGGTTGCATAGGCTTGTCTTGTCTTGTTTGTGTTGTTGCAGGTTTCATGACCATACGAGGAAGATGATCAAAAGATTGCGATAACGAAAGACTCAGTCTCCACGCAGGTCATGCATGTTCTTCCTGAAGAAGGATAGAATTCCCCAGCTAGCCGTAGCTTATCCAAAGGACGTGCTCCAGAAAAGTTATTCATCCTCAACAGAGTTTGGCGATTCCAAGATCATAAGGCTGTATTCAGACAGGTTCGTCTTTCCCCGCAGGGTCATGCACTCTATCCCAGCGGAGTCGGTGGAGTTCACCCCAAGAGAATCATCCCATCCCCAGCGGAATTCTCTTTGCCAGTGTTTTCATTCCTTCCAGTGGAACTCGAAGATTAAGACTATCCCAAGCAGAGTTGATGGTGGTTCCTGTCATTTATTTTGTCAGAGATACTGTGTAATATCAGTTCGCTCTCCAGCAGAAAGTCCGATCATATTGTGCACATCTGCTATTCCCCAGCAAGGTTATATTCCCCAGCAGGGGGTTACCTCAACAAGGCGTTTGGTTTGAGTTCCCAATTTCCCAGCAGGGTGGACTTCACCCTTCCGGCATTTATTTTGCTGGAATAATTCTGTAGCATCTGGCTATCCCCGGCGGAGTCGGCATTATCTTCAGCATTTGTTTTGTTGAAACAGTTCCTGTACTACAGCAGTTCAGGTGGAGAGAACTCTTGCTCAAATGAACTACCAAACATTCAAGATCTCGGCATGAGACATCCAATGATAATGTCAGTTTCGGCAGTATTCCCCACAGAGTTACCAGGATAAGTTTCTCTTTATTCCTAGGCAGAATTAGTTGTCATCAGAGGTTTCATGAACCAGAATTTCAGAAGTGGCCTCCGGGCATCAGAGCAGGCATCCGGTAGTTTGGTTTCCAGATATCCCCAGTAGAGTCCGCCTCAAAGTCGCTGTCACGTCAGTGCTAAGAAGTTTGTGGGTGAGGATCATTGGAGAACTAAGTCCTGACGTGGACAATTTATTCCTATATTGACGGGATTTCTTCAGAAGTGGGCGTCCTAACGTGGACAGGTTTATTTCCCCGGATTGGTGAGGTGTGTTAGTCCTAACGTGGGCAGATTCGGGTTCTCGAAATTAGTGGAGTGGGAAGTCATGACGTTGACAAAAGTGATTACTCTTTGTGTTGGTGCCCTGACGTGGACAAATCAGACAAGGGTGTGAGTCCTTACGTGGACAAGTCTTATTTCCTCAGCAGGTCGAAGACGCCTGAGTCCTAACGTGGACAAATCAAGACGAGATCAGTGTCCTGACATGGACAAATCAAAGAAATTATTATTATTCCTAACGGGGAGAAGTGGGTCCTAACGTGGACGATGTAGTCCTTACGCGGACATATCAGAAGAGGATTCCTTACGTGGAAAGAGATGAGTCCTTACGGAAAAAAAGATAGTTTCCTTACGTGGAAATGACAGCATTCCTGACGTGGAAAGAGGGGAGTCCTTACGTGGACAGATTACGATGGCATTCCTTACGTGGAAAAATGTAGTCCTGACGCGGACAAATCGGAAGGGATTGGTTGCTTGCGTGGAAAACGGATAGCATTCCTTACGTGGAAAGGGGCTTGTATTCCTGACGTGGAAAGAAAAAGTTGATTCCTGACGTGGAAGAATGATGTACTCCTTACGTGGAAAGTTGAGTCCTGACGTGGACAGGTTCAGAACCAAAGTTGAATTCCTTACGTGGAAAGATTGGAGTCCTGACGCGGACATGTCAAGTGGTATTGGAGTCCTTACGTGGACAGATTGATATAGTTCTCCTTATGTGGAAAGAAGATTGCTTCCTGACGTGGAAAGATGAAAGTTGAGTCCTGACGTGGACAGATACAGAAGAAATGATTCCTAATGTGGACAGGTGTTACTCCTAACGTGGAAGAGTTTTATTCCTAACGTGGACGATTCAGTTTATGGAAATGCAGACGAATTATCCCCAGCGGAGTTGCCGAGATTTTTCTGGGTTAACAGCAAGTGGAGTCCTAACGTGGACAGGTTTTAGTTGAGATTTCTTCGTATTGATGACAGACAGAGTCCTAACGTGGACAAGCAAGCAATCTGTTATGACCGAATCCTCTTCAGAACGATGAAGACAATCCCCAGTACGGTCGCACGAGATCAGTGGGTTGCCGTAACAGTTAAATTCAGCTGATGAATGTCGTTCCCCAAGCAGTGGCGCAGTTTATTTCTGCGGTTGGCAAATTTCTGGGTTCCTAGTATTCAACCGTCTCGTACCGCGAATGTCTGAAGGCTCCGGGCTCTTCACCCAATCGGGTCCAAGCCGCTTGAATAGGGGCAGCTGTTGCACCCCAAAATTTGTTCAACCTTATTCACTTGGTTTATGTTTCAATGTCATTAGCATTTGCATATAGAGTCATGTACATAGTCTAATCATCTGCATAGCATAAGCATAGCAAGGCATACAACAAGGGGACCAATCATTATTCTCATCTCTAGAAGCCTATCAAGAGGTTATTATCCTAATTCAATCTCATTCAAGTCATCAAGAAAGAATTTGAAAGCAAAGAGTTCAGCAGATCAAGCCTTGAGTCCATCTCCTAGCTGAGGGTATATGAGGGTCAACAAGAGGGTTGTGAGCTGTGAGTTGAAGGCATGGAGAGTATCTAGACATTATGAGAGGCTTAGAAAGTCATTTAAAGAAGGAGACAAGCCATTGATGAGAGCACAAGAGCTATAGCTGAAGGCAGTCAACTAGGGTTTCATCTGGGTCAACCCTAGGTCAACCCTAGGTCAATTGACTGATTTAAGGGGCATTCAAGTCTAGTGGAGAGATGTGGGGTTCATCATTGGACATATAAAGAAGGGTATGGAGATATGCCAAGAAGAATTCAAGAGAAATCAAGGAGAAGAGGAGTTTCTAAATTAGGGTTTCTGTGTAAAATCCCCTAGTTTAGGTCAAATTTCCAAGCAAGATAAGTCAAAATGCTAGCTTCAAATGGATCCTTGGCCAACATGAAACTTGTAGAGGATCTCAAGACCTTTAATTTGAGTGGTGGAAGACACCAAGGAGATTTATAGAACTCAAGTTATGGTCCTTGCAAGTTACAGGTCATCTGAGGTATCTGAAATTTTGTCTGTGAAAGTGACTTGACTTCCAAGCTAGTTTTACCCCTCGAGGAGATTTCAAATGAATTTCTGGTCAACATAGGAATTGTTCCTCATTGTCTTAGCTTTCTAGAATGGTATAGCATGCCTTCATATGATGTGTGGAACTCAACTTATGGTCTTGGCAAGCAAAGGGTATTTTGGTCATTTGTGAATTACAGGTCATTTTAACCTATGTCCAAAACTCATACAAGGAGGCCTCAAATGGAAAAACTTACAACATCAAACTTGTTCAAAATGACATTTTGAGTCTAGAAAGAAGGTCACAAATTGTTGGAAAAGCTCATAACATGAAGTTGCATGATTGGTCAAATTTGAACTAAAATGGCTTATAACTTAAAGAAAGTCAAAGTGAAAAATGGTTTGGGAGATTTATAAGTCCAAATGGAGACTTCCAATATATGATTTTGGGTCCAAAAGACATTTTAGAGACAATGGTTCAAGCACTTTTTTGAGTTTAGAAGGAAAAAGAAAAGTTATTCATGGTTACTTGTATTTGAAGAAACATAACCAAAATCAATCAAAGTTGGAAGGCAAGGGAAGTTGTAAGATGGATCTAGAAGTTTCCATTGAGCCCTATATATTCATGAAATCAGAATTGAGCAAGGGTTGGATTCATTTTTTACCAAAAATTTCCCAAATTCTCTCTATTCTTTCTCATTGCAATTCCATCCAAATTTCTCAAAATCTTCATCAATCATCACCAATATTGATTCTACCATATTCAATCATCATCATGGACTAAAGATCAACAAGGATCTGATTGAAATTGATCCATTTTCGAGCACTATAACCAAGAACACACAAATTGCAATTTCCATTGGAACTCAAGATCCAAGGCCAAATTCATCAAGGTGTTGCATACAGAATCAAGCACTGAGTTAGTTGATCAAGATCCAAGCCTCAGAAGCCTCAGATCCACGAGTTCCATCAGCATCTCCAAGCTTTTGCACCAGGTTCAATTTCTCTGCCACAGCTTGATATAGTTAGTTTAGCATGGTTTTATTAGTTTAGATGTGATCTAGGTTGTTAGTAGAACGATTAGGATGATTTTGGTGCTGTTTAGTGATGATTGTTAGCAGGTGCTTGAAACTGTTAGGATGTAGAACTCATAGCATAGTACATTATAATGTTAGTTTGATAGATCAGAATAACCACCATTAGGCATAGAGTAGATTAGTACAGGTTTGGTTAAGAATCTTGATGATGCATACCAGAGTATTTTCATGGAGTCAAGAGCTTGTGTCGATCGGTTTGAAGGATTCATCGAGATTTGGAATGAACTAATGGTATAGACGTATAGAGGGAGAGATTTAGAGTATTTTTCATGTTTGGATCGTGTTGTTTCGTGCACTGTGGAGAGAGAACCGAGAGGCTGAAGTTGGTGCGTGCATGGTTATTCATGGAGGGAAACCCTAGTTCTCATGAACCAAGGTTGAAGACGCAATCCTGAGCGTCCATCGCGTGTTGGACCATTGACTCAGAGCCCATCGTGTGGCTCTCATTTAATTCTGAGATTTGGAGGGAGAGTTGTAGGTGCCCTAAACGCACCGTTTCATTTAATGAAACGGGCGGGCCTAGGTGTGTTATTGATATCCCCACCCCCCAGTACCAAGCCCATCAGAAAATACACGTGAATCCATTGCTGTTCTCACCCCCCGCTTCCTTTTTGTTATTTTTTATTTTCAATAATGCTGACTTGTTCTGGGCTTAACCAAACTTGCTACGCGCACCCCACCATTGCCTGGCCCATCCTAAATGAACTGGAGCGAATTGCTATTAGTACCCCCTCCCTCTCATTTTAATTCAATTTAGTTTTTTAATTCACTTTAATTTTTACCAACTTTAAAAAATCATATAAAATAGGAAATTAACTCTTTTTTAGTGGTTGTTTTTTCTATATTTTCTTGGTTCTGTGTAGAAAATTATAAAAAAATAAAAATTGCATTTTGTTTTTATTTGATATTTTTTCCATATTTTCTAAATAAATGACATTTTAAATAGTTTCATTTCATGCATGATTTTATTAATTTTTGTTCTATTAGATACTTTCATATTTTTTGTTCATTCTTTTTAGGTTGCTTAGATGAGATATTGAACTTGTAGAAACAATTTAGTTCCCATTTTTAGAATTAATTTTAGGTGCTTAATGTAGGCTTGAACAACATGAACAAATTAGGGTTTTTAGGTGATGACTTAGGAAGTTTGATTCTTTCCCTTAGGACTTAGGGTTTGACTAGATTAGTTATGGGACTATAGGGGTTATGGGTAGTTATTAGATCCCTTAGAAAAAGTCAGGATTCCCCTACTGCTATTAATACTCTGTGTATGTCTGATTGACTGGTGTGGTGTGCCCTCTGGGGATTATTGCTTGCTTGCTTGGGTATTGGGTTTGTCTGGGAGCGTGGGGGAGCTGAAGACTTGAGGAGATGAAGACCATTGGAGATCCAGAGATTGAAGATCAACTGCCAGAGTTGGAAAGGAGGTTCTTGCTAGCAGCTGCTGAGGAGACTAGGGTTTAGGAGCTAGGCAGAGCTCTAGATTAGAAAGCTTGTTTCTCAAACATGGAATGCCTTGTCTGCATCCATCCTTTCTCTATGATTCAAAGTCTCTTTCAAATATCCACCTCCTTCCTTTGGAAGGATCAGTGAATATATTTGAAAGATAGAACTTTTGAGAGGAAACTTTCTGTTTAATGTTAACAGTTGATGAACCACCATTGGTAGGTAATTAACTGTCTAACATTCATTCACTTCACTCTTGTGACTGATTCCTCATCCTGGAGGTTTGAACTTGAAGAAAAGCCATTGCAGATGGAAGACAGATGATCAAAGCCCTTGCCTGAAGGCCATGAAGATGGAGATTGATGCTTGTTGAAGTCTGTAAATGATTGGAGATTACTTGAAGCCAGATGTTGATTCAGAGCTGCTGATGTTGTTTCTTTTGTTGTTGTATTCCATTGCTGATGTATTGATTGGTTTTCTGGACTGTATTGTTTGCTGTTTACCCTGTAGGGTTGAAAGTGAAGCCTGTTCACTTTTGCCTATTGTTTTCTAGGTTCGAGGTTGAGTGGGACTCCCTTGCCTCGCTTGTACTGTTGCATCCATGCATTTTACTGTTTTACTATATATATCTGATATTGTTTCTGTTTCTGCCTATCCCGTAGGATCTCTGTTTCTCTCTGTGCAAGAGAGGAGCATGATAGACACTAGGTCTTAACCCATGCATGATAACATTAGGGTAGTTTGTTTCCCTTTGCAACCGTAGGTTAGAGTTCTGTCTCTTCTTCCTCAAAACAAACAGAAAAACACATAAAAATTTCAAACACAATAAAAGACACTTCTTCCGTAAAAGAATGTGAACTCATCAAAGCGTCATTTTTGTCCGCTGGGACTGTTAATCAGAAAACCTTTTTCAGAAGGAATAAAATCAATCAAAGACAGACTTGTGTCTTCCGTGGCCCGAACTACGTTTGCTCTGATCTTTCATGCTGTATGGAAGTACGTAGGCATAGGATGCGATATCCTAGAGAGAAACCTTCCCCTCCTTTCCCGTAGGTAGGCGAACTACGTTGACTCTGATTTCTCATTCCAGACGGGAATACGTAGGCATGAAGTGCGATACTTTGCCGAGTCATTTTGTTTTCATTTTCTTTCCTTTTAACCCCAGACCTTTAGCGTAGATAGAATAACAATCCATACCCGAAAACAAGCGTGGATCCCGTCGAGTACGACGGACGTGAGGGGTGCTAATACCTTCCCCTTGCATAACCGACTCCCGAATCCAGGTTTTGGTTGCGACGACCATACCTTTCCCGTCTTTGCGAGGTTTACTCTGAGCGTTTCCTTTCCCTCCCGTGGGATAAATAACGCACGGTGGCGACTCTTCTGTTCAGCCGGCGCCGATTTTCGCAGTAGCGACAAAGACGCCGAAGAGTTTATGCGGTTGATTAAAAAGAGTGACTACAAGATCGTGGATCATCTCCATCAAACACCCTCAAAAATTTCCATCCTGAATTTGTTGCTGTGTTCTGAGGCACATCGCAACGCGCTGCTGAAGGTGTTAAATGCCACGTATGTACTGCAGGAAATATCGGTAAACCAGTTGGAAGGGGTCGTAGCCCACGTGAATGCTGGAAATGGGCTAGGGTTCACTGACCTGGAGCTGACGCCGAAGGGGAGGAACCACAACAGCGCCCTGCACATCTCGATAGAGTGTAGGGGAACGATTATGTCTCATGTGTTGGTGGACACAGGGTCATCGCTCAATGTTCTTCCGAAGAAAGCATTGATGAAGTTAGATACTCGCTGAGTGATTTGCACACCCAGTGATCTGGTGGTGAAAGCGTTCGATGGAACCAAACGTCATGTTTTCGGGGAGGTGACGTTGCCGATCCAAGTGGGGCCGGAAACATTCGACGCGATCTTTTACATTATGGACATCATGCCTGCCTACAGCTATCTCTTGGGCCGGCCATGGATCCATTCTGCTGGAGTCGTGACCTCCATGTTGCACCAGAAGCTCAAGTACGCTGTCGGAGGTAGCATCGTGACTGTATTTGGCGAGGAAGACATAATGGTGAGCCATTTGTCATCCTTCAAGTATGTTGAGATGGATGGGGAAATCCACGAAACCCTATGTCAAGCGTTCGAAGCTGTTAAAGCCAAGAACGTAGCTCCTGCAGTCACTGAAAAGCCAGAGATGACTCTCTCATCCTTCAAGGAAGCCCGAGCCGTTGTCCAAGCCGGATCTACCCCAGGCTGGGGGCGAATCCTAAAGGTACCTAACAAGCAAGACAAGTTTGGGTTGGGATACTCTCCTGCGGCTGAAGCCTCCTCTTCTTCTAGCAGTGCGTCACGAGTTAAAGGACCGATCCAATTTACTAGTGGCAGGGGTGATATTTGAACGCGTCAACGCAGTGTCTGAAGACGGCGAAGACAGCGACTGCGATCTGGACTCTTGGATCCAGCCAAGCAAGCCAGGCGAGAGCCTCAACAACTGGTCCGTCAGGGATATCATCCAAGTGACAGGCAAAGAGTAATGATTTACTTTTTCCAATCATTGTACAACCCTCTGTCCTACCCGGGGCATAGTGGTTTTATTGTCAGGGCCTCATTTGATTATGTACATGCATTTTATCAATAAATCAAAAGGTGTTTTTCTTCGTATTCAAATATTGTGATCTCTGTTATTCCTATTTTATATTTGTTTTGAAAAACAATAAAATGACAATGGGGTTTGTGCTAACCTGCATATCCTTGTTTTAAGCTTAACCCTTGTTATTGCAGGATCCACATAGCAGATGACATCGACTCTGGACCTTCTATGACTCACTTCGACTTCGATTGCCCGATCTATCAAGCCGAGGGAGAGATTGATGAAGACGAAGACCTTCCCGAAGAGTTGGCCCGCTTGTTGAAACAAGAAGAGAAAGTTATTCTGCCTCACGAGGAAGAGATTGAGATTGTGAATCTGGGTTCTAAAGAACTTGTCAGGAATGTCAGGATAGGGGCTGCATTGCAGAGTGATGTCAAGCAGAGATTGGTCGAGATGCTGAGAGAGTATAGTGACATCTTTGCTTGGTCATACGAAGATATGCCCGGACTTGATACTGACATCGTGGTCCACCACTTGCCTCTGCGAGAAGATTGTCCTCCCGTTAAGCAGAAGCTTAGAAGGACGCGACTAGATATGGCCGTTAAGATCAAAGAAGAAGTGCAAAAGCAACTCGATACTGGCTTCTTAGCGGTCACCACTTACCCTCCGTGGGTCGCCAACATAGTGCCTGTACCGAAGAAGGACGGTAAGGTACGAATGTGCGTCGATTATCGGGATTTGAATAGGGCGAGCCCTAAAGATGATTTCCCGCTCCCTCATATCGATGTGTTGGTCGACAATACAGCTCAGTTCTTCGTGTTTTCGTTCATGGATGGCTTCTTCGGCTACAATCAGATCAAGATGGCGCCAGAGGACATGGAGAAAACTACGTTTATCACCCCTTGGGGGACATTTTGCTACAAGGTAATGCCTTTCGGTCTGAAGAACGCAGGGGCCACTTACCAACGAGCAATGGTCACTTTATTTCATGACATGATTCATCATGAGATTGAAGTCTATGTTGATGACATGATTGCGAAGTCCCAAACGGAGGAAGGACATCTGGTCAATTTGCTGAAGCTTTTTGAGAGGCTTAGGAAGTTCAGGTTGAGGCTGAATCCTAACAAGTGTACTTTCAGAGTACGGTCCGGAAAACTGTTGGGGTTTATCGTGAGCGAAAGAGGCATTGAGGTTGATCCTGCGAAGATAAAAGCAATACAAGAAATGCCAACGCCAAAAACAGAAAAAGAAGTTCGTGGTTTCCTGGGCAGATTAAACTACATTGCAAGGTTTATTTCTCAGCTCACGGCCACGTGTGAACCGATGTTCAAACTACTGAAGAAAGATCAGGCGATTATCTGGAACGAGGATTGCCAGAAGGCATTCGATAAGATAAAACAGTATCTACAGGAACCTCCGATCTTGATACCCCCAGTGGCTGGACGGCCCTTAATCATGTACTTGACAGTTCTTGAGAATAGTATGGGGTGTGTTCTCGGTCAGCATGACGAGACGGGCAGAAAGGAGCATGCCATTTACTACTTGAGTAAAAAGTTCACAGACTGTGAATCTCGTTACTCGATGCCTGAAAAAACGTGTTGTGCACTAGCCTGGGCTGCCAAATGTTTACGACAGTACATGCTCAACCACACGACCATGCTAATTTCGAAGATGGATCCGATCAAGTACGTCTTCGAGAAACAAGCGCTTTCGGGCAGGATTGCCAGATGGCAAATGGTGTTGACGGAATATGATATTCAGTATGTTTCCCAGAAGGCCATCAAGGGAAGCGTATTGTCTGAATACCTTACCGAACAGCCAATCTAGGATTATCAGCCGATGAAATTTGAATTCCCTGATGAGGATATCATGTTTCTCAAAGCGAAAGATTGCGATGAACCGTTTCCCGACGAGGGTCCAGATAGGAAATCCCAATGGAAATTGATATTTGACGGGGCGGTTAATTCTTATGGAAGTGGCATTGGGGCGATCATCACGACTCCCCATGGATCCCACATCCCGTTTACTGCGAGACTGACGTTTTCGGTCACCAATAACGAAGCGGAGTACGAAGCATGCATCATGGGTCTAGAAGAAGCAATTGATTTGAGAATCAAGAA
The DNA here is from genome assembly GCA_963859935.3 of Lathyrus sativus. Lineage (NCBI taxonomy): Eukaryota > Viridiplantae > Streptophyta > Magnoliopsida > Fabales > Fabaceae > Lathyrus > Lathyrus sativus. The sequence continues at coordinate 266,247,105 of OZ012740.1, forward strand.
CCTAGATGTATATGGTGACTCGACGCTTGTGATTAACCAGATTAAAGGGGAGTGGGAGACTCGTCAATCGAATTTGGTGTCGTACATGAACTATGCCAGAAGGCTGCTTCCGTTCTTTGATCGAGTAGAACTCCATCATGTGCCCAGGGCTGAAAACCAGATGGCTGATGCCTTAGCCACGTTGGCTTCGATGTATAAAGTCAATTTTTGGAATGAAGCTCCAAGAATTGTCCTTTCTCATCTTGATAGACCTGCATTTGTCTTTGCAATCGAGGAAGCCGCCGATGGCAAGCCATGGTTCCATGATATCCAGACTTTCCTTATGACTAAGGAGTATCCTGCGGGAGCGTCGACCCAGGATAAGAAGACTCTGAGGAGGCTGTCTGCAAACTTTTATCTCAATCCTGATGGAGTTTTGTATAAAAGAAACCACGATCTCGTGCTACTCAGATGTGTAGATGAGAAAGAAGCGAGTTTGCTCATGGAAGAAGTCCATGAAGGCACATTTGGTACGCACGCCGACGGGTATGCTATGACTAGAAAGATCCTAAGAGCAGGGTACTACTGGCTGACGATGGAATCGGATTGCTTTAAATTCGCGATGAGATGTCACAAATGGCAGATTTATGCTGATAAGATTCACGTGCCGCCGTGCCTGTTAAATGTCATGTCCTCCCCGTGGCTGTTCTCCATGTGGGGCATCGACATGATAGGCAAGATCGAGCCCACTGCATCTAACGGTCATCGCTTTATTCTGGTAGCCATCGATTACTTCACCAAGTGGGTGGAGGCAGCCTCATATGCTAATGTGACCAAGCAGGTGGTGGCTAAATTCATAAAGAGGGACATCATCTGTTGTTACGGAATTCCCGAGCGGATCATTACTGATAATGGTTCGAATTTGAATAACAAGATGATGAAGGAGTTGTGCCAGAGTTTCAAGATTGAACACCACAACTCATCTCCTTACCGGCCAAAGATGAATGGCGCCGTTGAAGCGGCCAATAAGAACATCAAGAAGATTGTTCAGAAGATGGTTGTGACCTATAAAGATTGGCACGAGATGCTGCCATTTGCATTGCACGGTTATCGTACAACGGTGCGTACATCAACCGGGGCAACTCCTTTCTCCTTAGTGTACGGTATGGAAGTTGTCCTACCGTTAGAAGTGGAGATCCCTTCTTTGCGAGTTTTGGTTGACGTGAAACTCGACGAAGTAGAATGGATTAAGAACCGACTAAACCAACTCAGCCTGATGGACGAGAAGAGATTAGCATCGATTGCGTATGGTCGTCTGTAACAAAGCCGAATGAAGAAAGCTCATGATAAGAAGGTGCATCCTAGAAGCTTTCAGACGGGTGATCTCGTCCTGAAGAAGATTCTTCCTCCACACTCCGACCACCGGGGCAAGTGGACTTCTAATTACGAAGGTCCGTACGTCGTCAGCAAGGTCTTCTCGGGAGGAGCTTTGTTGTTATCCACGATGGATGGTGAAGATTTTGCATCCCCGGTGAATGCGGACGCAGTTAAAAAATACTTTGCTTAAAGAATGACCTGCTGGAAAGAAAAAGAATATCCAGGCAAAAAGGGGGCATCCCGGCGAACCATAAAAAAGGAAAAAGGTTCGGGCAAAAATTAGGGATATAAAGAAAAGAATGTACACCCGCAAAGTCGAAAACCCTGAAGGGCGACTTTGGAAAAAAAGGGTATCCCGGTGAATCGAAAACCCGGAAGGGCGATTCAGGCAAAATTTAGGGAGTTGAAAAAGCAAATGACTGCGTTTCGCGTGTGGGCTTTCATTGTTTAGTGGTTTGGAGGACCTGAGGGCCGTTTATCTGAATCAATCTCTTCTGAGGAAGAAGCGTCGGAGAAGTATCGAAGTCGAGTGGGTCATAGAGGGATCAACTCATGGTGTTCGTCTACGCCTCATTGCCGACATTTGTGCATATACTGATGTATATTTATGTTTTATTTTTGCGCAGCTTCCTCATTCCAGGAGCTTGCATCTGTTGTAGAACATTTTTGCCCATTCAGGGATTCGTTATCAATAAAATGTATACTATTCAGCAATTCTGTTTGTCTGTTTAGCATTTATCTGTTTTGTTTGCGAAAAGAACGCCGATGTTTTTGATAAAATGCGCATACATAAACCTACTGGCCTAGGCCGCTGATTGTTGAAACAATGAATTACTTAAACATTGTCACAAGATGATAACCTTGATAGGTCCCTTTGAGAAGGGTATCTTGTCTGTTTGTTTGTGTTGTTACAGGTGTAGCAGGCAGTACGCCGTATGCGTCCCCAAGCAGGATGATTCCTCCTCCTCTCCAGCAAGTTCAGCAGCGCCTCCCCATGGAGTTTGAACATGAGATCGTAAGCATTGCTATGTTTCCCCAAGCAGAGAAGATTCTATCCCCAATCAGATGTACCCTGAAGGACGTCGTCTCCCCAGCTGAGTCATACTGAAGTGTTCAGCCATGATAGTGCAGATTGAAGTCTCCAAGAGAATTGAAGTTCCCCACAGAGTCATACTCTCCCCAGCAAGCAGGTTGATTCCTTCTTCCCCAGCCGAGTATGCAGATCCCCAAGAGATCCGAGTCCTTGGAAGCCGTTTGGGCCATGATTGGTTTTCCCCAGTAGAGTGTTGAATGACTGATGTTGTATTTCCCCATCAGAGTCGTTATCCCCATGAAAGTTTTGCTGCGAAGGCCGTGCAGTTTATCTCTGCGATTGATATCGTTTCCTCAGCAGTTGTGGTTCGTATGCTCAGATGAGTAGACCCAGGTTCTCGTAGAGCTTTATTCCCCTGCAGCAGTCGACTGAAGTTCGTTTCCACAGGCGGAGCCTAATTGAGATTGGTGTAGCTTCTTCTCCTCGGCAGGATGATTCCTCCTCCCCACCAGAGTGGCTCTTTCACCTCGACAGGAGGATTCTCCCTTCAGCATTTATTTTGCTGATGGGGTCGTAGCATTTTGCATGATTGCATAGCATTTACCCTAAACGCGTAGCATTTCCACCGTGTGGAGCATTGTGCCATTGTCAAACATATGCATATGAAACATGAGCTAGGTCGTTACCGTTCTTGTTTTGCAGGTGTTCCCCCTGCGGGATGTTTGCTCAAGATGATTCCTGAAACCTCCGAAGAGTCGCGTGGTTCAAGATGATTCTCGAAGTCCCCCCAGCAAAGTCGCTTGCCCAAGATGATTCTTAAAATCCCCAGTGAAGTCGCCAGAGTTGGTTGCTCAAGTTAATGCTTGGAATCCCCGACAGAGTGTTTGCTCAAGATGATTCCCGAAATCTCCAGCATAGTTATTGGTTCAGAATGATTCTTGAAGTCTTCGACGGAGTTGTTTGTTCAAGATGATTCTTGATTTCCTCAGCAGAGATGATTCACCCAGAATGAGTTCTGGATCCCCGAAGCAGAGTTACTTGATAGTTCTCCAGAATCCCCAGCGGAGATGCGTCATCCCCAGCAGGTTGCTGAACAGAGAAGTTGAAACTTCCCTTGAAAGACTTGATGATTGAAGTCCAACCGTATTAACGAAACAGCTCTCTCAACCGATGCGGAGTGCCCGATGGCAGAAGTTTGGATATCCCCAATTGGCTCATGATAGACAGAGAATTCTATTCCCGACTTAGTAATGAAGTCCGGCTGATGCCCAAAAATTTCTTTGAATGCCCGATGGCATGATTAACGTGATTGTTGACCTGATGAGTCCCGAGGAATCTTGATGCCTGACGGCATGATCGACCATGTATCACTAGTTACCGTGTGACCAATCCCCCAGCTAGTTGTCGTGCAGCAAATATTTCAGTTTCCGAAGATTTGTCCCCATCAAAGTACTGTATACTTGTGCAGTTGGCAAATTTCCGGGTTTTGTTGGTATTCAACCGTCTTTCACCTTGATTGTTTGAGAGCCATTCGCTTCTCACCCAGTCAGGTCCAAGCCGCTTGAATAGGGGCAGCTGTTGCACCCCAAAATTTGCCCAACTTTTCTTTACCTAGCTTATGTTTCATTTCATTCACATTAGCATTATCATTTGCATTTCATTGGCATGTATGCAGGAGATCAAGAGGTATGATTACCAATAAAGGGCTACTCAAGACTTTGAATCTAGCTAATAAGGTTATTCAGATGTTCAAGGGTTGATATCCTTGTCAGAGAAGTTTAAAGATCCTCAGAGTGAGAGGTTGAAACCAAGGTTGTGTGCCTCCCAACTTGAGAGTTGTGGGAGCTCCTCAGATGATTCTGAAGCCAAGAATGTGGACTTGAGGTCTTGAGAGAGCTCATGAGAAGTTTTGAAGATCACTTTGAAGCCTAGACAGGTCATTGTGCAAGATTAAGAAGACTCAGCCATGAGTGGTGCAATTAGGGTTTGACTGGGTCAACCCTAGGTCAACTGATGATTTGAAGGAGGTTGAGACCTAACTCAAAGGCCATGTGATCATGGATTGATGCATTGAAATGTTATAAGGATGATTCCAAGGTCAACTCATCATGATTGAAGAGTTTGAGAAGTTTCAAGCTAGGGATTCTAAGGCTTGAGAGTGTAAAATCCCCTAGTTTGACCCCTATCTTCAGGGCGGTTTAGCTCAAGATGTGATTGTCATCTCATCTTACCCCCAACATGAATGTTGTATAGAATGGTCTTAGCTTTAATTTTAGTGCTAGAAGTCCTTGATAGGATTTGTAGAACTCAAGTTATGACTTTGACAAGTTACAGGTCATCTGAGGTATGTGAATTTGGGAGCTTGAAAGTTGTCCAACTTGCATGAAACTTTTTCCCTAGAAGGATGATTCCTATGAACTTTTGGTCAACATGAATGTTGTTCCTTATTCTCTTAGCTTTCTATAGAGTACTAGAAGTCCTTGATAGGATTTGTAGAACTCAAGTTATGACTTTGACAAGTCAAGGGCATTTTGGTCATTTAGAGATTATAGGTCATTTCAAGCATAAGGCCATAACTCCTATTTCCAAGCTTCAAATGGGAAAATGATCAACATCAAACTTGTTCAAAATGATGTTTTAAGGCTAGTAAAGAGGTCATGAGATGTTGGAATAGCATGTATCTCAAAATCACAAAAATGGCTTAAAATGAGGGTATAAGTTAAATGAACCAAAGTTGGAAATTGATACTTTTGATCCACATATCCAAACCAAGGCATGTAATATATCATTTGGACTCTAAAACACATTTTAAGAACATTGGTTTAGCCACATTTTTGAATTGAAGTTCAATTTGTGGACTTGCTTTGAAAAGTAGTTACTTACATCTTAAGTAACATTTGCAAAACCAAAATGCAAGGCATAATCAAGGTCCCTTGCAAGCCAAGCACTTCCAAAATGTCACTAGGGGAGAAATCGGAAGGGAATGGGATTGATTTCAAGCTGTTAACAGGATTGTGCATGCCATGGCATATAAGTGAACTTCTCATGTCATGAGAGATTGAATCTCTCCTTGGAAGGATCTAGAGCTTTCTAGATCATCCCTACACACTCTATATATTGAATAGAAGTGGTTCAAATCTTTTTTTGGTGAGGATTGAGAGAGAAAACTGAGATTGCACTTTGAGATTTCACATTGCAAATCAAAATTGGTTACAAGGTTAGAGGCCATTTCAGTCCAAGAAATTGATCTCAATAGCTTGCTCTGAGGTTGGTGATCAATTCCAGATCAAATTCAAGGCACTGTGGTGGAAGAATCATGAAGTAGCCATTGGAGAGTGAAGCTTGTAACTCAGAATCAAATTTGATAATTCAAGAAGATTCAGCTCTTTTCTTTGCATACAGAAGATTGATTGTGATTCAGTGAAGGATTCTGCAAGTTCTTGAAGGCTGATGTGAAGATTCAACCCTTTTGTTTGCTCAAGTTTACCAGGTATGCAACTCTTGTGCCATGGCTTAAATTAGGTGGAATTAAGATGAATTGTTATGGTAGATGCATAGTAAAATGGTGTAGGAAGATTTCTGGATCATCAATTTGAGAATTAGTGACCAATTAAGGATGTTGCCATTTTCGGTTGAGAATTGGTTCTTGCGAATCTTGAGGATTTAGGTTGAATTAAGGGAATGAATGAATTCGTGAGGAAATTTGGGACATGTTTCATTAAGGGATCGTGGCCTATGGTGGACTCTATGTTGAACTAGGGTTATGGAATGGTGACCGGAGAAAGTCACCGGCGATGGTTTTAGGCGCGCAGGTTACCTGAGTTGCAGGGATTCAAAAGAAAGAAGATGACTCGATAGCCATCAGATCAAGGTTGTACTTTGACTAGGAACCTCATCCAACGGCCACGCGTGCTCCTCAATTTGTGAAGAGTCTGAACTTTAATGAAACGCATCGTTTCATTTAGTTGCTGATTTTGGGCTTACGGCATTAGTTGATACCTGCACCCCCCTCATGGCCCAGTATGTTATAATGAACTGATTTTCATTACTATCTGCACCGCGCGTTTGTATAATTTATTTTGATTTTCTTTATTTTTTTCATTGTATTCATGGTTCTTGATAAAATCATAAAAAATGGAAAAATAATTCAATTGACCTCATTCTTTTTGCATTAGATTCATGATAGGGTCTAGTGTGTTTTAGATAAAAAAATATTTTTATTTCATGCATTTTCTGGTTTTATGGGAATTTTTACATTTTAATTGATATTAAAATAGTCATGCTTGATGCTTGATGTTGTGGAATTTTGTGTGATTAATTGGTGATGATTCTTGTCTTGAATTTTTGTGAGTTGTTAGCATAGATATGCATGCTCCCCATAGATTTATCTCACATTTTGTGATGAGCATAAGTGGTAGTTTAGGTTGAAATCTTTAGAAGCTCCATTTTTAGGGTTTATGGTTGATACCTTTGGATTTAGGACTTAATTTTAGGACTTAATAGATGATTTAGTCCTTGGTTTTTGTATGAGGCATTCTTAATTGAATTAGGATCCCTTAGGAATTTTTGTAGGAATTTATAATATAGTTTACTATTTTTGATTGATTTTAGTTTAGGTGCTAGTTTTAGATGATTCTGAGGCACTAATTCAACTAGATTAACTTCTTTAGTTCCCTTAGATTAGGGTTTTGTTTTGCTTGCTCTTGGATGATGATGAAGGAAAGTTGAAGATGCATTGGATTGCTTGAAGAGGCTTGGATTTGAAGATCTTCCCTTCTTTTGGTGTAGTTTTGTCTATGTGTTAAGATTAGGGTTTTGTAGGCAGAGCTTCTAGATAGTTTCTCTTCCTTCATAAACATGGAAGACGTTGATCACTTCCATTCTTCCCTATGATGTAAGGTCCCCTTGTAAAGGCCTCATCCCTCCTTTGGTAGGATGTGTGGCTCTTTGCAAGATGGAAGAACCTTTGAGGGTCCCTTTCTCTGATGATAGGAGGCTTAGTGGTGACCTTTGGTCTTCACGCTGCTACCAATCATCCAAACTTTGCTCTTGATAGATGAGTCTTTCTCCCTTGCTAGAGGATGGAGTTCCTTGCTTGAGAAGATTGAAGGCTAGAAGTTGATACTTCTGTGTGTTTGAAGACTGCCATTGAAGCTGAAGCTTGAAGATCAGGAAGAGCAAGTTGATACTTGCAAGGAGGAGAGAGCTGAAGCTTGAAGGTCCAAAAGACCAAGTTGATACTTGTGAAGAAGATCCAATTGAGATTGAGTGAAGAGCTGAGGCTTGAGGAATAAAGGATAAGTTGACACTTACATTGATGCATTGAGAGACTGAAGGAGTCAAGTTGATACTTGATATTAGGGTTGAAACCTGAAGGTGGAATTGACTGAAGAGCTGAGGCTTGGAGAAAGAACAAGTGGATACTTATGTTTGATGGGTTGAAACCTTGGAGAAGCAAGTTGATACTTGTCATTGAGGATGTTAGTCTTGAAGGGTGGTTGAAGTCTGAAGACTGGGCTGCTATTTGAGGAGGGCTTTATTGTGGAAGTTGTTGATCTGTTTTCTTTTTTGTATTGATGTGCCTTGTTTGATTTGCTTGATGCATTAGAATAAGTTCATGTTTAGATTAATTTAAGCTAGGAGCATGATTGCACTAGAGGTTGAGTTGCTCCCTCTGCTTGTATTTTTACTGTATGGCTTTGCTTGCGGGTATTCGGTAGAGCCCTGCTCCCTTGCCTATGTGGTCTGGTGTTTGCTTGATAGCATGTTATTTCTTCTGTATGATTGCAGTTATCATCTTTTGCTTGATAGCATGTTTTATTTTCCTTTATGATTGCAGTTATTCATATCTGGCTTGAGGTTGAGATGAGCTTGTGGAGGCTGCTGCCCCACACACATTTCCTCCCTCACTTGCATTGCATGCATTTTACAGTCGTTTACTGTTTACTGTTTAAGCTGATGCTTTATCTATTTCTGTTTATCATTGACATGATCCCCTAGGAATCTCATCTCCTTTGATAAGGAAGTGATGATTAGAACTTTAGGTTGAAACCTATGCATGATAACTTCTAGGAGTTCCCTGCTTCAAACCTCAACCATAGGATGAATCCTTGGCATGACAACATTAGGACCTGATAGTCTCCCCTTAGTTGAGCCTGTTCTCTTATTATCTTCAAACAAATCAAAATACAGTAATAAAGGCTAACTGACGTCGTACGTTACGAGCCTTAAGCTATCTGAGAAAGGATTGTTGGAGAGTTGCTTTTCAACAGTCTGGATGTTTAGTATGGCACCCTTTGGGTGACATGCGACGCATTCACTCTCAGGTCATAGTCTCTAGTGCGATGTTGGTTGCAAACATCCATAAAAAACAGTTCTTCCGTAAAAGACAGAAAACAAACTTCAAACCTTTGTGCCCCGTGGGCCCGTAATTCAAAGGATGCTTTTCTGAAGAAAAGAGTGTCGTTAACTCCTAGTTCTACCGCAAACAGGCTTTGTCCCTAACTGCTGGAACTGTTTGTTAACCCTACTCGATAAAACAGATGAATCTGAATTCCCGTAATCCGTAGTTACCCGAACTACGTAAGCTCTGATCTCTCAAGCCTGTTGAGAGTACGTAGGCACAATACTGACGTATTGGCGAGCTACCTTCCCCGTAACCCGTAGTTAGTCGAACTACGTTGACTCTGATTTCTCATTCTCTGATGAGAATACGTAGGCATAAAGTGCGATACTTTGCCGAGTCATTTTCTTTTCTTTTTAAGCCAGCCTTGATAGGTAGATAGAGTAAACCAACTCGTCATGTAAACACAACAAGCATGGATCCCATCGAGTACGATGGACGTGAGGGATGCTAATACCTTCCCCTTGTGTAACCGACTCCCGAACCCAGACAATGGTTGCGATGACCTTGTCTTATACCTTTTCGTCAGGTTTTTCTGATCGTTTCCTTTCCCGTTCTGAGGGATAAATAACGAAAGGTGGCGACTCTTTTGTTTTGCCGGCACCTTATTTTCGCGGAAGCGACAGTTGGCGACTCTGCTGAGGACTTACTCTATAGTCCTGGGATCCAACGTCCCTTATGCGAGTCAGTTTGGGGATCCAACATCCCCCGCGAGAGTCAATCCTAGCGCTTGTATGATTACTTGTTGGGTTGTGTTTATTTATCGCACTTTATTTCTCGCATTTTACTTTCAGTATGATATGATTATCTGTGTTGTTGTGGGAAGGGCATTCTGATGAGTGAAAAGCCAGACCCAGGCTTGAGTGTACCTAGCATTAGTTGTGGAAATTAGTGGGCGCGTGCTTGCTTGGCAGGCACTAGTGTCTCATGAAATCCACGCTCAGACGAGGTTCTCCCGGTTGACTTCTTTTTCAACCCTTTGGGTTGAGGGGGTTGTTGGTTTGGAGGATTGTCGACTCTGGGGACCGATCATTTGGAATTCAGCCGAGTGAGGCCGCTTCATGAGCTGGTGATGCCACACCTTCTGGGTATCGTATCACCCCTCTTGAATGTCTGTGACGCTGATGACCGCATAAGATGCCGAACTTGTGTCAGTTTAGGTCCATACCTGTGAGCAGGGTTGGGTTTGTTGCAGGAAACCTTAACCTTCAGACTTCTTGGTTTTCTTGATAGTGAATCAGTTTTGTTGGTACCAGAGGTTCTCATCACCAGATATATGATTGTTCTTGACAGAGCAGATTTATGGTCCTGTATCAGAGGACCTTATCTTCAGAGATGTACGTTTGTTCTTGACAGAGCAGGTTTTTGATTGGGATCAGAGGATCTCATCAGCAGGTGTATGTTTGTTCTTGATAGAGCAGATTTACGGTCCTATATCAGAGGTCCTTATTTTCAGAAATATGGTTGTTCTTGACAGAGCATATTTATGGTCCTGTATCAGAGGTCCTTATCTTCAGAGATGTGTGTTCTTGACAGAGCAGATTTGTGGTCCGATACCCGGGGTTTCCTTCTTATCAAAGATAGTGGTCGTTCTTGACAGAGCAGTATTGTGGTTTTGTTGACACATAACCTTCATCTCTTCAACAGCACAGTCGTCTTGATCTCCTATTGCATGATTGCATTTTACATTTCTTTGCATACCCATTTGCATTTCATTAACGTGTGTCTGTGTTGCAGGTACCGTTTCCCCGATCTAGGATTTCTTGCCCTCTATTATGCTATCATGGGTTCTCTGAGGAAGATCGTGGCTTACAAGCTCCCTGCTCCTGATGTTGTTCAGCTGACCGGTTTGATTACTTTAGCAGATGATTCTGTGAGAGATGAATTCAGAAAGCCTTACGGTAAACTGCTCAGTTTGGTTCGTCGACCATCTATGTTTGAGTTGAATGGGTTGCGCGCCCTGCTGCAGTTCTACGACCCTCCGTTGAGATGTTTTAGTTTACAGGACTTTGTTCTCGCACCCACGCTAGAGGAGTATGTTGATTTGTTAGGTGTGCCTATCATGAGTCAGATGCCCTTTGTTCATATGGATGCTGAGCCTAACCTGGCTAGTCTAGCTCCTTCACTTCATCTGGATGCCTCCGAGTTGGTATTGTCTAGTTGGAACAAGGTTCTCGATTTCTCCTTGCAGTTCTTGGTGGGAAAAGCTCAACAGTGCGCCAAAGACGGATGTTGGGTCGTGTTCAACGCCATTCTCGCTCTGTGTATATATGGCATCATTTTGTTCCCCAATATGCCTAACTTTGTGGACTTCGACGCCTTCCACATCTTTGCTTCAGGGAATCCAGTCCCTACCTTGATAGGAGATGTCTATCATTCCATCCACTACAAAAATGAGAACAGAAGGGGTAAGAATGTCTCGTGCTGTGTGCCCTTGCTTTATAAATGGCTTAATAGTCATCTACCCAAGAGGGGTCCCTTTGCTTCGTCTGCAGCCACAGCTGAGTGGTCCGAGCGTTTGATGAGTCTATCAGCGGAGGATATTGACTGGTTTGACAGAGATAGGTTGGGCACTGAGATTATCTTCAACTGCAGTGGGTTTCCGAACGTGCCTTTGATAGGCAGGAAGGGCTGTATAAACTATAATCCGTCTCTGCTGGTCCGACAGTTTGCTTATGCTTTGAGAGCTCCGCCGAAGGATGAAGAGGTGCAGGAATCTCTGTACCTCACTGGTCTTCTAGAGGGGGATATGTTATCTAAGCTTCTGCGCGCTTGGAATGCTATCAGTAAGAGGGGAAAACCATTGCTGGGGAAAAGTAATAGTCAAGCCTACGCTCCATATGTGACGTGGATCAGAGCCAGAGCAGATGCTATAGGGATGCTGTTTCCTCCTGCCAAGCCAGAAAGCCCTCCAGTGATTGAAGAGCCTACCACCGTGCCCATTCAGCAGCATAATCAGGTGTTAGCTGAAAGAGATGAATTGAGGAGGGCAAATGAAGAATTGGAGAAAGAATTGGCTCAGCTCAGAAGCGAGAGAAGCGAGGCCGTCCATTCCTTCAAGAGGCAAACAGAGCTGGTGAACCAGTTGGGGACAGACTTGACTAAGCAGATAGCGGAGCGTGAGCGCATGGGTCGAGACTTCAAAGCTGTCAACGATGTACTGGCCACTAAGAAGCAGCACTTGGATGAAGCGTATCGGAGGATATCCAAGTTTAACCAACATTGGAAGGCCTCTCTGGCCAACAGGAAAGAGCGGGAGGATAAGCTGATGCAGCAGATCTCCAAGTTGAAAGCCCAAGTGAAGGCTAGTGAGAAGAGGTTTGATGAAGAAACCGCTCGCAGGTATGCCGCTGAAGGCCAGCTCAACAGGGCTCTTGCTAACCTGAAGGAGCGCAAACTGACGTTTGAGTCCAAGAAGCGGAAGCTAGAAGATTGTTTCGGCGAAGGAGCATGGGAGAATTCGGTCGAAGGTCTTCAGTACACCATTATGCAGAGGGAGTTACTCGTCGAAGGGTTGCTCACTCGGCCTGACCATCCAGAAACGAAGGGGTTGTTAGAAGAGTTTCGCGCCCATGGCCGTGCTTGACTATTTGTATTCCTTTTGTTTTGATCATTGTTTATGTTGACCATCACCAGGCTTGTTGGTCGAGGTCATGCTATTGATTTCGTTTGTACTCAGTGACGTTGTGTACTGCCTTGATGGGATTTCTTTATATATGAGATGTTATTTCCACGACTGGACTCGGACTTCTTAGTATCAGCACTGGCACTCAGGCACTAGGATCAGGGGATACCTCCCTAACGCACAGACACACATTTGCATTTGCATGAAGCATTTGCATAACGAGCACTTTGTCGTTTTTCCTAACCCTTTTGTGTTTTCAGGTTGTTTCAGGTTGTTCCAGGATTGATCAGAGACCTATCCACCGCTATCCGACCAGAGCAAATCAAACCAGAATCATGGAGCAAGTGCAAACTGACGTTCAGGAACTCCGCGAAAGAATGGACCGCTTCATGGAGCTCATGCAAGCAGTCGCCAATGGCCAGGATCAGCTCAGAACCTTGGTTCAGCCACTGATTTCAAGGGTCGATAGCAATGGCGTACTCCATGGCGGGACCGTGCCTACCCCTCCACCTGTTGAAACTCTTCAGAATGGCGTCCCCGTGACCGGGGGGAACGGCAGTGCCAACGACAATGTGATAGCTGACATGGGACTCAATGGTAATACGACGGGCGTCGGTAATGGGAATTTTGAAACTAACGTCAATGTCGGGCTGGGCAACAGCAACGCGGGTGTTGGAAATCTGTTCGGGCCTCAGCCGTGGTCAGAAGACCGTCAAGACGATGTGTTCTCTCAGAGAGGTGCTGAAAGGGAGCTGACTGCTGAAGCACGGCTTAGGTTCAAGGCCCTCGAGGATAAGATGAGGAATATCGAGAACCAGAACACCCTGGGCGTCGATATGTCCAAGTTGGGACTGATCGCTGATTTCAAGGTGCCTCCCAAGTTCAAGGTACCTGACTTTGAAAAGTACAAGGGCACCACTTGCCCTCGCGTCCACCTGAGATCATATTACCGGAAAATGTCCGCTTACTCGGAGGACGAGAAGTTGCTGATGCACTTCTTTCAGGACAGTCTGTCCGGACCCTCCCTCGAATGGTACATGAGTCTGGAACCTACCAGTGTGCGCACGTGGAAGGAACTTGCTGAAGCATTCGTGCACCATTACCAATATAACAGTGACTTGGCTCCGAACCGAGTCCAACTGCAGAATCTGTCACAAAGGAACAACGAAGGGTTCACGGAATACGCCCAGCGGTGGCGTGAATTGGACGCTAGAGTTCAGCCGCCGATGGTTGAACGGGAGCTTGTGGAAATGTTCGTAGCCACCCTCCCAGGGGTTTATTATGAGAAATTGGTCAGCAGTATGTCTGGAAGCTTCTCAGATCTTATTATCACGGGTGAGCACGTTGAAAATGGGATCAAACTGGGGAAAATTCAAGGTGATTCATCCTCAGCTAGAGGAGGAAAGAAACCTTATGGTGGCAAAAGGAGGGAAGGAGAGACGAGCGTCGTGACCAACGCTCGAAGGAAGGGTAAAGGCCCTCACCAACAGGTGGCCAGCATAACTATCCCGGCAGTCCAACAGCCACAGCAGCAGCAGCAGCTTAATCAACAAGGGTACAGAAAGTATCAGAACCGGGAACCTCTGTCGAGCCGTCACCTCGAGACACCGCCCATGTCATAGGCTCAACTATTGCAGACTTTGCTTTAGCTACAGTTGATCCAGAAGAGAACCTTGGCTCCCTTGACAGGGGCACCTCCGTCAGGTTATGATGCGAATGCAACTTGCGAATTTCACTCAGGGGCACCAGGCCACACGATAGAGAATTGCAAAGCCTTCAAGCACATGGTGCAGGACATGGTGGACGCTAAGATCATCAACTTCTTAGATAATGTGCCAAACATCACGAAGAACCCTATGCCGAATCATAGGGGAGGTGGAGTAAACGCCATTATTGAAGATGAGAGCTTGGATTTGTTGACTGACGTCAGAGATCTGAAGACACCGCTTAGCTTCGTTAAAGCTAAGTTGATGAAAAGAGGTTTCTTTCCAGGTTGTGGAGAGCTGTGTATGGGCTGTGCGACAAGGCCTGACGGGTGTGAGCAGTTGATAGAGGGGATTCAAAGTCTGATGACCGAAGGAATCCTGCAATTTAGCCGAAGGGCCGAAAGCGGATCAGGAGAGGTAATGCTGAGGCAAGATGATGAGGTTGCCACCATCACCATCCCTCACCGGATGATAACTATTTCTGCACCCAGGCCGCCCACGATTACCATCACCAAGGCTGGGCCGATATCCTTCGAAAGCACCAATGTTGTCCCATGGCATTATGGGGCTGAAGTCTACTGCAACGGACAGAAGTTGGAATTAGAACCATTTGGGTCGTCTGTGGAGAACCTAGTGGGCGTTAGTGGAATCACTCGCAGCGGAAGAGTGTTTGAACCACCTGAGGTCGTGGCGGACAAAACGGACAAAGCTGACGCGACTGATAAAGGGAAGAGTAAAGTCGTTGAAGAAACCCCTCGTGGGGTAGAGAAAGACTTACTTGTTAAAGACGCCGAAGAGTTTATGCGGTTGATTAAAAAGAGTGACTACAAGATCGTGGATCATCTCCATCAAACACCCTCAAAAATTTCCATCCTGAATTTGTTGCTGTGTTCTGAGGCACACCGCAACGCGCTGCTGAAGGTGTTAAATGCCACGTATGTACCGCAGGAAATATCGGTAAACCAGTTGGAAGGGGTCGTAGCCCACGTGAATGCTGGAAATGGGCTAGGGTTCACTGACCTGGAGCTGACGCCGAAGGGGAGGAACCACAACAGCGCCCTGCACATCTCGATAGAGTGTAGGGGAACGATTATGTCTCATGTGTTGGTGGACACAGGGTCATCGCTCAATGTTCTTCCGAAGAAAGCATTGATGAAGTTAGATACTCGCTGAGTGATTTGCACACCTAGTGATCTGGTGGTGAAAGCGTTCGATGGAACCAAACGTCATGTTTTCGGGGAGGTGACGTTGCCGATCCAAGTGGGGCCGGAAACATTCGACGCGGTCTTTTACATTATGGACATCATGCCTGCCTACAGCTGTCTCTTGGGCCGACCATGGATCCATTCTGCTGGAGTCGTGACCTCCACGTTGCACCAGAAGCTCAAGTACGCTGTCGGAGGTAGCATCGTGACTGTATGTGGCGAGAAAGACATAATGGTGAGCCATTTGTCGTCCTTCAAGTATGTTGAGATGGGTGGGGAAATCCACGAAACCCTATGTCAAGCGTTCGAAGCTGTTAAAGCCAAGAACGTAGCTCCTGCAGTCACTGAAAAGCCAGAGATGACTCTCTCATCCTTCAAGGAAGCCCGAGCCGTTGTCCAAGCCGAATCTACCCCAGGCTGAGGGCGAATCCTAAAGATACCTAACAAGCAAGACAAGTTTAGGTTGGGATACTCTCTTGCGGCTGAAGCCTCCTCTTCTTCTAGCAGTGCGTCACGAGTTAAAGGACCGATCCAATTTACTAGTGGCGGGGTGATATTTGAACGCGTCAACGCAGTGTCTGAAGACGGCGAAGACAGCGACTGCGATCTGGACTCTTGGATCCAGCCAAGCAAGCCAGGCGAGAGCCTCAACAACTGGTCCGTCAGGGATATCATCCAAGTGACAGGCAAAGAGTAATGATTTACTTTTTCCAATCATTGTACAACCCTCTGTCCTACCCGGGGCATAGTGGTTTTATTGTCAGGGCCTCATTTGATTATGTACATGCATTTTATCAATAAATCAAAAGGTGTTTTTCTTCGTATTCAAATATTGTGATCTCTGTTATTCCTATTTTATATTTGTTTTGAAAAACAATAAAATGGCAATGGGGTTTGTGCTAACCTGCATATCCTTGTTTTAAGCTTAACCCTTGTTATTGCAGGATCCACATAGCAGATGACATCGACTCTGGACCTTCTATGACTCACTTCGACTTCGATTGCCCGATCTATCAAGCCGAGGGAGAGATTGATGAAGACGAAGACCTTCCCGAAGAGTTGGCCCGCTTGTTGAAACAAGAAGAGAAAGTTATTCTGCCTCACGAGGAAGAGATTGAGATTGTGAATCTGGGTTCTGAAGAACTTGTCAGGAATGTCAGGATAGGGGCTGCATTGCAGAGTGATGTCAAGCAGAGATTGGTCGAGATGCTGAGAGAGTATAGTGACATCTTTGCTTGGTCATACGAAGATATGCCCGGACTTGATACTAACATCGTGGTCCACCACTTGCCGCTGCGAGAAGATTGTCCTCCCGTTAAGCAGAAGCTTAGAAGGACGCGACCAGATATGGCCGTTAAGATCAAAGAAGAAGTGCAAAAGCAACTCGATGCTGGCTTCTTAGCGGTCACCACTTACCCTCCGTGGGTCGCCAACATAGTGCCTGTACCGAAGAAGGACGGTAAGGTACGAATGTGCGTCAATTATCGGGATTTGAATAGGGCGAGCCCTAAAGATGATTTCCCGCTCCCTCATATCGATGTGTTGGTCGACAATACAGCTCAGTTCTTCGTGTTTTCGTTCATGGATGGCTTCTTAGGCTACAATCAGATCAAGATGGCGCCAGAGGACATGGAGAAAACTACGTTTATCACCCCTTGGGGGACATTTTGCTACAAGGTAATGCCTTTCGGTCTGAAGAACGCAGGGGCCACTTACCAACGAGCAATGGTCACTTTATTTCATGACATGATTCATCATGAGATTGAAGTCTATGTTGATGACATGATTGCGAAGTCCCAAACGGAGGAAGGACATCTGGTCAACTTGCTGAAGCTTTTTGAGAGGCTTAGGAAGTTCAGGTTGAGGCTGAATCCTAACAAGTGTACTTTCGGAGTACGGTCCGGAAAACTGTTGGGGTTTATCGTGAGCGAAAGAGGCATTGAGGTTGATCCTGCGAAGATAAAAGCAATACAAGAAATGCCAGCGCCAAAATCAGAAAAAGAAGTTCGTGGTTTCCTGGGCAGAATAAACTACATTGCAAGGTTTATTTCTCAGCTCACGGCCACGTGTGAACAGATGTTCAAACTACTGAAGAAAGATCAGGCGATTATCTGGAACGAGGATTGCCAGAAGGCATTCGATAAGATAAAACAGTATCTACAGGAACCTCCGATCTTGATACCCCCAGTGGCTGGACGGCCCTTAATCATGTACTTGACAGTTCTTGAGAATAGTATGGGGTG
This sequence comes from Lathyrus sativus, assembly GCA_963859935.3. Lineage (NCBI taxonomy): Eukaryota > Viridiplantae > Streptophyta > Magnoliopsida > Fabales > Fabaceae > Lathyrus > Lathyrus sativus. Next base: position 266,264,676 of record OZ012740.1, read on the forward strand.
TGTTCTCGGTCAGCATGACGAGACGGGCAGAAAGGAGCATGCCATTTACTACTTGAGTAAAAAGTTCACAGACTGTGAATCTCGTTACTCGATGCCTGAAAAAACGTGTTATGCACTAGCCTGGGCTGCCAAATGTTTACGACAGTACATGCTCAACCACACGACCATGCTAATTTCGAAGATGGATCCGATCAAGTACGTCTTCGAGAAACAAGCGCTTTCGGGCAGGATTGCCAGATGGCAAATAGTGTTGACGGAATATGATATTCAGTACGTTTCCCAGAAGGCCATCAAGGGAAGCATATTGTCTGAATACCTTACCGAACAGCCAATCGAGGATTATCAGCCGATGAAATTTGAATTCCCTGATGAGGATATCATGTTTCTCAAAGCGAAAGATTGTGATGAACCGTTGCCCGACGAGGGTCCAGATAGGAAATCCTAATGGAAATTGATATTTGACGGGGCGGTTAATTCTTATGGAAGTGGCATTGGGGCGATCATCACGACTCCCCATGGATCCCACATCCCGTTTACTGCGAGACTGACGTTTCCAGTCACCAATAACGAAGCGGAGTACGAAGCATGCATCATGGGTCTAGAAGAAGCAATTGATTTGAGAATCAAGAACCTAGATGTATATGGTGACTCGACGCTTGTGATTAACCAGATTAAAGGGGAGTGGGAGACTCGTCAATCGAATTTGGTGTCGTACATGAACTATGCCAGAAGGCTGCTTCCGTTCTTTGATCGAGTAGAACTCCATCATGTGCCCAGGGCTGAAAACCAGATGGCTGATGCCTTAGCCACGTTGGCTTCGATGTATAAAGTCAATTTTTGGAATGAAGCTCCAAGAATTGTCCTTTCTCATCTTGATAGACCTGCATTCGTCTTCGCAATCGAGGAAGCCGCCGATGGCAAGCCATGGTTCCATGATATCCAGACTTTCCTTATGACTAAGGAGTATCCTGCGGGAGCGTCGACCCAGGATAAGAAGACTCTGAGGAGGCTGTCTGCAAACTTTTATCTCAATCCTGATGGATTTTTGTATAAAAGAAACCACGATCTCGTGCTACTCAGATGTGTAGATGAGAAAGAAGTGAGTTTGCTCATGGAAGAAGTCCATGAAGGCACATTTGGTACGCACGCCGGCGGGCATGCTATGACTAGAAAGATCCTGAAAGCAGGGTACTACTGGCTGACGATGGAATCGGATTGCTGTAAATTCACGAAGAGATGTCACAAATGGCAGATTTATACTAATAAGATTCACGTGCCGACGTTCCCGTTAAATGTCATGTCCTCCCCGTGGCTGTTCTCCATGTGGGGCATCGACATGATAGGCAAGATCGAGCCCACTGCATCTAACGGTCATCGCTTTATTCTGGTAGCCATCGATTACTTCACCAAGTGGGTGGAGGCAGCCTCATATGCTAATGTGACCAAGCAGGTGGTGGCTAAATTTATAAAGAGGGACATCATCTGTCGTTATGGAATTCCCGAGCGGATCATTACTGATAATGGTTCGAATTTGAATAACAAGATGATGAAGGAGCTGTGCCAGAGTTTCAAGATTGAACACCACAACTCATCTCCTTACCGGCCAAAGATGAATGGCGCCGTTGAAGCGTCCAATAAGAACATCAAGAAGATTGTTCAGAAGATGGTTGTGACCTATAAAGATTGGCACGAGATGCTACCATTTGCATTGCACGGTTATCGTACAACGGTGCGTACATCAACCGGGGCAACTCCTTTCTCCTTAGTGTACGGTATGGAAGTTGTCCTACCGTTAGAAGTGGAGATCCCTTCTTTGCGAGTTTTGGTTGACGTGAAACTCGACGAAGTAGAATGGATTAAGAACCGACTAAACCAACTCAGCCTGATGGACGAGAAGAGATTAGCATCGATTGCGTATGGTCGTCTGTAACAAAGCCGAATGAAGAAAGCTCATGATAAGAAGGTGCATCCTAGAAGCTTTCAGACGGGTGATCTCGTCCTGAAGAAGATTCTTCCTCCACACTCCGACCACCGGGGCAAGTGGACTTCTAATTACGAAGGTCCGTACGTCGTCAGCAAGGTCTTCTCGGGAGGAGCTTTATTGTTATCCACGATGGATGGTGAAGATTTTGCATCCCCGGTGAACGCGGACGCAGTTAAAAAATACTTTTCTTAAAGAATGACCCGCTGGAAAGAAAAAGAATATCCAGGCAAAAAGGGGGCATCCCGGCGAACCATAAAAAAGGAAAAAGGTTCGGGAAAAAATTAGGGATATAAAGAAAAGAATGTACACCCGCAAAGTCGAAAACCCTGAAGGGCGACTTTGGCAAAAAAGGGTATCCCGGTGAATCGAAAACCCGGAAGGGCGATTCAGGCAAAATTTAGGGAGTTGAAAAAGCAAATGACTGCGTTTCGCGTGTGGGCTTTCATTGTTTAGTGGTTTGGAGGACCTGAGGGCCGTTTATCTGAATCAATCTCTTCTGAGGCAGAAGCGTCGGAGAAGTATCGAAGTCGAGTGGGTCATAGAGGGATCAACTCATGGTGTTCGTCTACGCCTCATTGCCGACATTTGTGCATATACTGATGTAGATTTATGTTTTATTTTTGCGCAGCTTCCTCATTCCAGGAGCTTGCATCTGTTGTAAAACATTTTTGCCCATTCAGGGATTCGTTATCAATAAAATGTATACTATTCAGCAATTCTGTTTGTCTGTTTAGCATTTATCTGTTTTGTTTGCGAAAAGAACGCCGATGTTTTTGATAAAATGCGCATACATAAACCTACTGGCCTAGGCCGCTGATTGTTGAAACAATGAATTACTTAAACATTGTCACAAGATGATAACCTTGATAGGTCCCTTTGAGAAGGGTATCTTGTATGTTTGTTTGTGTTGTTACTGGTGTAGCAGGCAGTACGCCGTATGCGTCCCCAAGCAGGATGATTCCTCCTCCTCTCCAGCAAGTTCAGCAGTGCCTCCCCGTGGAGTTTGAACATGAGATCGTAAGCATTGATATGTTTCCCCAAGCAGAGAAGATTCTCTCCCCAATCAGATGTACCCTGAAGGACGTCGTCTCCCCAGCTGAGTCATACTGAAGTGTTCAACCGTGATAGTGCAGACTGAAGTCTTCAAGAGAATTGAAGTTCCCCACAGAGTCATACTCTCCCCAGCAAGCAGGTTGATTCCTTCTTCCCCAGCCGAGTATGCAGATCCCCAAGAGATCCGAGTCCTTGGAAGCCGTTTGGGCCATGATTGGTTTTCCCCAGTAGAGTGTTGAATGACTGATGTTGTATTTCCCCATCAGAGTCGTTATCTCCATGAAAGTTTTGCTGCGAAGGCCGTGCAGTTTATCTCCGCGATTGATATCGTTTCCTCAGCAGTTGTGGTTCGTATGCTCAGATGAGTAGACCCAGGTTCTCGTAGAGATTTATTCCCCTGCGGCAGTCGACTGAAGTTCATTTCCACAAGCGGAGCCTAATTGAGATTGGTGTAGCTTCTTCTCCTCGGCAGGATGATTCCTCCTCCCCACCAGAGTGGCTCTTTCACCTCGACAGGAGGATTCTCCCTTCAGCATTTATTTTGCTGATGGGGTCATAGCATTTTGCATGATTGCATAGCATTTACCCTAAACGCGTAGCATTTCCACCGTGTGGAGCATTGTGCCATTGTCAAACATATGCATATGAAACATGAGCTAGGTCGTTACCGTTCTTGTTTTGCAGGTGTTCCCCCGGCGGGATGTTTGCTCAGGATGATTCTTGAAACCTCCGAAGAGTCGCGTGGTTCAAGATGATTCTCGAAGTCTCCCCAGCAAAGTCGCTTGCCCAAGATGATTCTTAAAATCCCCAGTGAAGTCGCCAGAGTTGGTTGCTCAAGTTAATGCTTGGAATCCCCGACAGAGTGTTTGCTCAAGATGATTCCCGAAATCTCCAGCATAGTTATTGGTTCAGAATGATTCTTGAAGTCTTCGACGGAGTTGTTTGTTCAAGATAATTCTTGATTTCCTCAGCAGAGATGATTCACCCAGAATGAGTTCTGGATCCCCGAAGCAGAGTTACTTGATAGTTCTCCAGAATCCCCAGCGGAGATGCGTCATCCCCAGCAGGTTGCTGAACAGAGAAGTTGAAACTTCCCTTGAAAGACTTGATGATTGAAGTCCAACCGTATTAACGAAGCAGCTCTCTCAACCGATGCGGAGTGCCCGATGGAAGAAGTTTGGATATCCCCAATTGGCTCATGATAGACAGAGAATTCTATTCCCGACTTAGTAATGAAGTCCGGCTGATGCCCAAAAATTTCTTTGAATGCCCGATGGCATGATTAACGTGATTGTTGACATGATGAGTCCCGAGGAATCTTGATGCCTGACGGCATGATCGACCATGTATCACCGGTTACCGTGTGACCAATCCCCTAGCTAGTTGTCGTGCAGCTAATATTTCAGTTTCCGAAGATTTGTCCCCATCAGAGTACTGTATACTTGTGCAGTTGGCAAATTTCCGGGTTTGTTGGTATTCAACCGTCTTTCACCTTGATTGTTTGAGAGCCATTCACTTCTCACCCAGTCAGGTCCAAGCCGCTTGAATAGGGGCAGCTGTTGCACCCCAAAATTTGCCCAACTTTTCTTTACCTAGCTTATGTTTCATTTCATTCACATTAGCATTATCATTTGCATTTCATTGGCATGTATGCAGGAGATCAAGAGGTATGATTACCAATAAAGGGCTACTCAAGACTTTGAAGCTAGCTAATAAGGTTATTCAGATGTTCAAGGGTTGATATCCTTGTCAGAGAAGTTTAAAGATCCTCAGAGTGAGTGGTTGAAACCAAGGTTGTGTGCCTCCCAACTTGAGAGTTGTGGGAGCTCCTCAGATGATTCTGAAGCCAAGAATGTGGACTTGAGGTCTTGATATAGCTCATGAGAAGTTTTGAAGATCACTTTGAAGCCTAGACAGGTCATTGTGCAAGATTAAGAAGACTCATCCATGAGTGGTGCAATTAGGGTTTGACTGGGTCAACCCTAGGTCAACTGATGATTTGAAGGAGGTTGAGACCTAAATAAAAGGCCATGTGATCATGGATTGATGCATTGAAATGTTATAAGGATGATTCCAAGGTCAACTCATCATGATTGAAGAGTTTGAGAAGTTTCAAGCTAGGGATTCTAAGGCTTGAGAGTGTAAAATCCCCTAGTTTGACCACTATCTTCAGGGCAGTTTAGCTCAAGATGTGATTGTCATCTCATCTTACCCCCAACATGAATGTTGTAGAGCATGGTCTTAGCTTTAATTTGAGTTCTAGAAGTCCTTGATAGGATTTGTAGAACTCAAGTTATGACTTTGACAAGTTACAGGTCATCTGAGGTATGTGAATTTGGGAGCTTGAAAGTTGTCCAAATTGCATTAAACTTTTTCCCTAGAAGGATGATTCCTATGAACTTTTGGTCAACATGAATGTTGTTCCTTATTCTCTTAGCTTTCTATATAGTACTAGAAGTCCTTGATAGGATTTGTAGAACTCAAGTTATGACTTTGACAAGTCAAGGGCATTTTGGTCATTTAGAGATTATAGGTCATTTCAAGCATAAGGCCATAACTCCTATTTCCAAGCTTCAAATGGGAAAATGATCAACATCAAACTTGTTCAAAATGATGTTTTAAGGCTAGTAAAGAGGTCATGAGATGTTGGAATAGCTTGTATCTCAAAATCACAAAAATGGCTTAAAATGAGGGTATAAGTTAAATGAACCAAAGTTGGAAATTGATACTTTTGATCCACATATCCAAACCAAGGCATGTAATATATCATTTGGACTCTAAAACACATTTTAAGAACATTGGTTTAGCCACATTTTTGAATTGAAGTTCAATTTGTGGACTTGCTTTGAAAAGTAGTTACTTACATCTTAAGTAACATTTGCAAAACCAAAATGCATGGCATAATCAAGGTCCCTTGCAAGCCAAGCACTTCCAAAATGTCACTAGGGGAGAAATTGGAAGGGAATGGGATTGATTTCAAGCTGTTAACAGGATTGTGCATGCCATGGCATATAAGTGAACTTCTCATGTCATGAGAGATTGAATCTCTCCTTGGAAGGATCTAGAGCTTTCTAGATCATCCCTACACACTCTATATATTGAATAGAAGTGGTTCAAATCTTTTTTTGGTGAGGATTGAGAGAGAAAACTGAGATTGCACTTTGAGATTTCACATTGCAAATCAAAATCGGTTACAAGGTTAGAGGCCATTTCAGTCCAAGAAATTGATCTCAATAGCTTGCTCTGAGGTTGGTTATCAATTCCAGATCAAATTCAAGGCACTGTGGTGGAAGAATCGTGAAGTAGCCATTGGATAGTGAAGCTTGTAACTCAGAATCGAATTTGATAATTCAAGAAGATTCAGCTCTTTTCTTTGCATACAGAAGATTGATTGTGATTCAGTGAAGGACTCTGCAAGTTCTTGAAGGCTGATGTGAAGATTCAACCCTTCTGTTTGCTCAAGTTTACCAGGTATGCAACTCTTGTGCCATGGCTTAAATTAGGTGGAATTAAGATGAATTGTTATGGTAGATGCATAGTAGAATGGTGTAGGAAGATTTCTGGATCATCAATTTGAGAATTAGTGACCAATTAGGGATGTTGCCATTTTCGGTTGAGAATTGGTTCTTGCGAATCTTGAGGGTTTAGGTTGAATTAAGGGCATGAATGAATTCGTGAGGAAATTTGGGACATGTTTCATTAAGGGATCGTGGCCTATGGTGGACTCTATGTTGAACTAGGGTTGTGGAATGGTGACCGGAGAAAGTCACCGGCGATGGTTTTAGGCGCGCAGGTTACCTGAGTTGCAGGGATTCAAAAGAAAGAAGATGACTCGATAGCCATCAGATCAAGGTTGTACTTTGACTAGGAACATCATCCAACGGCCACGCGTGCTCCTCAATTTGTGAAGAGTCTGAACTTTAATGAAACGCATCGTTTCATTTAGTTGCTGATTTTGGGCTTAAGGCATTAGTTGATACCTGCACCCCCCTCATGGCCCAGTATGTTATAATGAACTGATTTTCATTACTATCTGCACCGCGCGTTTGTATATTTTATTTTGATTTTCTTTATTTTTTTCATTTTATTCATGGTTCTTGATAAAATTATAAAAAATGGAAAAATAATTCAATTGACCTCATTCTTTTTGCATTAGATTCATGATAGGGTCTAGTGTGTTTTAGATAAAAAAATATTTTTATTTCATGCATTTTCTGATTTTATGGGAATTTTTACATTTTAATTGATATTAAAATAGTCATGCTTGATGCTTGATGTTGTGGAATTTTGTGTGATTAATTGGTGATGATTCTTGTCTTGAATTTTTGTAAGTTGTTAGAATAGATATGCATGCTCCCCATAGATTTTTCTCACATTTTTGTGATGAGCATAAGTGGTAGTTTAGGTTGAAATCTTTAGAAGCTCCATTTTTAGGGTTTATGGTTGATACCTTTGGATTTAGGACTTAATTTTAGGACTTAATAGATGATTTAGTCCCTGGTTTTTGTATGAGGCATTCTTAATTGAATTAGGATCCCTTAGGAATTTTTGTAGGAATTTATAATATAGTTTACTATTTTTGATTGATTTTAGTTTAGGTGCTAGTTTTAGATGATTCTGAGGCACTAATTCAACTAGATTAACTTCTTTAGTTCCCTTAGATTAGGGTTTTGTTTTTCTTGCTCTTGGATGATGATGAAGGCAAGTTGAAGATGCATTGGATTGCTTGAAGAGGCTTGGATTTGAAGATCTTCCCTTCTTTTGGTGTAGTTTTGTCTAGGTGTTAAGATTAGGGTTTTGTAGGCAGAGCTTCTAGATAGTTTCTCTTCCTTCATAAACATGGAAGATGTTGATCACTTACATTCTTCCCTATGATGTAAGGTCCCCTTGTAAAGGCCTCATCCCTCCTTTTGTAGGATGTGTGGCTCTTTGCAAGATGGTAGAACCTTTGAGGGTCCCTTTCTCTGATGATAGGAGGCTTAGTGGTGACCTTTGGTCTTCACTCTGCTACCAATCATCCAAACTTTGCTCTTGATAGATGAGTCTTTCTCCCTTGCTAGAGGATGGAGTTCCCTGCTTGAGAAGATTGAAGGCTAGAAGTTGATACTTCTGTGTGTTTGAAGACTGCCATTGAAGCTGAAGCTTGAAGATCAGGAAGAGCAAGTTGATACTTGCAAGGAGGAGAGAGCTGAAGCTTGAAGGTCCAGAAGACCAAGTTGATACTGTTGCACCCTAAAATTTGCCCAACCTTATTCGGTGGGTTTATGTTTCAATATCATTAGCATTTGCATATAGAGTCATGTACATAGCCTAACCATCTGCATAACATAAGCATAACAAGTCATCCAGCAGGGGGCCAATCATTATTATCATCTCTAGAGGCCTATCAAGAGGTTATTATCCTAATTCAATCTCATTCAAGTCATCAGAAAAGAATTTGAAAGCAGGGAGTTCAGTGGATCAAGCATTGAGTATATCTCCTAACTGAGGGTGTCTGAGGGTCAACAAGGGAATTATGAGTTGTGAATTGAGAGCATGGGGAGTATCTAGACATATTGGAGGACTTAGAAAGTCATTTGGAGAAGAAAACAAGTCATTGATGTAAGTACAAGAGCTGCAGTGGAAGACAGTCAACTGGGGTCTCATCTGGGTCAACCCTGGGTCAACTCTAGGTCAATTGACTGACTGAAAGGCATTAAAGGCTATTGGAGATATGTGGGGTTCATCATTTGACATGAAGAATAAGGATATGTTGTTATTCTAAGAAGAATTCAAGAGAAATCAAGGAGAAGAGGAGTTTCTAAATTAGGGTTTCTGTGTAAAATCCCCTAGTTTAGGTCAAATTTCCAAGCAAGATAAGTCAAAATGAAAGCTTCAAATGGATCCTTGGCCAACATGAAACTTGTATAGGATCTCAAGACCTTTAATTTGAGTGGTGGAAGACATCAAGGAGATTTATAGAACTCAAGTTATGGTCCTTGCAAGTTACAGGTCATCTGAGGTATCTGAAGTTTTGTCTGTGAAAGTGACTTGACTTCCAAGCAATCTTTACCCCTCAAGGAGATTTCAAATGAATTTCTGGTCAACATAAGAGTTGTTCCTTGTTGTCTTAGCTTTCTATATTGGTATAGTATGCCTTTATATGATTTGGGGAACTCTACTTATGGTCTTGGCAAGCAAAGGGTATTTTGGTCATTTGTGAATTACAGGTCATTTTAACCTATGCCCAAAACTCATACAAGGAGGCCTCAAATGGAAAAACTTACAACATCAAACTTGCTCCAAATGAAATTTTGAGTCTAGAAAAGTGACCATGAGAGATTGGAAAGATTCATAGCACAAGGTTTCAAAATTGTTGAATTTAATGAAGAAAAATGGACTTAAAAATGAGATTTTTCATATTTTGGCCAAATGAAGCAAAATTATAGGTCATTTTGAATGGAAAGATCATTTTAAAGACATTGGCTAAAGTAGAATTTTGAGCTTAGTTCATGTTTTAAGAGTTATCCATGGTTGCTTACAATGAAAGAAACATAATCAAAATCCAAGGGAATTTGTGCAAGGGAAACTTCTCCAAGTTTCTAGGAGGTTCTAACCTCATCTATATATTCATTCAAGATGGTTCATGCCATGGTTGGTGCTTCCATTTTTTCAAAACCCCAAATTTTACACACTTTCTCATTTTTGCATAAGCTTCACAAACTCCCCCAAATCTCCCTCAAATCTTCATTTCTTGATTGAATCTTCACCATCATCATACAAGGATCAGAATCCACACCTTCATTTGGCAAATTGAAGAAGGAATTGTACCATTCATCATCATCATTCAAGAAGCATAAACTTTGGAATTGAGAGATTCAAATCTTTGGAGTCATACTTGTTGCATACAGAAGTCATCACTGAGTTCTTGGATCGTTTTCCACTCATTTCAAGCTATAAATCAAGAGGTTTTGGTAGCTGTTTCCTTCATTTTGCATAAGGTAAGTTTTCATTCGAATTGCTTATTTAGGTTAGGGTTACTAGGTTTTGATAGTGTAGAATTGCTAAGATAGGATAGAGGACTTAATTTGGTGAGTTTAGAGAGCTTTCATGGAGGTTGCTCATAGTGCCTCAAATCTGGTTGGATTGATATCTCATGATTCAGTGCACGAAATGCTTGGCTTATTAGCTTATGGTAATAAGCATGAATTATAGATAAGTGTAGGACAAGATTTGGAGAGTTTTGGAGGAGTTGATCACAGGTGTTCATGGCAGTTCGCAACTGTTATCTTCATTGAATTGGTTTATTGCTTGAGTTTCAAGAAGAGTTATGGTTATGGCTGTGTAGAGGGACTGTGGTAGACCAAATTTGCTTTTTATATCGTGTGAATCCATGGAGGTATGAGGGAGAACAGAACCACGGAAGAAGCTTGCATGGCTAGGGTTTTCAGGGGTTAGGGTTGGCTGGAGGTTGAAGAAGGGTCAGGAGCCACACGATTGCATTCTGACCTTTGACTTGAAGACCCAATCCAACGGACACGATTAAACTTCAAAACGGAGGGAGATTTTAAAAATTGAAACGCGCCGTTTCATTTAGTGGAGGGAAATGGGCTCAGATGGCTATTGACACCTCCACGCGTGTGAAGCCCAATTATTTGAATTGTCTGGCCATGCTATTCTCACCCCCTCAATTATTTCTTTTTTTTAATTCTTTTTAATTTCTTTCATTTTTTATGCATCTTATAAAAATCATATAAAATTGAAAAATCATTATTTTTTGATGGTTCTTTTTGCATATTTTTCTTCAAGGAGTCTAGAAAATTATAAAAAATAAAAATTGCATTTTATTTTTTATTTGATATTTTTGCCATATTTTCCAAATAAATAGCATTTTAAATAGTTTCATTTCATACATGATTTTGTTAATTTTTGTTCTATTAGATGCTTTAATATTTTTTGTCCATTATTTTTAGGTTGTTTAGTTTAGACATTCAACTTGTAGATGCAATTTAGTTCCCATTTTTAGGACTTAATTTTAGGTGTTTAGTTTAGGTGAGAATAACATGAACAAACTAGGGTTTTAGGTGATGACTTAGGAGAATTAATTCACTTCCCTTGGGACTTAGAGATTGAATAGGTTAGCTATGGGACTATAGGGGCTATGGGTAGTTATTAGATCCCCTTAGAAAAAGTCAGGATTCCTCTACTGCTATTAATCTACTGTATATATCTGATTGACTAGTGTGGTGTGCCCCCTGGGGATTATTGCTTGCTTGTTTGGGTATTGGGATTTGTTTGGGGACCTGGGAGAGCTGAAGACTTGTGAAGATGAAGCCATTGGAGATCCAGAGATTGAAGTTCAACTTCCAGAGTTGAAGAGGAGTTTCTTGCTAGCAGCTGTTGAGGAGACTAGGGTTTAGGAGCTAGGCAGAGCTCTAGATTAGAAAGCTTGTTTCTCAAATATGGATTGCCTTGTCTGCATCCATTCTTCTCTGTGATACAGAGTCTCTCTAAGACACTCACCCCCTTCCTTTGGAAGGCTTGGTGCTAGTGTCTAAGAGATAGAACTCTTGAGAGAGACTATCATATGTGTTAGAAGCAGTCTGTTCACCACCCTTGGTAGTCAACTGATTGCTTAACACCCAATTCACTCTTGTGACTGATCCCTCATCCTGGAGGTTTGAACTTGAAGAAAAGCCATTGCAGATAGAAGACTGATGATCAAAGCCCTTACCTGAAGGCCATGAAGATGGAGATTGATGCTTGTTGAAGCCTGTAGCTGATGGGAGAGTGCTTGAAGCCAGCTGTTGATTCAGAGTTGTTGTTGATGTTTATTTTTTTTCTGCTGTATTTCATTTCTGATGTATTGTCTGGTTTTCCTGACTGTATTGTTTGCTGCTTACCCTGTTGGGCTGAAAGTGAAGTCTGTTCACTTTTGCCTATTGTTTTCTAGGTTCGAGGTTGAGTGGGACTCCCTTGCCTCACTTGTGTTGTTGCATCCATGCATTTTACTATTTTACTGTATATATCTGATATTGTTTCTGTTTCTGTCTATTCCCTTAGGATCTCTGTTTCTCTCTGCGCAAGAGAGGAGCATGATAGACACTAGGTCTTAACCCATGCATGATAACATTAGGTTAGTTTGATTCCCTTTGCAACCGTAGGTTAGAGTTCTGTCTCTTCTTTCTCAAAACAAACAGAAAAACACATAAAGATTTCAAGCACAATAAAAGACACTTCTGGCGTAAAAGAAGTTGAACAAATCAAAAGAGTCATTTTGTCCGCCGTGGACTTTTAATCCGGAAAACCTTTTTCAGAAGGAATAAACTCAACCAAGACAAACTTGTGTCGTACGTGGCCCGAACTACGTTTGCTCTGATCTTTCATGCTGTATGAAAGTACGTAGGCATAGGATGCGATATCCTAGAGAGCAACCTTCCCTTCCTTCCCCGTAGGTAGGCGAACTACGTTGACTCTGATTTCTCGTTCCAGGTGGGAATACGTAGGCATAAAGTGCGATACTTTGCCGAGTCATTTTTATTTTCATTTTCTTTTCTTTTTAACCCTTAACCCTGTAGAGTAGATAGAATAACAATCCATACCCGAAGACAAGCGTGGATCCCGTCGAGTACGACGGACGTGAGGGGTGCTAATACCTTCCCCTTGCGTAACCGACTCCCGAATCCAGGTCTTGGTTGCGACGACCATACCTTTCCCGTGTTGTGCGAGGTTTACTCTGAGCGTTTCCTTTCCCTCCCGTGGGATAAATAACGCACGGTGGCGACTCTTCTGTTCAGCCGGCGCCGATTTTCGCAGTAGCGACAGCTGGCGACTCTGCTGGGGATCCAACGTCCCCTGGCTGCTAAGGACTGCGATAGTTCTTATGCATTTGGGATCCAACGTCCCTTAAGAGAGTCAATCCTAACGCTTGTTTTCCCGTCGAGGATTTTGTATGGAGTTATTTTGTATTCCTAACCTTGTATTTTCAGCTTTATATATTGATTATTATTGCTGTATTTGGGTGTGACGGGTGTTCTGATATTGAGTGGGAAGCCGGACCTGGGCTTGAGTGCACCTAGAATTAGAGTAGAGATTAGTTGGCGCCTGCTTGCTTTGCTTGCTTTGGTGTCCCGCGAAATCTACACTCAGACGAGGTTCCTCTGGTTGGCCTCCTGCCCCTTCCTTTGGTTGGCGTGGGTTGCTGGTTAGTTGAATTGTCGACTCTGGGGACCGATCATTTGGAAGTTGGCTAAGTGAGGCCTCTTCAGGGATTGATGATGCCACTCCTTCTGGGAATCGTATCATCAACCCTGAAAGTCTGTGACGCCGACGACCGCATAGGATGCCATACCTTTGTCAGTTACTAGGACCTCCACCTGTGAGAGGGTTTGGGGTTATGCAGGTAATTAGACCTTCAGATATCAGTTATTTCTTGATCAGAGATCCTGGGTATTTATGGAGGGTTATGAGGTCTGTCAGAGACCAGTTGGAGATGTGATTTGAGGTCTGCCAGAGACCAGTTGGAGTTATGGTTTGAGATCTGTCAGATACCATTATTGGAGCTTGATTTTAGGTCTATCTGAGGCCAGGGTTTGAGGACTTCTAGAGAATCTATCTGAGACTTCTTGATATGGTCCAGGCTATTCAGCTACGGCAGTTGGCCCCCGTTGCATGTTACTTGCATTACATTTTGTTTGCATACTCATCATCATTGCATCCCACTAACGTGTGTCTGTGTTGCAGGTGCATTTGCATTTCCCGAATTCTAGTGTCCGGGTTTCTGAGTATTAGATCATGGCCAGCTTAAGAAGGACAGTTGCTTACAAATTGCCCACTCCTGATGTTGTTCCCCTGCTTGGGTTGATCTCTCTGGCTGATGAGGATGTTCGTAGGAGCTTCAGAATGAGCTATGGAAGACTATTGAGATTGGTGCGCAAACCCACGGAGACAGAGCTAGATAGGCTGTACGCTTTGATGCAATTCTATGATCCCGCATTGAGATGTTTTACGTTCGCTGATTTCATTATAGGGCCTACCATTGAGGAGTATGTAGAGTTTACTGAGTTACCCGTGCAGAACCAGGTTCCATTCATTCATTCGGGCATTAAGCCCAAGCCGGAAGATTTGGCAAAAGCCTTGCATGTGGATGCCTCTGAACTGTTGACTACTATTTCCCGTGGAGTTCCAGGCTTCTCACTCCAGTTCTTGATCGGTAAAGCTCAAGAGTACGCTAAGAGCGGATGTTGGATTGCCTTCAATGCTGTGCTGGCTCTGTGTATTTACGGCATAATATTGTTTCCCAATGTACCGAATTTTGTGGACTTCGATGCCTTCTACTTGTTTGCCGCTGGTAATCCTGTACCGACCATGCTCGGAGATTTCTACCACTCACTACATTACAAGAATGAGAAGGGAAGAGGAAAGAATGTTCATTTCTGTGTACCGTTGCTGGATATGTGGTTTAAAAGCCACCTTCCCCTGAGGGGATCTTTTGTGAAGAGTGCAACCACAGCTAGCTGGTCAGAGCGCCTGATGAGGCTATCTTCTGAAGACGTTGAGTGGTTTGATCAAGACCTGCTAGGATCCGAGCTTATATTCAGTTGTTCTGGGTACCCTAACGTTCCGTTGATAGGGAGGAAAGGGTGTATCAACTACAACCCTTCTCTGTTCGTCCGTCAGTTCGGATATGCGTTGAAGAACCCACCAAAGGAGGAGGAAGTACAGGAATCTCTGTACTTCACCGGAGACGTGAAGGGGGAGTTACTAGCCAAGCTGCAGCATGCCTGGACGCGTATTAACCGCAGAGGGAAGCCGTTGTTAGGAAAGAATGACTGTCAGGCCTATGCACCATACAGAGTTTGGGTTCAGGAGAGAGCAAGTCAGTTGCGGATGCCATTCCTAGATGTACCAATCCTTGTTCCTATTCCGGTAGCGGAGCCAACTACTGTTTCTCGGGAAGCCTACGAGCAGGTTGTGAAGGAAAAAGAAGCCTTGATAAAAATCAACGAAGGGTTAGAGCAGGAGTTAGCCCAGATACGCAGTGAGAAAAACAAGGCCGTCCATGCTTTCCAACAGCAGATCGAGCTACTGAACAGGTTAGGGGCTGAGTTGACTGAGGAGAGGAAGAAGCGCGAACGTCTGGGGCAAGAGTTCAGAAGCTCCCATGACATGCTTGAATCCAAGAAGAAAGCGCTTGACATCGCTCACCGAGAGATCTCTTCTTGCAATAAGACTTGGAATGCCACGCTCACTAACAATAAGAAGAGGGAGGATAAGTTGAAGCAGCAAATTTCCGACCTCGAAGAGCAGTTGAAGTCCAGCATCAAGAAGTGCGAGGAAGAAGTGATGACCCGGTATAGTCTCCAGAATGCACTAAACAAGGCCATAAAAGGCAGAGATGAAGCTGTGTCTCAGAAGCGTAAACTTGAGGACCGCTTCGGAGAGGGGGCATGGGAAGAAACTGCTGAAGACGTGCGCCGTGTTCTTAAGAAGAGAAACCAACTCGTCGAAGGGCTGCTTGATCGACCAAGTCATCCGGAGACCAAGAAATTGCTAGAAGAATACCAGACTTATGGGAGGATTTGATCATTTCATGTAGTAACTTGTATGCTTTATTTGCATAGTGCTGACCATCACCAGGATTGTTGGTTGAGGTCATGCCTTCTTGTTGTATCCTCAGCGACATTGTATTCTGGGTTTTTTGGTTTCTCAGCAATATATGAGGCTTTCTGTGATTCAGCTCCGATCTTTATATTATTAGCACTGTCACGGCACCGGCACCTTCACACTAGAATTGAGGAATGAATTTCCCTAATGCACAGACACATTGCATTGCATTCATACTCATATTGCATTACAGGTAATCATTGGATGTTATCTTATTTCCTGCCCTGTACCAGGTACTTTCCAGGATTGCAGACCAGCACCCGCACCGCTATTCTACCCGCACCAACTGTCGAAGAATCATGGATCAAATGCAGAACGAGATGCAAGATGTGCGCGAGAAGCTCGCTCTCTTTATGCAGACCATGGAAGCTATTGCAAAGGGTCAGGAGAATTTGCAAGCCATGGTCCAACCTCTGTTGACCCGGAATGCTGGTCACGGTAACGAGGATCATCAGTCTGTACGAGTTGATACTGCTCATGGAGATGGTACTCCCACGCCAGTGGCTCCACCTGTAGTCAATATACCTGCCGCTAATGTCAACAACGCTACCGCTGCTGTGAATGGTAACGTCGGAGTTGGAAACGAGACTGCTGTCCATAATGTTGGGCTTGGTGACGTCAACTTGGGTGATAATATGGGAGGCAACGACTTTGTCAACGCTGGATTCAGATTCAACGATCAGGGATTCGATAACACTGGGAAATATGGATTCAATGCTCAAGGCTTTGGGCAAGATGGTTATGGTGTGGCCAATCAGGGCTACGGAGGTTTTGGAAATGGAAACGGCGCTGGGTTTATGGCTTTAGGTCCTGCTGGAGGAGTTCAAGGGTACGGCAACAGAGGCCGAGGTCCGGGGATGAATCAGATTAGGGCTGGACGTAATAATGGATATGACGGGTATGGAGCTGGGAATGGTGTGTGGCAAGAAGATCAGCAGGAGGACGCCTTCTCCGGTGGAGGTTTCGAAGGGCCGATGGATGACTCCCAGAAGATCAGAATGCTGGAAGAGCAGATGAGGGGGGTCCTGAACCAAAGTACTGTGGGCTTGGACATGGCAACAATGGGTCTGGTACCTGGCTTGAGGGTGCCAATCAAATTCAAAGCTCCTACGTTTGATAAGTATAAAGGGGACACATGCCCGAAAGTGCATGTGCGGGCTTATTACCGAAAGATGTCTGCATACTCAACTGATGAAAGAATGCTAATGCATTTCTTTCAAGATAGTCTGTCGGGTCCTTCCCTAGAGTGGTATATAGGGTTGGAGCCAACCGATATCAAGACATGGAAGCAATTGGCAGAGGCGTTTGTAGCCCACTACAAGTATAACAGCGACTTGGCGCCCAATCGGGTCCAATTGGCGGGGCTGTCGCAAAAGAAGGGGGAGAGCTTTAAAGAGTACGTGCGAAGATGGCGCGATATGGCTGCCAGGGTCCGTCCTCCTGTAGAAGATAAGGAAATGAATGACATGTTCGTCGGCACATTCACAGGCTTGTTTCATGACGTGCTGTTTCACACATCTCTGGCCAGTTTTTTAGACCTAATTCTGATGGGTGAAAAGATTGAGTGTAACATTAAGCAAGGAAAATTCCAGGTTGACGAATCAACTGCATCTGGCAGTAACAGGAAGGCTTTTGGTGGGCGCCGCCAGGGCGAGGCAAGCGCAGTGTTTGGAGGCCGAGGCCGAGGCCGAGGCAGGGGACGAAACCAATATCATCAGCCGCAGCAGGTGGGGAGTGTTACTATCCCGTACCAGCAACAACCACTTCAGCAACAACAACCGTCTCAGCAGCAGCCAACGCAGCAGCAGCAGCCTCAGCAGGGGGCCCAGCAGGCTCAGCGAAGATTCCAGGGTGGCAAACCGAGAAGAGTGTTTGAGAAGCCTCCCTCAACCTATGCAGATTTGTTGCAAACATTGTTGGGTTTGAACCTAGTAGAGAAGAGAACTCTGGCACCGATAACGGGAGCTCCCCCGTTTGGTTACGATGCAAGCAGGCACTGTGAGTTTCATTCTGGGGCGCCGGGCCACGATATAGAGGGTTGCCATGCTTTTAAGCATGTTGTGCAGGATCTTTTGGACAATAAGACTATCAATTTCGGAACGGCAGGTCCGAATATAGTGCAGAAGCCCATGCCTAATCATGGGGCAAACGCCATTCTGACTGAGGAAGGGTTGAATCTGATTATGAATGTCGAAGATTTAAAGACGCCGCTGAGCGAGATAAAGAGCCGACTGTTGCAAGGGGGTGTTTACCCGGGATGTGACGAGTATTGCTTAGAATGTTGGACCCTAGCTGGGGGGTGTGATGATTTGAAAAAAGGCATTCAGGCTTTAATTGATGAAGGCATATTGCAGTTTGACCAAGCAGCAACTGAAGAGCCCGCAGGGGCAGTAGCATATGATCAGACTGATGTGGCCACTGTAACGATTCCTCGAAAGACAATCACTATCGCAGCACCAGCTCAGCGACCACCGATCACCATAACTAAGGCCGGGCCGATCCCGTACGAAAACACGAAAGCAGTCCCATGGTCATATGGGTTGGAAGTGTATTGTGACGGGATAAAGATTGATGTTAATAAGCAGCCAGCCGAGACTGTGGATAATGTTGTTGGTTCGGGAGGTATGACAAGGAGCGGTAGGATCTTTATATCGCCTGAGGTGGAGGCCGAAAGATTAGCAAAAGGAAAAGGGAAAGTGGTTGAGAACGTTCCGGTGCAAGCCAGCGAAAAAGAAGCGACATCGAAAGATGTAGAAGAATTCATGCGCTTGATTCGGAAAAGTGATTATAAAATTGTGGAGCATCTGCAGCAGACGCCGTCCAAAATATCCATCTTGTCATTGCTCTTATGTTCGGAAGCTCACAGAAATGCTTTGCTGAAAGTCCTGGATACTTCTTTTGTACCTCAAGACGTCTCCGTGAATCAGCTGGAAGGAGTGTTGGCACATGTGAATGCAGGCCACAGCTTGGGCTTTACCGACTTCGATTTGACCCCGAAAGGGAGAGATCATAATATGGCGTTGCACGTATCTGTCGAGTGTAGAGGATCAGTAATGTCGCATGTATTGGTCGACACCGGATCATCTTTGAATGTGCTGCCCAAGAAGGCAATGATGAAACTGGATGTTAGAGGAATCTTGCGCACGCCCAGCGACTTGGTGGTCAGAGCGTTTGACGGAACGCGGAGAACAGTCTTTGGATCGATCACATTGCCTCTACAGGTGGGGCCGGAGGTGTTTGCAACTGAGTTTTATATCATGGATATACAGCCTGCGTACAGCTGCTTGCTTGGAAGACCCTGGATTCATGGGGCAGGGGCAGTCACGTCTACCCTGCATCAGAAGTTGAAATATATGGTCGGAGACAGTGTAGTCACCGTATGCGGAGAAGAGGACATCCTGGTCAGCCATCTATCGTCATTTAAATATGTGGAGGTCGACGGAGAGATCCACGAGACACCCTGCCAGGCATTTGAAGGGTTGCGCATCAAGGACAAAGGTCCCGGGCCGAGCAAAGTGCCAGAGATAGCCGTTTCATCGTACAAATAAGCTCAACCTCTAGTAGAAGCAGGAGAAGCAAAGGGCTGGGGCAAAGTGCTGGACCTTCCTGTGAAGATGGACCGGTTCGGGCTAGGATACCAACCGTCGTCGTCAACTCCTGCCGTGGGGGCGCCCCGTTTCAGAGGGCCAATCACCATCTCTGCCAGTGGAGTATGTCATGAGACCATCAACGCTGCTTCGGAGTCTGACGAAGGAGACAGCGACGGTGATATGGATGCCTGGATTCAGCCAAGCACGCCAGGACAAGGACTGTGCAACTGGTTTATTCAGGAGCTTGTTCCCGTGACTCTTAAACAGTAATGCTTTGCTTTATTAATTGTTGAATAATCTGATGTCTTGCCCGGGGCATCATGATTTGCTTAGGGCTGTGTTGTTATGAACATTGTGTGTTAATCATTAAATAAATGGCGTTTTTCATGTGCAAATAATGTAATCTCTGTCTTTCTTGTTTTATAATTTTCAATAAAATGGCAACGTGGTTATTCGCTTTATACGCATTTTGAAGCACTTAACCATTCCTTTTGCAGGATAGCATTTTCAGATGACATCCTTGAACCACCTATGACTCGTCCCGACTTTGAACACCCGGTATTTCAGGCCGAAGAAGAGGTTGTCGAAGATAGCGACGTTCCTGAAGAACTGTCTTGGTTGGTGAAGCAAGAGGAAAGAGCCATTCTGCCTCACGACGAGGTCATCGAAATTATCAACGTGGGGTCGGAAGGGGTTGAGAAGAATATTCGTATTGGAGCCGCGCTGCAGAGTGATATCAAGCGAAGACTGGTTGAAATGCTCCGAGAGTATAGTGATGTATTCGCTTGGTCGTATGAAGATATGCCAGGGCTCGATACAGATATGGTTGTGCATCGCCTGCCACTAAAAGAAGACTGCCCGCCAGTCAAGCAAAAACTTCGCAGAACTCGACCAGATATGGCAGTGAAGATCAAAGAGGAAGTTCAAAAACAGTGGGACGCTGGTTTCCTGGCTGTGACAAAATATCCCTCATGGGTTGCTAACATCGTACCAGTGCCAAAGAAAGATGGCAAGGTTCGAATGTGCGTGGATTATAGAGATTTGAATAAAGCAAGCCCAAAAGACGATTTTCCACTTCCTCACATTGACGTGTTAGTTGATAATACTGCTCAATACTCCGTATTCTCCTTCATGGATGGCTTTTCAGGCTATAATCAGATTAAAATGGCGCCAGAGGATATGGAGAAGACTACTTTCATAACGCCTTGGGGAACATTTTGCTACAAAGTGATGCCCTTTGGCTTGAAAAATGCTAGGGCAACATATCAGCGTGCGATGACGACTCTTTTCCATGATATGATGCATAAAGAGATCGAAGTTTATGTGGACGATATGATTGCCAAATCCCAGACGGAGGAAGAGCATCTGGTAAATCTGCTGAAGCTATTTAAAAGACTTAGGAAGTTCAGGCTGAGGCTGAACCCTAATAAATGCACCTTCGGGGTGAGATCGGGTAAACTGCTGGGGTTTATCGTAAGCGAAAGAGGAATAGAGGTCGATCCTGCTAAAATAAAAGCAATCCAAGAAATGCCGACGCCTAAAACAGAAAAAGAGGTGCGCGGGTTTTTAGGGAGGTTGAACTACATCGCTCGGTTCATATCTCACCTAACTGCCACGTGCGAACCATTATTCAAGTTGTTGAAGAAAGATCAAGCTGTAACGTGGAACGAAAATTGTCAAAAGGCGTTCGATAAAATAAAGAAGTATCTGCAGGAGCCTCCTATTTTGATACCCCCAGTGGCAGGTAGACCCTTGATCATGTATTTGACGGTTCTTGAGGGAAGCATGGGTTGTGTTCTCGGTCAACATGACGAGACAGGACGAAAAGAGCATGCGATCTACTACTTGAGTAAGAAATTTACAGACTGTGAATCTCGATACTCAATGCTTGAGAAAACTTGTTGCGCACTAGCTTGGGCCGCCAAGCGTTTAAGGCAGTACATGCTGAATCATACAACCATGCTCATCTCGAAGATGGATCCTATCAAATATGTATTTGAAAAGCAGGCGTTGTCAGGGAGAATTGCCCGTTGGCAGATGATCTTGACTGAGTATGACATTCAATACGTCTCGCAAAAGGCTATAAAGGGGAGTGTGTTGTCTGAGTATCTGGCAGAGCAGCCTATTGAAGAGTACCAATCGATGAGGTTTGATTTTCCTGACGAGGATATCATGTACCTAAAGATGAAGGATTGTGAAGAGCCGTTGCCAGATGAAGGACCAGAGTTGGGTTCCAAATGGAAGATGATATTTGACGGAGCTGTGAATGCTTACGGTAGCGGAATAGGGGCAATCATCACTACGCCACACGGGTCGCACATCCCGTTTACTGCCCGATTGACCTTTGCCGTCACCAATAATGAAGCCGAATACGAAGCTTGTATAATGGGGCTTGAAGAAGCCATTGATTTGCGAATTAAGAATTTAGACGTATACGGAGACTCAGCTCTGGTAGTGAATCAAATCAAAGGGGAATGGGAGACACGTCAGCCCAATTTGGTACATTACATGAATTATGCAAGGAGATTGTTGCCTTTCTTCGATAAGGTGGAATTACATCACGTACCGCGGGCAGAGAATCAAATGGATGACGCCCTGGCCACTTTGTCGTCCATGTACAAAGTCAACTTCTGGAACGAGGCTCCCCGAATCATTATCTCTCGGCTTGACAGACCAGCTTATGTATTTGCTATTGATGAAGCATCTGACGACAAACCGTGGTATTTTGATATCCTTAACTTCCTGAAAAATAAAGAGTACCCGGCTGGGGCATCCAGTCAAGATCAGAAGACTCTCAGGAGATTAGCAGGCAATTTCTATTTGAACCCAGATGGCGTCTTATACAGAAGAAACCACGACTTGGTGCTGTTGCGTTGTGTAGACGAAAGAGAGGCAAAGCTGCTCATGGAGGAAATACACGAGGGTACCTTTGGCACGCATGCTGGAGGGCATGCTATGACGAGAAAGCTGCTGCGGGCAGGCTATTTTTGGCTGACTATGGAAACTGATTGTTTCAAGTTCGCAAGGAAGTGCCACAAGTGCCAGATCTATGCTGATAAGATCCATGTGCCTCCGAGTCCTCTAAATGTGATGTCATCACCATGGCCATTTTCGATGTGGGGAATCGATATGATTGGAAAAATCGAGCCGACAGCTTCTAACGGGCATCAGTTCATTCTAGTGGCAATCGATTATTTCACCAAGTGGGTGGAAGCGGCGTCTTACGCAAATGTAACTAAGCAAGTGGTGGCCAGATTCATCAAGAGAGATATCATTTGCCGATATGGGATCCCCGAGCGGATAATCACGGACAACGGTTCGAACTTGAACAACAAAATGATGAAGGAGCTCTGTCAGAATTTCAAGATCGAACATCACAACTCCTCCCCTTACCGACCCAAGATGAATGGCGCTGTTGAGGCGGCCAATAAGAATATCAAGAAGATCGTTCAGAAAATGGTGGTGACCTACAAGGATTGGCATGAGATGCTACCTTTTGCATTGCACGGTTATCGTACGACGGTACGCACATCAACCGGGGCAACCCCGTTCTCATTAGTGTATGGAATGGAAGCGGTATTACCATTGGAAGTTGAGATCCCTTCTTTGAGGGTATTGCGAGACGTTCAGCTGGACGAGGCAGAATGGGTAAAAGACAGGTTGAACCAATTGAGTTTGATGGACGAGAAGAGGCTAGCCTCTCTAGCATATGGTCGTTTGTACCAGAGCCGAATGAAGAAAGCATACGACAAGAAAATGCATCCGCGAAGCTTTCAGACGGGCGACCTTGTGCTGAAAAGGATTCTCCCGCCGCAAGCAGATCACAGGGGCAAGTGGACCCCCAACTACGAAGGGCCATACGTTGTCAGGAAAGTCTTCTCAGGAGGAGCGTTGTTGTTGTCCACCATGGACGGAGAAGACTTCACGTCACCTGTGAATTCGGACGCAGTTAAAAAATACTTTGCTTAAAATAGACCCGCTGGACAGAAAAAAGAGAGTCCAGGCAAAAATGGGGCATCCTGGCGAACCAAAAACATAATGAAAGGTTCGGGCAAAAGTTAGGGATAAAATTGAAAAAAAATGTGTACACCCGCGAAGTTGAAAACCTACACTGGGCGGCTTCGGCAAAAAGGGGTATCCCGGTGAACTGAAAACCCGTAAAGGGCGGTTCACGTAAAAGTTAGGGATTTGAAAAGCAAATGACTGCGGTCCGAATTTGATATTGCAGTGAGCATCAGTACGGGAGAATGTGCCTGAGGAGTCGATTATCAGATACAACTTCTTCGGAAGTGTGGATACCGGGAAAGCATTAGAGTCGGGCGAGTCATATGAGGATCAGTTCGCGGTGTTCATCTGCATCCCGTTGCCGACATGTGTACAAATTTAATTTGTCAAAATATTTATGCTTCTTGTGCATACTTGTGTATTTGTTTCGCGTAACTTCCTCATTTCAGGAGTTACATCTCGTGTACAAAACTCCGCCCATTCAGGGGCCCAATCAATGAAATATGGTATTCAGTACTTGATGCTGGTTCTTTACTGTTTTGTGCATGATAAAACGCCTAAGTTTATTGAAACTAGCATGTGTATAACATCACTGGCCCTTGCCAACAATTGCTAAAGCTTCGAATTAACTGAAAATAACGTCGCTAACCTGAATTGATTTGGTTGCATAGGCTTGTCTTGTCTTGTTTGTGTTGTTGCAGGTTTCACAACCGTACGAGGAAGATAATCAAGAGATTGCAATACCAAAAGACTTGATCTCCACGCAGGTCATGCATGTCCATCCTGAAAAAGGATAGAGTTCCCCCCAGCTAGCCGTAGCTTATCCAAGAGGGCATTCTCCAGCCAAGTCATGTATTCTTAGCAGAATTGGAGATTCCAAAATCGTAAGGCCGTATTCGGACAGTATGGTGTCCCCCAGAAGGATTCCCTTATTTCGAGCAGAGTTGGTTTAGTCGCAGAAGATTAGTATTTGTGAGCTGTATTCAGGCAGTTTACCTTTCCCCGCAGGGTCATTTACTCTCCCCCAGTGGAGTCAGTTGATTTTTCCCAAGAGAATTAGCCTGTCCCCATCAGAGTTCTCTTCTCAGCAAGTATTTATATTTCCTTCCAGTGGAACTCAAAGATTAAGACTCTCCCCAGCAGAGTTGGTGTGGATCATGGCATTTACTTTGCCGGAACACCGTGTGATATCCGTTCACTTTCCAGCAGAAGTCCAATTATACCGAGCGCATCTGCTATTCCCCAGCAGGGTGGTCCTTCAACAAGGTGCTGGGTTAAGTTCCCAATTTCCCAGCTGAATCGACTTCATCTGCCCAGCATTTATTTTGCTGGAATGATTCTGTAGCACCTGGCTATCCCCAACGGAGTTGGCATTTATTTTCAGCATTTATTTTGCTGAAGCAGCTCCTGTGCCCAGCAGTTCGAGTCTGCATTCGCGTCAGCATATAGTGTCATACTTGCATTAACCAAATAAACGTGTAGCATTCCCATGTCGAAGGAAGCATTGCATCATTGCCAAACATACTCATGTTTGAAGCATAAACCAGGTTGGTTAACCGTTTGTGTTCAAGTGTTATTTCTCTTGCAGGTGGAGAGAGCTCTGGCTCAAATAAATTACCAAACATTCAAGGTCTCGACGTGAGACATTCAACGAAGTGTCAGCCTTGGCACTACTCCCCACAGAGTCAGTAGGATAAGTTTCTCTTTTGTCCCCAAGCAGAGTTACTTATGTCCCCGCCAGAGTTTCGTGTTGAAGTTTCTCTAGTCCGACCAGCGGATTGTTTCCTCCAAGGTTGTTGTTACGTCAACATTAAAAAGTTTCATGAACCAAAACTTCAGAGGTTACCGCCGGTTATCAGAACAGGCGTCCGGAAGTTTGGTTTCCCAAATATCCCCAGTAGAGTCAGCCTCAAAGCTGCTGTAACGTCAGTGGTAAAAAAATTTTTGCAGACCAATGGAAGGATGAGTCCTAACGTGGACGGGTTTATTGACAGGTTTTTTGCTAAGAGAAGTGGGAGTCCTGACGTGGACAAAGTCTTATTTCCCCGGCAAGTCGAAGACGCGCAAGTCCTGACGTGGATAGGTTCTATTATTTCAGTAGGTTGAGGTATGAGTCCTGACGTGGACAAGTCTCACTTCCCTAATGGGTCGAAGGTGCACGAGTCCTGACATGGACGAGGTTTTATTTTCTCATTAAGTCAAGAGGCGAGTCCTGACGCGAACAAATCTAGACGAAGTCTTATTCCTTACGTGGAAGAGAAAGATGTTATTCCTAACGTGGAAGTGTTATTCCTAACGTGGAAATGTTATTCCTGACGTGGAAAGATAAGATGTGATTCCTTACGTGGAAAGATGGAGTCCTTACGCGGACATATCAAGTAGGAGTCCTAACGTGGACAGATTGAGATTATATTACTTACGTGGAAAGATTGGAGTCCTGACGTGGACAGATTCAAATCGAGATGTGATTCCTTACGTGGAAAGAGGCTTGTATTCCTGACGTGGAAAGAAAGAGTGTGTTCCTGACGTGGAAGGGGTTTAGTCCTGACGCGGACAGATTCGAAAGAAGACGTATTCCTTACGTGGAGGAGTTTGACGAAGAAGAAGTTCATTCCTTACATGGAAAGGTGAGCCCTAACGTGGACGGCGTTATTCCTAACGTGGAAAAGTTTACTCCTAACGTGGACGATTTATTTCTGACAAGAAGGCAGACGAGCCATCCCCGACAAAGTTGTTGAAGTTTTCCGAATTGACGAAGCAGGCGTCCTAACATGGACAATGTTCTATCCCCAGCACGGTCGCACGAGATCAGTGGGTTGCCGTAACAGTTAAATCCAGCTGATGAATGTCGTTCCCCAAGCAGTGGCGCAGTTTATTTCTGCGGTTGGCAAATTTCTGGGTTCCTGGTATTCAACCGTCTCGTACCACGAATGTCTGAAGGCTCCGGGCTCTTCACCCAATCGGGTCCAAGTCGCTTGAATAGGGGCAGCTGTTGCACCCTAAAATTTGCCCAACCTTATTCGTTGGGTTTATGTTTCAATATCATTAGCATTTGCATATAGAGTCATGTACATAGCCTAACCATCTGCATAGCATAAGCATAGCAAGTCATCCAGCAGGGGGCCAATCATTATTATCATCTCTAGAGGCCTATCAAGAGGTTATTATCCTAATTCAATCTCATTCAAGTCATCAGAAAAGAATTTGAAAGCAGGGAGTTCAGTGGATCAAGCATTGAGTATATCTCCTAACTGAGGGTGTCTGAGGGTCAACAAGGGAATTATGAGTTGTGAATTGAGAGCATGGGGAGTATCTAGACATCTTGGAGGACTTAGAAAGTCATTTGGAGAAGAAAACAAGTCATTGATGTAAGTACAAGAGCTGCAGTGGAAGACAGTCAACTGGGGTCTCATGTGGGTCAACCCTGGGTCAACTCTAGGTCAATTGACTGACTGAAAGGCATTAAGGGCTATTGGAGAGATGTGGGGTTCATCATTTGACATGAAGAATAAGGATATGTTGTTATTCTAAGAAGAATTCAAGAGAAATCAAGGAGAAGAGGAGTTTCTAAATTAGGGTTTCTGTGTAAAATCCCCTAGTTTAGGTCAAATTTCCAAGCACGATAAGTCAAAATGCAAGCTTCAAATGGATCCTTGGCCAACATGAAACTTGTAGAGGATCTCAAGACCTTTAATTTTAGTGGTGGAAGACATCAAGGAGATTTATAAAACTCAAGTTATGGTCCTTGCAAGTTACAGGTCATCTGAGGTATCTGAAGTTTTGTCTGTGAAAGTGACTTGACTTCCAAGCAATTTTTACCCCTCAAGGAGATTTCAAATGAATTTCTGGTCAACATAAGAGTTGTTCCTTATTGGCTTAGCTTTCTAGATTGGTATAGTATGCCTTCATATGATTTGGGGAACTCTACTTATGGTCTTGGCAAGCAAAGGGTATTTTGGTCATTTGTGAATTACAGGTCATTTTAACCTATGCCCAAAACTCATACAAGGAGGCCTCAAATGGAAAAACTTACAACATAAAACTTTCTCCAAATGACATTTTGAGTCTAGAAAAGTGACCATGAGAGATTGGAAAGATTCATAGCACAAGGTTTCAAAATTGTTGAATTTAATGAAGAAAAATGGACTTAAAAATGAGATTTTTCATATTTTGGCCAAATGAAGCAAAATTATAGGTCATTTTGAATGGAAAGATCATTTTAAAGACATTGGCTAAAGTAGAATTTTGAGCTTAGTTCATGTTTTAAGAGTTATCCATGGTTGCTTACAATGAAAGAAACATAATCAAAATCCAAGGGAATTTGTGCAAGGGAAACTTCTCCAAGTTTCTAGGAGGTTCTAACCTCATCTATATATTCATTCAAGATGGTTCATGCCATGGTTGGTGCTTCCATTTGTTCAAAACCCCAAATTTTCCACACTTTCTCATTTTTGCATAAGCTTCACAAACTCCCCCAAATCTCCCTCAAATCTTCATTTCTTGATTGAATCTTCACCATCATCATACAAGGATCAGAATCCACACCTTCATTTGGCAAATTGAAGAAGGAATTGTACCATTCATCATCATCATTCAAGAAGCATAAACTTTGGAATTGAGAGATTCAAATCTTTGGAGTCATACTTGTTGCATACAGAAGTCATCACTGAGTTCTTGGATCGTTTTCCACTCATTTCAAGCTATAGATCAAGAGGTTTTGGTAGCTGTTTCCTTCATTTTGCATAAGGTAAGTTTTCATTCGAATTGCTTATTTAGGTTAGGGTTACTAGGTTTTGATAGTGTAGAATTGCTAAGATAGGATAGAGGACTTAATTTGGTGAGTTTAGAGAGCTTTCATGGAGGTTGCTCATAGTGCCTCAAATCTGGTTGGATTGATATCTCATGATTCAGTGCACGAAATGCTTGGCTTATTAGCTTATGGTAATCAGCATGAATTATAGATAAGTGTAGGACAAGATTTGGAGAGTTTTTGAGGAGTTGATCACAGGTGTTCATGGCGGTTCGCAACTGTTATCTTCATTGAATTGGTTTATTGCTTGAATTTCAAGAAGAGTTATGGTTATGGCTGTGTAGAGGGACTGTGGTAGACCAAATTTGCTTTTTATATCGTGTGAATCCATGGAGGTATGAGGGAGAACAGAACCACGGAAGAAGCTTGCATGGCTAGGGTTTTCAGGGGTTAGGGTTGGCTGGAGGTTGAAGAAGGGTCAGGAGCCACACGATTGCATTCTGACCTTTGACTTGAAGACCCAATCCAACGGACACGATTAAACTTCAAAACGGAGGGAGATTTTAAAAATTGAAACGCGCCGTTTCATTTAGTGGAGGGAAATGGGCTCAGATGGCTATTGACACCTCCACGCGTGTGAAGCCCAATTATTTGAACTGTCTGGCCAGGCTATTCTCACCCCCTCATTTATTTCTTTTTTTTAATTCTTTTTAATTTCTTTCATTTTTTATGCATCTTATAAAAATCATATAAAATTGAAAAATCATTATTTTTTGATGGTTCTTTTTGCATATTTTTCTTCAAAGAGTCTAGAAAATTATAAAAAATAAAAATTGCATTTTATTTTTTATTTGATATTTTTGCCATATTTTCCAAATAAATAGCATTTTAAATAGTTTCATTTCATACATGATTTTGTTAATTTTTGTTCTATTAGATGCTTTAATATTTTTTGTCCATTATTTTTAGGTTGTTTAGTTTAGACATTCAACTTGTAGATGCAATTTAGTTCCCATTTTTAGGACTTAATTTTAGGTGTTTAGTTTAGGTGAGAATAACATGAACAAACTAGGGTTTTAGGTGATGACTTAGGAGAATTAATTCACTTCCCTTAGGACTTAGAGATTGAATAGGTTAGCTATGGGACTATAGGGGCTATGGGTAGTTATTAGATCCCCTTAGAAAAAGTCAGGATTCCTCTACTGCTATTAATCTACTGTATATATCTGATTGACTAGTGTGGTGTGCCCCCTGGGGATTATTGCTTGCTTGTTTGGGTATTGGGATTTGTTTGGGGACCTGGGAGAGCTGAAGACTTGTGAAGATGAAGCCATTGGAGATCCAGAGATTGAAGTTCAACTTCCAGAGTTGAAGAGGAGTTTCTTGCTAGCAGCTGTTGAGGAGACTAGGGTTTAGGAGCTAGGCAGAGCTCTAGATTAGAAAGCTTGTTTCTCAAATATGGATTGCCTTGTCTGCATCCATTCTTCTCTGTGATACAGAGTCTCTCTAAGACACTCACCCCCTTCCTTTGGAAGGCTTGGTGCTAGTGTCTAAGAGATAGAACTCTTGAGAGAGACTATCATATGTGTTAGAAGCAGTCTGTTCACCACCCTTGGTAGTCAACTGATTGCTTAACACCCAATTCACTCTTGTGACTGATCCCTCATCCTGGAGGTTTGAACTTGAAGAAAAGCCATTGCAGATAGAAGACTGATGATCAAAGCCCTTACCTGAAGGCCATGAAGATGGAGATTGATGCTTGTTGAAGCCTGTAGCTGATGGGAGAGTGCTTGAAGCCAGCTGTTGATTCAGAGTTGCTGTTGATGTTTATTTTTTTTCTGCTGTATTTCATTTCTGATGTATTGTCTGGTTTTCCTGACTGTATTGTTTGCTGCTTACCCTGTTGGGCTGAAAGTGAAGTCTGTTCACTTTTGCCTATTTTTTTCTAGGTTCGAGGTTGAGTGGGACTCCCTTGCCTCGCTTGTGTTGTTGCATCCATGCATTTTACTGTTTTACTGTATATATCTGATATTGTTTCTGTTTCCGTCTATTCCCTTAGGATCTCTGTTTCTCTCTGCGCAAGAGAGGAGCATGATAGACACTAGGTCTTAACCCATGCATGATAACATTAGGTTAGTTTGATTCCCTTCGCAACCGTAGGTTAGAGTTCTGTCTCTTCTTTCTCAAAACAAACAGAAAAACACATAAAGATTTCAAGCACAATAAAAGACACTTCTGGCGTAAAAGAAGTTGAACAAATCAAAAGAGTCATTTTGTCCGCCGTGGACTTTTAATCAGGAAAACCTTTTTCAGAAGGAATAAACTCAACCAAGACAAACTTGTGTCGTACGTGGCCCGAACTACGTTTGCTCTGATCTTTCATGCTGTATGAAAGTACGTAGGCATAGGATGCGATATCCTAGCGAGCAACCTTCCCTTCCTTCCCCGTAGGTAGGCGAACTACGTTGACTCTGATTTCTCGTTCCAGGCGGGAATACGTAGGCATAAAGTGTGATACTTTGCCGAGTCATTTTTATTTTCATTTTCTTTTCTTTTTAACCCTTAACCCTGTAGAGTAGATAGAATAACAATCCATACCCGAAAACAAGCGTGGATCCCGTCGAGTACGACGGACGTGAGGGGTGCTAATACCTTCCCCTTGCGTAACCGACTCCCGAATCCAGGTCTTGGTTGCGACGACCATACCTTTCCCGTGTTGTGCGAGGTTTACTCTGAGCGTTTCCTTTCCCTCCCGTGGGATAAATAACGCACGGTGGCGACTCTTCTGTTCAGCCGGCGCCGATTTTCGCAGTAGCGACAGATACTTGTGAAGAAGATCCAATTGAGATTGAGTGAAGAGCTGAGGCTTGAGGAATAAAGGATAAGTTGACACTTACATTGATGCATTGAGAGACTGAAGGAGTCAAGTTGATACCTGATATTAGGGTTGAAACCTGAAGGTGGAATTGACTGAAGAGCTGAGGCTTGGAGAAAGAACAAGTGGATACTTATGTTTGATGGGTTGAAACCTTGGAGAAGCAAGTTGATACTTGTCATTGAGGATGTTAGTATTGAAGGGTGGTTGAAGTCTGAAGACTGGACTGCTGTTTGAGGAGGGCTTTATTGTGGAAGCTGTTGATCTGTTTTCTTTTTTGTATTGATGTGCCTTGTTTGATTTGCTTGATGCATTAGAATAAGTTCATGTTTAGATTAATTTAAGCTAGGAGCATGATTGCACTAGAGGTTGAGTTGCTCCCTCTGCTTGTATTTTTACTGTATGGCTTTGCTTGCGGGTATTCGGTAGAGCCCTGCTCCCTTGCCTATGTGGTCTGGTGTTTGCTTGATAGCATGTTATTTCTTCTGTATGATTGCAGTTATCATCTTTTGCTTGATAGCATGTTTTATTTTCCTTTATGATTGCAGTTATTCATATCTGGCTTGAGGTTGAGATGAGCTTGTGGAGGCTGCTGCCCCACACACATTTCCTCCCTCACTTGCATTGCATGCATTTTACAGTCGTTTACTGTTTACTGTTTAAGCTGATGCTTTATTTATTTCTGTTTATCATTGACATGATCCCCTAGGAATCTCATCTCCTTTGATAAGGAAGTGATGATTAGAACTTTAGGTTGAAACCTATGCATGATAACTTCTAGGAGTTCCCTGCTTCAAACCTCAACCATAGGATGAATCCTTGGCATGACAACATTAGGACCTGATAGTCTCCCCTTAGTTGAGCCTGTTCTCTTCTTATCTTCAAACAAATCAAAATACAGTAATAAAGGCTAACTGACGTCGTACGTTACGAGCCTTAAGCTATTTGAGAAAGGATTGTTGGAGAGTTGCTTTTCAACAGTCTGGATGTTTAGTATGGCACCCTTTCGGTGACATGCGACGCATTCACTCTCAGGTCATAGTCTCTAGTGCGATGTTGGTTGCAAACATCCATAAAAAACAGTTCTTCCGTAAAAGACAGAAAACAAACTTCAAACCTTTTTGCCCCGTGGGCCCGTAATTCAAAGGATGCTTTTCTGAAGAAAAGAGTGTCGTTAACTCCTAGTTCTACCGCAAACAGGCTTTGTCCCTAACTGCTGGAACTGTTTGTTAACCCTACTCGATAAAACAGATGAATCTGAATTCCCGTAATCCGTAGTTACCCGAACTACGTAAGCTCTGATCTCTCAAGCCTGTTGAGAGTACGTAGGCACAATACTGACGTATTGGCGAGCTACCTTCCCCGTAACCCGTAGTTAGTCGAACTACGTTGACTCTGATTTCTCATTCTCTGATGAGAATACGTAGGCATAAAGTGCGATACTTTGCCGAGTCATTTTCTTTTCTTTTTAAGCCAGCCTTGATAGGTAGATAGATAAAACCAACTCGTCATGTAAGCACAACAAGCGTGGATCCCATCGAGTACGATGGACGTGAGGGGTGCTAATACCTTCCCCTTGTGTAACTGACTCCCGAACCCATACAATGGTTGCGATGACCTTGTCTTATACCTTTTCGTCAGGTTTTTCCGATCGTTTCCTTTCCCGTTCTGAGGGATAAATAACGAAAGGTGGCGATTCTTCTGTTTTGCCGGCACCTTATTTTCGCGGAAGCGACAATTACAACACTGCTAATGCTGAGAGATCTAAGTGTCTCAAGTTTGTGAATGGTTTGAGGCCTGAAATCAATCAAGTCGTTGGTTATCAGGAAATTAGGCGATTTTATGAGTTGGTGAACAAGAGTAGAATTTATGATGAAGATAGTAGGGCTTGGTCTAGTCACTACAAGAGTTTAAATGATAAGAAGGGAAAAGGTCAATTTAGAGGGAAGCCATATGTGACTCCTGCTGATAAGGGGAAACAGAAAGCTGGTTATGGCAAGAAGCCGAGTGGGGGAGGAGCTTCCACTCCAGTGAAGTGTTTTAAATGTGGCGTTGAAGGACATCGTGCTCCTGAGTGCACGAGTGTTGAGCAAAAGTGTTTCAAGTGTGGGAAGCCAGGCCACAAGGCTTTTGAGTGCAGAAGTGGTGCGAATGTGATTTGCTACAGCTGTGGTGAGCAAGGGCACATTAGTACCAAGTGTGACAAGCTAAAGAAGACTCAAGGGAATGGGAAAGTGTTTGCTCTATCAGGAAGATCGATTGATCCGAGGTACGTGCTTCATTAATGGTATACCTTTGATCGCTATAATTGATACTGGAGCTACACATTCTTTTATTTCCTTTGATTGTGTTAAGAGGTTAAATCTTGAGTTGTCTGTTATGAGTGGTGGTATGGTTATTGATACTCCTGCTATGGGTTCGGTAACTACCCCGTATGTGTGTTTGAATTGTTCGTTGAGTATTTTTGGTAAAGACTTTGGAGTTGATTTAGTGTGTCTTCACTTAGATCAACTTGATGTTATTATTGGGATGAATTGGTTGGAATTCAATCGTGTCTATATTAACTGTTTTGACAAAATGGTAATTTTTCCTAAACCTGATGATGAAAAAGATTTGTTTATGACTGCTAAGCAAGTGAAGGAATCAGTGCAAGATGGTGCAAAGGTATTCATGTTGATGGCAACTTTGAGCATTGGTGAAAGTGGAACAATTGATGCTTTACCAATTGTCCGTTATTTTCCAGAAGTTTTTCCTGATGAGATAAGAGATTTACCGCCGGAACAAGAAGTGGAGTTTACGATCGACTTAATTCCTAGAACTAGTCTGATATCGATGGCTCCATATCATATGTTCGCGTCAGAATTGAATGAGTTGAAGAGTCAACTTGAGGACCTACTTGAGAAGAGGTTTATTCGTCCGAGTGTGTCACCGTGGGGTGCACCAGTGTTGTTGGTTAAGAAGAAGGAAGGTTCTATGAGACTTTGTGTGGACTACAGACAATTGAACAAGATAACCATCAAGAATAAGTATCCACTTCTGAGGATTGATGATTTGATGGATCAGTTGGTTGGTGTGATTGTCTTTAGTAAGATAGATCTGAGATCTGGGTATCATCAGATTCGTGTGAAGGTCGAAGATATTCAGAAGACTGCCTTTAGAACGAGGTATGAACATTATGAGTATTCTGTGATGCCATTTGGTGTGACTAATGCATCGGGTGTATTTATGGAGTACATGAATAGGATTTTCCATCCTTATTTGGACAAGTTTGTGGTTGTGTTCATTGATGATATTTTGATTTATTCGAAGGGTGAAGATGAACATGTCGAGCATCTGAGGATTGTGTTATCCGTGCTGAAAGAGAAGCAGTTATACGTTAAACTTTCTAAGTGTGAATTTTGGTTGAAGGAAGTGAGTTTCCTTGGTCACGTGATTTCGAGTAGAGGTATTGTAGTTGATCCGTCGAAGGTTGAAGCGGTATCGTAATGGGAGACTCCGAAATCAGTTTTTGAGATTAGAAGTTTTCTTGGTTTGCCTGGATATTATTGGAAATTCATTGAAGGATTTGCCAAGTTATCATTACCGTTGACGCAGTTGACTAGGAAAGGTCAAGCTTTTGTTTGGGATGCAAAGTGTGAAGAAAGTTTTCAAGAGCTTAAGAGAAGATTGGCGAAAGCTCTTGTTTTGATTTTGCCGAATCCGGCAGAACCGTTTGCTGTGTATTGTGATGCTTATTTGATGGGTTTGGGAGGTATGTTGATGCAAGATAAACAATTTGTAGCTTATGCTTCGAGGCAACTCAAAGTGCATGAGAAGAATTATCCGACACATGACTTAGAGTGGGTCGGCGTTGTATTTGTGCTGAAGCTTTAGAGGCATTATTTGTTTGGTTCGAGATTTGAGGTATTTAGTAATCATAAGAGTTTGAAGTATCTCATTGATCAAAAAGAATTGAATGCAAGGCAGAGGAGATGGTTAGAACTTCTGAAGGATTATGATTTTGGTTTGAATTACCATCCGGGTAAAGCGAATGTGGTAGCTGATGAATTAAGTAGGAAATCGTTGCATATGTCGATGATGATGGTAAAAGAGTTGGAATTGATTGAATAATTTCGCGATTTGAGCTTAGTGTGTGAGGAGACTTCCTACGGAGTTAAGCTTGGTATGTTAAAGCTTACTAGTGGTATTCTTGACGAGATTCGAGAAGGGCAGAAATCTGATTTGAGTTTAGTTGAGCGGTTGACTTTGATCAATCAAGGTCAAGGTGGTGATTTTCGGATTGATGAAAATGGTCTCATGAGGTGTCGTGATAGAGTTTGTGTTCTTGATGTTATTAAGCTGAAGAGGAGTATTCTTGAGGAAGGGAATCGTATTTGATTGAGTATTCATCCGGGTGCTACTAAGATGTATCAAGATTTGAGGAAAATATTTTGGTGGCCTCGTATGAAGAAGGATATTGCCGAGTTTGTGTATTCTTGTTTGACTTGTCAGAAGTCAAAGATTGAGCATTAGAAACCGTCGGGCTTGATGAAGCCGTTGTTTATTCTTGAGTGGAAATGGGATAGCATTTCTATGGATTTTGTATCTGGTTTACCTTGGACGCCGAGTAACTTTGAAGCTATTTGGGTTATTGTGGATAGATTGACCAAATCTGCTCACTTTATTCCTATGTGAATGGATTACCCGTTGGAGAGGTTGGCAAAAGTGTACATTGAAAGGATTGTCAGTTTGCATGGTATTCCGTCTAGCATTGTGTCAGATAGAGATCCGAGGTTTACTTCGAGATTTTGGGAGAGTTTGCAAAGTGCTTTGGGTACGAAGTTGTGTTTGAGTTCAGCTTATCATCCGCAGACTGATGGTCAGACTGAGAGGACAATTCAATCACTTGAGGATCTCTTGAGAGCTTATGTGTTGGAGAAGGGAGGAGCTTGGGATAGCTACTTATCTTTGATTGAATTTACTTACAACAACAGTTTTCATTCGAGTATTGGTATGGCACCGTTTGAGGCATTGTACGATAGACGGTGTAGGACACCATTGTGTTGGTATGAGTCGGGAGAGAGTTATGTGGTTGGACTCGAGATAGTCCAGCAGACTACGATAAGATTAAGATGATTCAAGAGAAGATGAAGATTTCTCAGAGTCGTCGAAAGAGTTATCATGACAAGAGGAGGAAAACACTTGAATTTTAGGAGGGGGATCATGTGTTTCTTCGAGTTACTCCTATGACTGGTGTTGGTAGGGCATTGAAGTCGCGTAAGTTGACGCCGCATTTTATTGGTCCTTATCAGATTTTGCAGAAGATAGGAGAGGTAGCCTATCATGTTGCTTTACTGTCGTCGCTTGCTAATCTCCATGACGTGTTCCATGTATCTCAGTTGAGGAAATACATTGCGGATCCGTCTCATGTAGTCCAAGTAGATGATGTGCAGGTGAGAGATAACCTAACTGTGGAGACATCACCTATGCGGATAGAGGATCGGGAGTTAAAGCAACTTCGAGGTAAAGAGATTGCTTTGGTGAAGGTTGCTTGGGGAGGACCGGCTGGTGGAAATGTGACTTGGGAACTTGAGAGTCAGATGAGGGAGTCTTATCCAGAGTTGTTCGAATCAGGTAACATTTTTGAGGATGAAAATTCCTAAAGTGGGGGAGGGTTGTAACAACCCAATTTTCAATAATTATTTATTCGTATTAAATAATTGATTTATTTGGATTATTTTAATTATTAGAATTATTGGTAGATATTTGAGAGAACAATATAATGGAAGGAAATATAATAGAATGACATATAAGGAAAAGTGGAAGAAAGAGGAAAGAATAGAAACACAAGAGAAAGAGGAAGAGGAGAAAAAGAGAAGAAAAAGAAGAAAAAAAATTGGAAAGCTCAAGAACAACTTCTAGCTTCGATTTAATCAAGTTTAGGGTGTGAAATATCATAATCTTGTTAATGTGTATGATTATGTATGGATTGTTTGGATTGTTTGGATGGTTTGGATGTTTTTCTCCATTTTCCATTTTAGGGCATAAACGAGTTTAATCGGTAGAATCGATGTTTTAATGGGTAAGATTGAGAATAAATGGTGTAGATTAGTCGAGGATTGTTAGACTAAGACTACTGGAAATTGTTGGAATTAAATCTGGTGATTTTGGGAGTTTCAGAGAGTTTTGGACAGTTGGGATTTTGAACATCGCAGATATTCGCTAGTACCTTCGCTAGGCGAACAGGTCGTGAGTGTTCGCTGTAGCGAGCTAGTAGCGAATGGTTCCAGACTTGGACAGAATGTAATTGACCCTCTTCCCTGGTAGCAAGCGAGGTAGCGAGGGGTTCGCTAAGCGAAGCCCCAGCGAGTAGGTAGTGAAGCCTTACAATAGCTTATGTTTTCCTTCGCGAGCTTGTTCGCTAGGCGAACAGGTAGCAAGTGTTCGCTAGAAACTCGCTAGGCGAGCAAGCTAGGGAGTGTGACAACATTTTCATTTCCTTTTGTTTCCATCCAATGTTGATTGTTTGGTTTGATTGTGTTCAATCCTTATCAGAAATGAATAGTTTGTGTACTGTTGTGATATCTTATGTTGTGGGTAGCCGTATGGCGTGAATCCTAGATTGTGGAATCAATTGCGGAAATGTGGTGTAATACCCCAAATTTTACCCTTACATTTAGTCAGGCATTTCGCATATTCATCTCATATGAACATTTGCTAACCACTAACAAGTCACGGAGGTGTCTGTTTTGCAGATTTGGTCCCAGGGGTATTTTGGTCGTTTCACGCAAATTCTGCTAATTTCTTGAAAACGGGCTGTTATTACGTTCTGAGGCATTTATTTGCCATTTGGGTCAAGGTGCCAGTATGTTTTGTCAGAAATATGATTGGACTCGGGGGCCGTGCTTTGTTTGATTCTGAAACATTTCCAAACAGTTTTGTTTCCTTTTATAAAGTTGGGTTGAAAAGGAAGTGGATACTGTTAGGGTTATTTTGAGAAGTGATGTGATCAACGAGGTTTTAATGTGAATTTGTTTGGATATAATCATATGGCGGGATATCATTTATAAAAGGCCAAAGAGAGGTTAAGTTTTAATAGTTGTGAAGCTTTTATTCATGAATGTTCATAAGCTACAAATCAAAGTTGAATTTAAATAATGTATGGATGATTATTCATGGATATTTAAATTCATAATTGAGAAAATAGAAATGAATATTTACTGGATTTTATTTCATAAACATCTAGAATTACAAGTTGAAATGGAAGTAATTTTTGGATTTTATTCATGATGATCTTTCATTTACAAAAGGATTATACATTTACAATGAGTATCTACTCTAGGTCCTAAAGTCCTAAAAAGAGAAAAAAACTACAAGTTTCTTCATTGGTCCTCCCTTGAGTTCTTCACGCAACTCTTGATCACCTGCACATCAAAGCAAAACAAACCACAGGAAAAGAGGTTAGAAGATTGTTTGACACTCTCAGAACATTATCATCATCGAGTGTCGGGAGGGCACGACTAAAGCCGCATCCTACTCCCGTTACCAATCTGAGCCACCGGCGTCAGATCAGGTAGTTATTGTTCTTATCATAAGGGACATCCGAGAGATAGAGAAAATAAAAGAAGTGGGGCTGATTCGTTTTGCCGCGATTGGATTTCCAGACTGATACGAGAATAAGGCAACATAGGCAAGTTTTGACTCAGACCCGGATGCCGGCAGGTCTGAGTCACCTTGGTTTCAAAACTTCCAACATCTGAAAAAACATAAGCATCATCAGAACTCAAAGCATAAAACAAAACTAGGAAGGGGTTCGCGCCAATACAGGTATGAAGAGCCACCAAAGGAAACAAATCTGTACCAAACAGAATGAAAATCAAGTCCACAGCAGAACAAGAGAAACCAAAATATGGTATCAAGCTGCATCAGTTCAAACAGAACAGAGAAATAAGACACAAAACAAGCTACGTCGAAATTACATAGGACAAGGTATCAAAAAGTCTCAGCAGCATCAGTAAAGGTAAGGCCCCGTCCGAACCAGTTTCAACACCTAAAGCCCTGTTATCAGACAACAATAGCCAACAACAATAATCTGAATGTCAGGCCATCAAACTTGGTTCAAGATCAAAGCAGATAAGTTATAATGTTAGCAGCAGCTCTGAGGTCAAACAAGTAAGAAAAGCCCATCAAACCAAATCAGAGCTAAACTGCATCAAGCAATTAGTGTCTCAACACAAACTATCGATCATCAGAAAAGTACACCAGCAACATCAACATCTGCAAAGCAATATCAAGAGGTTTCAGTATCAGGCATCACGAAAAACATAAGAATGGGGCTACTGCTAAAATGTCACAGAAAAATCTATCTGCTGGAAATCTAAACTAAGCCATCAAGATGGGTCACAAACATCATAGAAAAACAGACGTTTGCAAGCTAAGAATCATCAGCAGTTGAAACAACTCAAAGAGAATAAACGATAAACCCCACGCGAAGATCCTCAGAAAGCAATCGCAGCATCATCGAAGAATACAAGCGTCGAAGGCTCAGATAAACATCATTGCCGTATACCTTCCTCGGCCATCCCGACTCAACCAAAGTCGTAGCATCAACCCTCTCTGAAAGAAGAAGAGGAAAAGGATCTGAGCTGCATCAAAAAGCAAACCATATCAGAAAAATAGAGAGATTTTGACTTGATAATGAATCCCAAAACAGATCAAAGCAAATCAGTTCAGACTACTAAAATTGAATCAAATCGAAAACGCATCAGCATAGTCCAGATTGAATTCAAGTAGAACAAATGAACTAATCCAGATATCAATCAGATCAAATAAATTCAGAGGTAATCCAAATGATCAAACAAAGCCGAAGCTGGAAATGGAAAGTTTCGAGTCAAATGCATCAGGGAATATCTCCATTGGAACCAATCTGAATCAATTTGAGACAATCTGAATCAATCAGACAAGTCAATAAAGCAAGTCAGCCAAAAACGAATCAGTAGAGAGCAATTAAACAAATTAACGAAATCCCAATCGTATCAGAAAGCCCTTATTGGAACTCAATCTGGAAACCAAATGATCAAATCAAATCGAGTCCCCATTTGCACTTAACCTGAATCAATCAAACAAATCAGTTCAGATTGCATTCAATCACAAAGTTCTGAAGATAGAAATCTTTGAACCGAATCAGAATAATCATATCAGCTAGGATCGATTAAACCCTAAAAAGGGAAACAGAGTTCAATCAGCATCCAATCGTAATCCAATCAATATCTGAGAAAATCACAACAATATCAAATAATATCAACATAAAATCGAATCTCAGAAGTAACGCAAATCCAAGGCCCAGAAGTTAGTTATAAAAAGGAATGTACAACCTGATGAAAAGGGGGCGCCGTGAGAGAGAGAGGATCATAGAAACCCTAACGAACGAACAAGAGAGAAACCACCATCGCAAACCCTAAGCGACCGCGAGAAAAAGGAGGAGATTTTCGAGCACTCATCGAGAGGTTGGGGAAGGTCCACCAGCGCCGCCTCCATCTACGACGGGCAAACCCTCCACAGAGGCTCAGTCCACCATCATCGCCTCCCTTCATCACCGATTGCGAACGAGAATGTAAGCCAGGAACATAATATCTTCACTTTTAACCGTGTTCGGGTTGATTTCAGGGTTTTCCATATGATTGAAGAAAGAATCACAGAGAGAAAGGCGAGAGGAAGAGGAAGAGAGCGCCGTTCGCGAATGGAGGAGCATGAAACCCTAGCAGCGAATTGGTGATTAGCTTGGTGTGGGTTATGAGGGTTGGGTCTGGGGTTTGATCACTCAGCCCAACCCGGTTTTTTTTCTTATTCTTATTTTTATTATTTTTATTTTCTATTTATTTAGTTATATTTTGTTAAAATTTTTAATTAAAATTGTTCTTTTTTCAAAAATAAATAAAAAAAAAAAACTTCTTTTTCATAATAAAAAACTCTTTTAAATTAAAATAAATAACATAAAGCTTATATATATATATATAATAAAAAACCTTTTCCAAATAAATAATTTAAAGGTCATTTTAAAAATATGTAAGTTAGTTTTTAGATTAAGTTTAAAATATTTTAAAGGTTAAAACATCATTTTTTTTCTTTTATAATTTTAATTAATATCTTTTCTTTAAAAACAACAAAAACCTTCAACATTGCACTCTTGTCTCAGGACTCGTCCGATCACCGTCTAACTTCGCCTACTAATGCGTGTGTTCATTTTTGCAGCTTATGTTTACTGTTATTGCGTTGTGTTTTCATTCAAGTTTCATTATTATTGTAACTGCTTCTCGGTTGTAACCTCGCGAACGAACAATCGCGCTTACTTTCCGCATTTTATTTCCGCTTGCATGATTTAAATTTCTCACATGTTTATCACTATTATTCTATCACACTACACACATCCGAAGGTTAGGTCTAGCTTTTGGCCGCCGCGCCAATAGTCCTCAACTTCAACCCTTACACCTTTTCAACCCTAAATTTTCACAAATGCCTCGCCGCAGGCAAAATTATAACTTTACCCCTAGCATTAGGTCAAAGAGCCGCCGCGCTCATTTTAGGGTTTCCCGCCGCGGAATCCCTAACCTAATTTAACCCTAATTACAACTTAACATTTCAACGTAGAGATTTGGAGTTCCTACACTCCACGTAAGCGTGTCCTTAAGACATGTTTATTCCCCTTGAGACCTTGACCACAGTCAAGAAGTCTCTAACCTCCCTTTTGAGGGGAACTACGATTACTCTGATTCCACTCCCGTAAGGATACGTAGGCACAAGATGCGATGTCTTGCCGAGTAAACTTAGAATTAACCCCTAGGTCTTTTTTCTCACTTTTAATCCTTTGTACATATACCTTAAGCAAATAAATAAAGCAAATAGTAAACATTTGAACAAAAGGTTCCTGTAGAGTACTACAGAAGTTTAGGGTGCTAATACCTTCCCTAAATTTAACCAACCCCCGAACCCTAGATCTTTCCCCGCATTGTGTTTACGATGCAAAAATAGGTTTTCCCTCTTTTGACCTTTTCCTTCGGATAAATCAAAGAGCGGTTGTGAATTGAATTGCGATTCAAACTCATTAATAGTTTGTGATCCTATTTCCACCGCAACAGAAAATGGCGACTTCACTGGGGACTGGTCTCTTAACTTTTGAGGGTTATCCCTAACTTGTTCATATTTATTACTATCTGTGTTATTATTCATTTGCATGTATATATTTGCGCTTTGATTGTGGGACTGTTCCTTGTGCTGTGAGATAGGTCCTAACCCGGATCTAGTGTACCTTAGGTAAATGGCAATAGACCAAGGAAACTGTACGACGTATATCGATACGGTTGATCTGGTGGCCATAGTTAGTGCGACTTCTTGGTTGGTGCTTATATTCCTTAAGTCAAGTTGAGGATAATATTGAGGCTGCCATGTGTTGTCAATGCACTAACTGACTTTTAGAACCCTAGTTAACTCATCTTGGCCTTTAGAAAGTAGTGAGGTAACCGGCTTTGGTGCAGACTGAAGTTGATTGACACTCGATACTACGCTCATTGAGATCTTAAACTTGGAGGGTTTTGGTTGGCAAGTAAGTTGCTTTCTGAACAACCACCCTTGTGAAGGATCAATGATATTGAGATCCCTTAGAACCTGGTTACTTTTGTAGGACAGGATGAACCATCTAACTTCAGGGGAGGGTACTTGCCTTTGAACCTCATGCAAGCTTTTAACCTAGGACTTTGTGTGTTTTCATGCATTGCATCCATAAAGCATCTCATTGCATTGTATTTCATGGAGATCAAACATCATTTATGGATATCGCGGGATACCATAAATAAATAAAAAATATAAAATGAAAAAACAAGAAAAAGATTTCTTTGGTACCCCACGACATTAGTAAATGTGTTGAATTCCATGAAATCTTCATTTACATTCACATTTTAGCATCATATTTTTGCATTGCATGTGTCTCCCGATTTCTCATACTCGGTTCTCTCACCTTCCAGTTTCGTCACCCTGAGTTCTCGGCACCAATACAACATCAGAGCTCAAACTCGGAAAAGAATAGAGGATCAGGCAAAAGAGATTGATCGCCTTAGCAATGAACTTGAAGACCTTCGAGGGGGTATGGGGCGTATGATGGAATTGTTACATGTCATGAATGCTAAGATGGATACCCAACCCACTGTTGTTTCTGAGATTACTGGCGTTACTGTGGACCCTCCACCAAGTGTGACCGTAGCAAGGGACCCACCTTATGGTCTTGCTCCAGGTTTTGTGCCTCCTCAAGCCACTGTTCCGATTAATCAACCTGTTCAGCAAGCCGTGCCTTTATCTTCTGAAGTTTCTAGGGGGGCTCCTATCTTTGCACCACCTGTTGTACACACTCGTGCGCAACCGTACTTCAATGAGACAGTTTTTGATAATCTTGATGAGAATGTTGAGGGTTATGAGAAACATGATAAGCTTCGTGAGGAGGTAAACACTATCGTCCAGAGATTGAAAAAGGTAGAGGGTGATCAAATTTTTGGGACTGCTGCGAGGGATGTTTGTTTGGTCTCAGGTTTGGTTATTCCCCCGAAGTTCAAAACTCCGAACTTCGATTGTTATGAAGGTGCCACCTGTCCTAAGAGTCATTTGATCATGTATTATCGCAAAATGGCTGCCCATGTTGAGAATGATAAACTGATGATTCATTGCTTCCAAGACAGTTTGAAGGGTGCTTCTTCCAAGTGGTATTTAACTTTAGACCAGTCTCGCGTTAAGAGTTTTCAAGATTTATCTGACGCTTTCATCAAACACTACAAGTACAATATGGATCTGGCTCCTGACAGAAGACAGTTGCTGAGTATGTCACAAAAGAATTCTGAGTCATTCAAAGAGTATGCTCAAAGGTGGAGAGAGACTGCTTCGCAGGTAGAACCTCCTTTGACCGAGAAAGAGTTAGCTGATTGGTTTGTCGACACGGTCCGTCCAGAATTTTACGAGAGAATGGTGGGTAGTGTGACTTCAAATTTCTCCGACATCGTTGCTGTGGGTGTCAAGATTGAATTGGGTATGAAAAGTGGTAAAATGACAAATAATCATGGTACTTCTAAGGATCAGCCGAAGAAACCTCCG
Organism: Lathyrus sativus; assembly: GCA_963859935.3. Classification (NCBI taxonomy): domain Eukaryota; kingdom Viridiplantae; phylum Streptophyta; class Magnoliopsida; order Fabales; family Fabaceae; genus Lathyrus; species Lathyrus sativus. The sequence goes on from OZ012740.1 coordinate 266,308,688, forward strand.
TATAGCTCCCAGAAAAAGAAGGAGAGTGAGACTAATGCTATATCCTCTGGTAGACCAAGGGAACGCTTTTATCGGCATCCGCAAGGTTATGCTCAACCTCAAGGGTACCCAGTCCAATATGCTCAACAACCCTATGTGGCAGCTATTACTCCTTCTTTCAATCAACAGGTTCCTATGTATCAACCTATGCAACAACCTCCTGTTTATCCGCCTCCTGTCAACTACCTACAGGCACCCAATACTCCTGCTCCTCAACAGCCAAAGAGTCCGGCTCCTCGCCAGAATGTTCCGAACAGAAGAACGTATAAGCCTTGTCCGCCGATTCCGATGACCTTCACCGAGTTGTATCCCTCTTTGGTCAAGCAAGGTCTAATCATTACTCGGGCTTTGGGTCCGCCTCCTAATCCTCTACCCGCCAATTACAACGCCGCTGCTCATTGTTTATTTCATGAGGGTGCGCCTGGCCACGATCTGGAAAATTGTTATGCTCTCAAAAACATTGTCAGGGATTTATTGGAAAAGAAGATTTTGTCATTCGAAGATCCTCAACCAAATGTTAAGAAGAACCCTTTTCCTAACCATGAGAGTGTCAATGCCGTTAGTGTTGATTCGGGGAATGGTTATGCCCTTGACGTTGAACAGATTAAGACTCCTCTCAAGATGTTCCATTCGAAACTGTTTGAAGCCGGTTTGGTAGATACTTCCCACGTTGCATGCGTAAGTTGTGAAGCCAGTATTAAGGGTTGCATGTTGGTTCAGAATGACGTTCAGAGGTTAATTAATGAGGGTGTTTTACAAGTGACAAGCCAAGCCAAGAAGGATGTAGTTGCTGTGGTTGAGCCTGTTTTCCATCAGCCTGAATCAAAGGGTAAGGTACCAGTGTTTAATTTATCAGGGGCAGGCTCCGCCAACCTCGTGTTCGATATACCAAGGTCGTATATCCCTGAAGTGAATCAGCCTAAGCCTATAGTTATTCGAAGACCGAGTCCGTTTCCTTTCAGTGATCCTAAAGCTGTGCCTTGGAAATATGACGTGACTATGATTGACAAGGAGTCTGGGAAGGTTATTCCAAAGGAAGAGGGTAAGGATACTGTGACCAATATCGCAGAGGTAAGCAGGATGACCCGCAGTGGCCGTGTGTATACTCCCTGTTCTAATGAGGTTCCACCTAAGGAGACCACTAATATCCCAGTGGCCGTCAAAGACAAAGGTAAGGGAGCCGTTACGAATGATGAAGATGCTGAATTTTTGAGGATCATCAAGAAAAGTGACTATAAAGTTATTCACCAACTTCATCAGACTCCTTCCAAGATCTCAATTCTATCTCTGTTAATGAATTCACCCGCTCATAGGATGGCCTTGCAGAAGGTTTTGACTCAAGCACATGTGGATCAAGATATTAGCACCAGTCGGTTTGATAGTGTGATTGCCAATTTAACCGCTTGTAACACCCTCAGTTTCAGCAATGAAGAGTTACCGAAGGAGGGTCCGAACCATAATCGTGCTTTACATATATCGGTGAAATGTCAGGAGGACAATTTAGCGAGAGTGCTAGTAGACACCGGGTCTTCTCTGAATGTGCTACCCAAGAGGGTTCTCGATAAGTTGGCCTGTAAAGAGACTGTGTTGAAACCTACTCCTTTGGTTGTCAAGGCTTTCGATGGCTCTCGTCGATCGGTAATGGGGGAGGTTGAGCTTCCTATCCTGATTGGTCCGCAAATTTTTAATGTCACGTTTCAAGTCATGGACATTAATCCCAATTACAGTTGTTTACTCGGAAGGCCGTGGATTCATGCCGCTGGGGCAGTGACCTCAACGTTACATCAAAGGATGAAATTCGTGATCGATGGAAAGTTGGTTATTATACACGGTGAGGAAGATCTGATGGTCAGCAACCTGTCTTCTTTCCGCTACATCGAGGCCGATGAGAATGCTTTAGACATCTCCTTTCAAGCACTTGAGATCGCCAATGCTGTTCTGCTGGAAGTCGAAGAGACAGTGGGTCAGGGTAATCCATCTTTTGCATCTCTGAAGAGTACCAAAGCAACAATTGACAGGGGCATTCCTGAAGGCTGGGGAGAGGTAATTGATGTCAAGACCAAGACTGATCGCTCTGGGTTGGGTTACAAACCAACTCAGAATGGAGCTGCCACGACCGTCGAAGGGCGTCCGAAGGTTATCCAAGAAGTATTTGTCAGCGGAGGTTTCCAAGTCAATGCCATCAGTGACTGTGAAGAAAATGAAGATCTGAGCAACCTGGTGTTTAAGGGTGATGCAGTTTTGAACAACTGGGAGGCCGTAGAGATCCCTGTTATTTTTCCCTTGTCAAAGTAATTGTTTTTTTAAGTTTCATTTACATTTTCAAATAAAAATCTGTAGCTCTGCCCAAGGCTATAGGGTCGTTTTGTCGGGCCACCTTTCATTTCTAAAAAGATATTAATAAAAGCATTTTGTTCAATTCCACTTTGGTTCATTTGCGTTTTTCGTTTTCACCTTTAAAAATGAAATTGGCAACCTTTCTTCAAAAAAATAATAATAAAAAAAAACAGCATTTCATTCTTACATGTCTTCGAGCATTTTAATTAAGTAAGCCGTCCATCATGCAGAGATATCGTAAACCTTGTTGGATCCAATGACTTTACTGACGCTCCTGACTGGGATGCACCCATCAATCAAGCTGAGGACGAGGGTGAAGAAGATTTTGAAGTACCCGCTGAACTGACAAGATTGATTGAGTACGAGTACACAGAGCTTCAACCGCATAAAGAGCAGGTGGACCTAATTAATCTCGGTACAGATAAGAGCAAGAAAGAGGTCAAGATTGGTGCAATGCTTGGGACGGAGATTAGGCCGAGGTTGATTGAGTTGTTAAAAGAGTATATTGATGTGTTTGCGTGGTCGTATCAAGATATGCCGGGCCTAGACACGGATATTGTTGTTCACAAGTTGCCACTTAAGCCAGATTGTCCACCTATCAAGCAGAAACTCCGAAGAACGAGACCCGACATGGCTTTGAAGATTCGAGATGAGGTTAAAAAGCAGTTGGATGCAGGTTTCTTGGCAGTTGCAAAATATCCAGATTGGGTTGCCAACATTGTACCAGTACCTAAGAAGGACGGTAAAGTTAGGATGTGTGTAGACTACAGGGATCTGAACAAAGCAAGTCCGAAAGACGACTTCCCACTGCCACATATTGACACACTGGTAGACAATACGGCCAGTTTTGCGTTGTTCTCATTTATGGATGGTTTCTCTGGCTATAATCAGATCAAGATGGATCCCGATGATCAAGAGAAGACTACTTTCATTACTCCTTGGGGAACCTTCTGCTACAAAGTCATGCCCTTCGGTTTAAAGAATGCAGGGGCAACCTACCAACGTGCTATGACCACTCTCTTTCATGATATGATGCATAAAGAAATTGAGGTGTATGTGGACGATATGATAGCCAAATCTCAGAGTGAAGAAGAGCATTTAGACCATTTGGTGAAGCTGTTTGAACGACTCAGGAAATATCAGTTGAAATTGAATCCTGCAAAATGTACCTTCGGTGTCAGATCCGGAAAATTGCTTGGTTTCATTGTTAGCCAGCGAGGGATTGAGGTGGATCCTGACAAAGTCCGAGCCATTCAAGATATGCCGGCTCCGCGAACCGAGACGCAAGTTAGGGGTTTTCTGGGACGTCTGAATTACATTTCCAGGTTTATCTTTAATATGACCGCTACTTGTGAGCCGATATTCAAGTTGCTTTGCAAGGGGCAGACAGTTGAGTGGAACCCTGATTGTCAGAAAGCGTTCGAGAAGATTAAGGGTTATTTGCAAGATCCCCCTATTCTGATCCCGCCCGTACCTGGAAGACCGTTGTTTATGTACCTTACCGTTCTCGAGAAGTCTATGGGTTGTGTGCTTGGACAACATGATGAGACTGGGAAAAAGGAACATGCAATTTATTACCTGAGCAAGAAGTTTACCGATTGCGAAAACAGATACTCACCATTAGAGAAAACTTGTTGTGCATTGGCATGGGCCGCTAAGCGCCTTCGGCAGTATATGGTCTGTCATACCACGTTATTGATTTCTAAAATGGATCCGATCAAGTATATTTTTGAAAAACCTGCTCAAACCGGGAGGCTAGCCCGGTGGCACATGTTGTTATCCGAATATGACATCCAGTATGTACCCCAGAAAGCGATTAAGGGTAGTATCTTATCTGACTATCTTGCAGACCAGCCAGTTGAAGATTATGAGCCTCTTAAGCTCGATTTTCCTGATGAGGATATTTTGTTGATTAAAAGAGATTGTGAAGAGCCAGATCCGAGCGAAGGTCCAGAACCAGGTCTTTGGTGGAGGATGATGTTTGATGGTTCCTCGAATTTCAATGGGCATGGTATAGGCGCCGTTTTGATGAACCCAAAGGGTGGATTTACTCCATTTACAGCAAGGTTGGACTTTGAGTGTACTAATAACGTCGCAGAGTATGAAGCGTGTATCCTCGGCCTCGAAGCGGCAATTCACCTCCGAATCAAACTTCTTAAAGTAAGTGGTGACTCAGCTTTGGTTATTTACCAGGTACAAGGCAAGTGGGAAACGAAGAATGAGAAGCTGATCCCTTATAAGGACTACATTATTGAGCTGATCAAGTATTTTGATGAGATAGAGTTCGAGCATGTTCCTAGATCCGAGAATCACGTAGCCGATGCTTTAGCCATGTTAGCATCCATGTGGAAAGTTAAATTCGTTAATGAAGCACCTCTTATCCATATTGAGCGCAAAGTTGAGCCTGCTTATTGTCAGATGGTCGAAGAAGTTGAGGATGAAAAGCCTTGGTTTCATGATATCAAGAACTACCTCGTCAAGCAGGAGTATCTCGATGGTGCTACTGGTCTGGACAAAAAAACATTGAGAAGATTGGCGTCCAAATTCTTTATCAGTAATGGTGTGTTGTACAAGAGAAATCACGACATGGTCCTGCTCAGATGCGTTGATAAGCGGGAAGCGGATATGTTACTACAGGAAATTCATGAGGGGACCTTCGGAACCCGTGCCAATGGTTATGCTATGTCCAAGAAGATGTTAAGGGCTGGGTATTACTGGTTAACCATGGAAGCCGACTGCATCCAATACGCTAGGAAATGCCATAAGTGCCAAATCTATGCTGATAAAATGCACGTACCTCCGTCACCGTTGAATGTTTTGTCTTCACCATGGCCGTTCTCTATGTGGGGCATTGACATGATTGGGGCAATTGAGCCAAAAGCTTCTAATGGACATCGTTTCATCCTTGTTGCCATTGATTATTTCACCAAGTGGGTAGAGGCTGCCTCCTACGCCAACGTGACCAAGCAAGTGGTTGCCCGATTCATCAGAAAAGAGATTATCTGCCGTTATGGAGTCCCAAGCCGGATAATAACTGACAATGGCACCAATCTGAATAATAAGACTATGAAAGAGTTGTGTGACAATTTCAAGATCACTCACCACAATTCTTCTCCGTACCGTCCTAAGATGAATGGAGCCGTTGAAGCTGCAAATAAGAACATCAAGAAGATTCTGCAAAAGATGGTTGTAACTTACAAAGATTGGCATGAGATGTTACCGTTTGCTTTGCATGGATACAGAACCTCAGTAAGAACTTCGACAGGGGCAACACCTTTCTCATTGGTGTATGGAATGGACGCCGTACTCCCCATCGAAGTAGAGATACCTTCGCTAAGAGTGTTAATGGAAGCTGAACTTGAGGAAGCTGAGTGGGTTCAAGACAGACTGGATCAGTTGAATCTCATTGACGAGAAGCATTTGACAGCCATGTGCCATGGGCAATTATATCAGAAACGGATGAAAAGAGCGTTTGATAAGAAGATTCGTATCCGTGAATTCCGTCAAGGAGAGCTCGTACTCAAAAAGATCTTGCCAGTACACAAAGATATGCGTGGAAAGTGGATGCCCAATTATGAAGGCCCATTCGTGGTAAAGACTGTCTTCTCCGGAGGGTCTCTAATACTTACGACAATGGACGGTGAAGAACTAGCACATCCCGTGAATTCTGATGCAGTCCGAAAATATTATGCCTAAAAACCCGCTAAGTCGAAAACCTGAAAAAGGCGACTTAGGCAAAAGTAAGGGTTGAAAAAAAATAATAATAATAAAAAGCTCGCTAAGTTGAAAACCCGAAAGGGCGGCTTAGGCAAAAAAGAGCGTCCCGGTGGATTGAAAACCCGAAAGGGCGGTCCAGGCAAAAGTTAGGGACAAAGGCATTTCATTGCATCAGAAGACACTGATTATCTCGAACACACTTTCCGCATAAGAGCCATGTTTCAGTTCTTTCATCCTTGCCCAAAGCAGGATTCTGGATTAGTCTTAGTTATTAGTGTCAGTAGGTGTCGTTGGATTCGATGTAACCTTTTTCCCATGTTGCCAATTTCAAAATGTAATCATTTGTGGAGCTATGCCTTCAGCAAGCAGCCACCCTTTAATAAAAGATACTATCTCGTTACTTACATTCCTTGGTGCATTGCTCTTTATTTTCTATTGTTATGCAAAATGCGTTTATTCTTAAAATTTGAAAATGAAAGGTGCATTGTAGATTTTTCAAAACTGTTTTTTCAAAAAAAAACAAAACAAATTTGAAATGTAATAAATTACTTTGACTAGTGGAAATTCCTACAGGATCTCTTCATTCCCCGGAAATATCATTATTGCAGAAACACTTTCAAACCATTGCTCTAACATAGTCCCCAGAGAGACTATAAGCTGACAACTTTTCTTTCTTGGGTAACTCAAAAGTGTCCCTCAGGTTTTCTTCTCCCCATGTGAAGACGTGATACTGCACTCAAGCAGATTACTTTCTCCCCAGAGAATTCAGAATTTTGAAGCCAGATTTGGATCTACCATTGACCTTTCTTACCCATGACTGACGTATTGGTTGCAGAGAATGCAGGATATCCCTGTCGAGATGTTTATCTCATCCCTCGTCCTGTCTCTGGTCCGTTTCGTCAGCATATGCAGGGGCATAAGCATCACATGCCTATTTCATTACATATTCATTACATATTCATTACATATTCATTACATACTCATTACATACTCATTACATATTCATTACATATTCATTACATATTCATTACATACTCATTACATACTCATTTCATAACATCTTGCATATTTAACTACATAGACATTAACATACATTCATATCAACATATTCATTAACATACGCGATAACATGCACAGGTTCATCATTTGGTTGTTACCGCCGAGTAACTGGGTTCGTCCATTCTCTCCAAATAGATTGTCAGCCCTAAGCATAAAATACTTACTTGTTTCCAGTTTCCCTACGGAGCTCGATCCTCGTGGATGACGGTTACTTCAGCTATCTTTCCTCACCAGGATAAGATATTTACCCTCCGAGATCATTCCCTCGATGGAGTCTTGATTACCAGTCTTCTTTCTAGCTCGATCCTAGATTGAATCTCAGTCTTGTCGGTCGTCAATCCCAACCAGACGTGCATTTATTTTGCACCATCTAAAGGTTTTCACCATACCATGACAGATACGCGACTATCTCTCTTGAGAAGTTTATCACTGTACCCGGACGTGCATTTATTTTGCACTATCTTTCAAGAAGATCAACTACAATCCTTTACGGATACACGACAGTTCACGCCTGGAAAATCTACCAGTACAACACTTTACAATCCTACATGTTACAACACCTTACAACGCTTTACGACGCTTTACAATCTTACATCTTACAGCATTCAGCATACGACATTTCTCACCTAAGAAGTCGATCCTATCCTCATTATGACTCGCAGCAAATGGCCATCTCCATGGAGTAGTTGGGCTTCCATTTACCCGCCGTCTTGAGGTTTGAACCAAATCGTATTCAGGAGAGCACGATCTTGAGTTACGGGGAGGTTTGAGCAATTTCATATTCAGGAGAGCACGATTCTGAAGTTATGAAGAAGTTCATTTATCCTTTAGTAAAAGAAGGAGCGGAATCATATTCAGGAGAGCACGATTCTGAGTTATGAGGAAGTTCAGTTGGCCGTTTTTCAGGAGTGCACGATTCTGAAAAATGAGAAAATTTCAGTCATCCAGTTTCATATTCAGGAGAGCACGATTCTGAAGTATGAGTGTATTCAGTCATCCAGTTTCATATTCAGGAGAGCACGATTCTGAAGTATGAGAAAGTTCAGTCAGCCCTTTTCATATTCAGGAGAGCACGATTCTGAAATATGGAGATTTTCATTTACCCTTTATCCGAATCATATTCAGGAGAGCACGATTCTGAAGTATGAGGAAGTTCAGTTTACCCTTTTCATGTTCAGGAGAGCACGATCTTGAAGCATGAAGAAGTTTATTTATCCGTCAGTAAGAGAAGAATCAGAATCGTATTCCCGGCGCCGACCTTAAATGCGAGAAGATTTATTTATCAGATAAGCATCAGCCTCTTTATTTGAGTGCTTATCCGTTTTGGCACATAAGTCCCTTCCAACGATAAGTGACAGTTCTCCCGAGAAACTTATCAGGGCATTTCCCATTAAAGTCCATTTGTTTTGGCATACAGTCGGTCTTTACCCTGTATATTTGCTACGGATTCCCGAAAAGTCCGTTTGATCCTGTCACGAGGGGTAGGTTACAGAAGCCTGGATGTTATTCTTTGCTCAATGCTCCAGCATTCTGTGACCGATCTTGTAGTCGTACATGATCCAGTTTTACTTTTAGATTCCCTAGTGGAGGTCGTCTCATAGGTGCCATCTCCATTTGAGAATCTCATCCCAGATCTAAAAATGACAATTGGTCGTATTCGCACCAGTTGACCATCATTTTAGAGTTCCCCAGTGTTGTACTGTGTCCCAGCGCGTCGTTTTCCCCAGTGTGTTCTTCTCGTAGCGTCTGTCCCTGTGTTGTCGCATTCGTCAGCATTTTCGCATTCATCATTCCAGCATACGCATCACATCATATTCACGGCATCATCTGCATTAATCTGTTCTCGCTTTGTCCATAGCATTGCATATCGCCGCATATAAGGGCAAAATTTTCGGTTATCTATATTTAAATCTCTCCACCACGATTCCCCGGGTCTCTGTCACTCAAATCGTCCGGTGTAGCTATTTAAATAGGGGCAACTGTAATACCCCAAATTTTACCCTTACATTTAGTCAGGCATTTCGCATATTCATCTCATATGAACATTTGCTAACCACTAACAAGTCACGGAGGTGTCTGTTTTGCAGATTTGGTCCTAGGGGTATTTTGGTCGTTTCACGCAAATTCTGCTAATTTCTTGAAAACGGGATGTTATTACGTTCTGAGGCATTTATTTGCCATTTGGGTCAAGGTGCCAGTATGTTTTGTCAGAAATATGATTGGACTCGGGGGACGTGCTTTGTTTGATTCTGAAACATTTCCAAACAGTTTTGTTTCCTTTTATAAAGTTGGGTTGAAAAGGAAGTGGATACTGTTAGGGTTATTTTGAGAAGTGATGTGATCAACGAGGTTTTAATGTGAATTTGTTTGGATATAATCATATGGCGGGATATCATTTATAAAAGGCCAAAGAGAGGTTAAGTTTTAATAGTTGTGAAGCTTTTATTCATGAATGTTCATAAGCTACAAATCAAAGTTGAATTTAAATAATGTATGGATGATTATTCATGGATATTTAAATTCATAATTGAGAAAATAGAAATGAATATTTACTGGATTTTATTTCATAAACATCTAGAATTACAAGTTGAAATGGAAGTAATTTTTGGATTTTATTCATGATGATCTTTCATTTACAAAAGGATTATACATTTACAATGAGTATCTACTCTAGGTCCTAAAGTCCTAAAAAGAGAAAAAAACTACAAGTTTCTTCATTGGTCCTCCCTTGAGTTCTTCACGCAACTCTTGATCACCTGCACATCAAAGCAAAACAAACCACAGGAAAAGAGGTTAGAAGATTGTTCGACACTCTCAGAACATTATCATCATCGAGTGTCGGGAGGGCACGACTAAAGCCGCATCCTACTCCCGTTACCAATCTGAGCCACCGGCGTCAGATCAGGTAGTTATTGTTCTTATCATAAGGGACATCCGAGAGATAGAGAAAATAAAAGAAGTGGGGCTGATTCGTTTTGCCGCGATTGGATTTCCAGACTGATACGAGAATAAGGCAACATAGGCAAGTTTTGACTCAGACCCGGATGCCGGCAGGTCTGAGTCACCTTGGTTTCAAAACTTCCAACATCTGAAAAAACATAAGCATCATCAGAACTCAAAGCATAAAACAAAACTAGGAAGGGGTTCGCGCCAATACAGGTATGAAGAGCCACCAAAGGAAACAAATTTGTACCAAACAGAATGAAAATCAAGTCCACAGCAGAACAAGAGAAACCAAAATATGGTATCAAGCTGCATCAGTTCAAACAGAACAGAGAAATAAGACACAAAACAAGCTACGTCGAAATTACATAGGACAAGGTATCAAAAAGTCTCAGCAGCATCAGTAAAGGTAAGGCCCCGTCCGAACCAGTTTCAACACCTAAAGCCCTGTTATCAGACAACAATAGCCAACAACAATAATCTGAATGTCAGGCCATCAAACTTGGTTCAAGATCAAAGCAGATAAGTTATAATGTTAGCAGCAGCTCTGAGGTCAAACAAGTAAGAAAAGCCCATCAAACCAAATCAGAGCTAAACTGCATCAAGCAATTAGTGTCTCAACACAAACTATCGATCATCAGAAAAGTACACCAGCAACATCAACATCTGCAAAGCAATATCAAGAGGTTTCAGTATCAGGCATCACGAAAAACATAAGAATGGGGCTACTGCTAAAATGTCACAGAAAAATCTATCTGCTGGAAATCTAAACTAAGCCATCAAGATGGGTCACAAACATCATAGAAAAACAGACGTTTGCAAGCTAAGAATCATCAGCAGTTGAAACAACTCAAAGAGAATAAATGATAAACCCCACGCGAAGATCCTCAGAAAGCAATCGCAGCATCATCGAAGAATACAAGCGTCGAAGGCTCAGATAAACATCATTGCCGTATACCTTCCTCGGCCATCCCGACTCAACCAAAGTCGTAGCATCAACCCTCTCTGAAAGAAGAAGAGGAAAAGGATCTGAGCTGCATCAAAAAGCAAACCATATCAGAAAAATAGAGAGATTTTGACTTGATAATGAATCCCAAAACAGATCAAAGCAAATCAGTTCAGACTACTAAAATTGAATCAAATCGAAAACGCATCAGCATAGTCCAGATTGAATTCAAGTAGAACAAATGAACTAATCCAGATATCAATCAGATCAAATAAATTCAGAGGTAATCCAAATGATCAAACAAAGCCGAAGCTGGAAATGGAAAGTTTCGAGTCAAATGCATCAGGGAATATCTCCATTGGAACCAATCTGAATCAATTTGAGACAATCTGAATCAATCAGACAAGTCAATAAAGCAAGTCAGCCAAAAACGAATCAGTAGAGAGCAATTAAACAAATTAACGAAATCCCAATCGTATCAGAAAGCCCTTATTGGAACTCAATCTGGAAACCAAATGATCAAATCAAATCGAGTCCCCATTTGCACTTAACCTGAATCAATCAAACAAATCAGTTCAGATTGCATTCAATCACAAAGTTCTGAAGATAGAAATCTTTGAACCGAATCAGAATAATCATATCAGCTAGGATCGATTAAACCCTAAAAAGGGAAACAGAGTTCAATCAGCATCCAATCGTAATCCAATCAATATCTGAGAAAATCACAACAAAATCAAATAATATCAACATAAAATCGAATCTCAGAAGTAACGCAAATCCAAGGCCCAGAAGTTAGTTATAAAAAGGAATGTACAACCTGATGAAAAGGGGGCGCCGTGAGAGAGAGAGAGGATCATAGAAACCCTAACGAACGAACGAGAGAGAAACCACCATCGCAAACCCTAAGCGACCGCGAGAAAAAGGAGGAGATTTTCGAGCACTCATCGAGAGGTTGGGGAAGGTCCACCAGCGCCGCCTCCATCTACGACGGGCAAACCCTCCACAGAGGCTCAGTCCACCATCATCGCCTCCCTTCATCACCGATTGCGAACGAGAATGTAAGCCAGGAACATAATATCTTCACTTTTAACCGTGTTCGGGTTGATTTCAGGGTTTTTCATATGATTGAAGAAAGAATCACAGAGAGAAAGGCGAGAGGAAGAGGAAGAGAGCGCCGTTCGCGAATGGAGGAGCATGAAACCCTAGCAGCGAATTGGTGATTAGCTTGGTGTGGGTTATGAGGGTTGGGTCTGGGGTTTGATCACTCAGCCCAACCCGGTTTTTTTTCTTATTCTTATTTTTATTATTTTTATTTTCTATTTATTTAGTTATATTTTGTTAAAATTTTTAATTAAAATTGTTCTTTTTTCAAAAATAAATAAAAAAAAAAAACTTCTTTTTCATAATAAAAAACTCTTTTAAATTAAAATAAATAACATAAAGCTTTTATATATATATAATAAAAAACCTTTTCCAAATAAATAATTTAAAGGTCATTTTAAAAATATGTAAGTTAGTTTTTAGATTAAGTTTAAAATATTTTAAAGGTTAAAACATCATTTTTTTTCTTTTATAATTTTAATTAATATCTTTTCTTTAAAAACAACAAAAACCTTCAACATTGCACTCTTGTCTCAGGACTTGTCCGATCACCGTCTAACTTCGCCTACTAATGCGTGTGTTCATTTTTGCAGCTTATGTTTACTGTTATTGCGTTGTGTTTTCATTCAAGTTTCATTATTATTGTAACTGCTTCTCGGTTGTAACCTCGCGAACGAACAATCGCGCTTACTTTCCGCATTTTATTTCCGCTTGCATGATTTAAATTTCTCACATGTTTATCACTATTATTCTATCACACTACACACATCCGAAGGTTAGGTCTAGCTTTTGGCCGCCGCGCCAATAGTCCTCAACTTCAACCCTTACACCTTTTCAACCCTAAATTTTCACAAATGCCTCGCCGCAGGCAAAATTATAACTTTACCCCTAGCATTAGGTCAAAGAGCCGCCGCGCTCATTTTAGGGTTTCCCGCCGCGGAATCCCTAACCTAATTTAACCCTAATTACAACTTAACATTTCAACGTAGAGATTTGGAGTTCCTACACTCCACGTAAGCGTGTCCTTAAGACATGTTTATTCCCCTTGAGACCTTGACCACAGTCAAGAAGTCTCTAACCTCCCTTTTGAGGGGAACTACGATTACTCTGATTCCACTCCCGTAAGGATACGTAGGCACAAGATGCGATGTCTTGCCGAGTAAACTTAGAATTAACCCCTAGGTCTTTTTTCTCACTTTTAATCCTTTGTACATATACCTTAAGCAAATAAATAAAGCAAATAGTAAACATTTGAACAAAAGGTTCCTGTAGAGTACTACAGAAGTTTAGGGTGCTAATACCTTCCCTAAATTTAACCAACCCCCGAACCCTAGATCTTTCCCCGCATTGTGTTTACGATGCAAAAATAGGTTTTCCCTCTTTTGACCTTTTCCTTCGGATAAATCAAAGAGCGGTTGTGAATTGAATTGCGATTCAAACTCATTAATAGTTTGTGATCCTATTTCCACCGCAACATGTGGTCTTTTGACAAATATATGCCTTGTTAAATTACTTAGAATGCATGATGAATGTGATTGGGTTCGTTGTCGTTGGCGCGATATCATGAATGCATATTGATTGTACGCGATTGTATGTGAAGAATGCATGAGAACATATTGTGAATATGTGTGCATTGCTTGTTAAATGTGATGATGATGTTGAAAATATGTATATGTGTAAGGTCGTATTCACTGGGGTAGAATGACAGATGTTGTTCCTAGTGAGGTATAGTGACATGGTCGTATACACTAGGGTAGAATGACAAGATGTTGTTCCTAGTGGAGTAATCATTGGGGTAGAATGACAAGATGTTGTTCCTAGTGGAGTAATCACTGGGGTAGAATGACAAGATGTTGCTCCTAGTGGAGTAATCATTGTGGTAGAATGACAAGATGTTGTTCCTAGTGGAATAATCACCAGGGTAGAATAACTGAGATGTTGTTCATGGTGGGGTATAAACGAGGTACCCATAATCCCAAATAGGGATTGGTGAGAATTGATGAGTTTTATATGAGTCACATGGCATAGATATCATTGTTATATGAAAGTATACTTGTGTATGAATTGTTGAATCGAGGATTATGGATGTGTGCATGATGAAACATGTTTGGTGATTATCCATATTTTTTATACATATATTGTGATGTATATGATGATGATAATGAATTGTATTGAGAAATGAGGAATATGTGTATTCTATGTTTGTATGTGTGTATATATATATGTGTGTGTGTGTGTGTGTGTGTATATATATATATATATATATATATATATATATATATATATATATATAATTATATGCATTGATTATTATGATAATATTTCTCACCCTTCTGCTGTTTTATAATGCTCTATGAGGCAATGCAGAGTGGGTTGCTGGAGGTCTTTTTGTGAAGCGAGTCTTCATTCTTTTGTCGGGGAGCTCTGATATGTAGCACCGGGTAGTTAGGATTGTATAGCATTCTTTTGTGATACATTTGTATATGTATCTGCTGACATATGTTTATGTAAACATGAATGATGTGGTGAATCAAACTGGATGATATGTACTTATATGATTACATGTTTAAAGTGATTCGATGTTTATATTTTCCGCTTTTAAATTCTAAATATTGAGATGTGGGTGTAAGGACTCAGTTCCTAGGTTGAAGGCTCCCCCACTGTTGCATGTCTTCTATAGAGCAGGTGTTATATATTTCAATTTCGTGTATGATGTGACATACCTCTTTTATACCATGTTTTAATTTTACTCTGATGAAATTTTTATATGTGCTTAAATGATTTATATGTTATTTGGGGGTATAGAAAGGGGGTGTTACATTTACCCTGTACGTGATTTTCCAAGCCAATTGCACTTGGGGTCCAATTTTAATCACCTTGGAATTCAAATTTTTACTTGGGAAGGATCTAGAACCTCTTTAAAATTCAGATTTCCCTCCAAATGCCCACTCCTCATTCCAAACCTTGATTTCCAATCCAAAGTCCCAAACCTCGCTTTGGTATCCAAACCTAGATGGTATTTGAGTGATTTACTCCAAACCAAACCATCAAATCTCTCATAATTCCATTCATTTTTCAGAATTTACTCTTGAGCTCTCAATTTTCTCTCAAATTTCTCCATTCCTAAAACCTCACTCAAAGCTCTTTATCATTTGGATTCATTGATTTTTCATTGAAATCAATGGATTCTTGAGCATAAACCTCCATTTACCATCATCATTGGATCAATTTTCATAATCAATTTTTGTGCAAATTGAGATCTGATTTTGGAGCTTGAGTTGGAAGTGCTTATTTGGAGTAATTTGGCTTAAAAGTGTTTGATCTTCATTCCTCTTGTAAGAATTGTTATGGATCTTGAAGTTTTCCAGATAATCTTGTTTGGATCTGCTCAAATTCAGTTGATCAACATTTACCGAAGCAAATCTCCGCTTCGAAGGTTGGAATTCTTGATCTGATTTAATTTTTGAGCTTATCATGTTAATCTTCATATTCGATTGAATTTTTGTTGATTTCGATCCGTTCGAATTGTGATATTGTTGTGTAATTGTGTATCCATGTTGTTGGATCTCTGTTTTCTGTTGTTAATTTCGTGCTTAAATGATAAGTTAATCTTTTGGATCCTTGGATAAGTTGTTCTTGTGCTGGAAGTGATTTTCTGCTGCTGTTTTTGGCTTCTGGTACAGTGTTAATCGGTTAACCTATATGGTTAACCATTTCAAACTTTCAAATATTTTTCAAACGTTAACAGTGTTAATCGGTTAACGCATAGGGTTAACCGATTAACCTGCTCAAAATTCCAGATTTTCCAAACTTTTTAAGGTGTTAACCGATTAACCCTAGGGGTTAACCGATTAATACTGTGCCAGAATGTCATATTTGTTGTTTTGCTTGCTTGTTTGCATACCATTTCGATTCGAATCATCATAGATCAGTGTGATGCATTAGGATTGAAATGTTTTGGATATTTGTCACTGTTTGTGGTTGGTTAATCATGATTTTGTTGAAATGTGTGTTCATTTTCCACTTGGTTGCATGCTTGTGTATGTGGTTCGAAGTGAGCATTTGTTTGCATGTTTATTTGCTTTCATCTCTTATTTTTCTCCCCATGTTTGCATCATTTTGCATCGCTGTTGAGGTCGAGACGCGCTTGTGGCGGCTGCTGCCCCACACATTTTTTCCTCCCTCCCACCATTCTAAATGTGCATTTTCATGTTTGCATTTTCTACTTGTGATTGATCCTTCCTCTGTTCTTCTTGTGCTTTTTGCAATGATCCCCATAGGATTCCTAGTCCCTCCGTTTAGGATGGGAGTAGGAGAGACATTAGGTGTTCAATCCAAGCATGCTAACATTAGGGTAGATGTTTCCCCTTTTCATCCAAACTCTAGGATCACTTTGCATGACAATGTTAGGGCCGAGTTTCCCTTGGACCTTCCGTGCGTCTCTCTCCTCATCTCAAAATCATTCTAATCCATCTAATAAATGTGATAAACGTTGCACGCTACAAACCTTAAGCTACATGGGAATGATGAGTGAGGGGTCTCCTCTCGCTTATCTAGAGTGTTTAGTATACGTCCCGTTTGGGGGCGATATACGACGCATTCGCCTCCATGTCATAGTCTTTAGTGCAACGTGAATTACCAACCGAATTAATTCACTTCACTAAAAAACATAAAACAAAATTCAAACCTTTTTCCTTCGGGATTAATCGGAAACCTTTTTTAAGAAAAGAGTGTTGTTAAACTTCGGTTCTACCGCAAACAGGCTTTGTCCCTAATTGCTGGAACATATGTTTAACCCTACTCGGTTAAAACACTTAATCAACCTGTGGTTCCGTGTCAGCCCGAACTATGTTTGCTATGATCTTTCATACCAGATAAAAGTACGTATGCACAGAACGCGATATCTTGGCGAGAAACCTTCCCCCCTTTCCCGTAGTTGGCCGAACTACGTTGACTTTAACTTTCCCATTGCACGAGGGAATACGTAGGCACAGAGCGGCGATGCTCTGCCGAGTCTATTTTCTTTTCTTTTTGTCCCAGAAGCCTGTAGCATAGATAGTTTAAACACACCCTTAGATAGACAACAAGCATGGATTCCGTCGAGAACGACGGACGTGAGGGGTGCTAATACCTTCCCCTTGCGTAACCGATTCCCGAATCCATGAATTGGTTACGATGACCTTGTCTTTTCCCTTTCGTCAGGTTTTTCTGATTGATTCCTTTCCCTCTCTTTGGGATAAATAACGAAAGATGGCGACTCTTCTGTTTTCCGCCGGGTGTTTTTCGCAGTTGCGACAAAGAGGAATGGAACAAAGGGCAAGATGCCTTGGCTCTTGGAAATTTTAAGGCTTTGAATTCCTTATTTAATGGAATTGACAAGAATATTTTCAGACTGGTACATCATTGTGAACTGGCTAAAGAGGTTTGGGACACCCTCAAAACTACTCATGAAGGAACCTCAAAGGCCAAGATGTCAAGATTGCAGATGCTGACCACTAAATTTGAAAATCTGAGAATGAAGGAGGATGAGACTATTCATGAATTCTACATGAATACTCTTGAGATTGCCAACACCTCAGGTGCTTTAGGAGAAAAGATGTCTGAAGAAAAGCTTGTGAGAAAGATGCTCAGATCTCTGCCTAAAAGGTTTGCCATGAAGGTCACTACCATTGAAAAAGCTCAAGACATATGCAACATGAAGGTGGAGGAACTCATTGGCTCACTACAAACCTTTGAGATGGGAATGTGTGATCTGACTGAAAAGAAGAAAAGCATAGCTTTTGTGTCAACGATGAAGAAATTTCTGATGAAGATAATGGTGAAAGTGAGGAGAATTTGTTTGAAGCAATAGTCTTGCTTGGAAGATAATTTAACAAATTAATCAAGAGAATAGACCATAAGTTTAAACCTTATGCCAAGAATAATTCGTCCGACACCAACAGAAGGGAAAAATCTGAAGATAGATCTAACCAAGATATAGGAGTTCAGTGTTATGAATGTGAGGGTTATGGTCACATTAAAACTAAGTGTCCCACCTATCTCAAGAAGCAAAAGAAGGGATTAGCAGTCACTTGGTCTGATGGAGATTCTGAAAGTGTATCAGAAGAAGAATCTGCCAAACATGTCACTGCTCTGAACAATGTATATATATCTGATGGTGATTCAAGTGAAGATGAGCTGACTTATGATGAATTTGCAAAGTTATATAAGAAGTTATGCATCAGAAGTAAAAAATTATATCAGCAAGGAGAGCATCAGAAGAAACTCATAATGGAATTAGAGGCTGAGAAGAAAGAGCATCTTGAAACAATAGACTCTCTCAAAAGTAAAGTCAGCGTGTTGGAATCTAATATGGAGCAAATGTAAAAATCTATAAGGATGCTAAACCCTAGGACTGACACTCTAGAAGAAATCCTACCGAGTGGTCAGACATTAGGAAACAGGTCTGGACTGGGATTTGTTGGTGAACAGAAACCCATCTTGGAGATAAAAAGGCCAAAGCCTGAAAATCAAAGGTGAAAATGCATGTCACAATCAATGTCACAACATCAACGGAACAGAAGTTGGAACCAGACCAAGAACAAATTCCAAGGGTATAGGTGTTACTATTGTTGAAAACATGGACACATTAAACCCCTCTACGTCAGGCTACATGGTTTTCCTAGCCATCTGTATCAAGGAAAACCCAAACAGGGTGGCTATGTTAAGAAACAAAATAAAGACAAAGCCAAAAGGGAAGCCCATATCAAGAAAAGACAATGGGTTGCTAAGAATGTGGCTTTAATAGCTCACACATCTCTAAAGACGCTAACTGAAGAAGATTGGTATTTTGATTGTGGCTGCTCTAGACATATGACTGGAATAGAGAATCTCGTGGTAAACCTCAAACCTCATTCCTCAAGTCATGTAACATTTGGTGATGGAGCTAGAGGACAAATCAAAGGTGCTGGAAAACTAGATTGTCCTGGTGTTCCAAGACTGAATGATGTCATGTTGGTTAAAGTATTGACAGTTAATATTATCAGTATCAGTCAGCTCTGTGACCAAGGTCTCAGTGTCAAATTCACTAAGGGTAAATGTGTTGTCACCAATGAAGAAGGTGAGGAAATCATTAGGGGATCTAGAGCCAAGAACAACTGTTACTTATGGGAGCCCAGAAGTAACCTAACTGTCTTGATCAATGAAGAGAAGAAGGATCAAATATAGTTGGAGAAAGGTAGACATGTTCAAAGGATGAAGAAGACCATAACCAAGGAATTAGTAAGAGGAACTCCTAAGTTTCCTCTAAATGGAAGAACAGACTATGGTAAATGTGAGACTGGTAGGCAAGCCAAGGAAGGACATCCAAAGAATGGTCATCTAGATTTGCTATGCTGGAATTTGATGGAGTCCATGACAAATGATCATAAAGGAAGCAATGTCACTCAGGATGTCATGACTTTGTACTGTGACATCAAGAGTAACATCAATACAAACTCAGGTCAATCTAAAAGAGTCAGACATAGGGATAACAAGCATCAATTGAGAAAGGTTCGTGTGAAGGTTGGAAACACTGATCTACATAGTGCTGACATGGTTACCAGAGGTCTCAAGCCTATTCAATTTGAAAATTCACAAAGCAAGTTGAGGACGTGTCTTTATGAGAGTTTATAGCAATTAATGATGACTGGGAATTGTATTTTGAATATTAATCATATTTTGATTGGTCAAAATATTAAGTTCCCTCCACCTTTTCCAGTGAATCCTTCTAGCCCCTTTACTCTATCAGATTGCCACTGTGGTTGCTCATACAAAATTGTCTCCTTGCATACCTCATACAACCACCACAGAAAACCCCGTCTTCTACAGCCAAAGTCACCAACAATGTCTCAACAACAAACTCCCAAAACTACCAAGAATGACTCGGATCAACACAAGAGCATCTCCTTGGAGGATATCCTGGATGTCATTCCTCTAAGCATGGCCTTTGGAAGAGGTAATGAAGCCCAAACTTCAGCTCCTTCACATGCAGACCAAGAAGGTAAGAATCCTGAACCTTCCATGGACAACTATAATAGAATGGAGGACTCTACCTATGATGTCGAGTCTGTCAATGAACTAATTTCCAAAATCCTTCATGAAGGTCATAATGTACATGGAATCACCATTCCTCTGTCTAGGGTTTATCCATTCCCAATCTCTAATAAGAATCATAAGGATAAGTCTGAGTTTTCCTCTGTTAAGACTAACCCTAACACAGAGAATCTAGAAAATCTTGCTAGCTATGTGGTACAGGAGGAAGGTTAGGATGATGGCCAAAATAATGGTGAAACCAAGAGCACTGACAATGAGGAAAAGATGAATGAATCTTTTGGAAATGGTGAACTTGTTATAGATGTGTCATCAGATGATGAACTCATCAAGAATGTTGCTCCTGGTATAGCCAGGAAACTAGTGACCAAGAAAAGAAAAGTTGTACTTGAAGAAAATCCTTCCAAAAGTTAGAGAAAAAGGACTCCTGTTGGCCCATCCAAACCGTGGAGCAAGGTATCAGCTGTATCCAAGAAAAGGAAAGTTACTGATAGTAACACTGAGTCTAATAGTGATGTTATAAGAGATGTCCCTAGCATATTCAATTTAAAGAAATCACCTGGTAAGAAAACTCTTAAATCTATGCCAGCTGCGCCTCTGGACAACATCTCCTTTCACTCTATTTACAATGTAACCAAATGGAGATATGTCTATCAAAGGAGAATAGCCCTTGAGAGAGGATTGGGGAAGGATGCCTTGGAGATTAAGGAGGTAATGGATCTAATCACCAAGGTTGGACTGATCAAGATAATCTTTGGATTTTCCAAATGCTACGAAGGTCTAGTAAAGAAGTTCATTGTAAACATACCTGACTCAATCTCAAATAGAATTAGCAAGGAGTTCATGAAGGTGTTTGTCAGAGGAAAATGTGTGCAATTCTCTCCTGCTGTGATCAATAGATATCTGGGGGGAGCAAATGATGGTGAGACAGAATTGGTTGCTTTAGACAACCAGGTTTGCAAGATCATCACTGCAAATCAAGTCAAAACATGGCCATCCAAAGGGAAGCTGTCTGCAACACTGCTCCGTGTAAAATATGCCATTCTTCATAGAATTGGAGCTACTAATGGGGTGCCTACCAACCATATATCCACCATTGTTGTTGGACTAGGCAAGATCATTCATGCCATAGGTACCAAAGTTAACTTTGATTTTGGCCTATACATCTTTGATCAGACTGTTAAGCACTCCACAACCAGTGTTATCAAACTGCCTATTGCCTGTCCCTCCCTCATTTGTGAGACCATCCTAAATCAATACCCTAGGATCCTGAATTCAAGTGATGCTGCCAGCAAGAGGGAGTCTGCACTATCTCTGCACTTCGAACTCTTTGCAGGGAGACATGTCCTTGATATGGTTTTCACTTCTGATGAGAAGGGCAACATCTCTATAGAAATAATAATTGCTGAATTAAAGGAAACATGTAGGGACTTGGGAGAAACCATTAGTACATCAACTGTAACAAAGATCAAGCTAGAATCATTTATTCAAAGCCTTGAAAGAAATACAGCTGATATTGATGGTGTGGGTATGTTAGGAGAAGATTCTGATAAGAATGTCTCAACCGGTGCTAATGGCATTGGTTCTAGTTCTCCCTCTGAGGAGGAAGAGTGGTGAGCTGATAGACTGTTGTGGGGCTCAGGCTGCTGGTTGCTGAGCTGATGATGGTGTGCGGCTGATGTGATTTTGTTGGTTCTTTGGTTAAAATTTTTGTTATGACAGCATGAATTTTATTTGTGATGCTCTCCATGAGCAATTTTTTGTAATGACCCCTAGCTTCTGTAATGTTCCTTAGTTTGACCAATACTTTTTAATTGGTGTTGATCTTGATTTGTGGCTAAAAAGGGGGAGAAGTGTTAGGTAGTAACAGCAAGTTAGAGGGGTGTTAGAATAGTATGTCTCACAGGTGGAAGATCAAGTGAAAGACTTGGTTGAGTTGCGGCTGCCGATGTAAGAACTGTGTGAGTTCCTGGTGAGTGTAGGAATGTATGTTAGAAGTGTGTGTTGTTCTGCTGAAGTGCTAAGATGTGTGTGTGTTCCTTGATGGAACCTAATAGGAGGATAGATGCTAGTTTTGTGTGTCTGCAGGGTGTTTGCAGAATGTGTGTGTGGTTGTGCATCTTTTCAGGGGGGTAGCACAGGATGTAACAGGTGATTGTATTCTTCAGGATGTCATCCTGAATGTCTTGACATCTAGAAAAGCCTGGATATTTATGTGTGACTGCAGGTTGTCTGCAGGTTGTGTACAACTGATGTGGTATGCATCAGTGGAGGGGGAGTAACTCAGAATGTTATTCAAAACATTGTGACATCTGTAGTGTTGACTAACAGATGATTGTGTGTGAACAGGTTGATCCTGAGTAGCTGAGAGCTAATTGTATGAGTGTAGACAACTCTGATAGTATGTTAGTAGCTTTCCTGCATGATAGGTTATATGGTATGATTTCTGCTGCTTGTAAACTATGATATGGTAACAGAATGTTTTAGCCAAAAATTTACCAAAGGGGGAGTTTGTATATGCTTTTAATTGGCTTCATTTTATGGCAAAACATTGGAGTATATATGAATGTCATAACCGATGTTATGACATACATGAAGAGTGTTCTACAGGGAGAGCTAAGAGTAAGTTAAGTTGGACGTCATGAC
Source organism: Lathyrus sativus (assembly GCA_963859935.3). Lineage (NCBI taxonomy): Eukaryota > Viridiplantae > Streptophyta > Magnoliopsida > Fabales > Fabaceae > Lathyrus > Lathyrus sativus. Next base: position 266,331,546 of record OZ012740.1, read on the forward strand.
TGAATGTCATGACTTGAAGCGTGTAACATCAGGCCGCACAGGTTTTAGTTTTTCTGTTAGTAGCACAGGCTATACTTCAGGAAACATTTTAGGAAGCCTAGTTATCTTAGGCGACATAACATGCACTGCTAAGGATAATCTGGAATGCCCCTAACTCAATTGGATGTGCGCAGCTTCATGAAGAGAGGTTTATCTTGGGTAAACCTAATTTCTCCATCAAGGCCCAAAGCAAATATGTTGGTATAAATAACAGAAGGATCATTCCTAATAGAGCAGAGCTTCTAGAGAGAGATTGGAGAGTGTGTTTTTTGAGTGTAGAATTATGTTCTTCATGTGTGTTTAGGAGTCTTAGTATTCCTTGTAGGCCAAGCAATTGTCTGCTGTATGATTACTCTGGTTTAGTGTTTATGAACGGTTTGTTTCAATGTATCACTCTAAGCTTTTAAGTAAGAGAGTTATGTCACTTGATCAAAGTTGTGAAACAAGATCAAGGTGTGTTTGAAGTGTGTCTTCAAGTTTATTTGTAACTTTGAATTGATTGATATCACTGTTGTGATTGAGGGGGAGTGAGTGGGAAACTCTAGTCTAGTATTAGGCTGAAGTGTCATTGGGTAGGTCTTAAGTGAAGAGTGCAAACTGGTTGTTTGACTCTGAATTAATTCTACTAATAGTCAATTTCCTCCCTGGCTAGGTAGCCCCCAGATGTAGGTGTGGTTGAGACTGAACTGGGTGAATGATTACTTGTGTTATTTACTGCTTTCCATTTACGGCTTATTATTAAGTCCAGTAGTCTGTGTTACAGTGGATATCATAACATCCGTGATAACATCCACTGCGTTGTTTCCAGAATTTCAAAACACATTATAATTTCAAATTTAGAATCTAATAAAAAATTAATTAAATATAGTAATAATTAAAAGTTGAGAAAAAAACAATATAGTGTAAGAGAAACAAATAAGGGTGTGTTAGAAGAAAAAAAAACATGGGTCACGGGACTAGGCTCACACGGAACCACATCAACAACAACAACTTTGCATGTCGAAAAAAAAAAGAAAGAAAATGGACAAAAGACATTGTCTAGTACTCTCTCCCTCTCACACGTGGTTTGTCTCGATTTGACGAACCCCTAAATTAATCACCAAACAAATATTTTCATAATATTCATACAATACCATTCAAATTGGAGCGAATAACATAAGCTAAAGAAGAATTCGAGTAATTCGCAAAGAAGAAACAACAACTGAGCAACGCACGAAGGTGATGGGAACTTACCTGTTGGAGTTCGTCTGACGCGTCTTCGGCGATAATGCGAATAAAATGAAACCTGGGCTCTATATAGATATGACTCAAATGCCCTTCCTCTTTATGCAATAGTTTCTTTTGTGAACATGTGGTAGTTGTTGTTGTCTCTACTTTTGCAATGTATGCACTGACCATTTGTAATACGTGAATAAATTATGCGTAGGAGTGATTCTCTTGTGTGTCCTCTTTGTTTTTTTCTAATGCATATATATAGGAATAGAAAATAGAAAGAATGATAATAACAGTTAACACAATATTTTTTATTTTTTATAATAGGACAAGAATAAAAGGAATTCAAAATCATGTTTTTGTATTTTTTTTATGATAAAACAAGAATAAAAAGAATTAAAAATCAAGTTTTTATGTTTTTTTATGATAAGACAAGAATTAAAAATTATGCTTTTGTGTTTTTTTATGATAAGACAAGAATAAAAAGAGTTAAAAATCATGTTTTTATGTTTTTTTATGAAAAAACAAGAATAAAAAGAATTAAAAATTATGTTTTTGTGTTTTTTTTAAAAAAATATTAATAAACAAATTAAAAATAAAATTAATTAATAAAAACAAAAACTTACATTAAATATATAATTAAATCTAAATAAGTTAAATGATTATTTAAATAAAAATGATTAAAGAACGAAATAAAAAGTCGGGAAGAAAAGTGCTCGATAAAATAAAATGAACACACAAAAATAATCAGCACAAAATAAACATATTGGAAAAATACAGCGTTTGGTCAGATTTTGAAATAAATTTAGAATGGTTTGTTTGTAAATCCAACAAATTTATTCTGACTGACATTTCAGACACTATGCGAGATGAAGTGCATGCTATGTTATACAGATGATGCAAAACATAATCTTAGGGTCAAAAATTAGGGTATGACAGTACCTTTCTTGGATACAAAGGGTGGAATTAACTACAATCTGAGACTTGCCTTCCGTCAATTGGGGTATCCTATGCTTGACAAGCCAGATCCTGAGGTAATGGAAGATTTCATATTTTATGAAGGGGTTGATGATATGGGGTTACTAAAGAGGTTTAGTGCACCATGGGCACAAATTCACCATGAAGGAAGAGATGAGTTAGGTAAGAAGAACTGCATAGCAAAAGAAGCCTACACGCAATGGGTTAAGGAACGAGTCCAAGTGATCTTGCTACCATTTCCTTCTGAGTCTTCCATCAATGCCAAGCTTCCTAAACTTGCCATTGTTCCTTCATCTGAAGTTGATCAACTCAAGCAGACTATTGAGATGTTGAAGAAGGAGAACATTGATCTTTGTTTCAACCTTGATAAAGTCACATCCGAGAAGGAAAGCTTACAGATGGATCTTCGTTAGAAGAGGCGGCTCATGCTCAAACAGGTGGAGGTTGAAAAGAACAAGCAGAGGAAAGTAGGTGATGCTTTGAAAAGTACTTACGACAGACTTGCCTCAAATAAGAGACAACTCGCTGACACTCAGTAACAAGCTCATAAGGATGAGTTGAGCTACAAGAAGCAACTTGCAGAACTTTGAGGAAAGTTATCAAAGTTCAAGACAAAGTTGAGGAGTGAACAAAACCGTGCTGACCAGTTGGTGAAAGACCTTTCTCAATGTCAAACTGAGCTCAACAAAGCCTTTAGTGATATTCAGAAGCTGCAAGATCAAGCACATCAGAACCGAGAGGTGATCAATCAGTCCAACTTGGAGATTACTCATTTGGAGCTCTAAAGCCGCCATCTGCATGTCCTCTTGGATCAGAAAGAGGAATTTCTACATCATCTTCTTCAGGGATCTAATCATTCTTTATTGCACAAACTCATGAAGGATACGAATTATTGGAGTGAGAGACACGACCGTCTAGCCAGATTTTCCGAGCACGCACTTGTGGACTTACTAGGGTTGTTGAGGGATGCATATGATGATGTGCTGTCGCACAAGACTCCTTAGGTTGTTTTTCATTTCTTGTCTGTTAGTAGGGTGGTTTTTGATAGGATTCATGTTGATCTTGTTGTAGCCCAAAAGGCAGATATTTGAGTTGTATTTGAACTTGTACTTCTTTACCTCATTGATTAAATGAAGAGTTTTTCTTGCTAGTTTTATCTTTGTACCTTTACTTATATGCTTTATGATTATTGCTAACAAAGATAAAAGCTCATAAATTCCTAGAATTTAAAACATAATTTTTGCATGCATTGCATTCATTCATGCATACATATGCACGTCCCTCATCCAAAAAAAATGGTTACACTATCCATCTCCGCCATGTAGCAAGACGACGACGCATAATCGCTATTTCACTCGCTCAAGAATCCAAGATTATGGCTGATATTATGCCTATAAGGAAACCTTGGCCCAGTTCCAAGGTTGGATGGATCAGTTCCAGACCAACATGGATGTTATCATGGAGTTCCTTCATGCTCAGAAGGACGTCACAACTGCTAATTTTGTTGTTACAACCGTCACTAATGCAACTGTTGTCACTCCTATGGAGATTTCTCCTCCTGTTGTCACTTCTTCTCCTATTATTGTTGAAGCGCCAGTTGAGACTGTTGTTCAACTTACTATTAACCTGCCAAGTGCTCAACCTGGTCCGAATAGAATGTCTGCTGCCTTCCCGTGGGGAATGCCTCCTAATTTCACTTCTCAGATTTCTAGTGGTAGTTCCTTTAGTCCGTATCAACCTTTTGTTGCACCCATGCCTAATGGGAATTTTGTTGTATACCCATGGGGCATGTGTCGCACCTCGAAAACTACAATCAAGAACACGACCCTTATCCTAAAAGAGGTAAAGGAAAATATCGAGAAAACCATTAAAGGAGATAAGAACATGGTTGTCGCAACCATGTTCTGGGTTCAGGAGTCGGTTACGCAAGGGGAAGGTATTAGCACCCCTCACGTTTGTTGTACTCAACAGGAACTTCTTAATTTGAATTGTGATGAATGTTAAGTATGCTTATTTTTTCTCTTCTCAATGATAAATGTGAAATGGTAAGGTAAAACGGAAATGATGCTAAGGGAAAAATGGGTGGTTTAAAAATAGAGTGCTTGGAAAGGATTGGGGCCCTTGTGCCTACGTATGTTCAATTTAGACGAGAATGACAAATCAGAGCACCCGCAGTTTGACTACGGGAAAGGATAGAGAGAAAATAGAAGATGGAAGGAAGGTAGACGCAGAATGATGGGAAAAGATGAAAGTGTGCTTGCTAAGATAATCGCAATCTTGTGCCTACGTATCTTACATAAAAAATGAATGAAGAATCAGAGCATTCGTAGTTCGTGGAGACGACCATGAAAAGAGAGGCGTTGAATTTGTTGAAGTTTGGTTTAGAAACGAAAGATTGAATAACAAACAACTAAAGGGGCGTGCCTCGAGAGCTGTCATTCAAGAATTCAAGGAATGCAAGATTTCAAGAACTCGGTTCTTTCGTGAATTGACTAAAAAAGGTTTGAGGAAAGGTTGGACGTTTTGAATTCGAAAGATTAAAAGAACAATAACCCAATAGGTGTGCCTCAAGAGGCATTCACTCGAAGATCCAAGGAATGCTAGATTCCAAGAATCCTCTTCTTTCGTAAATTTGACTAATAAAATGTTTAGATAAGAATTAAGTATTTTAAGATGAAAGGTTGAATGAACAACAAACCAATGTGTGAGCCTCAAGAGCCATTCATTCGAAGATCCAATGAATGATAGACTCCAGAATCTTCTTCTTTCATAAATTTGTTTTAAGAAAACGTATGAAAAATATTAAAATCGAATTGGTTACGAAAAGAGGTTGATAGCAAGGCAAAAGGCACTCGACTTACGAGTTTGAATAAAATACCACTTGATAATGGATCAAGGGTTGTTGAAAGAGGTGAGAATCGATACTAGTCCCTAGGGGTGCTCCTAATAACGAAACCATGATAAAATGTGCAAGTGTGTGTGTTAGGTTAATGGTGAATGCTAACGAGCAACCGACTTACAAGGGTGTTTGAAAAATGGCTCGATGACAAATTGAGAATTAGTTTGAAAATGGTTTAGTCTATGCTAGTCCCTAGGGGTGCTCCTAGTAAACAAACCACAGTCAAAGCAATATGAAATGCGTACATCGGAATGGAAGTGGGGTACATGTAAGTTACACGGGATTATGGTTCATTGTCAAGTAGCCTAATAGGAAGTCGTATGTGTGCGAGGTGTCCTAAACTAAGCCTTGAGGACGAGTCTGAAAAAAGCTCCAAGCTAGGGTTCCTATACATAGTCTATGTTCCGTTGCTCGAAAAAGTAACCACGGTCCACCAATTTAGGATTTTAAGGTTTCGATCGTATTAATGTCTTTTTGAATAATTTGAACAAGATATGAACAAGATGAATATGACATGAACAATATGACAAGATAAATATCAACAATAATATAATTAATAGTATATGAACAGCGATAATAAGATCAAGATATATTGACAAAAAAGTAAATCAAGAATATATTGACAAAAACTAAAGTTAGTGGTTAGTCGTTATTGAAGGAATCGGGTCGACTGTAGCGCCAAACTGTCGTAGCATGATCTATGAAGAAGATCACACTATAGGAGGTCGCGCAAGTTGATATTCATGCTAAAACACGATGGAGAAATAGTATTGAGGATCATTCACCAAAGTAATCGTGTCACACGAAAAGAAAAGGTGACTGTTTCGTCTTAATCCCAAACTTGTATTAATTAATATAAGGCAGCCTATCACGATCCCAAAGTATAGAAAATGATCTCAGTGATCATTTTCTACAGGTTTGAAATAATGAAGGTTAACAACTTTGATAATCAACATTTATGATTTAAAAGGCTTCATCGACCCAAGATCAAATTAAATAATAACAAGAAAAACTAAGTAGTGGTCTCGTCTTAATCATAATATTATCGATAATCAACAATAATGATTTTAGACTTTCATTCACCAATAATGAAAATAAAATCTCAAGGAGATAAAAATGGAATAAAACTAATGGAGAAAAATTAACACAAAAGATTAAAAACACTAAAACTTTTAATTAAGAAAATTTAAAGAATAAAAAAAATAGTGACATATCTAAAAACTAAAATTTAAAATAAAACATAAAAAAAGAGGGGAAAACGATGGAAAACAGGGTGTAAAAAAATGGTAATCATTTGGGCTTTATGAGCCCATCATCCCTTACACCAAAAAGCAAGAAGAGAAGGGTGGTGTATAAAACAAAATGGTGTGTGTGAAGAGTGGTGTGAGTGTTCCAACGAATCATACGAGCTTTACAATCCAAAGCCCATCATCCCCTTTTTATGCCCAGAACACGGTTAACAACAAAAAAAAGGCATGAGGCAACATGGGAAAACAACACGGCTCATTAGTTAATCCTTTCAAATGCCAAAACCCATGGTCAGCACACCAAATCAAACTTTTAAAAGAGAAACAGGGCACGGGAAAGTAAATCACCATCGTCAATATTGTATTGTGAAAACAACAACAACGCGGCGAAAATCATCATCCAAAAACGCTCAGAATCAAATGTTCATCATCACGTCAAAGGATCAACAACATAATACAAGAATCATAGTGTGAAACGAAATGAAAAAAAAGAACACGGTTTGGAGGGTAAAATGGGGAATCCAATGAGGGGAAAATAATGAGTTGTTTGTTTGGTTTCTTTTGGATATGTTTTGTGACGTTCTTTTGTGGTAACTCGGTTTCATGTGGGGTCAGGTAGTATTGGATTTGGGTTTGTTGTAAAATTATGGCTTGCTGCATTTTGGGAATTTTGAAACTGTTTTGGAGTCTTTTTTTTCCGCAGGTTGTGCGTCATCCGCGTAATGTTCGTAACAGTTTTTTGTTTTGTGCAAGTTGGTACATGGCTCATATTGCGTGTTTTTGGCTTGTAGCTATATACTGCGTAAATCACACATTGTTGCATACAAGAACTGGTATTGCAGCTTGTTGCAATCTTCTATTTTGGACTTTATAGGTCATGTGACGTTCATCTAATGCGTACGGAGTTTATGATGGATTTGTAGTGAATTATGATGTGTCTCATGACTTGTATGGCTGTGACATTTTAAACTTGGCAAAGCTTGTGTTTGGACGGTAATCGTATATGGTTTTGCAAGTGGCTGAAGTACTTGTAGTGAATGGCTCATGGATACCCTATCTTCGTGTGGGACCTGATTTTGGTTAAGAGTTTTTTGTGTAGCTGCTTGTAGGGGATGTTTAGCAGCTTTAAAAAAAGGGAAAATGGCTTATAAGTTTCTATGGATTCTCATGACCTTATTATATTTAGAAACTCTTATGGTATATGAATTTGGAATTGGGCCCATCTATTTTGAAACTTCATTCCATAATTTTGTAGAGTTTTTGGACATGAAATGGACTTTGAGTGACAATTGAATTGGACTTTAAATTCTTGATCCAATGTATTCTTGTAAATCATTTTTTATGTGGTGAATGAAATCTTAGAATTGTAATGGACTTTTTATTTTTGCACCCTCCACTAATACTTTTGAATCATGACAAATGAAACTTGAAATTTTATGTGCGATCCAAAACATATAAACCAAATTCCACCCTTTTTGAATTCTCACTTGAATGAAACTTGAATAAATATTAAGAAATACTATTGACCATGAATCAATTTTAGTCTTCGGATGAAAATTAAAGCCTTGACACAATGAAACCACCAATGAACCAATCTTTGAATTTTGCCACTAACTTTGAAATAGCTTGAAATTGAAATTCCTGAATCAATTCCTGGATCTAAATCATTCTTATTCAAATCCTTAAAATATAATTGAAATTGAATCCAACTTAAAAAGTTATCTTGAACAAATAGCCTGCTTGACTTCTTCTTGAATCAATGACATATAACGATGACAAATGCATTAAATTTGAATATTCTACAACTTAATGTCATAAGATAACTTGAACTTGCACAAAACCTTGATCTTGATCACTTGATGATTTTCACCTATAAAATACCAGACTCTATCATAGCCTGATATCTTGAGGACAAAGCAAACTACTTGTCTAACCAAGATCAGGTCAAACTCCCCTTGAGTTTCAGCCATCACCACACCCATGTGCCCTGACAACACAACTGCCCTGAATATGACATCAAACCCTGATTGAGGCTTTAGACACGTGTTACTTGAATCAATCATACCCAATCATTGATCTTGAAATAAATCTTTGTCTGACTTAAAAACCAAAACCATTATACCTCAATTCATACTACGCATACACTAGCTTTTCCTGATATATGATTCAACCTAGCAATACCTTAAGTAGGAGCAACATATTTTTGGATTTTTGAATAATGATTAGTGGATGGATTTATAGATGAAGGTAATAAATAGGTAGGACAAATTTGAGGTATGACAGATGCCCCTATCTAATTTGCTTAAGCCTAGTAAGATGAACTAATACGATGTTTATTCTTTCGAGGTAGAAGTTATTTAGATATGAAGAAGACTCTGAATTTGTCCAAAAAGAAAGAAAAAGCTTGGGAGGTGGAATAGCAGATCTATGTCGACCCTCGAGTGGACACAAAATAACTTGCAAAGAGTCTTATCACCAAAAGGGTGATAACAAAATAATTTGAGACCAAAAGGATGACAGGCGTGTCACCAAAAGGATGATAGTAAACTCACACAGCTTTGACACCAAAAGGATGACAGATCTATCACCAAAAGGATGAAAGAGAATACACAAAATGACCTTTCACCAAAAGGATGAAAGTGAGGTCGAAACTCGCTATTACCAAAAGTATAATAGTAAGCACACTCTGGATTCTCATCACCAAAAGGATGACAAGTCTATCACCAAAAGGATGATAGTGAACACATGCACCCGGAGATATCGACACCAAAAGGATGGCAGACATATCACCAAAAGGATGATAGAGCACACACACAACGACCCTTCACCAAACGGATGAAAGTGAGGTCAAAACTCACTATTACCAAAAGGATAATAATAAGTTCACACAGATTCCCGACACCAAAAGAATGATGGGTCTATCACCAAAAAGATTATAGAGAACATACACAACGACCATTCACCAAAAAGATGAAGTAAGGTCGAAACTCGCTATTACCAAAAGGATAATAGTAATTAAACACACATATCCGACACCAAGAGGATGACGGACCTATCACCAAAAGGATGATAGTGAAAACACGCATCGACCCTCCACCAAAAGGATGAAAGTGAGGTCGAAAACTCGCTATTACCAAAAGGATAATAGAAAGCAAACGCATATTTCTGACACCAAAAGGATGACAGACCTATCACCAAAAGGATGATAGGAAACACACACAACGACCCTTCACCAAAAGGATGAAAATGGGGTCGAAACTCGCTATTACCAAAAGGATAATAGTAAGCAACATAGCTTTCTAACACCAAAAGGTTGACGGTCTATCACAAAAAGGATGATAGAAAACACAACTCAGTGACCCTTCACCAAAAGGATGAAAGTGAGATCACAAATTACTATTACCAAAAGGATAATAGTAATCAAAATGATATCAAAGGTTGTCATTCCCCAAAAGGATGATACACAAACCAAAGGTTCACAGATCGCCGACACCAAAAGGATAACAGTAAGATCAAACAACACAAGCATGTACCACTAAAAGGATGATAGAAACTTCCCAAATTTGAAGGCCACCAACACCAAAAAGATGAAGGCTAGGTTGAACAGACTGGATTTTGGCTACCACCAAAAGGATGATAGTAAGGCAATTAAAAAAAAAGTCAAGTTTGCTGGAGATATGGTGAGTGAGGCTTGCTTGGGGATATTAACAAAAGGTTGAAGCAAATAAGTCACTAAGGAACACCATCATTGTCAACAAAAGGTTGAATGGAACCAACTCATTGGGGAACGTCCACTGACTTTGAAAAATGTTACTGGTTGAGCTAGGGATGCCAACTTCATCAACAAAAGGTTGAGGATAACAATTCAATAAGGTAAGCCCAACCGACTTGCTTGAAAAACACAACTTTATCAGCAAAATTGAAATAACTTCATGAGGAACGCCCATGAACTTGAAAAATATGTTCCTGGCTGGGCTGAAGATGGCTTTTGAAATCCTGAGATCAACAAAAGGTTGATACAACTCTGTGAGGAACGCCCACATATTTGAATAAGATGCCCCTAGCTGGGTTGTTGATTGCCTTGAGCTCTTTGCCTTGTCAACAAATGGTTGAAACAACTTCATGGGGAACCCCAAGGTCTTGAATAAAATGCCCCTGACTGGGCTGAAGATCGCCTTGGAAACAAGATTTGATCAACAAAAGGTTGATACAGCTTCGTAGGGAACACCCACAGTCTTAAAGAAGATGCCCCTGGCTGAGCTGAGGATCGTCTTAATCAAGGTTTGATCACCAAAAGGTTGATACAACTTCGTGGGGAACACCCACAGATTTGAAGAAGATACCCCTGACTAGGCTGAAGATCCTCTTGGAATCTTGAGATCAATAAAAGGTTGATATAACTTCATGAGGAACGCCCATGGGTTTCAAGAAGATGCCTCTGGCTGGGCTGAAGATCGTCTTGGAAACTTTGAGATTGATCTTGGATCTTGACGTTGCATATATGAATGCTTGATGATAGTAATGATTTTCCATATCTAATGAAAATGCAATGTAAATGCTAACTCGCTGAGATGGAAGTGCTGGGGAAGTATGATATTGGTTTTTGGTATGCACATGATGTTTATGATGTTGAATGTGGTGTATATGAAGCGTATGATACACATGATTGCATATGGGTAATTGGATATGTTTGATAAAGGGGTGCATGTATGGCTGACTTTTGGTAGTTGCCAATGCATATTGGACTTTGGGTGGTGGGAAAGATTGATTTCCTTGACACGTAGTTTGTTGAAGACGCCATGATTGAAGCAGACAAAGATGCTCTTGATACCCCAAGTTTGATCACTTTTTGATAATTTGTGGTGTTTGCCTCAGAGAGAACCACATCTTTGTGCTTTGAGGGTCAGGATAACATGAAGATACAGAGAGATGGAAGTGTTGGGGTTGTATAACTTCATGAGGAACGCCCATGGGTTTGAAGAAGATGCCTCTGGATGGGCAGAAGATCGTCTTGGAAACTTTGAGATTCATCCTGGATCTTGACGTTGCATATATGAATGCTTGATGATAGTAATGATTTTCCATATCGAATGGAAATGCAATGTAAATGCTAACTCGCTGAGATGGAAGTCCTGGGGAAGTATGATATTGGTTTTTGGTATGCACATGATGTTTATGATGTTGAATGTGGTGTATATGATGCGTATGATACACATGATTGCAGATGGGTAATTGGATATGTTTGATAAAGGGGTGCCTGTATGGCAGACTTTTGGTAGTTGCCAATGCAGATTGGACTTTGGGTGGTGGGAGATATTGATTTCCTCGACACGTAGTTTGTTGAAGACGCCATGATTGAAGCAGACAAAGATGCTCTGGATACCCCAAGTTTGATCACTTTTTGATAATTTGTGGTGTTTGCCTCGGAGAGAACCACAACTTTGTGCTTTGAGGGTCAGGATAACCTGAAGATACAGAGAGAACATTCCTTCTGCAACTGGCCTTGCCCTAGCCTGAACATGGTTGTGGTCTGCCCCTGACTAACCAGTTCTGAAGTTGTATGATCTTTGAGCGTTGATGTGCTTTGAGATGCCTTTCCCCTGATTAAGCTTTTGAGCGATTTTCCCTAGACTGAGAGTTTTTAGGTAGTCTTGCTTCATGTCAGCCACTGAAAGTTCAGGTTACTCTTTGATTGTCCCTTGCTGGAGTTGTTTTGATGTCAAGCACTGATTTGCAGTTAAAATTTCACATTCACAAATGGTAATCTTAATACAATGCTCATGCAAGTTTTGAAAAAGAGTTGGTTATTGGAGTGTCATGATATTGTAAGATGAATGGACCGTTAGTTCAGACGTTGTGCTGTTTTTGTTGGTGTGTGAAAGATATAGCAAGGATAATGACACCAATGTTGAAGATTATCAAATATGTGAGGAGTCAGTTTACGCAACCTTGCAATAGTATGCTTTCAGAATAAAACTCGCCTCAATTAGGTCTTTCGAGGGTTGTAACGCGGTTGGTTTCACGATTTATGAAACAAAGGATATTAGGCTCAAAATTTGGTTTGTACCCACCCCTTCTTCGCGAGGAACTCCAATGCTACGTTCAGTTAATACTACACACATTTGTATTCCAAAAGGTTCAAGGTTTACTCGAAATGGCAGTCACCTTATTTATTTTTGATGGATGTCAATGACCTTTTGATTTGACATCGTGGCCACTGGATTTTATTTTGTTTTTGTTTAAGGATTTGAGGGCTCTTTTGATTTTGTTTTGATCCCTAACTTTTGCATGGACTGATTTCACTTTTCGAGCCCATCGGGATCGCCTTGATTTTTGTATAAGTCTTCTTTTTAGGTGTTCGACTTAGTAGGATTTTGATTTTTTTAAATTTTGTTGGAGGATTGTGACTGCCAAGTCATGGGTCTTTGACGAACAACTTCCATGTCTTTTGGATGTTTGTCTCGTAATTTGAGTGCGTAATAAGGTTAACTGAACATTACCCTACCCCAGGTTGAATGTAAGGGTTTGAAGATTCGAAGGAAACTATTACTTCTAGGCTCAAAGTGGTTAACTAGGGATTAACTCCTTGTATCTCCAGTGTTTGGAGAAATGAAACAATGCTTGTACGTCATCGACGAGATTTTATCAAAAAGAATACAGATTGCAACTATGGGTATTTCGTTTTCATCATCCTCCCTCCAATCAGGCTAAACTATAGTTGACAAAGAGAGTGAAGTGGATAAATATGTGTCCGTGGTTTGCAGTAAATGGAAGAAATCAGTGAATACAACATAACTAATTCAGAACATGCATAATCACTACATTAATAAAACCAAATATGAAAGGCAATGTTCAAAGCATACAATATTTAAACAAACAAAGACAAAATACAAGAATGCAAATGACGGGATGGCAACATGACTGCCTTCTTCAGGGAAGTTGAACTTGACTTGACTTGACTTGATGCTGGCACTAGTTTGGCGGCGACAGAGGGTTGTTCGTGATATTGCCATTCCTTCCTTTGAATGTGAGAAACTGCGTGTCAACGAGGTCTTGAACTTTGTGTTTGAAAGCTCTGCAGTCCTCAAAAGTGTGCCCTGAAGCGCCCTTATGAAACTCAAAGTGAGCATTGACATCATAGTCTGGAGGAATGACAGTTGGAGGAGCTAGGTCTCTCAGGGTAATTTCTCTTTTTTCCAGAAATTTAGCAAATATCTTAGCATACGTCATTGGCAGATAATCAAAGACTCTACCTGGCCTCCTTGTCTTTTGTTGATTAGGCTGACGTTGTTGTTGAGAAGCTCGTAGTTGTTAATTCTAAGGAGAATACTGATGCCCCTTTTGATTGTATGATGGTTGCTGAGGAGCCTGTTACCGAGGCATTTGAGCTTGAACAGCTGGCTGATAAGGCATTGGAGCATATTGCGCAACAACAACATACAGATACTGGAAGTAAGGGACTTGATAAGGCATAGAAGCAGGAGCTTGTTGAGAGGCTTGCCCTTTTTGAGCAGAGACATCATTTATTTTTCCCTCATTATTTTTGTATCCATTAAAAGGATTCTTAGTTCCAGACTGGCTGCTAGAACCTCCTTGGATCTTTCCACTCTTCAGACCTTCTTCAATTCTCTCAGCAACGATCACCAAGTCAGAGAATTCAGTCGAAATACTACCAACCAGCTTCTCGTAGTATTGGCCTTGCAAGGTACCCATGAAGATATCAATCAATTCACGGTCGAAAGAGGTGGATGCATCCTTGCAGCTAACTCTCACCATCACTGCGCATACTCCTTAAAGGGTCCGTTGTCCTTTTGAGTCATACTCTAAAGTTGAGTACGGCTCAGAGTGAGGTCAGTGTTGTATTTGTACTTCTTGAAAAATGCATCATCAAACTCAGCCTAAGTGCGCACACTGCTACACTCCAGATGTATATACCACTCGAGCAATGCTCTAGACAAGCTATCTTGGAAGCAATGGATCATCAGCTTTTCGTCTCTGGCATAGGCAGCCATCTTGCGACAATACATATTTAGATGGATGTTAGGACAACAGAAGCCTTTGTACTTTAAGAACTCAAGCTCCTTAAACTTGGGAGGAATGACGACATTTGGCACCAAACACAATTCCAGAGCATTCAAAGAAGTTGAGTTGTGCTCTTCTATGACGGAGTTTCTTAGCTAAATCACGACACATTTTGATAGCTTTAGATTCCTGAGCAGCAGCAGGACTGGCAATGGGGATAGCAACATGATAGTTTTGCACATCATCATACTGATCTAGCAGATTTTCTTTACCATGTGGAACAGGGATCTGGATGACAACAGGTTGGGCTTGTGGGATAGCCCCAACAGTAACTCCAAGTGTGGGGAGTGTCGCAACTGCGAAAAAGGGGCCGACAAACAGACAGAAGAGTCACCACCGAACATTATTTATCCCAAAGAGAGGGAAAGGAAACGATCGAATAAAACCTAAGAGAAAGGGAAAGACGAGGTCATCGCAACCAAAACTTGGGTTCGGGAGTCGGTTACGCAAGGGGAAGGTATGAGCACCCCTCACGTCCGTTGTACTCAACAGGATCCATGCTTGTTATCTAAAGCTATGGGTGAAAACTATCTAAAGGCTACTTCTAAACGGGGGATGAAAAGTACATACTCGATAGGACATCGCCGCCCTATGCCTACGTATTCCCTTGTGCAATGGGAGAGTCGGAGTCAACGTAGTTCGGGAAATTACGGGTGATGGGGGGAAGGTTGCTCGCCAAGACATCGCTGTCTTGTGCTTACGTATCCTCATCTGGTATGAGAAATCAGAGCAAACGCAGTTCGGGATGACAAGACTACTGGTTGGTTCAAGAGACTTTTATGAGTAATGTTATGTTTCAATTCCAGCAGTTAGGGACGACTCCTGTTTGCGGTAGAACGGAAATGTAACATACTCTTTCTGAAAATTAGGTTTGAATAATCCCGAAGGATGAAAAGGTTTGAATTTTTGTTTGTGTTTTTTATGAGAAGTGAATTGAGTTAGTCTGTAACTCATGTTGCACTTAAGACTATGACATAAGAGCGAATGTGTCGCATATCGCCCAAAGGGCATACGCTAAACACTCTAGACAATGTGAGAGGCGGCCCCATCTTGAATAGTGGGACTAGGAATCTTAAGGGATCATGGCAAAAAGCACAAGTAAAAACCAAACATAATCAATCACAGATGAAAATGCAATGAAAGACTTAAACAAGTCTTGAAAGATGAAAAGAGATATGAAATGCAAGCACATATGCAAACATGAAAAGGTGCAACAAAAACAAACACAAGGTAAGACTTAAACAAGTCAAAAGAAATGAGATGAAATGGGAGAAGCAAACTCCTACAACCAAATACCATCAATCATCATAACAAGCAAAGGTGCTACACAAAGCATAAACAAATAAGTGAGGGAGGAAATAGAATGGGGTAGCCACCACGTCATAATCAACTCAACCAAACACTTACTTAATGCTCAAGTAAAGAAATGCACCAAAATAACTCAAAAGAGTGCAAATGTTCATGACAAACTCAAAGTGAAGCCATATCACCAAATCATCATGAACAAGCATCAAAACCAACTAAGAGCATAAGTGAAACACAAATGGTATACCTCAAATTCAAGATCAAAATGGAAGGCAAGCACAAGAATGATCAAGTTCAATTAGAGGACCAAAGTCCATCTAAACATCTCACACTTCAAACAAGTAGAAAGACAAGATCAAAACATAACTTGTGGCACAAGGTGTTGCACCACAAAATTTTCCTAACTTTTTTTCCTTCTCATTGCATTCATATAGCATTAGCATTGGCATACCATTGTCCATGTACAGGGGATTGAGAGAGGTGTGCACTTATCAAGAGAGGTTATCTGAGGTCTAAGCTTAATTAAGAGGATGTATTCAAGCTATTTAAGAGCTTATCACCATCCTAAGAAAAGTCAAAGAGCAGGTGAATGTATGTGGTTGTATTTCCTATCTTGGGTATCAATTGAAAGGCATCAGATGATTGTAAGTCCATGGTTATGGATGCAAAGCATTGTGGAATCTCATTGGGTGTCTTGAAGGTCATTAAGGAGCTCATTCATGTCATTGTTCAAAGTGCAAGAAGCCACAGCAAAGGTGGTGCAATTAGGGTTTTCACCTGGTCAACCCTAAGTCAACTGTGAGTCTTGAGGAGATTAAGGATCAATTACAAGCAACTATGATCATGGAATGTTGTGTTAAGACATGTCAAATTTCATTTCAAGATAAATTCATCGATATTCAAGAGTGTGAGAAGTTGCTAAGCCAGGGTTTCTAAGCTTGACAGTGTAAAATCCCCTATTTAGTGTCTAACTTCAAGACCACATATCTCAATATACAAGTTTCTTCTAATCTTGACTCCAACATGATACATGTAGAGCATGTCTCTAGCTTTATTTTGAGTACTAGAAGTCATTCATCTGATTTCTAGAACTCAAGTTATGAAGCAGACAAGTTGCAGGTCATCAGATGAATGTGATTTTGGTCCTTGAAAGTCAACCAACTTCCAAGATACTTTTGAACAAGAAGGATGCTTCTCCTCATTTTGACCCAAACATGAAAGTTGTTCCTCATGATCTTAGCTTTCCAAAACATACTAGAAGTACTTCATTGGATTTGTAGAGCTTAAGATATGAAGCTTGCAAGGCAAAGGTATTTTGGGAGATTTTGATTATAGGTCACTTTTGATTATAGGTCAATTTCACCACCTTGCATAATTCAAATGAAGATCTTTCCAACTTGAAAATTGCTCCAAATGGGATCATTTGCTCAACCAAACATCAAGGTATCATTGCTTTGGCTTGGATTGGAGAATTGGTGAAGAAATTTCCATGAAGGAACACTTGAAAAGGGCTAGTTTGGATCCAATTCAAATTAAATCAATTCATGTCATATGTGTGCATATTTTGGGTGCCTTAAATGTTCTAAGAACAATGCCAAAACCATAAACCAGTTTTGAGGTCATTTACATGGCAAAATTCAAGATTACTTCACATTGAAGTAACATAATCCAAATCCACCATTGGTCCACTTTCAAGGAGCCAATCTCATCCATTCATGTTCCTTGCATCATAAGCAACTAGTATGAGTCAAACTCAAAGCTTTGTAACTCTGTTTTGGAGAGAATCATAAAGCTCCAACATGGAAAATTTTGGATTTTTGAATTGGGCCATACAAGCTTCAATTAGGCTTTTGATCATTCCAAATCCATTCCATATAATCATTTCATCATTCACAATGCACCAGGACAGATTTTGGATGGAGAATTGAAGAAATTCAGTTACAACAAACTCAAGAAAAGTTTAAAATCGAATTCCACATTTCAAGCCATATCAAGCAAAATTAAGAGTTGTATAAGCTCCATTGAAGGTCACTGATTGTTTCTGGGCATTTTGCTGCAAGAATCAACACAAGAACAAGACTCAGTGGAAGTTCTCCACTAGGTAACTACTTTTCAACTTTTCTCATAATCCATGACGAATTAGCACTCCATTTTCATGTGGTTAGGATCCTTATATGCCATAGATTGATTCTGGATAGGTTTTAGAGTTGTTTGCAACATTTCTTGATTCAACCTTCAAACTTGTAGCTTTCGGTTTTCATTAATTATAGGCTAAACATGAAAAAGATTGTGGTATTCATGACGTACGTGACATAGGAATTCGATTGGTATAATCAATTGCCTGTTTTGATGAATTTTGGAAATGGCCACTGCTCATCCCCATCGGAGAAGACGACCAGAGCCACCGTGCTCCGGCGTCTGGTTTCTCCCTCCAAGTTTGTTTAAAAATGCCAGGCGCTTGCATAGCCATTAGATCTTGTGATTTACTCCAGAGCGAACGACCACGATTCATTTCATCTTGGGTGTAATAAGTCTGGGGCACGCGTGGCAGCATGAGATCCATAGGATAGCTTGACTCAGGTGGAATCCAATGGCTTTGATGTATTCTCAGGAGTTGACCCCCCCTTTAATTAAACGGCGCGTTTCATCAACGCTTACCACAACCATTGGATTCCTTGACTAGTCATAGATCTAGTGGCCAGGATTTCATGTTGTTTTGTACCAGAAGCTGATGCCTGCGTGTCACGCTCATTGCCATCGGATCTTGGACTAGTCTTGTGAACGTGTAGTTGTGATTGAGTTTCGCTTGGTTGACTGAATAGAATTTGGACTTGGGCTGTTGTTACTTTCCACACCCCCTCAAGAAAGGCCCATGTGTATTAACGTGTCTTGATTGCTAACTGCACCACAACTTTTATCATTTTAATTTCTTTTTCTTATTTTCTTTGTTTTGTTGCTGTTTACTTTTATTTCTTTAAGAATAGTAAAATGACTCCAAAATGCATGAAATTTTTCCCCAAGGTACCTTAGCATGTTAAATAATTGGTAAAATTGTTAGATTGATTTTTGGATCATTTTTCAATTTAATGTGGATTTTCCATTTTTGATTGTTCTTTAAATGTGAAAATTGTATGCCATGCCTTTGTGATTTTCTTTCTTGCTCAATGCATCAAATAAATCCCTGATATTTTGTGTGCTTAATCTTGAGACATTAAGTGATATTGTAGTATTTTTCTCTTAATTTTTAGATACCTTTAGGATAGGTTTTGGTTTAGTTCTTTAGACCCCTTTTTCTTTGCCTTGTCCATGGAGCACCCTAGGGTTTTGCTCTCCATTAACCTACCTTAGACTTAGAATTTCCTCCCCATTTTTGGACCCCTGATCTCTAAGACCAGAGGGGTCCCCTAGGATATTTCTTAGAATTTTTAGATGTGTTTTGCTATTTTTAGTAGATTTCACATTCTGACCCATCTTTGTGTGACTTCAACCATACCTTTGACCTAGTTTACATCTTGGGTGATCCTTGTGCAATGCTTGTGCATCCTATTCTCCCCTATCCATACCTTAGACATATTAAGGCACTTGTGGATGCATTTCCAAGTCTTTCCATAAGAACTCCTTTGAATGATTTCTATCCTTACTTGGTTTCCTTCCCTTGATTCCTCCAAGTCCTAATCTTAGGATCCTTCTTGTGATAGCCTAATTCTTCCTTTGGTCGAATTCTGTGCATTCCATAAGAAGTTTGAGCCTTTGATGGACTCCTTGTGTTGATACACATTGAACATAGTGGGTTCCTTTGGTTCACATTATGCTTCCTTTCTCCTCTAAGTCCTATATTCTTAGGATCCTTCTTGTGAGAGCCTAATTCTTCCTTTGGTCGAATTCTGTGCATTCCATGAGAAGTTTGAGCCTTTGAGGGATTCCTTGTGTTGATACACATTGAACATAGTGGGTTCCTTTGGTTCACACTACGCTTCTCAGCCTTCCTTATTATCTGTCATACATGCTTAGGATCCTTCTTGTGAGAGCCTAATTCTTCCTTTGGTTGAATTCCGTGCATTCCATAAAGAAGTTGAACCTTTGTGGACTGTTGTGTTGATACACATTGAACTTAGTGAGTTTGTTTCTAACTTTGGTTCCCCTCCTCTTGTTTGTCCTTTCATCTGCATGATTGTGTGATATTGTGCATTAGAAGTAAGGTATGCTTGATAACTTTCTATTTTCATCTACCATGTTTTCATTTAAAGGTTGAGTTTGTCTCCCTTTACTTGTGTTCTTTCTCTATGCATCTCTTGTTTGTATTAAAGGTTGAGCTCGTCTCCCTTTGCTTGTATTGTTACATTGCATGTGCATTTACATTTTATACTTCATCTTCTTGATAGCCTTCCTTTGGCATGTCCCCTTAGGGCTCTCATTTCCTTGTTTAAGGGAGTGATGATAGAACTTTAGGTTGAATCCTTTGCATGATAACATATAGGATAGATTCCCTTCTAAACTCAACCTTAGGACCATTTTGCATGACAAGATTAGGGTTTTGATTAGTCCCCCTGTAGAGTCCTTTTCTCTCTTCTCATCTTCAAACAATAATAAGACACTCAATAAAGGCTAATGAGTATTGCACGTTACGAGCCTTAAGCTACTTGAGAAATGATAATTGAGCGGTCTCCTCTCAATCATCTAGAGTGTTTAGTGTACGTCCTTTGGACGATATGCGACGCATTCGCTCCTAAGTCATAGTCTCTAGTGCAGTATGAATTACAAACATTCATTCAAAACACTTCTTCCATAAAAGACAAAAACAAACACCAAAATTCCTTTTTCCCTTTGGGGCTCTCTCTAATCAAGGAAAATATTTTCAGATAAAAGAGTGTTGTTAACTCTTAGTTCTACCGCAAACGATAACGCCTAAGTCTCCAACGAGTAAGCTGTATACACCAACTGCTAGAACTACCTGTTAACCCTACTCGGGTAAAAATAATAGAACAAACCTGTGTTCCGTTTTATCCAAAACTACGTTTGCTCTGATCTCTCATACCTGTTGAGAGTACGTAGGCACAAGACGCGATGTCTTGGCGAGCAACATTTTCCCCATCACCCGCAGTTAGCCGAACTACGTTGACTCTGACTTTCCCATTGCACGAGGGAATACGTAGGCCCAGAGTAGCGACGCTCTGTCGAGTCCTTTTCCTTTTCTTTCTTTTAAACCAGACCTTTAGTTAGATAGGTAATCAACCCTTCAGATAAAAAATGCAAGCATGGATCCCGTCGAGTACGACGGACGTGAGGGGTGCTAATACCTTCCCCTTGCGTAACCGACTCCCGAATCTGAGATTTTGTTGCAAAAACCGATCTTATCCCTTTTCGTTAGGTTTTTCCTGATTGTTTCCTTTCCCTTTCGTTGGGATAAATAACGATAGGTGGCGACTCTTCTGTCATTGTCGACACCTTTTTTCGCAATAGCGACAGCTGGTGACTCTGCTGGGGACTCTGTAGCTGCTGGGGACTTTTCCCATCCCCTTTGCTGGGGACCGTTTCCCATCCCCTATGCGAGTCAATCCTAGCGCTTGTTTGTTTATCTTTTTTGGGTTTTGTACATACCTGTTGTACTTTAGCTTTACTTTCCCGCATTTATTTTCAGCATTATATATTATATCATTATTGTGCTGTTGTGGGAGGGGTGATTCTGATAAGTGATAAGCCAGACCCAGGCTTGACTACATACATAGCACTAGAAGTGGATTAGTGGTGAACCTGCTTGCTTTGCTTGCACCAGTTCCCAAGTAATCTGCACTCAGATGAGATTCTCTTTGATGATTTCCTTACCGGTCCTTTGGACTTGAGAGAATTTTGGATCTGAGGATTGTCGACTTTGGGGACCGATCATTTGTGATTCAGCTAAGTGAGGCCTCTTCGGGTGGGGATGATACCAAACTAGAAATGGTGAACGTATCATCATTTCTTGAAAGTCTGTGACGCTGATGAACGCATAGGATGCCAAACCTTTATTATTGGATTAGGTCAATACCTGTGAGTGGGACTGGGGTTATGCAGGAAAACTTTACCTTCAGACTACCCGGTTTTCTCTACAGCGTAAAGCTTTGTTCCCGATATCAGAGGTTTCTATTATCAGAGCTATGCTATGTTCTTGTCAAAGCAAAGTGCCAGTTTTTTCTTGATCAACAGCGCATCAATGTTGATCCCCTGTACTTGCATTTGCATCATCATAACGTGTTTACATTTTCCATCTTGCATTCTCATTTGCATTGCAGGTTGTTCTCGACGGCCTTTGATAAAATGAAAACGTATATATTAAATGCCATAATTTCATGCTACTATCGGTCGATTTCACCCCGATTTCGGACCATATCCACATTGTTTGTTAAGTATTTTGCAGGTTTACGAAGTCAACACTCAAATGAAGCAAGACAAGGAAAACAAGTACTAAAAGACTCATAACAGAAGAAAAAGGACGAAAAAAGTAGCAGAAATGAACTTTGCTGATATGACGGTCATCACAGGTCCCTTACGACAGTCACGTGCGTGACGACGATCATGACCGTCACGAACGTCATGAGCTCCACGAGCGTCACAGGTCCCTTACGACCGTCACACATACAAATTCTGCACAACGTCCACTTCTTAGAACGTGAAACAGAAGCCCAAAACAGAAGCACGACTCCCTGGATTTTCTGACCCTTAATTGCACATCCAGAAGCAGTTCAAGGACAAATCATTCACTATAAAAGGAGAGCTTGGGGACTGAAATAAGGGAGCCACATTGCAGACCACGAAGTGCTGCCGGATTTACTACAGAGAGCTTTTTCTTGTTTTTGTTCCCTTTCTGCTTTGTTTCCTTTCCTTTGTTTTCTTTCCAGAATTCAGTTGTAATTTTTGTTCTTTAAATTTTCGTACAATTAATCGTCACCAGAGTAATCCTGCCGACATTGTGGAGGATTATCCAAGTGTCGAACCAGAATTGTTTACAGGTTCCGTTAGTATTAATTAATTATATTTGCTTTAATATGTATGTTTACAAGTTCTGCTATTTTTATTCAATTATGCATGCTTTAAATTTCATGTCTAGCTAAACCACATCGATCGGTATGTAATGAACTAAGAAGAACGAGGTTCGATAATAACAGGCGTATTTTCCTGTTTTCAAACTTGTTTCTGGCTCTAGTTTTTAAATCAAATTGGTTAAAATAAACTTCGTCCCGACAGCGAGAATTTATTTAAAGTAATCTCGCCACGATAGTGGGAGATTCACTAAGGTATGAACCGACATGCGAAAGCTGAGGCTAGGACCAGATAGTAAAACCTAGGCATCTATTTTAAACACAGCAAAAGCACTTTCAAAGAGATTAGAACTCAATGGTTTTCAAAAATCAATTTTAACCCCGAACGGGATAGCGAAAGCATACGTTCCGCCTTAGAGTTGCGACTAGCGTCAACAACCATTGTGAGACAAAAATATTTAAACTGTTATTTTCTTCTGAAAACCATTTTGAAATTATTAAACCGCACCGCTAACTTATCGAATCCTCGAAGCACTAAGTCATTGCATACCGATTCCCCGTATTAATATTCTAAGAAACCATTAGCATTTCTTTAATTTAGCCTTTACTTTTGCATATTTTCCCTTAAACCATATACGACCTAGCTAAACACAGTAACGTCCGAGTACACTAGATTGATTACGAGTCCCTGTGGGATCGATATCTTTATTACTACGCGATAGACTATACACTTGTAGTTAATTCGATTAGACTCGGAAAGTTACAATCAAGTTTTTATCACCGTTGTCGGGGACCCGTTTATTCAATAGTGTAACCCTTTTGTTACGCGGTATATACTAGGTTAACTATTTTATTTCCCTTTACTCGCTCGTCGATTGTATTCCAAGTACTAGCTCAAAAAGCGATATCTTACAACCTCCAATCGCCGAACTAGAGCGCTTCTTACACCTAAGAAGGCGCATCATTGAATATCAACAAAAACATAATATTTCTGATCTTCTAGCTCATAGTCTTGAACCTGTTGAAGAATCGAAAATGGCCGAAGGACCTCAAAACAAGCTTCTGAAGGACTATGCTACCCCGTCTCAGCTAGAGCCTCATAGTAGCATTGTTGCCCCCGTTATCAATCGGAATGATTTCGAACTAAAACCATCATTGCTATCAGTTGTACAACAACATCAATTCTCAAGAAATGCAACTGAGGATCCGAATGAACACCTAACGAAGTTTGTGAAATACGCAGACACAGTGAAGGCAAATGGAGTAACTCCAAATGCAATAAGACTTCGTCTTTTTCCTTTCTCTCTTAGAGATAGAGCTTGGGATTGGTTACAATCCTTGCCATCCAACTCCGTTACGACGTGGGAACATTTGAAGAACGTTTTCTTAGCGAGATACTTTCCGCCAAGCAAAACTGCTATGCTTAGAGCTTAAATCAACGGATTTCGACAGAAAGATGCTGAATCTCTCTACGAAGCGTGGGAAAGATTCAAAGATATGATGGGAGCATGTCCTCACCACGGTTTGGAAAACTGGGTGACAATTCACACATTCTACAATGGGCTTCTTTATAACACCAGATTAACAGTAGACGCCGCCGCGGGCGGTGCACTTATGGATAAGCCATACGACGAAGCCTATCAACTTATCGAGAACATGTCTCAGAACCATTGCCAATGGGGAGGTGAAAGAACTCCATCAGAGAAACCCGCAGCAAAAGGTGGGATGTACGAGATCAGCAGTCTTGAAAAATTCAACGCTAAGGTAGATGCTTTAACGTAGAAAATCGATAGTTTAACTGTAACGCCACCTGCAACCGTAGCTGCTGTAACTCCAAATTACGAGTTATGTGGAATCGCCACTCATAATGCGCCCGAGTGCCCATTATTGGCAGGAATTCCACTAGACCAAGTAAACTACGCTCAAGGTAACCCTTACGCGAATACCTACAACCCAAGATGGAGGAACCACCCAAACGTTTCCTACAAAAGCGATAATGCCTTGCAAGCACCTGCTGCCCCACCAGGATATCAGAAACCAGCCGTAGCTGCCCCGACTGCCCCTAGAAAATCAAATCTTGAATTGATGATGGAAAAATTCATAGCTACTCAAGCTCAAACGAATAAAGAATTCCTGAATCAAATCATACACACTAGCGAGCAGATTAAACAACTAACCAGCAAAGTAGACGCTTTAGACACCCACCACAAAATGCTCGAAACGTAGATATCACGAGTGGCTCAACAACAAGCTTATGCAGCCGCACCAGCTGGTACATTTCTTGGTTAGCCAGAACCCAATCCGAAAGGTCATGCAAACGCCGTCATATTAAGAAGTGGAAAAGAATTGGACGGACCAACCGATCCTAGGAATGAAAACTCAGCCATGCATCAAAAAACTGACAAACCAGCAGAAAAAGAGTCTGAAACCGAAAAGAAGGAAGATAACGAGCAAGAGGCCACCAAAGATGAAAACCCATATGTGCCTCCATTGCAATATAAGCCACCGATTCCTTATCCTCAAAGATTCATAAATTCCAAAACTTCAAGACAATTTAAGAAATTCGTAGAACTTCTGAAACAACTGAATATCACCATTCCTTTCACATAAGCTATAAATCAAATGCCCTCATACGCTAAATTTCTCAAAGAAATCCTGTCTAACAAAAGAAAAATCGAGGATAACGAAACATTTACACTTACTGCTGAGTGTAGCGCAATCATTCAAAATAACATGCCTCCTAAACTGAAAGACCCAGGTAGCTTCTCCATACCTTGTGTCATAGGAAAGTTCGTCATAGACAAAGTTTTATGCGACTTAGGAGCCATTATAAGTGTTATGCCCCTATCTATATGCAAAAAGCTGAATATGGGAGAACTAAGACCAACTAAAATGTCCGTGCAATTGGCTGACCGATTAGTCAAATATCCCGTCGATATACTGGAAAACGTTCCAGTACGCATAGGCCAATTCTACATTCCAACCGACTTCATAATCACGGATATTAAGGAGGACTCTGTTACCCCAATTATCTTAGGAATACCCTTCCTAGCAACAGCCGAAGCTATTATAGATGTGAAGAAAAGTAGGCTGACATTCGAAGTAGGAGAAGAAAAGATAGAATTCATCCTCACCAAGTTCTTAAAAGCACCAGCCATAGATGACACATGCTACTTAGTAGATATCATTGACGAATGCATACGAGAACTGGAAAAGGAAGAAACCAAATATTCTGAATTCATGAAGATCCAAATCCCTGATATTCATGATGATGACAATTGGCGTGCGCTATACAAAGATGATAGTCTAAGCGAAATCTTAGCACTAACTCCTAATCACATGCCAGGTCCAAAAAACCTAGCTTTAGAACTTAAAGAATTACCTAAGACTCTCAGGTACGAATTCTTAGATACCTAATTCAAAAGACCAGTAATAGTCAACGCCGATTTAGGACAGTTAGAAACTAAGAAATTATTAGAAGTCCTAAGGAAATACCCAACTGCGTTAGGCTATAGTATAAGCGACCTCAAAGGTATAAGTCCTTCCATCTGTATGCATCGAATCATGCTAGAGGAAGACTGCAAAACTTCTAGAGAACATTAGAGAAGGATAAATCCTATCTTAAGCACTGTAGTCAAAGACGAAGTGAAGAAGTTACTCGACGCAGGAATCATATATCCGATCTCCGACAGCCAATGGGTTAGCCCAGTGCACGTCGTACCCAAGAAAGGAGGCGTCATTGTAGTAAAGAACACAAAAGGTGAATCGATAACCCAAAGAGTTGTAACCGGAAGCAGGATGTGTATCGATTACAGAAAAATAAATAAGGCAACTCGGAAAGATCATTTTCCTTTACCTTTCATAGACCAGATGTTGGAAAGATTAGCGAAACATTCGTATTTCTACTATCTAGACGGTTATTCGGGCTTTTTCCAAATTCCTATCCACCCCGACGACCAAGAAAAGACTACATTCACATGTCCTTATGGCACTTTTGCTTATCGGCGAATGCCATTTGGACTCTACAATGCTCCGGTAACGTTCCAAAGATGCATGATGGCAATCTTCGCGGATTTCATAGATGACCTCATGGAAGTGTTCATGGATGACTTCTATGTATGCTGACAAAGTTTTGAAGGTTGTTTGTCGAACTTAGAAATGGTACTCGAAAGATGCGCTAAAGTGAACCTTGTTCTCAATTGGAAGAAATGCCATTTCATGGTCTGACAAGGCATAGTTTTAGGACACGTCATATCTGACAAAGGGGTTAAGGTTGACAAAGCAAAAAATAGAAATTATAAAGGATCTTCAACCTTCGAAAATCGTACGAGAAATACGAAGCTTTTTAGGACACGCCGGATTCTACCGACGATTCATAAAGGATTTCTCGAAAATCACAAAACCTCTGACAGGTCTGTTGATGAAAGATGTTGAATTCGTTTTCGACAAGGACAGCTTGGAAGCCTTAGAAACTCTAAAAACAACATTCATTACCACACCAATCATGCAAACACCAGACTGGCAACTACCATTCGAGATCATGTGCGATGCGAGTGATTATGCTGTAGGTGCAGTTCTAGGACAAAGGAAACACAAGAAGCTTCACGCAATCTACTATGCCATTAGAACTTTAGATCCTGCCCAAATGAACTACACCACAACAGAGAAGGAACTTCTAGCAATTGTGTTCGCCCTTGACAAATTCCGTTCTTACTTAGTAGGAGCGAAAATCATCATCTACACAGACCATGCTGCCATTAAGTACCTGATAAGAAAAAAGGATGCAAAGCCAAGATTGTTGCGATGGATCCTACTGTTACAAGAGTTTGATTTAGAAATAAAAGATAAAAAAGGAACCGAGAACATATTGGCCAATCACCTATCTTGAATAGAAGGCATTAAGCCAGAATCAATGCCTATCAACGACGATTTCCCTTACGAACGCCTGATAGCCAGATTGGAAAGTGATATGCCACCATTAACCTCGGAAGAACCAGAACTAGAAAAAGTCGTGGAAGTCTCTACACATAAGTCACCCTGCCTTAGTATGCTGATATTGTAAACTGCTTAGCCGCAGGCGTGCTCCCGCCGGACTTCAGCTATCAACTAAAGAAGAAATTCTTCCACGACTTAAAGCATTATTATTGGGACGGACCTTTGCTTTTCAAAAGAGGAGCCGACAATATATTTCGCCGATGCGTCCTAGAGGAAGAAACTGAAGACGTCATTTCTCAGTGTCACTCCGCTCCTTACGGAGGACATGCCAGTACTTCAAAGACATGTGCGAAAATCCTGCAATCAGGCCTATTCTGGACCAGTATCTGGTAAGATGTCTACGCTGCTATATTAAGATGCGACCGGTGCCAACGCACTAGAAACATTTCAAGGTGCGACAAGATGCCCCAAAAAGGGATCTTGGAAGTGGAAGTCTTTGACGTATGGGGGATTGATTTCACGGGTCTATTCCCATCTTCTTTTGGTAACAAGTACATACTCGTCGTTGTCAACTACGTATCGAAATGGATTGAGGCCGTTGCCGCTCCAACAAACGACACGCGAGTAGTTCTCAAACTCTTTAAGAATACCATCTTTCCCATATTCGGTGTACCCAGACCTGTCATCAGTGACGGTGGTTCACACTTCATAGCGCAAATTTTTGACAAAATGCTATCGAAATATGGAGTAAAACACCGTGTTGCAACACCATATCACCCGCAGACCAGCGACCAAGTGGAGGTCTCCAACAGAGAAATAAAGCAGATCTTGGAAAAGACAGTCGCCACCTCCAGGAAAGATTGGCCATCGAAGCTAAACGACGCTTTATGGGCCTATAGGACCACTTACAAGACGCTGATAGGAACTACACCATTTAAATTAGTCTATGGGAAATCATGTCACCTGCCAGTGGAACTTGAGCACAAAGCTTTTTGGGCTATTAAGACGCTAAACCTCAAATACACTGAAGCAGGCGAGAAACGGATCTTGAATCTGCATGAATTGGAAGAACTTAGATTAGACGCGTATGAGAATGCCCGCATATACAAGGAAATAACCAAAAAGTGGCACGATAAGCGTTTAGTTCGTAAATAGTTCAGTGTGGGAGACGTCGTGCTCCTATTCAACTCAAGATTGAAACTCTTCCCATGAAAACTAAAGTCAAGATGGTCGGGTCCTTTCGAGATAACTAGAATCCTTCACAGTGGAGCTGTCTAAATTTGCGATAAAATCAATGCACCGTTCATAGTCAACGGACAACGTTTAAAGCATTACAATCGAAATGACAACAGTAACCACGTGAGCAGGCTGAAACTGCAAGACCTTCCTGCTCAACATCCCGAATAGCTTGTCACCAAGCTATCATCAGGCTTTCGACGTTAAAAACAGCGCTGAATGGGAAGCAACCCATTTTCTCTCGTGTTTCCCTTTGAAATTATTTACAGTATGTTTTTCATTTGATTTATACTTTTATTTTCTTTATTTTTATCACCTTCTGTTTCTAAAAATCTAATTTGAGTAAAATGTGTTTTCAACTATTTACAGGATTTTAAAGCCTTCATACTTATCTCCTTTTTGACTGACTAACTCGCGAGTATGGCTAACATCAATTACATGGTTACCGTTTTTAGAGGACCAACTCAGCAAGCTAGATTCGAGGCTCTGACTCAGAGAGGCATCACTTTGACACATTACTATGATGGATCCACTATGGATCGGTTAGGCATTCATGATAGCATCCTCTACTTGTTTAACCAACTGGACTGGGAGTGAACTTCTCTAAAAACCCGTTGTGTTACCTTTCGCGAACTCACGTTCGAATTCCTTAGCTCCCTAGGCTACAGACCCGAATACGGCTATGGATCCACCAAGGATCTGATATGCTTTAGACTGTTTGGGACAGAATTCACATATAACCGTAAGTCATTAGCTGACCTCTTAGGTTTCCCTAGTGGACCTTTCTCATACACTGATGCTCAAGAAGAAGATATGGATATCGAGTTAGACTATTTTTGGGGTACTATTACAGGTAACTATCACCCTGATCCAAATGACATGAATTCTAACGAGATACATAATCCTGCACTCCGCTACTTCCATAGGATATTACCACATACCCTCTTTGGGAAAGAGGAAAACATTACCGCAGTGTCTAAGGAAGAGTTGTTTATCCTGTACTGTGCATCACAAGGTCGTCCAGTCAATTCCGTACCATTTATGATGAGAACCTTTGAAAGGATTAACCAGGAACAGAATTCACCTATCCTTGTAGGAGGCCTCGTCACTATGATTGCCATAATGCGACATTCATTCACCATCCCGCTATCCGCTTCTTTCACAGGGTGCTCGGTAACACTATCTTTGCCCGAGATAGTAACCACAAGGTTAACTCTAAGGAACTGTTCTTTCTGCAATGCGTCTTTGCGCCGGAACCCATCAACGCTGCCCCATTTCTGTTGGCCCGCATACAGGCAAACTGTGGTCGAGGCTCCAAGCCTTTCTACTTCGGAGGCATCGTCACTTCCATTGCCTTATCACTCGACCTCGGCAATGCCTACAGGCCCCCCCGTCCATACCTCCTGTTTTCCTTGATATCGACTACTTCCGTTTTTCTCACCTCATCAAGGTACGAGCCAACGGAAGATATCATCTGGTGGTTCGCCACCGCACCATCTGCAGCATCATCCTTCCATGTCGTGACCATGCTAACCCTCAGAACAGAGCCAATTGGCTTTTTGACCCAGCGGCACCCGAAGCTAATGCTGCAGTACCTCAAGAGAATGTTCAAGTGCCCGTTGATGAGGTACAGGATGAATTGGACGGCGCTGCTCAGGCTGAAGCTCCTCATCAACCACCTCCTGAAGGTCCTTCCTCCCGTCATCACTGCCATCCTCAAACCGAATCTACCATCGAAGATGTCCTTCACGCCATTTGGCAACAGAACGACACCGCCGTCCTACTTGAACACCGTCAACAAGAACAACATCAGCAGGTCATTGATTTGTTGGTCGCCCAAGGGGAACGCCTCAACAACGTAGTAGATGAGATGGCCGCTCTAAAAGTCTGTGTGGACGACCTACGAGACTCCATCTTTCACACCGGCGTCCTACACCCCACGACCCGAGGAGGACGACATCACGAACGAGGACAAGACAGAGAGTAGTGTTCTTTTATTTTCTGCATTTTCTTGTTTTCATTGTTGTACACCTTCCATTATCGTTTCAAAGCAGTGAGGACACTGCTTGAGATGGTGTGGGAGCGGCACTTTATCATCCATTTCTATTATGTACTCTATTTCCCTTTCAAAGTAATTTCAATTTAGTAATTTCAATTCAGTTCAGTTTCAGTTCAATAAAGTGCATTTCTTATATTCTTTTCCGTTACAAAAGCTGCCCCCGCTTAATTTGCTTTACTCGAGCTATACGAAAACTTTTTCGATGCAAACATCCGATGCGCCAAGATTAAGGTCGAGTCGAGGAAACTCGAGAACGATTAAAAACGATACCCATACCACTTTGACACCTTAGACCTTCAGTTTATGCGAGTCAGTTCCACTACCTACTGTACCGAAGCCTCAGGTTCGAGCACCAAGCGAAGCTCTTAGTATTTTATAAAAGCATTCAGCACCGCCTTAAGCGCGTACCACGTGGAAAGCCGATGCAAATAAGTGATCGGTCAGATCGTAAAGAAAAGAATTGCTCCGCAGCCATATAGTGATTATATACCTCTGACACTTTGGAATAGCAAAAAGAAGAGAAAAAGTGAGCTCATAAAAGAAAATAAGTTCTCTGTCAGTTGGTCCATAGGTATCTGGTTATGGACTCGGTAGGGCGAATCACGGTTCAATCCCCCACAACTTGCAAAGTGAACATATCATAGGGTACCGCACTCGTGCACCAGACCCCGTAGAAAGAAAAGACCGAAGTCACTAATAGGCTATTCCACTACATGCGCGAAAAGAGGTAAATAGCTTAATGTGATTGCGCTGGAACGAAACTGGGTAAAACTTGGTATGATGAACTTAACGCCGAGCTACAACAGCATGATTGGAACCTGTAATACCCCAAATTTTACCCTTATATTTAGTCAGTCATTTCGCATAGCATCTCATATGTACACTTGCTAACCACTAACAAGTTATGAAGGGGTTTTGTTTTGCAGATTTGGTCCCAGGGGTATTTTGGTCATTTTACGCAAATTCTACCAATTCCTTGAAGACGGGCTGTTATTAAAATTCTGAGGCATTTGATACGTATTGGTTTTGAGGCATTTATCTATCACCAGTTCTGATCATATTGAGATTTTAGCGGTTTGGTCAGTTGGAATTTAATTACGAGTAGTGTTACTGTTGATGCTGAAAATGTTGTGATTACGGTGCCCATAGGTGTTTGGTATTGAAATGGGGTTAACATTTTAATCAGATGATGAAATTAGGATTACTATTGAGACGAGTGCACCAATAAGAATACCACTTGGGAATATTTATGTTTTATGCCTATGTTAATGAATTAAATACTTGTGGATTTATTCACATTTGTTTATATTTTTTAACTAAGAATAAAATATAAATAATTTCAAAAATTTTGAGAACTTTATTTCATAAATAATGCTATCATACAAGAATGTGGATGTTGCTTCATATTTTACAAAGTACTGTTACAAGGAAGTACATTAAAATTCTCAATCCTAAGGGATTACATTAAAGCGTCTATCCTAAATCCTAAGAGTATCTAAAGGTCTTCATGCTGTATCTGAACTTCTCCATGAATCCTCAGCTAACCTGCACATCAAAAGAAAGCAAACAGTACAGAGAAATGTTAGAAGTTTTTTTCGACACTCTCAGAACAATGTCATCATCGAGTGCCGGGAGTGGCACAACCGAAGTTGCGTCCTACCCCCGTTACCGATCCGCGCCGTGGGCGTCAGATCAGGTAATATCTGTTCTTATCGATAAGGGACATCCGAGAGATAGAAAAATAAATAAAGTGGGACTGATTCGTTTTGCCACGATTGGATTTCCGAACTGATACGAGAATAAGGCAGCATAGGCAAATTCTGACTCGGACCCGGATGCCGGCAGGTCTGAGTAACTTTGGTTTCAAATTTCCCAACACCTGAAAGGCCACAAGCATCATCAGAACCTAAAACATAAACAATTCATGAGCAGTATTAATCCTGAACCAGTAGGTGAGGGCATGAAAACCAAACAGAGGATTGAAATGCAAGCCAAAACTGCATCAAACTGCAGTAATTCTGAACCACATAGGCAAGTTCGTGAAAAACCCAGTTCAAACAGAACAAGAAGAGTAAAATGAAGCCAAGGCTGCATCAAATCGCAGCAAGATGGTTCAGAATGAAAACCAAGCTCATGGTAAGGCCAAGCTGCGAAAACGTTCGAGCCCAGGGACAAAAGGCATCCAGCCTAACGTCTGCAGAAGGAGAATCAAAGCAACAGTTAGTATTTCTGATAACACGCCATAACAGTTTGCGGCATTTCCAAACCAAATAAGAAGGTCACATTGGAAAATTGGGAATGCAGGGCATAGGCTCAGTTATGAACATCATAGCCCAACAATATACACATCAGTCCAAATACCAGCCTACACCAAGTGAGAATCAACGGCAACTGCATCGATGAAAAGGGGACATACGCATCATAATCACAGTTCAGCACCTGAAAATTGGAGAATCAAATCAGAAGTAACGCAGAGGGTTCAGACCAGTGGTCATCATCACCATGTGACCATCCTCGGCAGCGTTTGACTCAACAGCATCAGTATCAGTTCTGAAAGGAGAAAAAGAGGGTCAATGAACTCAAAACCGGAAGAGTAAATTGAACTCGAAACCATATCAGAAAACGATTCAAAGTAGCAGCCCAACTCGTGTTCTGAACCAAGTTCCACAGAACACGGCGGAAAATAATCGCAGCAGCATCGAGAAGTATTTCCTCGAGGGTTCAGAACACAGTCATCATCACCGCCTACCGTTCTCGGCAATTTTGACCCGACCGAAGCATCAGCTTCAATTCCCTGAAAGAAGAAGAGGAAAAATTAATGTATGTTTCAAAACCGGAATCCAGAAAATCAGAAATCCAATCCAGACTGCATCAAAAATAGTTCAAATTGGTTCGAAACGAAACAAATCAGTTCAAGATATCGAACGAATCAAATGAAACCCTAGCAAATCCATCAAGGAGTTTTGGAAAAGGAAAGTGTGAATCAGTATCAAATAAAATCAAATCATATCAGAATACCAATCAAACACGAAATAATCAAATCGGACAAAATCACGCAAAAATCAAATCTCAGGAAAAAACGCAAGTCCAAGGCCCAGAAGTTGGTTATAAAAAGGAAGGTACAACCTGATCGAAAAGGTAGCCGTGAGAAGAGTTGAAACCCTAGACGGAGAGTACCAGAAACGGCGAAGAACCCACATGCGAAAACCCTAAACGGCGCGAACTCAGACGAAGAACGATCGTCATCATCGTTCAAAACATCACCGCGCATCAATATCATTTGAACAATCAATATCATCCGCGAAGCACCGACGAGAAAATCGCCTTCGCCGTTGGCGGGCAATCAACGCCAAGCCTCAGATCACCTCATCATTGGCTGTTTCGTCATAAATGTGAGTTGAGAGACATTTTCCTCACCATGTTCATGTTTTATTTCAGGAATGAAGAAAATCGGAAGAGGATTGCGAGAAAGAACGGAGAATCGAAGAAGAAGGACGAGAGGAAGAAGAACGGCGCCGCAAATGGTGTTAGGGTTATGAAACCCTAAAAGAAAAAACCAAATCCTTTTGTCATTTTCGTTTCCACCGGGTTGGGTCCGGGTGTGATGACCGGCCCAACCCCTTTATGTTTTTTTTTTTATTTTATTTTGTTTTTTTTATTATTTGTTTTAATTGTTTTAAATTGTTTTTATAATTTAAGAAAACTGTTTTAAAAAAAAACCTCCTTTGTGAAAATATAATAAAATCTTAAAAAACCTTTTTATAGTAAGATAAAAAAAAACCTCCTTTTTAAAAAAAATAAAAATTAAAACTTTTTTATAAACTTAAAACTTTTAAAAAATGAAAAACTTTTTTAAATAAAATAAGAGAAACCTTTTTTTTTTTAAAAAAAAAATACAAAAATAAATTTTTTAAATTTCTTTTGCAAGCTAACATTTAATTATTAATATTTTTCAAATAAAACAATAATAAAATCTCAAATTTGCATCTTTTTCTTAACTCATTCGATCACTGCCTAACTCTGCCTACTAATGCCGTTTGTTCATTTTGCAGCTTGTTACCTTTACCGTTACTTATCACATTTTATTACTATATTGTAACTGCTTCTCATATGTAACCCCGCGAACCAATAATCGCGCTTTAAGTTTCTGCCTTTAAATTTCTGTTTGCATGGCTTTAATTTCTGTCTTATTCTCTGCTTGCATGATTCAATCACCTCACCTCAGTATTCTGTCACCTTACCTCCGAAGGAATTAGGTCTAGCCGTTTGACCGCCGTGTCAATAATCCCTAATTTAACCCTAATTACAACTTAACAATTCAACGTAGAGATTTGGAGTTTCTACACTCCACATAAGCGTGTCCTTAAGATGCGTTTATTCCCCTTGAGACCTTGACCACAGTCAAGAAGTCTCTAACCTCCCTATTGAGGGGAACTACGATTACTCTGATTCCATTCCCGTAAGGATACGTAGGCACAAGATGCGATGTCTTGCCGAGTAAACTTAGAACTAACCCCTTAGGTCTCTTTTCTCACTTTTAATCCTTTGTACATATACCTTAAGCAAATAAATAAAGCAAATAGTAAACATCTGAACAAAAGGTTCCTGTAGAGTACTACAGAAGTTTAGGGTGCTAATACCTTCCCTAAATTTAACCAACCCCCGAACCCTAGATCTTTCCCCGCATTGTGTTTACGATGCAAAATAGGTTTTCCCTCTTTTGACCTTTTCCTTCGGATAAATCAAAGAGCGGTTGTGAATTGAATTGCGATTCAAACTCATTAATAGTTTGTAATCCTATTTCCCCCGCAACAGAAAATGGCGACTTCACTGGGGACTTTCTAAAATTTTGAGGGTTATCCCTAATTTGTTCATATTTATTATTATTTGTCTTATTATTCATTTGCATGTATATATTTGTGCTTTGATTGTGGGACAGTACCTTGTGTTGTGAGATAAGTCCTACGCCCGGACTAGTGACATTATTATAGGATGGGGATACATTCGAGGAGGCTTATAGGGAGTTGAATCTCGACCAAGCTGATTCGAGAATCTCCGCTCAGTTGAGACCCTTTCGAAAATGGTTCGGTTGAAGGAGTAATCGCGAAAACTTTTTCCATGGTCGATTGGAGTCTGTGATATTGAGGACCGTAGTACCTTAACACCACCTTGGCCTTATTTAGGACGTAGTGCGGGAGCTATGTGGGAGTAATCTTACAATGGCTGCTACGCGATACTGCACTCAAAAGAGGTTCTCTTGAGAATATTATTAACCCCTGAGTCAGTCGGAAGGTTGATAATATCCGAAAGATGGGCTGATGACTTTGGGCACTTTGTAGAACCTTGTTCGGCAGGTACAACTAACCTATAGTACACTCCTTTTGGGATGGGTAGACCTTGACTCCGCTCACGTTCCTTTAACCTAGGACTTTGTGTGTTTTCATGCATTGCATCCATAAAGCATCTCATTGCATTGTATTTCATGGAGTTCAAATACCATTTATGGATATCGCGGGATACCATAAATAAAAGATAAAATGAAAAAACAAGAAAAAGATTTCCTTGGTACCCCACGACATTCGTAAATGTTTGAATTCCATGAAATCTTCATCCACATTTTAGCATCATTTACTTTCTTGCATTGCATGTGTCTCCCGATTTCTCACACTCGGTTCTCTCACCTTCCAGTTTCGTCACCCTGAGTCCTCGGCACCAATACAACACCAGAGCTCAAACTCGGAAGAGAATGGAGGATCAGGCAAAAGAGATTGATCGCCTTAGCAATGAACTTGAAGACCTTCGAGGAGGTATGGGGCGTATGATGGAATTGTTACATGTCATGAATGCTAAGATGGATACCCAGCCCACTGTTGTTTCTGAGATTACCGGCGTTACTGTGGACCCTCCACCAAGTGTGACCGTAGCAAGGGACCCACCTTATGGTCTTGCTCCAGGTTTTGTGCCTCCTCAAGCCACTGTTCCGATTAATCAGCCTGTTCAGCAAGCCGTGCCTTTATTTTCTGAAGTCTCTAGGGGGGCTCCTATCTTTGCACCACCTGTTGTACACACTCGTGCGCAACCGTACTTCAATGAGACAGTTTTTGATAATATTGATGAGAACGTTGAGGGTTATGAGAAACATGATAAGCTTCGTGAGGAAGTAAACACCATCGTCCAGAGATTGAAAAAGGTAGAGGGTGATCAAATTTTTGGGACTGCTGCCAGGGATGTTTGTTTGGTCTCGGGTTTGATTATTCCCCCGAAGTTCAAAACTCCGAACTTCGATCGTTATGAAGGGACCACCTGCCTTAAGAGTCATCTGATCATGTATTATCGCAAAATGGCTGCCCGTGTTGAGAATGATAAACTGATGATCCATTGTTTCCAGGATAGTCTGAAGGGTGCTTCTTCCAAGTGGTATTTAACTTTAGACCAGTCTCGCATCAAGAGCTTTCAAGATTTATCTGACGCTTTCATCAAACACTACAAGTACAATATGGATCTGGCTCCTGACAGAAGACAGTTGCTGAGTATGTCACAAAAGAATTCTGAGTCATTCAAAGAATATGCCCAAAGGTGGAGGGAGACTGCTTCGCAGGTAGAACCTCCTTTGACCGAGAAGGAGTTAGCTGATTGGTTTGTCGACACGGTCCGTCCAGAATTTTACGAGAGAATGGTGGGTAGTGTGACTTCAAATTTCTCCGACATCGTTGCTGTGGGTGTCAAGATTGAATTGGGTATGAAAAGTGGTAAAATGACAAATAATCATGGTACTTCCAAGGATCAGCCGAAGAAACCTCCTTATAGCTCCCAGAAAAAGAAGGAGGGTGAGACTAATGCTATATCCTCTGGTAGACCAAGAGAACGCTTTTATCGACACCCGCAAAGTTATGCTCAACCTCAAGGGTACCCAGTCCAATATGCTCAACAACCCTATGTGGCAGCTATTACACCTTCTTTCAATCAACAGGTTCCCATGTATCAACCTATGCAAAAACCTCCTGTTTATCCGCCTCCTGCCAACTACCTACAGGCACCCAACGCTCCTGCTCCTCAGCAGCCAAAGAGTCCGGCTCCTCGCCAGAATATGCCGAACAGAAGAACGTATAAACCTTGTCCACCGATCCCGATGACTTTTACCGAGTTGTATCCCTCTTTGGTCAAGCAGGGTCTCATCACTACTCGGGCTTTGGGTCCGCCTCCTAATCCTCTACCCGCCAATTACAACGCCGCCGCTCATTGTTTATTTCATGAGGGTGCGCCTGGTCATGATCTGGAGAATTGTTATGCTCTCAAAAATATTGTCAGGGATTTATTGGAAAAGAAGATTTTGTCATTTGAAGATCCTCAACCAAATGTTAAGAAGAACCCTTTTCCTAACCATGAGAGTGTCAATGCCGTTAGTGTTGATTCAGAGGAAGGTTATGCCCTTGACGTTGGACAGATTAAGACTCCTCTCAAGATGTTCCATTCGAAACTGTTTGAAGCTGGTTTGGTAGATACTTCCCACGTTGCATGCGTAAGTTGTGAAGCCAGTGTTAAGGGTTGTGTGTGGGTTCAGAATGATGTTCAGAGGTTAATTAATGAGGGTGTTTTACAAGTGACAAGCCAATACAAGAAAGATGAGGTCGCTGTAGTTGAGCCTGTCTTCCATCAGCCTGAATCGAAGGGTAAGGTACCAGTGTTTAATCTATCAGGGGCAAGTTCCGCCAATCTCGTGTTCGATATACCGAAGTCGTATATCCCAGAAGTGAATCAACCTAAGCCTATAGTTATTCGAAGACCGAGTCCGTTTCCTTTCAGTGATCCTAAAGCTGTGCCTTGGAAATATGACGTGACGATGATTGACAAGGAGTCCGGGAAGGTTATTCCAAATGACGAGGCTAAGGGTGCGGTGACCAATATCGCGGAGGTAAGCAGGATGACTCGCAGTGGCCGTGTGTATACTCCCCATTCCGACGAGGTCCCACCTAAGGAGACAACTAGTACCCTAGTGCCTGCCAAAGACAAAGGAAAGGGAGCTGTTACGAATAATGAAGATGCTGAGTTTTTGAGGATCATCAAGAAAAGTGACTATAAAGTTATTGACCAACTTCATCAAACTCCTTCCAAGATTTCGATTTTATCTCTGTTAATGAGTTCACCCGCTCATAGGATGGCCTTGCAGAAGGTTTTGACTCAAGCACATGTAGATCGAGATATCAGTACCAGTCGGTTTGACAGTGTGATTGCCAATTTGACCGCCTGTAACACCCTCAGTTTCAGCAATGAAGAGTTACCGAAGGAGGGTCCGAACCATAATCGTGCTTTACATATATCGGTAAAATGTCAGGAGGACAATTTAGCGAGAGTGCTAGTGGACACCGGGTCTTCTCTGAATGTGTTACCCAAGAGGGTTCTTGATAAGTTGGCTTGTAAAGAGACTGTGTTGAAACCTACTCCTTTGGTCGTCAAGGCTTTCGATGGCTCTCGCCGGTCGGTAATGGGGGAGGTTGAGCTTCCTATCCTGATTGGTCCGCAAGTTTTTAATATCACGTTTCAAGTCATGGATATTAATCCCAATTACAGTTGTTTACTCGGAAGGCCGTGGATCCATGCCGCTGGGGCAGTAACCTCAACTTTACATCAGAAGATGAAGTTCGTGATCGATGGAAAGTTGGTTATTATACACGGTGAGGAGGATCTGATGGTCAGTAACCTGTCTTCCTTCCGTTACATCGAGGCCGATGAGAATGCTTTAGACGTTTCCTTTCAAGCACTTGAGATCGCCAATGCTGTTCTGCTGGAAGTCGAAGAGACAGTGGGTCAGGGTAATCCATCTTTCGCATCTCTGAAGAGTACCAAGGCAACAATTGACAGGGGCATTCCTGAAGGTTGGGGAGAGGTAATTGATGTCAAGACCAAGACTGATCGCTCTGGGTTGGGTTACAAACCAACTCAGGATGGAGCTGCCATAACTGTCGAAGGGCGTCCTAAGGTTATCCAAGAGGTATTTGTCAGCGGAGGTTTCCAAGTCAATGCCATCAACGACTGCGAGGAAAATGAAGAGCTGAGCAACCTGGTGTTTAAGGGTGATGCAGTTTTGAACAACTGGGAGGCCGTAGAGATCCCTGTTATCTTTCCCTTGTCAAAGTAATTGTTTTTTTAGGTTTCATTTACATTTACAAATAAAAATCCGTAGCCCTGCCCAAGGCTATACGGTCTTTCATTGGGCCACCTTTCATTCCTAAAAAGATATTAATAAAAGCATTTTGTTCAAATCCACTTTGTTTCATTTGCGTTTTTCGTTTTCACCTTTAAAAATGAAATTGGCAACCTTTTTTCAAAAAAAAACAGCATTTCATTCTTACATATCTTCGAGCATTTTAATTAAGTAAGCCTTCCATCATGCAGAGATATCGTAAACCTTGTTGGATCCAATGACTTTACTGACACTCCTGACTGGGATGCACCCATCAATCAAGCTGAGGACGAGGGTGAAGAAGATTTCGAAGTACCCGCGGAACTGACAAGATTGATTGAGTACGAGTACACAGAGCTTCAACCGCATAAAGAGCAGGTGGACCTAATTAATCTCGGTACGGATGAGAGCAAGAAAGAGGTCAAGATTGGTGCAATGCTTGGGACGGAGATTAGGCCGAAGTTGATTGAGTTGTTAAAAGAGTATATTGATGTGTTTGCGTGGTCGTATCAAGATATGCCGGGCCTAGACACGGATATTGTTGTTCACAAGTTGCCGCTTAAACCAGATTGTCCGCCTATCAAACAAAAGCTTCGAAGAACGAGACCCGACATGGCTTTGAAAATTCGAGATGAGGTTAAGAAACAGTTGGATGCAGGTTTTTTGACAGTTGCAAAATATCCAGATTGGGTTGCCAACATTGTGCCAGTGCCTAAGAAGGACGGTAAAGTTAGGATGTGTGTGGATTACAGGGACCTGAACAAAGCAAGTCCGAAAGACGACTTCCCACTGCCACATATTGACACACTGGTAGACAATACGGCCAGTTTTGCGTTGTTCTCATTTATGGATGGTTTCTCTGGCTATAATCAGATCAAGATGGATCCCGATGATCGAGAGAAGACTACTTTCATTACTCCTTGGGGAACCTTCTGCTACAAAGTCATGCCCTTCGGTTTAAAGAATGCAGGGGCAACTTACCAACGCGCTATGACCACTCTTTTTCATGATATGATGCACAAAGAGATTGAGGTGTATGTGGACGATATGATAGCCAAATCTCAGAGTGAAGAGGAGCATATAGACCATTTGGTGAAATTGTTTGAACGACTCAGGAAATATCAGTTGAAATTGAACCCTGCTAAATGTACCTTCGGTGTCAGATCTGGAAAATTGCTTGGTTTCATCGTTAGCCAGCGAGGGATTGAGGTGGATCCTGACAAAGTCCGAGCCATTCAAGATATGCCGGCTCCGTGAACCGTGACGCAAGTTAGAGGTTTTCTGGGACGCTTGAATTATATTTCCAGGTTTATCTTCAATATGACCGCTACTTGTGAGCCGATATTCAAGTTACTTTGCAAGGGGCAGACAGTTGAGTGGAGCCCTGATTGTCAGAAAGCGTTTGAGAAGATTAAGGGTTATTTGCAAGATCCCCCTATTCTGATCCCTCCCGTACCTGGAAGACCGTTGTTTATGTACCTTACTGTTCTCGAGAAGTCTATGGGTTGTGTGCTTGGACAACATGATGAGACTGGGAAAAAGGAACATGCGATTTATTACCTGAGCAAGAAGTTTACCGATTGCGAAAACAGATACTCACCATTAGAGAAAACTTGTTGTGCATTGGCATGGGCCGCTAAGCGCCTTCGGCAATATATGGTCTGTCATACCACGTTATTGATTTCTAAAATGGATCCGATCAAGTATATTTTTGAAAAACCTGCTCAAACCGGGAGGCTAGCCCGTTGGCACATGTTGTTATCCGAATATGACATCCAGTATGTACCCCAGAAGGCGATTAAGGGTAGTATCTTATCTGATTACCTTGCAGACCAGCCAGTTGAAGATTATGAACCTCTTAAGCTCGATTTTCCTGATGAGGATATTTTGTTGATTAAAAGAGATTGTGAAGAGCCAGATCCGAGCGAAGGTCCAGAACCAGGTCTTTGGTGGAAGATGATGTTTGATGGTTCCTCGAATGTCAATGGGCATGGTATAGGCGCCGTTTTGATGAACCCAAAGGGCGGATTCACTCCATTCACAGCGAGATTGGACTTTGAGTGCACTAACAACGTCGCAGAATACGAAGCATGTATTCTTGGCCTCGAAGCGGCGATTCACCTCCGAATCAAACTTCTTAAAGTAAGTGGTGACTCAGCTTTAGTTATTTACCAAGTACAAGGCAAATGGGAAACGAAGAATGAGAAGCTGATCCCTTATAAGGACTACATTGTTGAGCTGATCAAGTATTTCGACGAGATAGAGTTCGAGCATGTTCCTAGATCCGAGAATCACGTAGCCGATGCTTTAGCCATGTTAGCATCCATGTGGAAAGTTAAATTCGTTAATGAAGCACCTCTTATCCATATTGAGCGCAAGGTTGAGCCCGCTTATTGTCAGATGGTCGAAGAAGTTGAGGTGGATGAAAAGCCTTGGTTTCATGATATCAAGAACTATCTCGTCAAGCAGGAGTATCCCGATGGTGCTACTGGTCTGGACAAAAAGACATTGAGAAGACTGGCGTCCAAATTCTTTATCAGTAATGGTGTGTTATACAAGAGAAATCACGACATGGTTCTGCTCAGATGTGATGATAAACGGGAAGCGGACATGTTACTACAGGAAATTCATGAGGGAACCTTCGGAACTCATGCCAATGGCTATGCTATGTCCAAGAAGATGTTAAGGGCTGGGTATTATTGGTTAACCATGGAAGCCGACTGCATCCAATACGCTAGAAAATGCCATAAGTGCCAAATTTATGCTGATAAAATGCATGTACCTCCGTCACCGTTGAATGTTTTGTCTTCACCATGGCCGTTCTCTATGTGGGGCATTGACATGATTGGGGCCATCGAGCCGAAAGCTTCTAATGGTCATCGTTTTATCCTTGTTGCCATTGATTATTTCACCAAATGGGTAGAGGCTGCCTCCTACACCAACGTGACCAAGCAAGTGGTTGCCCGTTTCATCAGGAAAGAGATCATCTGCCGTTATGGAGTCCCAAGCCGGATAATAACTGACAATGGCACCAATCTGAATAATAAGACTATGAAAGAGCTATGTGATAATTTCAAGATCACTCATCATAATTCTTCTCCGTACCGTCCTAAGATGAATGGAGCCGTTGAAGCTGCGAATAAGAATATCAAGAAGATCCTGCAAAAGATGGTTGTGACTTACAAAGATTGGCATGAGATGTTACCGTTTGCGTTGCATGGATACAGAACCTCGGTGAGAACTTCGACAGGGGCAACACCTTTCTCACTGGTATATGGAATGGACGCCGTGCTCCCCATCGAAGTAGAAATACCTTCGTTAAGAGTGTTAATGGAGGCTGAACTTGAGGAAGCTGAGTGGGTTCAAGACAGATTGGATCAGTTGAATCTCATTGACGAGAAGCGTTTGACAGCCATGTGCCATGGGCAATTATATCAGAAATGGATGAAAAGAGCGTTTGATAAGAAGATTCGTATCCGCGAGTTCCGTCAAGGAGAGCTCGTACTCAAAAAGATCTTACCAGTACATAAAGATATGCGTGGAAAGTGGATGCCCAATTATGAAGGCCCATTTGTTGTAAAGACCGTTTTCTCTGGAGGGTCTCTGATACTTACGACAATGGACGGTGAAGAACTAGCACATCCCGTGAATTCTGATGCAGTCCGAAAATATTATGCCTAAAAACCCGCTAAGTCGAAAACCTGCAAAAGGCGACTTAGGCAAAAGTAAGGGTTGAAAAAAGAAATAATAATAAAAAGCTCGCTAAGTCGAAAACCCGAAAGGGCGGCTTAGGCAAAAAGGAGCGTCCCGGTGGATTGAAAACCCGAGAGGGCGGTCCAGGCAAAAGTTAGGGACAAAGGCATTTCATTGCATCAGAAGACACTGATTATCTCGAACACACTTTCCGCATAAGAATCATGTGTCATTTCATCCTTGCCCAAAGCAGGATTCTGGATTAGTCCTAGTTATTAGTGTCAGTAGGTGTCATTGGGTTCGATGTAACTTTTTCCCATGTTGCCAATTTCAAAACATAATCGTCTGTGGAGTTATGCCTTCAGCGAGCTACCGCCCTTTAAATAAAAGAAACCATCTCGTTACTTACATTCCTTGGTGCATTGCTCTTTGTTTTCTATTTGTTATGCAAAATGCGTTTATTCCTAAAATTTGAAAATGAAAGGTGCATTGTAGATTTTTCAAAACTGTTTTTCAAAAACAAAACAAATTTGAAATGTAATAAATTACTTTGACTAGTGGAAATTCCGAAAGGATCTCTTCATTCCCCGGAAATATCATTATTGCAGAAACACTTTCAAACCATTGCTCTGACACAGTCCCTAGAGAGACTATAAGCTGACAACTTTTTCTTGGGTAACTCGAAAGTATCCCTCAGGTGTTCTTCTCCCCATGTGAAGACATAATACTGTGCACCTAAGCAATTTACTTCCTCCTCAGAGAATTCAGAACTTTAAAACCAGATTTGGTTCTACCATTGATCTTTTCTTACCCATGATTGACGTATTGGTTGCAGAGAACGCAGGGAATCTCCGTCGAGATGTTTATTTCGTCTCTCGTCCTGTCTCTAGTCTGTTTCGTCAACATACGCAAGGGCATAAGCATCACATGCCTATTTCATTACATATTC
Organism: Lathyrus sativus; assembly: GCA_963859935.3. Classification (NCBI taxonomy): domain Eukaryota; kingdom Viridiplantae; phylum Streptophyta; class Magnoliopsida; order Fabales; family Fabaceae; genus Lathyrus; species Lathyrus sativus. Next base: position 266,376,377 of record OZ012740.1, read on the forward strand.
ATTACATATTCATTACATACTCATTACATACTCATTTCATAACATCCTGCATGATTAACTGCATAGACATTAACATACATTCATATTCACGCATTCGTTAACATACGCGTTAGCATGCGCAGGTTCTTTGCGTCTCTATCATTGGTTGTTACCGCCGAGTAACTGGGTTCGTCCGGTCTCTTCAAATAGATTGTCAGCCCTAAGCATAAAATACTTACTTGTTTCCAGTTTCCCCACAGAGCTCGATCCTCGTGGATGACGGTTACTTCAGCTATCTTTCCTCACCAGGATAAGATATTTACCCTCCGAGATCATTCCCTCGATGGAGTCTTGATTACCAGTTTTCTTTCTAGCTCGATCCTAGATTGAATCTCAGTCTTGTCGGTCGTCAATCCCAACCGGATGTGCATTTATTTTGCACCATCTAAAGGTTTTCACCATACCATGGCAGATACGCGACTATCTCGCTCGAGAAGATTATCACTATACCCGGACGTGCATTTATTTTGCACTATCTTTCAAGAAAATCAACTACAATCCTTTACAGATACACGCCAGTTCACGCCTGGAAAATATATCAGTACAACACTTTACAATCCTACATGTTACAACCCTTTACACCTTACATTTTACAGCATCAACATACGACATTTCTCACCTAAGAAGTCGATCCTATCCTCGTTATGACTCGCAGCAAATGGCCATCTCCATGGAGCAGTTGGGCTTCCATTTACCTGCCGTCTTGAGGTATGAACCAAATCGTATTCAGGAGAGCACGATCTTGAGTTACGGGGAGGTTTGAGCGAAATCATATTCAGGAGAGCACGATTCTGAAGTTATGAAGAAGTTCATTTATCCTTTAGTAAAAGAAGGAGCGGAATCATATTCAGGAGAGCACGATTCTGAGTTATGAGGAAGTTCAGTTGGCCGTTTTTCAGGAGTGCACGATTCTGAAAAATGAGGAAATTTCAAGAGCCGAATCATATTCAGGAGAGCACGATTCTGAGTTATGAGGAAGTTCGATTATCCATTTTCATATTCAGGAGAACACGATTCTGAAGTATGAAAAAAATTCATTTACAACCAAATCATATTCAGGAGAGCACGATTCTGAAGTATGAGTATATTCAGTCATCCAGTTTCATATTCAGGAGAGCACGATTCTGAAGTATGAGTACATTCAGTCATCCAGTTTCATATTCAGGAGAGCACGATTCTGAAGTATGAGGAAGTTCAGCTTACCCTTTTCATGTTCAAGAGAGCACGATCTTGAAGCAGTTTATTTATCCTTCAGTAAGAGAAAAATCAGAATCGTATTCTAGGCGCCGACCTTAAATGCGAGAAGATTTATTTATCAGATAAGCAGCAACCTCTTTATTTGAGTGTTTATCCGTTTTTGCACATAAGTCCCTTCCAACGATAAGTGACAGTTCTCCCTCGAGAAGCTTATCAGGGCGTTTCCCATTAAAGTCCATTTATTTTGGCATACAGTCGGTCTTTACCCTGTATATTTGATACGGATTTCTGAAAAGTTCGTTTGATCCTGTCACGAGAGATGGTTTACAGAAGCTTGGATGTTATTCTTTGCTCAATGCTCCGGCATTCTGTAATCGATCTTACAATCGTGCGTGATCCAGTTTTATTTTTAGATTCCCCAGTGGAGGCCGTCTCATAGGTACCATCTCCATTTGAGGATCTCATTCCTTTTCTAAAAAAGACAATTGGTCGTGTTCGCACCAGTTGACCATTATTTTTAGAATTCCCCAGTGTTGTACTGTGTCCCAGCGCGTCATTTTCCCCAGTGAGTTCTTCTCGTGGCGTCTGTCCCGGTGTCGTCATGTTCGTCAGCATTTTCGCTTTCATACGCATCATATCATATTCATGGCATCATTTGCATTAAGCTGTTCCCGTTTTGTCCACAGCATTGCATATCGTCGCATATAAAGGCAAAATTTTCGGTTATCTATATTTAAATCTCTCCACCACGATTCCTCGAGTCTCTGTCACTCAAATCGTCTGGTGTAGCTATTTAAATAGGGGCAACTGTAATACCCCAAATTTTACCCTTATATTTAGTCAGTCATTTCGCATAGCATCTCATATGTACACTTGCTAACCACTAACAAGTTATGAAGGGGTTTTGTTTTGCAGATTTGGTCCCAGGGGTATTTTGGTCATTTTACGCAAATTCTACCAATTCCTTGAAGACGGGCTGTTATTAAAATTCTGAGGCATTTGATACGTATTGGTTTTGAGGCATTTATCTATCACCAGTTCTGATCATATTGAGATTTTAGCGGTTTGGTCAGTTGGAATTTAATTACGAGTAGTGTTACTGTTGATGCTGAAAATGTTGTGATTACGGTGCCCATAGGTGTTTGGTATTGAAATGGGGTTAACATTTTAATCAGATGATGAAATTAGGATTACTATTGAGACGAGTGCACCAATAAGAATACCACTTGGGAATATTTATGTTTTATGCCTATGTTAATGAATTAAATACTTGTGGATTTATTCACATTTGTTTATATTTTTTAACTAAGAATAAAATATAAATAATTTCAAAAATTTTGAGAACTTTATTTCATAAATAATGCTATCATACAAGAATGTGGATGTTGCTTCATATTTTACAAAGTACTGTTACAAGGAAGTACATTAAAATTCTCAATCCTAAGGGATTACATTAAAGCGTCTATCCTAAATCCTAAGAGTATCTAAAGGTCTTCATGCTGTATCTGAACTTCTCCATGAATCCTCAGCTAACCTGCACATCAAAAGAAAGCAAACAGTACAGAGAAATGTTAGAAGTTTTTTTCGACACTCTCAGAACAATGTCATCATCGAGTGCCGGGAGTGGCACAACCGAAGTTGCGTCCTACCCCCGTTACCGATCCGCGCCGTGGGCGTCAGATCAGGTAATATCTGTTCTTATCGATAAGGGACATCCGAGAGATAGAAAAATAAATAAAGTGGGACTGATTCGTTTTGCCACGATTGGATTTCCGAACTGATACGAGAATAAGGCAGCATAAGCAAATTCTGACTCGGACCCGGATGCCGGCAGGTCTGAGTAACTTTGGTTTCAAATTTCCCAACACCTGAAAGGCCACAAGCATCATCAGAACCCAAAACATAAACAATTCATGAGCAGTATTAATCCTGAACCAGTAGGTGAGGGCATGAAAACCAAACAGAGGATTGAAATGCAAGCCAAAACTGCATCAAACTGCAGTAATTCTGAACCACATAGGCAAGTTCGTGAAAAACCCAGTTCAAACAGAACAAGAAGAGTAAAATGAAGCCAAGGCTGCATCAAATCGCAGCAAGATGGTTCAGAACGAAAACCAAGCTCATGGTAAGGCCAAGCTGCGAAAAAGTTTGAGCCCAGGGACAAAAGGCATCCAGCCTAACGTCTGCAGAAGGAGAATCAAAGCAACAGTTAGTATTTCTGATAACACGCCATAACAGTTTGCGGCATTTCCAAACCAAATAAGAAGGTCACATTGGAAAATTGGGAATGCAGGGCATAGGCTCAGTTATGAACATCATAGCCCAACAATATACACATCAGTCCAAATACCAGCCTACACCAAGTGAGAATCAACGGCAACTGCATCGATGAAAAGGGGACATACGCATCATAATCACAGTTCAGCACCTGAAAATTGGAGAATCAAATCAGAAGTAACGCAGAGGGTTCAGACCAGTGGTCATCATCACCATGTGACCATCCTCGGCAGCGTTTGACTCAACAGCATCAGTATCAGTTCTGAAAGGAGAAAAAGAGGGTCAATGAACTCAAAACCGGAAGAGTAAATTGAACTCGAAACCATATCAGAAAACGATTCAAAGTAGCAGCCCAACTCGTGTTCTGAACCAAGTTCCATAGAACACGGCGGAAAATAATCGCAGCAGCATCGAGAAGTATTTCCTCGAGGGTTCAGAACACAGCCATCATCACCGCCTACCGTTCTCGGCAATTTTGACCCGACCGAAGCATCAGCTTCAATTCCCTGAAAGAAGAAGAGGAAAAATTAATGTATGTTTCAAAACCGGAATCCAGAAAATCAGAAATCCAATCCAGACTGCATCAAAAATAGTTCAAATTGGTTCGAAACGAAACAAATCAGTTCAAGATATCGAACGAATCAAATGAAACCCTAGCAAATCCATCAAGGAGTTTTGGAAAAGGAAAGTGTGAATCAGTATCAAATAAAATCAAATCATATCAGAATACCAATCAAACACGAAATAATCAAATCGGACAAAATCACGCAAAAATCAAATCTCAGAAAAAAATGCAAGTCCAAGGCCCAGAAGTTGGTTATAAAAAGGAAGGTACAACCTGATCGAAAAGGTAGTCGTGAGAAGAGTTGAAACCCTAGACGGAGAGTACCAGAAACGGCGAAGAACCCACATGCGAAAACCCTAAACGGCGCGAACTCAGACGAAGAACGATCGTCATCATCGTTCAAAACATCACCGCGCATCAATATCATCTGAACAATCAATATCATCCGCGAAGCACCGACGAGAAAATCGCCTTCGCCGTTGGCGGGCAATCAACGCCAAGCCTCAGATCACCTCATCATTGGCTGTTTCGTCATAAATGTGAGTTGAGAGACATTTTCCTCACCATGTTCATGTTTTATTTCAGGAATGAAGAAAATCGGAAGAGGATTGCGAGAAAGAACGGAGAATCGAAGAAGAAGGACGAGAGGAAGAAGAACGGCGCCGCAAATGGTGTTAGGGTTATGAAACCCTAAAAGAAAAAACCAAATCCTTTTGTCATTTTCGTTTCCACCGGGTTGGGTCCGGGTGTGATGACCGGCCCAACCCCTTTATGTTTTTTTTTTATTTTATTTTGTTTTTTTTATTATTTGTTTTAATTGTTTTAAATTGTTTTTATAATTTAAGAAAACTGTTTTAAAAAAAAACCTCCTTTGTGAAAATATAATAAAATCTTAAAAAACCTTTTTATAGTAAGATAAAAAAAAACCTCCTTTTTAAAAAAAATAAAAATTAAAACTTTTTTATAAAATTAAAACTTTTAAAAAATGAAAAACTTTTTTAAATAAAATAAGAGAAACCTTTTTTTTTTTAAAAAAAAAAATACAAAAATAAATTTTTTAAATTTCTTTTGCAAGCTAACATTTAATTATTAATATTTTTCAAATAAAACAATAATAAAATCTCAAATTTGCATCTTTTTCTTAACTCATTCGATCACTGCCTAACTCTGCCTACTAATGCCGTTTGTTCATTTTGCAGCTTGTTACCTTTACCGTTACTTATCACATTTTATTACTATATTGTAACTGCTTCTCATATGTAACCCCGCGAACCAATAATCGCGCTTTAAGTTTCTGCCTTTAAATTTTTGTTTGCATGGCTTTAATTTCTGTCTTATTCTCTGCTTGCATGATTCAATCACCTCACCTCAGTATTCTGTCACCTTACCTCCGAAGGAATTAGGTCTAGCCGTTTGACCGCCGTGTCAATAATCCCTAATTTAACCCTAATTACAACTTAACAATTCAACGTAGAGATTTGGAGTTTCTACACTCCACGTAAGTGTGTCCTTAAGATGCGTTTATTCCCCTTGAGACCTTGACCACAGTCAAGAAGTCTCTAACCTCCCTATTGAGGGGAACTACGATTACTCTGATTCCATTCCCGTAAGGATACGTAGGCACAAGATGCGATGTCTTGCCGAGTAAACTTAGAACTAACCCCTTAGGTCTCTTTTCTCACTTTTAATCCTTTGTACATATACCTTAAGCAAATAAATAAAGCAAATAGTAAACATCTGAACAAAAGGTTCCTGTAGAGTACTACAGAAGTTTAGGGTGCTAATACCTTCCCTAAATTTAACCAACCCCCGAACCCTAGATCTTTCCCCGCATTGTGATTACGATGCAAAATAGGTTTTCCCTCTTTTGACCTTTTCCTTCGGATAAATCAAAGAGCGGTTGTGAATTGAATTGCGATTCAAACTCATTAATAGTTTGTAATCCTATTTCCCCCGCAACAGAACCGACTCGTATAAGAAGGAGGCCTTCGAGAGCATTTCCGCTTAGTGTCAAGTTCGTATGCATGTTGTTATGAACCTTCTCCGAATTCCCGACTCAGCGCCTCTGAAGCTACTTTGAAAACACAAAAGGAACGCATCGTGTAGCTGCATCATCTCAACTCTTAGGCTTTTTGCTTGAGGACAAGCAAAGATTCAAGTTTAAGGGAGTTTGATAACGCGAAAACGTATATATTAAATGCCATAATTTCATGCTACTAACGGTCAATTTCACCCCGATTTCGGACCATATCCGCATTGTTTGTTAAGTATTTTGCAGGTTTACGAAAGTCAACACTCAAATGAAGCAAGACAAGGAAAACAAGTACTAAAAGACTCATAACAAAAGAAAAAGAATGAAAAAAGTAGCAAAAATGAACTTTGCTGATATGACGGTCGTCACGGGTCCCTTACGACCGTCACGAACGTGATGAGCTCCACGAGCGTCACAAGTCCCTTACGACCGTCACACTTACAAATTCTGCACAACGTCCACTTCTTAGAACGTGAAACAGAAGCCCAAAACTAAAGCACGACTCCCTGGATTTTCTGACCCTCAATTGCACATCCAGAAGCAGTTCAAGGACAAATCATTTACTACAAAAGGAGAGCTTGGGGACTGAAATAAAGGAGCCGCATTGAAGACTACGAAGTGCTGCCGGATTTACTACAGAGAGCTTTTTCGTGTTTTTGTTCCCTTTCTGCTTTGTTTCCTTTCCTTTGTTTTCTTTCCAGAATTCAGTTGTAATTTTCGTTCTTTAAATTTTCGTACAATTAATCGTCACCAGAGTAATCTAGCCGACATTGTGGAGGATTATCCAAGTGTCGAACCAGAATTGTTTACAGGTTCCGTTAGTATTAATTAATTCTATTTGCTTTAATATGTATGTTTACAAGTTCTGCTATTTTTATTCAATTAAGCATGCTTTAAATTTCATGTCTAGCTAAACCGCATCGATCGGTATGTAATGAACTAAGTAGAACGAGGTTCGATAATAACCGGCGTATTTTCCCTTTTTCAAACTTGTTTCTGGATCTATTTTTTAAATCAAATTGGTTAAACTAAACTTCGTCGCGACAACGAGAATTTATTTAAAGTAATCTCGCCACAACAGTGGGAGATTCACTAAGGTATGAACCGACATGCGAAAGCTGAGGCTAGGACCAGATAGTAAAAACTAGGAATCTATTTTAAACACAGCGAAAGCACTTTAAAAGAGATTAGAAATCAATGGTTTTCAAAAATCAATTTAAACCCCGAACGGGATAGTGAAAGCATACGTTCCGCCTTAGAGTTGCGACTAGCGTCAACAACCATCGTGAGACAAAAGTCTTTAAACCATTATTTTCTTCTGAAAACAATTTTAAAATTATTAAACCGCGCCGGTAACCTGTCGAATCCTCGAAGCACTAAGTCATTGCATACCGATTCCCCGCATTAATATTCTAAGAAACCGTTAGCATTTCTTTAATTTAGCCTTTACTTTTTCATATTTTCCTTTAAACCATATACGACCTAGCTAAACACAGTAACGTCCGAGTTCACTAGATTGATTACGAGTCCCTGTGGGATCGATATATTTATTACTACGCGATATACTATACATATGCAGTTAATTCGATTAGACTCGGAAATTCGCGATCAGCCTTGTGTTTTTATCTCCGCTTGGTGTTCTTCAGTAACAGGTTTGAGCAGCTCAGTGTCCACAGATATCTGACTCTAAGGAATCAGCAAAAGTAATGGATCAGGTTCAAGCTAAATTACATGAGGTCAGAGCTCGCATGTCCCAGTTCATGGAGCTGATGCAGAACGTAGCCAATGGGCAAGAACAGTTGGGGACGAAGGTTCAGCCATTGATGGCACGAGTTGATGAAGATGGTGTCTTGCACGGAGGAGCTGATGTTATTCCTCCTGTTGGTGGATCTAGTCCACGGGTTATTCCCACTGTTGTCGTACCTCCGAGCGGAGGTGGTGTGAATAATAATGGTAACGCTGCTGGCGGAAGTGTGCGCACTGGGCATAGGGCTGCTGGCTCTCATTGGGAAGATCACCAAAGTGATATCTTTTCCATGAAAAATATGGAGGATGGTTTGCCAACCGAAGCTGACAGAAGGTTCAAACTAATTGAGGAAAAGATGAAATCTCTTGAAAATCAGAACTCTCTGGGTCTCGACATGTCAGATCTTGGTTTAGTTCCTGGGGTCAGGATTCCTCCCAAATTCAAGGTACCGGAGTTTGATAAATACAAAGGGACGGCCTGTCCTAGAGTACACATTCGAGCATATTTCAGGAAAATGTCCGCTTACTCGGACGATGAAAAGCTGCTAATGCATTGCTTCCAGGATAGTCTGACAGGAGCATCCTTGGAATGGTATATGGGGATCGAGAGAACTCACATCCGTAGCTGGAGAGAATTGGCCGAAACTTTTGTGCGTCACTATCAGTATAATAGTGATCTGGCACCAAACAGGATACAATTGCAGAGTCTGTCGCAGAAGAATACTGAGAGTTTCAAGGAGTATACCCAGAGGTGGCGAGATTTAGCGGCGAGAGTGCAACCTCCCCTGGAGGAGAGAGAAATGACTAACATGTTCATGGCTACACTTCCCGGATTGTACTATGAGAAGCTGATCGGTTGCATGTCTGCAGGTTTTTCAGATCTGGTAAGTGCAGGCAAAAGAGTCGAAAGCGGTATCAAAATAGGAAAGATTCAAGTTGCTCTTGATTCCTCAAAAGATGCAAAGAAGCCTTATGTTGGGAAGGAAAGAGAAGCTAATGTTGTATCTGCTCCAACTACGGCTCAACGGCCAGTCCAGTACCGACAACCTCGAGCTCCTCAGTAGCAAAATCGTCAGCACCAGAATCAGAATAGGCTGCGCAACAATCTGGAAAGAAGGAATGCTCCTTTTCATCCAGTGCTTATGCCACACAGTGAGCTTCTACCATTCCTGATTCAGAACTCGTTGGTGGAGCCTAAAACTCTCAAACCGTTGCCAGAGCCATACCCTCCTGGGTATGATCCCAATGCTCGATGCGAATACCATGTAGGATCCATGGGGCACGCAACTGAAGACTGCAAAGCCTTTCAAGCTAAAGTGCAGCAGTTGATGGACAAAGAGTACATTTCCTTTCCCGAAGGAAGCTTGGTTGTGCACGTCGACCTCTCGCCTGATTGAGTCTAAAGACTTCAAGCGTTGCATCTCCCTAGCCAGTGGTTCAGATAAAGAAGCCCGGTTCCTGGAAGCTGGCAATATGCGTTTTATCATGTCATTTCTTTGTATTTGTAATTTCTTTCCTGTTAGACTGCAAATTTCGTTTGTAAAACTTGTTGTTTTTCAATTGATATTGATAACGAAATAAATATGCATGTTTTGAATTAATCCATTCGTGTTCACTCTATTGCTTTCATTTATTTCAAACGCTTGTTTAAGTGGAATCTGGGGAGGATGACAAAATCGAAAGACGCGTGAGCTTCCGATTGTATGCTTTTGAATAAAAAAACCTGCTGACGATGTACATGCATTGTTTCAAATTCCTAAACACCAGAGATATAAGGAAGATAATCCCTTGTCAACCCCTTTGAGCCTAGTAGTAGGAGTTTCTTTCTGAAAACAAAAAACCCTCAATCTTAACCTGGGGCAGGGTAGGTGTCAATTAATTTGACCAAGCGTTCAAATTACAAAAGGAGTGTTCGTTCGAGGATCAATAACACCTGTATAGGTCGTACCTAAAAAACCATAGTGGTTAAACCTTGCCGATAAGGAGTGAAACAGTCACAATCTCTTAACAAGTCAGGCAAGCCGGTGTCACATGATTTGTTCAAAAAAAAGAGAAAAAAAATCAAAAGAAAAGCCCGCTAAGTCGAATCTTGCGAACAAGCGACTTAGGCAAAAATGAGGGCATCCCGCTGGACTTCAAAATCAGAAACTCAAAAGAGTTAGTCCAGGCAAAAGTTAGGGAACGAAAAAAATGAGAAGCGAAAAGGATTACAAGAGAAAAATCCTCGAACAAGAACGAAATCGTGTGACTCCAGGTCCCCAAAGACGAAAAAGCGAGTGACTGTCACTTCAAAAAAGTGTGATTTCTTGAACTGCCATTAAATCTTTGAAAGGTGAACGCTAAGGTCGAATTAGCTGAACGTAGGATTGGAGAACATCAAGGAGAATGGGTGGCTTAAAATAAATTTTGAGCCTTGTATCCTTTCTTTCTTAAACCATGAACCCGACCATGTTACAACCCTTAAAAGTCCTAACTGAAGCAGGTTTATTTTGAAAGCATACTTTGGTAATGATCGCATCGAAACTGACTCCTAAAAGGATTCCTCTTACCGCGTTGGTATTAATGTTGACATTTTGATAATTGATTCGCTCATTATATGTCACAAAATTTGTTAGTGAATAGGCTTGGATTTCGAAAACTATCATATGCATTGCATTTAATATCTTTTATGCCAAACAATTTGTTTTACTTGCGAGTAAGCGCTTGACAGTAGGAAAGGTTCCATAATGGAAAGTTTGATTATGATAGAATGCCGAATGCCCAAATACTCCGTCGAACCGAGGCAAGCTATATCAAATGATCACAACGTGGGAGTCAGCCATCCCAAAAGTCAGTTAATCTAGGGCAATCAGGTCGAGATTCGGCGAATCTCTCGCGGCCAAAGGTACTGATCCACAAATAGCCAATCAGGGGCAAAGCCATTGCAAAGCTGGTGCATGAAACCCTAAGGGAAAAACAATTGTTCCTCTCCCTACCTCCGGAGCTTATCAAAATTATTCAACCAAGGATGAATCCTTTCACGGTCCAGATTCTAGGGCAAGCCTTCTCGAGGTCGTCTCATGGAAAACTATTTTCTTCTCAAGGTGAACTTTTTCCCAAAGACCAAACAAGGCCAGTTACTCAAGCGAGCTTATTCTCGGTAGAAAGAGTTGAGTATAGGGGAATCGTGTTATCACCTCACCAGATAACCTGAAACCTGTTACATATCAAGACTTTATAACCGAAAGCATTTCCGAAGCCCCGTTCTCGTCCGACAAACCTTCAAACCAGTCCTTGTCTGGTCACCCTTTAGTAAACACTAGTTCTCGTCTAGTACATGTCAGGTCTTCGACCAGTTCTTGTCTGGTCACCCTTTCTGTAGCACACTGTTTAATCAGTTCTCTTCTGATATCCAGAACCAGAGATCAGTCCCCGCCTGATATCTAAAAGTTAGAAGCTCAGTTCCCGCTTGAAAACCTAACCGGTAAACCCAGTCCCCGCCTGGTAGTCAGTCCCCGCCTGACCTTGTTCGTTGAACCCAGTCCCCGCCTGGTAGTCAGTCCCTGCCTGACCTTGTTCGTTGAACCCAGTTCCCGCCTGGTAGTTAATCCTCGCCTGGTAGTTAGTCCTTGCTTGACCCGTTTTGGTAAACCTAGTTCCCACCTGGTAGTTAGTCCTTGCCTGACCCGTTTTGATAAACCTAGTTCCCGCCTGGTAGTTAGTCCTTGCCTGGCCCGTTTTGATAAACCTAGTTCTCGCCTGGTAGTCAGTTTTCGCCCGACGACTTAACCTTTTGCCACCAGTTTTTTCCTAGTGGTCTACCTTTGGATACTAGTCCTTGTCTAGTACTTCCTTTTAAATCCATTCTTGTTGGAAACCAGAGATAAACCTAGTAACCATAAACCTGGTCATATCCATGAATCAAAAGCCTAACTGTACTTGGCACCTTCCTATTATAGTCTGGAAAACCGTTTCAGAGTCCAGTTCTTGCCTGGCCTATCATTCTTTTGAAGCTCAATGATAAGTCTTCATGGAATACTAGTTCTCGTCGGCTAAGATACATTTGAGTCCGCCTCTCACCTGGTGAATGTCAGCAGTTAAAACCAGTACCCGTCCGGTTAATGTTTCTTTAGCCTACAGTTAGAACTCCAGTTTCCGTTTGATGGTCGGTTATCTTTAATACCAGTTCCTGTCTGGTGAGAAGCGTCTCGAAACCCAGTTATCGTCTGGAAAACCACCAAAGTAGTTCATGTCCAGCACAATACAGGAAACCAGTTCTCACCTGGTAGCCAGTTCTCGTCTAACTTGTTTTGTAGAACCCAATTCTCGCCCAGTTGTCAGTTCTTGCCTGACCTCTTTTTTTGTGTTGTTGTACTGAGTATATCATGTAAGGTTCTAAGGGGACCAAGAAACCATTTTAAGAACCAATAGAAAGGAAAGAAAACCACAAAAGACAGCAAAAAACAAGAGAAATATTCCATTTTTCGCTTCAGGTCGCGGCGCAACCCATGTTCGCGGCGCAAACATGCAAAAACCAGAATGAAAATTTTCCCAGTTCGCGGCGCGAACATGCAAAAACCAGAATGAAAACTTTCCCAGTTCGCGGCGCGAACACCCTTCACGATGCGAACATGCAAAAAACATAATGTTCACTTTTCTCAGTTCGCGGCGCGAACTGATCAGTTTGCGGCGCGAACTGATCAGTTTGTTTATTTTATTTTCTTGTTGTTTTTACCTTAAAAAAGTGCCAATTTTTTTGCATGTCTCAATTTTTTTAGCCGACTAACCCCATATGTTTGTATGATTTTAATATGTGAATATTGCTATTGTCCTTGTTGATTTTTGATTCCAAAAACTATTTTCAAGAAAACAAACTCTCGATTCTCATCGAGCCATTTTTGACCTTGTAAGCCGATTGCCTTGTGCGTCGCCATCGACCTTGCTCGCTTCACCTCAAACCTTTTTAAGCAATTAAATCCTTGACCCAACGTCAAGCGGATTTTCTCAAACGATTGTTAAGCCAATTCACCATATTTAATAAAAGGGTAAAGTTCTCTTTGTATTGAACTAAAGAGAGGGGATTGAATGTAGACTTCTTCCTTTCCAAGTGTCGAGATGCTCACTGTAGTGTGTGTGGTTTTGATACTTGTCTTTCAATACGAAGACGTTTTCATCCACACCTTTTTCTCGGAAAAAACCTCGGCCTCGTACCGAGTGCATTTTCAAAACAGTTACAATAAATAAATCGATTCTCTTGGTATTGAACTAAAGAGAGAGGATTGAGTGTAGACTTCTTCCTCTCCGAGTGTTGGGATATTCACTGTAGTGTGGGTGGTCTCGATACTCGTCTTTTAATACGAAGACGTGACTTTATCCACCACCTATCTCCTTCTACAACTTCTTTCCGCAGCCTTTGTCACCTAAAAACCTCGGTCCCGTACCGAGCGCATTTTTTAAACTCTTTTCATGACAAAAACTTGAATGTTCGTGGAGTGGTTAGGCGTAGGCCTTCTCCTATCCCGAGTGCTGATGTTTACCGTACGGTTCTCTGTCGCAAAAGCACTTACCATTCAAAACCAAAAACACTTTCATAAGAGAATGAAGTTCTCTTTGTATTGAACTAAAGAGAGAGGATTAAGTGTAGACTTCTTCCTCTCCGAGTGTCGAGATGCTCACTGTAGTGTGTGTGGTTTTGATACTCGTCTTTCAATACGAAGACGCTATGTTCGCCACACCCTTTCATAACAAAAACTTTGAGATGAAGAATTGGGTTACTACCCGTAGGGGATATCGCCGTTAGACTTCATCAGTAAGTCTTGAAATAAAATCCTTAGTCAATCAGGAACCACTAAGAATATACAATCTTTTGCCGTCAGGCACCCTGCGTCAGCTAGGCAATCTGCTTCGACATCGCAGCTGGACTTCATCAGTAAGTTTGGGGTTTTGGCACCGCTGCCAGACTTCAATCATCAAGTCTTCAAGGGAAGTTTCAACTTCCATGTTCAGAAACCTGTTGGGGATGACACATCTCCGCTGGGGATTCTGGAGAACTATCAAGTAACTCTGCTTCGGGGATCCAGAAATCATTCTGGGTGAATCAACTCTGCTGAGGACTTCAAGAATCATCTTGAACCAATAACTCCTCTGTGAACTTCAAGAATCATCCTAAACCAATAACTCTGCTGGAGATTTCAGGAATCATCCTGAGCAAACACTCTGCCGGGGACTCTAAGCATCAACTTGAGCAACCAGCTCTGGCGACCTCACTGGAGATTTTAAGATTCATCTTAAGTAACCAACTTCGCTGGGGAATTCAAGAATCATCTTGAGCAAACCATTCTACGGAGGAACACCTGCAAAATAAGAACGGTAACGACCTAGCTCATGTTTCATATGCATATGTTTGACTATGGCGCAATGCTCCACACGGTGGAAATGCTACACATTTTTAGGGTAAATGCTATGTAATCATGCAAAATGCTATGACTTCATCAGCAAAATAAATGCTGAAGGGAGAATCCTCCTGTCAAGGAGAAAGGACCACTCTGGTGGAGGAAGGACTCATCCTGCCAAGGAGAAGAAGTCACACCAATCTCAATTGGATTCCGCCTGGGGAAACGAACTTCATTCAACTGCTGTAGGGGAACAAAGTTCTACGAGAACCTGAACCCGCTCAACCAGGTATTCAAACCACAAACTGTCGAGGAAACGATATCAATCGCAGAAATAAACTGCATGGCCTTCGCGGCAAAAACTTTCCTGGAAATAACGACTCCGATGGGGAAAAACAGCATCAGCTATTCAACACTCTACTGGGGAAAACCAATCATGGCCCAAACGGCTTCCAAGGACTCGGCTCTCTTAGGGAACCTCCAGCTCGGCTGGGGTAGAAGGAATCATCCTGCTTACTGGGGAGAATACAACTCTGTGGGGAATGTCAACTCCGCTGGAGACTTCAGTCCTGAACTATCGAGCGCTGCATACTTGCGGATAGTTTGCTACAAAAACTGCACTTTGACCCAGTGCTGGGGAATGAACGTACAATTCAGTGTATGACTCAGCTGGGGGGGATGATGATCCTCCATGATACATCTGATTGGGGAGAATCTTCTCTACCTAGGGGATACATATCAATGCTCTTAGTCCCCTGTTCCTACTCCGTGGGGAGATGCTGCTACACTCGCTAGGGAAGGAGGAATGATCCTTCTTGGGGACGCATACGGCGTACGGTCTGGAATATGCCATACCTGCGACAACATAAACAAACAGACAAGATACCCTTCTCAAAGGTACCTATCAAGGTTATCATCTTGTGACAATGTTCAAGTAATTCATTGTTTCAAAAATCAGTGGCCTAGGCCAGTAAGTTTATGTATGCGCATTTTATCAAAAACATTGGCGTTCTTTTTCGCAAACAAAACAGATAGATGCTAAACAAGCAAACAGAATTGCTGAATAGTATATTTTATTGATAACAAACCCTTGAATGGGCAAAAATGTTTTACAACAGATGCAAGCTCCTGGAATGAGGAAACTGCGCAAATATAAAAACATAAATATACATCAGTATATACACAAATGTCGGCAATGCAGCGTAGACGAACACCATGAGTTGATCCCTCTATGACCCACTCGACTTCGATACTTCTCTGATGCTTCAGCTTAAGAAGAGATTGATTCAGATAAACGACCCTCCGATGCCCCATTTTTTCCTGGATATTCTTTTTCTTTCCAGCGGGTCATTTTTTAAGCAAAGTATTTTTTAACTGCGTCCGCATTCACTGGGGATGCCAAATCTTCGCCATCCATCGTGGATAACAACAAGGCTCCTCCCGAGAAGACCTTGCTGACGACGTACGAACCTTCGTAATTGGGAGTCCACTTGCCTCGGTGATCGGAGTGTGGAGGAAGAATCTTCTTCAGGACGAGATCACCCGTCTGAAAGCTTCTAGGACGCACCTTCTTATCATAAGCTTTCTTCATTCGGCTCTGGTATAGGCGACCATATGCAATCGATGCTAACCTCTTCTCGTCCATCAGGCTGAGTTGGTTTAGTAGGTTCTTAATCCATTCTTCCTCATCGAGTTTCACGTCAACCAAAACTCGTAAAGAAGGGATCTCAACTTCTAACGGTAGGACAGATTCCATATCGTACACCAGTGAGAAAGGAGTAGCCCCGATTGATGTATGTATCATTGTACGATAACCGTGCAGTGCAAATGGCAACATCTCGTACCAATCCTTATAGGTCACAACCATCTTCTGCACAATCGTCTTGATGTTCTTGTTGGCCGCTTCAACGGCGCCATTCATCTTCGACCGATACGGAGATGAGTTGTGGTGTTCAATCTTGAAACTCTGGCACAACTCCTTCATCATCTTGTTATTCAGATTCGAACCATTATCAGTAATGATTCTCTTGGGAATTCTGTATCGATAGATGATGTCCCTCTTTATGAATTTAGCCACCACCTGCTTGGTCACATTAGCGTATGAGGCTACCTCCACCCACTTGGTGAAGTAGTCGATGGCTACTAGAATGAAGCGATGACCGTTAGATGCAGTGGGCTCGATCTTGCCTATCATGTCGATGCCCCACATGGAGAACGACCACGGGGAGGACATGACATTTAATGGGCACGGCGGCACATGAATCTTATCAGCATAAAGCTGGCATTTATGACATCTCTTCGCGAATTTAAAGCAATCCGATTCCATCGTCAGCCAGTAGTATCCTGCTCTCAGGATCTTTCTCGTCATAGCATGCCCGCCGGCGTGCGTACCAAATGTGCCTTCGTGGACTTCTTCCATGAGCATACTCGCTTCTTTCTCATCTACACATCTGAGTAGCACGAGATCGTGGTTTCTTATATACAACACTCCATCAGGATTGAGATAAAAATTTCCAGATAGCCTCCTAAGAGTCTTCTTATCCTGGGTTGACGCTCCTTAGTCATAAGGAAGGTCTGGATATCATGGAACCATGGCTTGCCATTGGAGGCTTCCTCGATCGCAAAGACGAATGCAGGTCTATCAAGACGAGAAAGGACAATCCTTGGAGCTTCATTCCAAAAATTGACTTTATACATCGAAGCTAACGTGGCTAGGGCATCAGCCATCTGATTTTCAGCTCTAGGCACATGATGGAGTTCCACTTGATCAAAGAACGGAAGCAGCCTTCTGGCATAATTCATGTACGACACTAAATTCGATTGATGAGTCTCCCACTCTCCTTTAATCTGGTTGATCACAAGTGCCGAGTCACCATATATATCTAGGTTCTTGATTCTCAAATCAATCGCTTCTTCTAGACCCATGATGCATGCTTCGTACTCTGCCTCGTTATTGGTGACCGAAAACGTCAGTCTAGCCGTAAACGGGATGTGGGATCCATGGGGAGTCGTGATGATCGCCCCAATGCCACTTCCGTAAGAATTAACTGCCCCGTCAAATATCAATTTCCATTGGGATTTCCTGTCTGGCCCCTCGTCGGGCAACGGTTCATCGCAATCTTTCACCTTGAGAAACATGATATCCTCATCAGGGAATTCAAATTTCATCGGCTGATAATCCTCGATTGGCTGTTCGGCAAGGTATTCAGACAATACGCTTCCCTTGATGGCCTTCTGGGAAACGTACTGAATGTCATATTCCGTCAACACCATTTGCCATCTGGCAATCCTGCCCGAAAGCGCTTGCTTCTCGAAGACGTACTTGATCGGATCCATCTTCGAAATTAGCATGGTTGTGTGGTTGAGCATGTACTGTCGTAAACGTTTGGCATCCCAGGCTAGTGCACAACACGTCTTCTCCAGCATCGAGTAACGAGATTCACAATCTATGAACTTTTTACTCAAGTAGTAAATGGCATGCTCCTTTCTGCCCGTCTCGTCGTGCTGACCGAGAACACACCCCATACTATTCTCAAGAACTGTCAAGTACATGATTAAGGGTCGTCCGACCACTGGGGGTATCAAGATCGGAGGTTCCTGTAGATAATGTCTTATCTTATCAAATGCCTTATGGCAATCCTCGTTCCAGATAATCGCCTGATCTTTTTTCAGTAGTTTGAACATCGGTTCACACGTGGCCGTGAGCTGAGAAATAAACCTTGGAATGTAGTTTATTCTGCCCAGGAAACCACGAACTTCTTTTTCAGTCTTTGGCGCTGGCATTTATTGTATTGCTTTTATCTTTGCAGGATCAACCTCGATGCCCCTTTCACTCACGATAAACCCCAGTAGTTTTCCAGACCGTACTCCGAAAGTACACTTGTTAGGATTCAGCCTCAACCTGAACTTCCTAAGCCTCTCAAAAAGCTTCAGCAAATTGACCAAATGTCCCTCCTCCGTTTGGGACTTCGCAATCATGTCATCAACATAGACTTCAATCTCATGATGAATCATGTATGAAACAAAGTAACCATTGCTCGTTGGTAAGTGGCCCCTGCGTTCTTCAGACCGAAAGGCATTACCTTGTAGCAAAATGTTCCCCAAGGTGTGATAAACGTAGTTTTCTCCATGTCCTCCGGCGCCATCTTGATCTGATTTTAGCCGGAGAAGCCATCCATGAACGAAAACACGGAGAACTGAGCTGTATTGTCGACCAACACATCAATATGAGGGAGCGGGAAATCATCTTTAGGGCTCGCCCTATTCAAATCCAGATAATCGACGCACATTCGTACCTTACCGTCCTTCTTCAATACAAGCATTATGTTGGCGACCCACGGAGGGTAAGTAGTGACCGCTAAGAAGCCAACATCAAGCTGTTTCTGCACTTCTTCTTTGATTTTAACGACCATATCTGGTCGTGTCCTCGTAAGCTTCTGCTTAACGGGAGGACAATCTTCTCGCAGCGGCAAGTGATGGACCACGATGTCCGTGTCAAATTCGGGAATATCTTCGTATGACCAAGCAAAGATGTCACTATACTCTCTCATCATCTCGACCAATCTCTGCTTGACATCACTCTGCAATGCAGCCCCTATCCTGACATTCCTGACCAGTTCTTCAGAACCCAAATTCACAATCTCAATCTCTTCCTCGTGAGGCAGAATAACTTTCTCTTCTTGTTTCAACAAGCGGGCCAACTCTTTGGGATGGTCTTCGTCTTCCTCAATCTCTTCTTCGGCTTGATAGATCAGGCAATCGAAGTCGAAGTGAGTCGTAGAAGGTCCAGAGTCGATGTCATCTGCTATGTGGATCCTGCAATAACAAGGATTAAGCTTAAAACAAGGATATGCAGGTTAGCACAAACCCTATTGCCATTTTATTGTTTTTCAAAACAAATATAAAACAGGAATAGCAGAGATCACAACATTTGAATGCGAAGAAAAACGCCTTTTGATTTATTGGTAAAATGCATGTACATAATCAAACAAGGCCCTGACAATAAAACCACTATGTCCAGGGTAGGACATAGGGTTGTACAATAATTGGAGAAAGTAAATCATTACTCTTTGCCTGTCACTTGGATGGTATCCCTGATGGACCAGTTGTTGAGGCTCTGGCGTGGTTTGCTTGGCTGGATCCAAGAGTCTAGGTCACAATCGCTATCTCCGCCGTCTTCAGACACTGCGTTGACACTTTCAAATATCACCCCGCCACTGGTAAACTGGATCGGCCCTTTATCTCGCGACGCACTGTGAGAAGAGGAGGCTTCAGCCGTAGGAGAGTATCCTAACCCAAACTTGTCCTGTTTGTTAGGTATTTCCAGAATTTGCCCCCAGCCTGGGGTAGGTCCGGCTTGAACAACGACCCGGGCTTCCTTGAAGGAAGAGAGAGTCATCTCTGGTTTCTCAATCATTACAGGAGTCGCGTCCTTGACCTTAACAACTTTGAATGCCTGACATAGGGTTTCGTGGATTTCCCCATCCATCTCAACATATTTGAAGGACGACAAATGGCTCACCATTATATCTTCCTCGCCACAAACCGTTACAATGCTGCCTCCGACAGCATACTTGAGCTTCTGGTGCAACGTGGAGGTCACAGCACCAGCAGAATGGATCCATGGCCGACCTAAGAGACAGCTGTAGGCTGGCATGATGTCCATGATGTAGAAGACTGCGTCGAAAGTTTCCGGCCCGACTTGGATTGGTAAAGTTACCTCTCCAAAGACATGACGCTTGGTTCCATCGAAAGCCTTCACAACCAGATCACTGGGTGTGCAAATCAATCCACGAGTATCTAACTTCATCAATGTCTTCTTCGGAAGGACATTGAGTGATGACCCTGTGTCCACCAATACGTGAGAGATAACTGTTCCCCTACACTCTATCGAGATGTGCAGGGCACTGTTGTGGTTTCTTCCCTTTGGCGTCAGCTCCAGGTCAGTGAACCCTAACCCGTTTCCAGCATTTACGTGGGCTACTACCCCTTCCAACTGGTTGACCGAGATTTCTTGCGGTACATACGTGGCATTCAAGATCTTTAACAGCGCGTTGCGATGTGACTCCGAACACAGCAACAAATTCAGGATGGAGACTTTCGAGGGCGTTTGATGGAGGTGATCCACGATCTTGTAATCACTCTTCTTGATCAACCTCATGAACTCTTCAGCGTTCTTTACAAGTAAGTCCTTCTCTACCCCACGAGGGGTTTCCTCAACGACTTTACTTTTTCCCTTATCAGTTTCCTCAGCTTTGTCTGCTTTGTCCGCCACACCCTCAGGTGGAGCAAACACTCTTCCGATGCGCGTGATTCCGCCAATTCCCACTAGGTTATCCACCGACTGCCCAGATGGTTCCAGTTCTAACTTTTGTCCGTTACAGTAGACGTCCGCCCCATAGTGCCATGGGACAACATTGGTGCTTTCAAAAGGTATCGGCCTAGCTTTGGTGATGGTAATTATGGGCGGCCTGAGTGCAGAAATGGTTATCGTCTGACGAGGGATGGTGATGGTGGCAACCTCATCATCTTGCTTCAGCATTACCTCTCCAGATCCACATTCGGCCCTTCGGCTAAATTGCAAGATTCCTTCGGTCATTAGACTCTGAATCCCCAATATCAACTGTTCACATCCATCAGGACGAGTCACACAGCCCATACACAGTTCACCATAGCCCGGAAAGAAGCCTCTCTTCATCAACTTGGCTTTAACAAAGCTAAGCGGTGTCTTCAGATCCTTGACGTCAGTCAATAAATCCAAGTTCTCATCTTCAATAATGGCAATCACCCCACCTCCCCTATGATTCGGCATAGGGTTCTTTGTGACATTCGACACATTATCTGAGAAATTGATGATCTTAGCATCCACCATATCTTGCACCTTGTGCTTGAAGGCTTTGCAATTTTCTATCGTGTGGCCGGGTGCCCCTGAGTGAAAATCACATGTTGCATTTGCATCATAACCCTGCGGGGGTGCCCCTGTCAAGGGAGCCAGGGTTCTTTTATGGACTAGCTGTAACTGAAGCAGAGTTTGTAACAGTTGAGCATAAGACATGGGCGGCGTCTCGAGGTGACGACTTGACAGAGGTGCCCTGTTCTGATACTTCCTGTACCCTTGCTGATTTGGCTGTTGCTGCTGCGGCTGCTGCTGTGGCTGGGGTTGTTGGATAGCAGGGATGGTTATTCTAGCCACCTGCTGGCGCTGGCTCTTACCCTTCCTTCGAGCGTTAGACACGACGCTCGTCTCTCCTTCACGCCTTTTGCTACTATAGGGTTTCTTTCCTCCTCCAGCTGAGGACAGGTCACCGCCTTGAATTTTTCCCAGTTTGATCCCATTTTCAACGTGCTCGCCAGTAATGATGAGATCTAAGAAACTCCCTGACATACCGCTGACTAGTTTCTCGTAATAGACTCCCGGGAGAGTGGCTACAAACATCTCAACAAGCTCTCGTTCAACCATCGGCGGCT
This sequence comes from Lathyrus sativus, assembly GCA_963859935.3. Lineage (NCBI taxonomy): Eukaryota > Viridiplantae > Streptophyta > Magnoliopsida > Fabales > Fabaceae > Lathyrus > Lathyrus sativus. Next base: position 266,398,071 of record OZ012740.1, read on the forward strand.
GAACTCTAGCTGCTAATTCACGCCATCGCTGGGCGTATTCTTTGAACCCTTCATTGTTCCTCTGTGACAAGTTCTGCAGCTGAACCCGGTTCGGAGCCAAGTCACTATTATACTGATAATGGTGCATGAAGGCCTCAACAAGTTCCTTCCACGTGCGCACACTGGTTGGTTCCAAACTCATGTACCATTCCAAGGATGGACCGGACAAGCTATCCTGAAAGAAGTGCATCAGCAGCTTCTCGTCTTCGGAATGAGCGGACATCTTTTGGTAGTATGATCTTAAGTGGACACGAGGGCAAGTGGTGCCCTTGTATTTCTCAAAGTCGGGTACCTTGAATTTGGGAGGCACCTTGAAATCAGAAATCAATCCCAATTTAGTCATGTCGACACCCATAGTGTTCAGGTTCTCGAAACTCCTCATTTTATCCTCGAGTGCCTTAAACCTCAGACGTGCTTCAGCAGTCAGTTCTCCTTCAGCACTCCTCTATGAGAATAAATCTTCTTGTCGATCTTCTAGCCATGGCTGAGGCCCATACAGATTTCCAGCACCTGTGATGCCATTGCCCAACCCAGCGTTGCCATTAGCCTCAAAGTTTCCATTGCCGACGCCAGTCGTATTACCATTGAGCCCGATGTTAGTGATCACATTGCCGTTACCACTTCCATTCCCCCCGGTCACGGGGATGCCACCCTGAGGAGTCTCAACAGGAGGAGGGGTTGGAATACTCCCACCATGGAGTACACCGTTGCTGTCAACCCTTGAGATCAGAGGCTGGACCAATGTTCTGAGCTGGTCTTGGCCGTTGGCAACCACTTGCATGAGCTCCATGAAGCGGTCCATCCTCTCTCGGAGTTCCTGGACGTCAGTATGCACTTGTTCCAATGCTCTAGCTTGATTCGCTCTGGTCGGATAGCGGTGGATCGGTCTTCGATCAATCCTGGAACAACCTGCATACACAAAGGGTTAGAAGAAAAACGACAAGGTGCTCGTTATGCAGATGCTTCATGCAAATGCAAACGTGTGTTTGTGCCTTGGGGAGATTCCCCCCCCCCCCCCCCCGATCCTAGTTTCCAAGATAAATAAAGTCTATGATACAATCATGGAAAAGAAATCCTCATATATTCATCTGAAAAGCCCGCTGGGTAGCATACAACTGTAATCACATACAACTGAAGCAATAAGGCATGACCCCAACCAACAGACCTGGCGGTGATCAGCATATCAATGCATAAAATGTACAAAAAGAGATGCCAAAATATCAGGTGCGGCCACGGGCACGAAAATCTTCTATCAACTTCTTTGTAGCGGGGTGATCTGACTGAGCAAGCAAACCCCGGGCCAGCAGGTCCCTCTGACTGATGGACTTTGGGAGGTTCTCGGCAACGCTCCTAGAAATACCTTCTTCAGAATGGTTCTCGACTCTTCTCCTTTTAGCGTCAGCTCGGAGTTGAGAATCTTGCAAATCCGCCTCGGCCTCAGCCAATCTATGTTGGACGTCATGTCGCAGGGAGGCTTCAGCCTCTGTACTCTCGTCTTTCACCATAATCTGAGCTTCTAGCTCGGCTACTCGTTGCTTCAGCTTTTCTTCCCGCTCTTTGTACTTGGCTATGGTGCTGCTCCAGACCCTCTCGTATTGGGTTAGCTTCCGGTACACTCTGTCCAGATCCTGTTTCTTGGTTGTCAACACGCCATATACCGACATCAGATCCAACCCCAGACGTTCCCTAGCATCAGTTTCTTTGGTCAGGTTAGAGCCCAGACGGTTGATCATCTCAGTCTGCTTCTTGCAGGTATAAACGGATTCACTTTTCTCTTTCCGAAGTTGAGCGATCTCTTTCTCCAACTCTTCGTTGGCCTTTTGTAGCTCTTCCTTCTCTCGGAGTACCTGGTTGAATTTCTGAATATCAACTGTAGTAGGCTCTTTGTACACGGGAGTACACAATGGTTCCACGGCAGGAAACGGCATTAGAAACTTGGCAGCTCTTTCTCGAATCCAAGCCACGTACGGATCAAAGGCTTTGTTGTTTCTTTTTCCTAGCAAGACTTTCCCTTTTCGGTGAATTTTGCTCCAAGCATTCTGTACCTTGACCAAAGTGTCACCTTCAAGCAACCCTGTGAGATACAGAGATTCCCGTATCTCTTCCTCTTCAGGAGGACCTCGTAGTGCATACCCAAATTGTCGTACTAGCAGAGATGGATTGTAGTTGATACATCCATTCCTTCCGACCAGGGGGACGTTCGGAAAGCCACAGCAGCTATGTACAATATCTTTGCCCAGCAGATCTCTATCAAACCAGATGATATCGTTAGCATTCAAACCCATCAAACGTGCAGACCAGGGCGAAGCCTCAGCAGAATCAGTGAACGACCCCGACTTAGGAAGATGGCTAGCAAACCACTTATATAGTAAAGGAGCACAACACGCCATGTTCTTCCCCTTTCTGTTTTCATTCTTGCTGTGAACTGAATGGTAGACGTCTCCGAGGAGAGTGGGCACTGGATTCCCGGAGGCAAATATATGGCAAGCATCCATGCTTATGAAGTTCGGATGACTTGGGAATAACACGATCCCATAGATACAAAGGGCTAAGAAGGCATTGAACACATCCCAGCGACCCTTCTCTGCAAACTTTCGGGCTTTTTCCCTCAGGAAAGGCAAAGGGAAACCATGAACTCCGATCTTTCTGGATACCATCCCTTCCAATTCAGACTCATCTACATGAAGAGCATTAGTCAGCTCACTCAATTTGGGTTCACCCTCAACACGGTATTAAGGCATTTGATTCATCAAAGGCACCCCCAACAGGTCAGAGTACTCCTCCAAGGTCGGGGCGAGGACATAGTCTAGAAACACAAAGCATCTGAGTTGTGGGTCGTAAAACTGCAGCAGGGCGTAAAGGCCATTCAACTCGTATGTAGGAAGCTTATACACAATACTCAGAAGTCTCCCATAACTCTTTCTGAAACTCTCCATCACTATCTTGTCAGCCAGAGAAATCAAAGCTCGTAACTCTCGGATGTCAGGTGTTGGTAGCTTGTAAGCCACAGTCTTCTTCAGAGATACCATATCTGCCATGAGGATCAAGATCACTAGAACCAGGGGAGAAATATGCACCTGCAACACAGACACACGTTAATGACATGCAAATGAGGATGCAAACAATGCAAAATGCAATCATGCAGCAGAAGATCAGGACAACTGTGCTGTTGAAGAGATGAAGGTTCTATATCAATAAAACCACAATACTGTTCTGTCAAGAACAACCATACTTCTGATGAGACGAAACCCTGATATCAGACCATAACTCTGCTCTGTCAAGAACACACATATCTGATGATGAGAAGAAACCCCTGATACCAGACCGACAATCTGCTCTGTCAAGAACAACCATATATCTGGTGATGAGAAGAAACCCCTGATACCAGACCGACAATCTGCTCTGTCAAGAACAATCATACATCTGATGATGAGAAGAAACCCCTGATACCGACAAAACTGATTCACTATCAAGAAAACCAGGTAGTCTGAAGGTTAAGGTTTCCTGCAACAAACCCGACCCTGCTCACAGGTATGGACCTAATCACGGAAAAGGTTCAGCATCCTATGCGGTCATCAGCGTCACATACTTTTAAGAAACGATGATACGATACCCAGAAGGTGTGGCATCATCATCTCTTGAAGCGGCTTCACTTAGCTAAATTCCAAATGATCGGTTCCCAGAGTCGACAATCCTCAGATCCGACAACCCCTCGAGTTCAAAGGACCGATAGGAAGCCATCAAAGAGAACCTCGTCTGAGTGTGGATTACATGGGAAAAGCTGCAAGCAAAGCAAGCACGTCCTCCACTAACCCACTCTAATACTATGTAGCTCTCAAGCCTGGGTTTGGCTTCTCACTCATCAGAATGCCCCTCCCACAACAGCATAGATAATCATATCATACTGAAAATAAAGTGCGGGAAATAAAATGCGATAGATAAACACAACCCAACAAGTAATCATACAAGCGCTAGGATTGACTCTCGTAGGGGACGTTGGATCCCCAAACTGACTCGCATAAGGGACGTTGGATCCCAGGAAACTATCAAGTCCCCAACAGTGTCGCCAGCTGTCGCTTCCGCGAAAATAAGGTGCCGGCTAAACAGAAGAGTCGCCATCTTTTGTTATTTATCCCTCAGAACGGGAAAGGAAACGATCGGAAAAACCTGACGAAAAGGTATAAGACAAGGTCATCGCAACCATTGTCTGGGTTCGGGAGTCGGTTACGCAAGGGGAAGGTATTAACACCCCTCACGTCCATCGTACTTGATGGGATCCACGCTTGTTGTGTTTACCGGGCGGGTTTATTTAACTATCTACCTATCAAGGCTGGTCTAAAAAGAAAAGAAAATGACTCGGCAAAGCGTCGCACTTTATGCCTACGTATTCTCATCAAAGAATGAGAAATCAGAGTCAACGTAGTTCGGCTAACTACGGGTTACGGGGAAGGTGGCTCGCCAATACATCAGTATTGTGCCTACGTACTCTCAACAGGTATGAGAGATCAGAGCTTACGTAGTTCGGGATAATACGGATTACGGGAATTCAGATTCATCTGTTTTATCGAGTAGGGTTAACAAACAGTTCCAGCAGTTTGGTGTACGCAGCTCGACCTTTGGAGACTTAGGCGTTACTGTTTGCGGTAGGACTGGGAGTTAACGACACTCTTTTCTTTAGAAAAGCTTCCTTTGAATAATGGGCCCACGGGGAAAAACGGTTTGAAGTTTGTTTTCTGTCTTTTACGAAAGAACTGTTTTTTATGTTTGTATGTAGTTCGTACAGCACTAGAGACTATGACCTGGGAACGAATGCGTCGCATATCGTCCAAAGGACGTATACTAAACATTCTAGACGATTGAGAGGAGGCCGCTCAATTATCATTACCCAAGTAGCTTAAGGCTCGTATCGTGGTTATACTAACTTGCCTTTATTATATTTTTTTTACTGTTGTTTCAAGATGAGAAGAGAGAGGGACAACTACGGGGAGACTATCAAGTCCTACTGTTATCATGCCAAGGATTCATCCTATAGTTGAAGTTTGAAACAGGGATCTCCTAGATGTTATCATGCATAGGTTTCAACCTAAAGTTCTAATCATCGCTTCCTCATCAGAGGAAGTGAGATTCCTAGGGGATCAGGTCAATGATAACCAAAAACATATAAAGCATCAGCTTAAACAGTAAACAGTAAATGACTGTAAAATGCATGCAATGCAAGTGAGGGAGGAAATGTGTGTGGGGCATCAGCCTCCACAAGCTCGTCTCGACCTCAAGCCAGATATGAATAACTGCAATCATACAAGAAAAAAATAAAATGCCATCAAGCAAATCACAAACCACATAGGCAAGGGAGCAGGGCTCTGCCGAATACCCGCAAGCAAAGCCATACAGTAAAAATACAAGCAGAGGGAGCAACTCAACCTCTAGTGCAATCATGCTCTTAGCTTAAATCAGTCTAAACATGAACTTATTCTAATGCATCAAGCAAATCAGACAAGTCACATCAATACAGTTGCACAGAAAGCAAACAGACAGGAAAGAAAGCAGATCAACAGCTTCCACAGCTCCACAACAAAGCAATCCTCTGACAGCAGTTCAGTCCTCAGTCTGTAACTGTTCTCCAAGTCTTTCATCTTCAACAGCAAGTGTCAACTTGCTTCTTCAAGCTTTCAATGCAACAAACACAAGTGTCAACTTGTTCTTCATCTTCTTCAAGCTTCAGCTCTCTCTTTGATCTCCTTCACACAAGTGTCAACTTGTTCTTCATCTTCTTCAAGCTTCAGCTCTCTCTTTGATCTCCTTCACACAAGTGTTAACTTGTTCTTCTTGATCTTCAAGCTTCAGCTCCAGAGGCAGTCTTCAATCTTCTAGCAAGGAACTCCATCCTCTAGCAAGGGAGAAAGATTCATCTAACAAGAGCAAGGTGGGGATATGGAGAAGCAAAGTGAAGACCAAAGGTCACCTCTAAGCACTCCACCATCCAGGAAAGGAACCCTCAAAGGTTTTACCAATTTGTGAGGAGCCACTCATCCTACCAAAGGAGGGATGGGGCCTTCACAATGGGACCTTACATCATGGGGAGGAATGGAAGTGATCAACACCTTCCATGTTTCATGAAGGAAGAAAATCTATTCTAAGAGATCTCCCTAAAAACCCTAATCCTTAACCCTAAACAAACTACACCAAACAAAGAGCAAACTTCAAGTCCAAGCTCCATCATGCATTCCACAGCAGCCCACACAAGTCTTCATCATCATGCAAGAGCAAGAGAAGTAAAACCCTAATCTAAGGGAACTAAAGAAATCATTCTAGTTGAATTAGCAAGTTAGGATCACCTAAAACCTAATACTAAAGTTAATCCTAACTAAAATACTAAAACCAATTGTAAAACCCTACAAAAATAACTATGGGAACCTATGCCAATCATGACTCTACCATGTTAATTCCAGAGATCAAATCATCAAATAAGACCTAGAAATAAATTTTACACTACAAGGTACTAAACTTAAACCCTAAAAGGAAGCACCTAAAGTTTCAATCTAAAGACAGCCCCTAATTTAATCACAAAAATGTGAGAAAAATACTATGGGAGCATACATGTCGAAGCTAATCACACACAAAATATCAAGCCAAAAATCATCACCAAGTGCTCACACTAAAATCATCAAACAGAGGTATCAACCATGGCCACTTTATTATCAAATAAAATGTAGAAAATGCACAAAAATTGAAAATGCATGATTTTCCTAATATTTTTATTCAACAAAATTCTAGATTCAATCATGAATCAGGAGAAAAACCTGGAATTAATTGACTAATTTTTCTATTTATTATGAATTAATTCCTAAACTATATGAAATGAGTAAAATAAAGAAAAACAATGGAAATTAATAAAAGTTGCGTGGTGAAAAGCAATTATTTCCAGTTCAATTCACAGACTTGGGCCAAACGGGGGTGTGGATAGTGATCTGAGGCTTAAGCCCAATACGTTTCAATTAATGAAACGGTGAGTTTCATTCAAATACAAAGTCTTCAGACTTCATCAACGAATCGTGGCCGTGTAATCCTAGTCTGAGTCAACGGTCAAAGAGCAATCCCATGGCACGTGTGCTTCGTCCCCACAATTCAAACATAAGGAGGGAAATCTACAGACGGTGGCCTGAGCTGCAACGCCACTGTCTTCTCCGGTGAAGTGGTGTCCACAGTTCATCAATCCATACAATCAAACACTTTATCTCACTCAATTTTTCTCACTGAATCCAAATCCAATCTCCAAATTCTCTAATTCTTCCTCTAACTTAAAATCCGATTAAAGTTTCAGAAATCACTCAAATATTGATTCTCATCTTTCTTAAAACAAACGACACTAATGGAAACTACACTCATCAGAGATCACATTCCACTATCCAAACATGAATAACACTCAAAGAATCGTGAGAAGTCCATCTCAACAGAAATTGCACAACACCTAGCATTGTCTCTATCCATCAGTTTCTTGACCTAGAATCCATCTATATCATACTATGATCCTAACCACATGAAGGTTTCTACATATCTCCCTATAAATTATGCAAGAAGTTGATTTGTACCAACTTGGTTTCAGATGAAGAACAGTCACACTCCTTGCTCGATTCAGCCTTCAATATGATCCAGACTCACTCCAAATCTTCCTCTAAAGCTAATGCACACCTCGATTTGGCTTGATTTTCCTTCAAACTCCAAATACGATTTTTGTTTTCACCTCTGATTTTTCACTTGCTCTCTCTGCAACCAACATCAATCTTCTCCAAAAAACTTGTTGAACACACTCTAATGGTTATATAGAAGCTAAAGGAATCATCCAGAACCTTCTGTAACTTTCCATATGAGATTTTCATTTTCAATTTCTCCTTCAAAATACCATGTGCAAAAGTCGTGAATTTGCTTTGTTCTGGCCTAAATTTGCTTGCAATCATCATCTCATGAGATATTGAATTGGTTGGTGGTGATTATTCCCTTGTTTGCAATCCAATGATCCAAGTTTGATATGTTACTTCATCATGAAGTAACAAAATAGAAGTGCATGAATTTGACCTCAAACCAAAAATTTAATATTGCCATTGTTTCCAAAATATATTTTCCAATCAAATTGACCTATAATTTTGCCTTGTTTGGACACAAATCAATTTATTTGAATTTTTTGCCTTTTATGCCTTTTTAATCTTTCCTTTTCAAAATTTTCTCAAACCACATCCTTCCTTGAGCCATTTCAATGTCTCATTTATGCATGGTTGAAGTTAAAACATCATTTTAAGCAACTTTCAAGTGGAACAAAAATCCATTTGAGGCTTGCAAGATGGTGAAATTGACTTATGATTCAAAATGACCTGTAATGTCCAAATACCCAAAATACCCTTGACTTGTCAAAGCCATAACCTGAGTTCTACAAATCCTATCATGGACTTCTAGTACTCTCTAGAAAGCTAAGAGAATAAGGAACAACATTAATGTTGACCAAAAGTTCATAGGAAGCATCCTTCTAGGGCAAACGTTTCATGCAAGTTGGGTAACTTTCAAGCTCCAAATTCAGATTCCTCAGATGACATGTAACTTATCTGGCTCATAACATGAGTTCGATAAACCCTATCAAGGACTTATAGTACTCAAATTAAAGCTAAGAACATGCCCTACAATAATCATGTTGGGGTAAAGATGAGATGACAATCATATCTTGAGTTAAATTGCCTTGAAGTCAGGGGTCAAACTAGGGGATTTTACACTGTCAAGTCTTAGAAACCCTAGCCTGAAACTTCTCAAACTCTTCAAGCATGATGAGTTAACCTTGGAATCATCCTTATAACATCTTAATGCATCAATCCATGATCACATGCCTCTTGAATTAGGTCCCAACCTTCTTCAAATCATCAGTTGACTTAGGGTTGACCCAGTCAAACCCTAGCTGCACCACTCATGGCTGAGCCTTCCTAATCTTGCACAATGACCTGTCTAGGCCTCAAAGTGATCTTCAACACTTCTCATGAGCTCTATCAAGACCTCAAGTCCATCTTCATGGCTTCAGAATCATCTGATGGCTTTCCACAACTCTCAAGTTAGGAGACACACCCTCTTGGTTTCAACCACTCTTTCTGAGGATCTTTCAACTTCTCTGACAAGGATATCAACCCTTGAACATCTGAATAACCTTCTTAGCTAGCTTCATAGTCTTGTGTAGCCCTTTATTGGTAATCATACCTCTTGATCTCCTGCACACATGTCAATGAAATGCAAACGATAATGCTAATGTGAATGAAATGAAACACAAGCTAGGTGAAGAAATGTTGGGCAAATTTTAGGGTGCAACAGATATTGTGGTAGGTTCTTCGACCACTGGAGGGAAATCTTGCTTAGCAGGTGGAAAAGGAATCCCTACTTTTTTTGTCCTGCTTCGAATCCAAGTCACATAAGGAGCATAAGCCTGGCTGTTGCTCTTACCTAACAGCGCTTTCCCTCGTCTGCTGATGTCATTCCAAGCATGCTTGAGTTGGGCTAACATATCCCCCTCTAGGAGACCTGTGAGGTACAAAGATTCATGCACCTCTTCGTCCTTTGGCGGGCCTCTCAAGGCATAGGCAAACTGTCTGACAAGTAATGAGGGGTTGTAGTTAATACAACCTCTTCTTCCGATCAAGGGCACATTAGGAAAACCGTTGCAGCTGTAGATGGCTTCAGTACCCAGCATATCCCGATCAAACCAAATGATGCTCTTTGTGGATAAACCCATCAGGCGTTCAGACCACTCAGCTGTGGCTGCAGAGGAAACAAAGAGACCCTTCTTGGGCATGTGGCTATGAAACCATCTATAGAGTAAGGGCACACAGCACGATACATTTTTACCCCTTTTATTTTCATTCTTGTAATGAATAGAATGATATAGATCACCAAGCAGGGTGGGAACTGGATTTCCCGATGCGAAGATATGGAAGGCGTCCAAATCTATAAAGTCTGGCATGTTGGGAAACAGGACGATCCCATAGATGTAGAGGGCGAGAATAGCGTTGAATACGATCCAACAACCGTCTTTAGCACACTGTTGGGATTTCCCAACCAGAAACTGCAGAGAAAAACCAGGAACTCCATTCCATGAGGTCAGAAGCAGCTCTGAAGCATCCAAATGAAGAGCAACAACTAGGTTATCCATATTAGGCTTAGCATCCATGTGAACAAACGACATCTAATTCTTAACCGATACACCCAACAACTCAGCATACTCTTCTAGAGTAGGCGCAAGAATGAAATCTGGAAAAGTGAAGCACCTCATCGGAGGGTCATAGAACTGTAGCAACGCATACAACCCATTCAACTCATAGATCGAGGGTTTACGAACCAGACTGAGCAACTTCCCATACGATTTCCTGAATTCCCCTTTCACTGTATCATCTACCAAGGCAATCAAACTGAACAACAAAGTAACATCTGGGGTAGGGAGCTTGTAAGCCACATTCTTCTTCAAAGATTCCATGCTATCAAATAGAGGGCAAGATTACCGGAACCGGGGGATAGTATATGCACCTGCAACACAGACACACGTTAATGAGATGCAAATGAGTATGCAAAAATGCAAAATGCAATCATGCAACAGGAGATCAAGAGCGTTGTTGAGGAGACCCAGGTTCTGTTTCAACATAACCACCACACTGCTCTGACAACAAAACCCTGAAGAGGACCAATAATTCTGCTCTGTCAAGAACAAACATATCTCTGATGATAAGAACCCTCTAATACCAACAATATTGATTCACTCTCAAGAAAACCAGGTTATCTGAAGGTTAAGGTTTCCTGCAATAACCCGACCCCGCTCACAGGTATGGACCTAATCCAATGACACAGGCATGGCATCCTATGCATTTCCCAGCGTCACAGACTTTCACGAAATGATGATACGTTCACCATTTCTGGTTTGGCATCATCACTCCCTGAAGAGGCCTCACTTAGCTGGGTCACAATTGATCGGTCCCCAGAGTCGACAATCCTCCAAACCAACAACCCCTCAAGCCCAAAGGGCCGAAAAAGAAGTCAACCGAGAGAATCTCGTCTGAACGTGGATTTTCTGAGACACTAGTACATGCAAAGCATGCACGCGCCCACTACTTTCCACAACTAATGCTAGGTACACTCAAGCCTGGGTCTGGCTTATCACTCATCAGAGCCCCCTCCCACAACAGCACAATAACCATATCATACTGGAAATAAAATGCGGAAGGTAAAATGCGATAAATAAACAAAACCCAACAAGTAAACACGCAAGCGCTAGGATTGACTCGCACAGGGGACGTTGGATCCTCAGCAGAGTCGCCAGCTGTCGCTACCGCGAAAATAAGGTGCCAGCAAAACAGAAGAGTCGCCACCTTTCGTTATTTATCCCTCAGAACGGGAAAGGAAACGATCGGAAAAACCTGAAGAAAAGGTATAAGACAAGGTTATCGCAACCATGTCAGGGTTCGGGAGTCGGTTACGCAAGGGGAAGGTATTAGCACCCCTCACGTCCATCGTACTCGATGGGATCCACGCTTGTTGTGTTTATCTGACGGGTTGGTTTAACTATCTACCTATAAAGGTTGGTCTGAAAGGAAAAGAAAATGACTCGGCAAAGCATCGCGCTTTATGCCTAGTATTCTCATCAGAGAACGAGAAATTAGAGTCAACGTAGTTCAGCTAACTACGGGTAACAGATGGGGGAAGGTGGCTCGCCAATACATCAGTATTGTGCCTACGTACTCTCGACAGATATGAGAGATCAGAGCTTACGTAGTTCGGGATAATACGGATTACGGGGGTTTCAGATTCATCTATTTTTTCGAGTAGGGTTAACAAACAGTTCCAGCAGTTTGGTGTATGGAGCTTGCTCGTCAGAGACTCGTGTGTTACCGTTTGCGGTAGAACTGAGAGTTAACGACACTCTTTTCTTCAGAAAAGTTTTCCTTTGAATTATGGGCCCACAGTGCAAAAAGGTCTGAAGTGTGTTTTCTGTCTTTTACGGAAGAAGTGTTTTTTATGGTTGTTTGCAACTATTATTGCACTAGAGACTATGACCTAGGAGTGAATGCGTCGCATGTCACCCAAAGGGCACCATATTAAACATCCTGATTATTGGAAGGAGACCCTCCAACAATCATTTCCTAAGTAGCTTAAGGCTCGTAACGCACGACATCAGTTAACCTTTATTACTGTATTTTGATTTGGTTGAAGAGAGAAGAGAACAAACACAACTAAGGGGAAACTATCAAGTCCTAATGTTGTCATGCCAAGGATTCATCCTATGGTTGAGGTTTGAAACAGGGAACTCCTAGATGTTATCACGCATAGGTTTCAACCTAAAGTTCTAATCATCACTTCCTTATCAAAGGAAGTGAGAATCCTAGGGGATCATGTCAATGGGAAACAGACAACAGATAAAGCATCAGCTAAACATCAGTAAAACAGGTAAACAGTAAAGATGCACATGCCATGCAACAATACAAGCAGAGGAAGACTCACTCAACCTCTAGAGCAATCAAGCAAAAACAGCACACAATACACAGGCAAGGGAGGCAAACTCAACCTTCAGCCAATAAGCAAAGCCAAACAGTAACAGACAAGCAGAGGGAGACAGACTCAACCTCTTACGCAAACAAGCAAAGGGAGGAAAGCTCAACCTTTCAATGCACTTAGGCCTAGTATCAACTACATGAAAGCCTATTCTAATGCAACACACCAGAGAAACAGTCATACAAATACAGTCAGACAACAAGCACAACAGAGCAACACAACAACACTACAGCAGCAAAGCAGCCCAACAGTCTGTCTTCTAGTCCAAGTCATCCATCAGGAGAAAAGGGAATGAGGAATTCATCTTTAAGCTTCAACTTACTCCATCAAGAGATGATGTTAATCAACACAAAGATCATTGCATGATGAGGGGAAGCATGATGGTAACCAATGGAATCCATCATGGCACTCAACCACTCATCTGAGATTGGTATCCTCAAAGGTTTTACCTTTTATGGTAGGCCTTTAGTCCTTCCAAAGGAGGGACTAGGCTCCCACAAGGAACCTTGCATCATTGGATAGGAAATGGAATGCAAATCAAAGCAAACCACATTTATGCAAAAAGGAAGCAACTCCTAAAGCTCTAAAAAACCCTAATTCTACAAGCCCTAAAAGAAACTTTATAAAGGGAACTAAAACACAAAATCAAACCTTAAGGTTAAATCTACAAAGGCATCAGCATGTCTAGTAAACTATCAGAAAAGGTTTGGAAACTTATCATGAACTAAAGGTCACTTTTGAAGTTCATCTATGGGAAGTACTATGCTAGAATCATCCTAGAAACAGCCTAGATGTAAAATCTAACTAAAATAGTAAATCAATTACTAAAAATCTATAAATATTCCTAAGTTATCCTAAAGGTATTGGGAACCTATGGTAAAAAATCCATAGCTTAAATCAATGTTTAAGGGCACTAGGGAAATTCTAAACCAAAAGTTGTCAAATGAAGGTACAAGTGGGGAAGCCTCTAAAAACCTATGTCAAAACTAATCTTAGGATCATCTAAAAATCACCACAAAAATCCTATAACATCATCAACATATCTATAACCAGCCAGCCAAAAATCAACATCAAAATCAAAAGCATGCATTGGTAATAAAATCAGCAAACAACAAGCCACTTTATGCATTTTTATTCAATCATCAAAAATAGAAAAATGGACATTAAATGGAAAACATCACCAAAATAAAATCCAAAGGCATGGAAAAATCAGAAATAAAACAAGGATCAACCACACATTTTTATCATATTTTTCTGATCATTATTCTAATTATTATGAATTAAACAAGATAAATGCAATAAAAGAAAATGAAAATCAATTAAAAGAAATAAAAGAAATCAGAAAATATTAGAGCCACTAGATCTATCTACTAGTCAACTCATCCAACAGCTGCGCGCGTGCCACTTAATTTAATGAAATGGTGCGTACTGATTAGTGACAAGGTTTGGTATGTTTGACTGAAGCCTATGGTACGTTCTAATCAGGTCCATTCAACAGAAAAGTAGCCTCATCCTACGCTTCTGGTTGTGCCACCTCACCAAACCCAAATCCAACTAAATCTTGTCCATCAGATGCCAAGACTAAGTCAAGATATTCAAACGAAATCAAAGGTTCCAGTTCATCTTCTCCAATTGCACTGAACAAAGGGGGAAACATCAAGCACGGTGGCCGGAGACGAGCTCCACCGTCTTCTCCGGCGAGAGAAATCATGCTCTGCAATCAACTTCAAGCAAACTCACAAAAAAATACATGGATCCACTCGTCTCCTCACCCTGAGTGTCAAGATCTACTCCATTTTTATTAATTCTCCTTGAATCTTGAAACACGATGCTCAATAGAAAACTCCTCATTTTCACAACCATCATCAAACTCCAAATTAACTGCACAGAAATATTCCTCACCTCTCAAGGATCAAAAATCACTATCCAATTCATCTTATCTCTCAAGAATCATCCAAATACAAGTCCCAACAGAATTCGCATCTCATCATGAATCATCACTAATCTCCATAATTATGATCCTGAAACGATCTATGTTGTATCTACAACCTAACCACATGCTTAATTCATGCTAAACGAGCCTAAATCAAGAAGAATTATGAAATATAAAAACCTGGAAGAAAGCTAGCAATTGAGGTAGTTGCAGTGTGATTCTTGACTTCAAATGCTGCAGAAACTTTCAAGGATGACCACTGATGCAAACTGAATCCTCAATTCTTCTTTAAACTCTCTGAATTGCAAAAACTGATTTTGAGTTTGAAGCTCCCAACTCTAACTGCCACAACTGAATTCTTCACCAATTTCTTCCAAAAAAACGATCTGAACACGATCCAAGACTTAAATAGAATGTATTTGGATCCTAACATGGCCCAATTTGCTTGATCCAAAATTCAATTTTCTTCAATGTACAACCATGGTAACTCGTGTGTTCTGGCTCTATTTCAGCTTGCTTTCCACTCAAATGGCTTGCATATGGCCTGGTGAAGATGAATTGATTAGATTGCAAGCTTGGTTTGATCCTATGGTCAAGATTGGTTATGTTTCTTCATCATGAAGTAATCCACACAATGTCCATGAATTAAGCCTAAAACCAAAAATGTAACATTGTCATTGTCTTTAAAATGTCATTTACAATCAAAATATGCACAAACTTGTGAAGTTTGGCACAAGAATGAATTAAAATGGAATTTTCACTTTTTATGCCTTTTAATTATCCTTTTTTCAAATTTCTTCATACACTTCCATATTTGATCCATATCAATGGATGTTTGGTTCATGGTTGGACCAAAAACACCATTTTGAACAACTTTCAAGTTGATCAAAAGTTCATTTGAGGTGCCTAAGTTGATGAAATTGGCCCATAACCAAATATGACCTGTAATTCCAAATTCCCAAAATACCCTTACCTTGCAAAGCTTGTAACTTGAGTTCTACAAACCCAATCATGGACTTCTAGTACTTTCTAGAAAGCTAAGAAGATAAGGAACAACATTCATGTTGACCAAAACTTCATAGGAATATCCTTCTATGGAAAAAGTGTCATGCAAGTTGGGTAACTTTCAAGCTCCAAATTCACATGCCTCAGATGACCTGTAACTTGTCTGGCTCATAACTTGAGTTCTATAAACCCTATCAAGGACTTCTAGTACTCAAATTAAAGCTATGCTCATGATCTAAAATAACCATGTTGGGGGTAAAGGTGAGATGAAAATCACATCTTAATTTAAGTGGCCTTGAAGTTAGGACCAAACCAGGGGATTTTACACTGTCAAGCATAACAACCCTAGCTTAGCAACTCCTCACACTCTTGATCCATGATAAGTTGACCTTGGAATCATCCCTCAGGAATCTTAAGATATCAATCCATAATCACATGGCTCTTGAATTAGGTCTCAACCTTCTTCAAATCATCAGTTATCCTAGGGTTGCCCAGATGAAACCCTAGTTGTACCAATCTTGGTAGTTGCTTCATATCCTTTACACAATGACCTGTCTAGGCTTCAAGATGATCTTCAATACTTCTAAAGAGCTCTCTCAAGGCTCTAGGTCCAACTCCATGGCTTCAACATCATCAGATGACTTCCCACAACTCTCAAGTTAGGAGATATACCCACTTGGCTTCAACCACTCTCTCTGAGGATCTTTGGCTTCTCTGGTGAAGATGTCAACCCTTGAACACTTGAATAACCCTCTTAGCTAGCTTCATAGTCTTGTGTAGCCCTTTGATTGGTAGTCATACCTCTTGATCTCCTACATACATGTCAATGAAATGCAGATGATAATGCTAATATGAATGCAATGAAACACAAGCTAGGTAAAAAAATGTTGGGCAAATTTTGGGGTGCAACAAAGAGTAGCAACTTTCACATTGAAAGTGATTTTCTTTTAAGCTTAACGTCAATTATCTTGCACTTCTAATTTGACTTTTGGAGTTTCAGTAGCTTTTTCTTCAACTCAAGTTAATATCTCAAGTTTCTTCGGTGCAAATTCATATATGGAGTCTTCGTCGGGTTTTGCTCGATTTCGCTATGATTCAGGCAAAAATTCAGATTTCTCTAGTTTTTTTTACTATTCTCATCACAATTCACTTGCAAGAATCACCAAGGCAATCCTTCGCCTTGTAGGTTGGAATTTCTCACTCAATTTACTATTTTTTTTTATCATTTTCGTATTGTTCGCAATGTAGATTCGATATTTTTTGTGTGTGTGAATTGATTATGAAATTGCTTAATTCTTGTTCTTGATGAATTAATGATTCAATTGATGTTTAATTTTTTATTTTGAACTTGATAAGTGGCTAAAAGTGCTTTTGAAAAACCAATTTTCTCTCACTGCTACAAGGTAATCGATTAACCATTTTCTAGTGCAAAATGGTCAATCGATTAACACCTCTTCTTTTAGCAAAAAATTGCTTTTTTCCAAAGGTTAATCGATTAACCATTTTGCACTAGCAAATGGTTAACCGATTAACACTGAACCATAATTCCATTTTGTTGCACCCCAAAATTTGCTCAACCTTTTCTTGCCTGATTTATGTTTCATTGCATTTCATTTGCATAGTTACATCATGTACATAATTCAATCATTGGCATATCATAAGCATAACATGCATCCAACAAGGGATCAAGGGTGTCTATCAAGAGAAGAGCCTAGCAAGAGGTGTTATCCAAGATTGAGAAGTCATCCAAGCCATCAAGAAGTGATTTGAAGTCTTGAGAAATTTGAGTGCCTACATGTGGGTTTTGCTCCTATCTTGAGGAATATTGAGAATTATCAGTGGGATGAGAAACATGGGATGTGAATTTGAGGTGTGTATGGATCTCATGGGATGCCTAGAGGACCATATTGAAGCTGAGACAAGTCATTGATTCAAGTACAAGAGCCACAGTTGAGGTGCAGTCAACTAGGGTTTCATCTGGGTCAACCCTAGATCAATTGTGCAAATTGGAGAGCATCAAATCCTACTTTGAGGTCATGGGATTCATGGATTGGTATGTTGATACATGTGTGGTGTTGTGCCAAGGTTAAGCAAAGAAGAATCAAGAATGTGGGAGGTTGCTAAATTAGGGTTTTAGTGTAAAATCCCTAGTTTAATGCCTAACTTCAAAGCCACATAAGTCAAAATACAAGTTTCAAATGGATCTTTGGCCAACATGAAACTTGTATAGCATCTCAATACCTTTAATTTGAGTACTATAAGTCCTCAAGGGGATTTATAGAACTCAAGTTATGGTCCTTGCAAGTTACAGGTCATCAGAGGACACTGAAATTTATCTGTGAAAGTCACTTGACTTCCAAGCAACTTTTTCCCTTCAAGGAGCTTTCAAATGGATTCTTGGTGTACATGAGAGTTGTAGAGCTTGATCTTATATTTCCATAGAGTACTATAAGTCCTTGATAGGATTTGTAGAACTCAAGTTATGGTCTTTGCAATCCAGAGGTATTTTGGGTATTGGTGATTATAGGTCATCTTCAAGCATGGGCCAAAATCTCCAACTTGCAAGCTTCAAATGGAAAATTGTTCAACATGAAACTTGTTCAAAATGGTGTTTTGGGTGTTATCAAGTGGTCATGAGAGTTTGGATTGGCTTGTAACAAGAAGTTTCTTGAAATGGCTTAAAAAGGAAGAAAAATAAGTCATTTAAAGGCAAAAAAATGGAATTTAATGATTGGAGTCCAAACAAGTCCATGTTATATACCAAATTGATCAGAAAAGCCATTTTAAAGACAATGACATTGTTACATTTTTGAATTGAGGCCAATAATACATGGTTCCCTTTTGTACCTTAAGGATGAAGTAACACATCAATACATGGCCATGGGATCAAAAACAAGGAGGATACACATCCCTTTCAATTCAAAATGTCATGAGGAGAGAATTTCAAGTGAAACCAAGAGCTAGAACAGAGTAAAGCACAACTTTGGCATATGAGATTTTCAAGGGATATGAGATTTTCAAAATCTCATTCAGTTGGTTACAGAAGTTTCTAGAGGTTTCCAACACATTCTATATAACCACTGCAACTGATTCAGATCATTTTTTGGGAGGAATTGAGCAAGGAACCAGAGCAAGCCATTGAAATTTCTCAAGCTGCATCAGAAATCGTGATTGGAGATTGAGGGGAATTCAGTGCAAATTGATTGTTGGAGAAGCTTGGGGAGTTGTTCTTGAGTGAATCTGGAAAGAATTGAAGCTTGAATCGAGCCATAACCTCATCTGTTCATCCATTTTTCCAGGTTTGTAACTTTCAAGCTTTAGCTTAATTTGTAGGTAATTGCATAGAATTTGTTATGTGGTTAGGTTAGTATTGGTGCTAGGATGGATTTTGGTGCAAAATTGGAACGATTAGAGACACTTTAGGTCGGTGCAAGATTTCTGTTGAGGGAAATAACTCTTGATTCTTGAGGCTTTAAGCATGTTTGGATAGTTAGTTTTAATCCCTGAAGCATGTAGATGAGTTTAGGCTTTTTAATTGCAAGATTTGAGATGTTCAAGATTTGGTGATTTCTCTGCAACTTGGATTGGGTTTGGTTTTAGAGGATGAATCAATAAATTTTGAGGGCATATTCGTGATCAGGAGAGAATTTTGAATGATATAGGGTGTTTCAATTTGGTGTTTGATACGCTTTAGGGATGACCTAACCGGAGACGACGGTGGCGCAAAGCTCAGGCCACCGTCCCATGGCTTTCCCTCTCAGATTTAAAATTTGGAGAAGATGAAGTTTTACCCATTGGATCATGTGTTGACTTTGACTAGAAGCCCAATTACACGGCCAAGATTTTGTTTCACGTTCTGAAGAATGAGTTTGATCAAAACTCACCGTTTCATTAAACATTTTGGTTTGGGCTTAGTTGATTACTTGCTATCCACACCCCAGCTTGGGCCCAATTGGAGATATGAACTGAAATATGTTGCTATTCATCACGCCCTTTTTCCAATTTCCATTGTATTTTCTGAGTTGTTTTAATATTGGTTTGGGCTTAGGAAGGTTTGATATGCACACACCCCATTCTGGGCCCAGCCTGGATTATAACTGAAATAAATTTCTATCTGACACGCATGTTTTATCATTTTTAATTGTTTTTCTTTTATTTTTATGTTTTGCATATAGTTTAGAAATAAATTCACAACAATTAGGAAAATTAACATTTTTTGGCTAAATTTTCCCCCCCTGACTCCTTAAAGAGTCTAGAATTTTATAGGATTAATATTTCATTAATTCATGCATTTTATTTTTTATTGCATTTTTTGCATTTTAATTGGTTTTATTTTCAATATGGTTGATATGTGATTTTGTTGATTTTGGTATGAATGATTGGTGATGATTTTTGAGTTGATTCTTGTTGTCTTAGTTATTTTAGAGATGCATGTACCCATAGTAATTTTCTAATATTTTTGTGAGATAATTTTAGGTTGTTTTGAACAATAAACATTAGGTGGGTAAGAATTAGGGTTTTAGGATAGTACCCTTAGGTTTAGGGCATAGTTTTAGGCCTAAATGAATGGTTAACCCCTTGGTTTTGTATGGAGTGATTCTTAAGAGGTTTAGGAACCCTTAGTAATTTTTGTAGGATTTTACAATCACTTTTGGTGTTTTAATTAGATTTAGTTTTAAGACTAACTTCTAGGTGTTTCTGATGAACTAATTTGGCTAGTTTAATTCAATAGTTCCCCTTTAGAATAAGTGGTGGTGCTTTTGTGCTTGGATGATTATGAAGACCAATTGAAGATGATTTGGAGAGCTTGAAGGAGCTTGTATGTGAAGATTTTCTCAGCTTGTGGATGCTTGTCAGGAGCTTAGGAGAACTAGGGTTTTAGGTAGAGCATTAGACTAGTTTTGTTTCTTTCTTCAAACATGGGGTATATTGTTCATCTCCATTCAATCCAATGACATAAAGTCCTCTTAAGGAAGTCACATCTCTCCCTTGGATGGATTAATGGCATGCTTTAAGAGTAGAAATTTGAGGATACAGTTCCTTTACAATGATTAAGTTCTCAGTGGCTTCCTTTGGTTGTGATTGAGTTACTTAACATTTCAACCTGATCTTGTTGAATGATTCTCCCTTGGAGGTGCTTGTTGAAGCTTGATGAGATGAAGTTGGGGCTTGGTGAAGTTTGTGCTTGTTGGAGCTGGTTGCTTGTTGAAGCTAGGGTTTTGCTGCTTGTAGAAGCTGGTTGCTTGCTGAAGCTAGGGTTTTGCTGCTTGTTGAAGCTGTTTACTGGTTGAAGTTAGCTAGGGTTTTGCTGCTTGTTGAAGCTGTTTACTAGTTGAAGTTAGCTAGGGTTTTGTTTGCTTGTTGAACTGTGGAGCTTGTTGAAGCTAGGAGCTTGTTGAAGATTGGTGCTTGTTGAAGAGTGAAATTTTATTGAAGCTTGAAGATAGGGGCTATTCATGAAGATGAAGGTTGTTGTTGTCAACTCTTTGCTGTCTAATCAACCTGTTGCTGTCAAAGCTGCTGCTTGTGCTGTTTGCTGTAGGAGATTGGTGCTGCTGCTTGGGCGGCCTCCTCTGCTTTGGTTTTGGGTTTTTTCTGTATTGTTTGTTGGCTTGTGTTGCTTGCCCCCTAGGTTTGAAGTGAATGTTGATTCACTTTGCCTGTTGTTTTCCCAGGTTCGAGGTTGAGTGGGACTCCCTTACCTCACTTGTATTGCTGCATTGCATGCATTTTACTGTATTTGCTTGCTTTCTTTTCTGTTCATCCCCTAGGATCTCTGATTTCCTCTGTGCAGGAGGGAATTATGACAGACATTAGGATTCTTATCCATGCATGACAACATTAGGTTAGTTTTATTCCCTTTTCAACCCTAGGCTTTTTATAGCTTCTTTCTCTTCTTATCTCAAAACAACTCAAAAATACAGTAATAAGGTTAATCGATGTCGTGCGTTACGAGCCTTAAGCTATTCGAGAAAGGGTTGCTGGAGAGTTTTCTTTCCAGTAGTCTGGCTGCTTAGTGTGGTACCCTTTGGGTGACACGCGACGTAGTCACTCTCAAATCATAGTCTCTAGTGCGTCAGAGATTGCAAACAAACCAAAAAAACACTTCTTTTGTAAAAGATTCAAAACAAACATCAAAGTGTCATTTTTGTCCGCTTGGACTTTTAATCAAGAAAAACCCTTTTTGAAGGTAATAAAAAACAGTCAGACAAGCTTGTGTCTTCCGTAGCCCGAACTATGTTTGCTCTGATCTTTCATGTTGTATGAAAGTACGTAGGCATAGGATGCCGTATCCTAGAGAGCAACCTTCCCCTCCTTTCCAGTAGGTAGGCGAACTACGTTGACTCTGATTTCTTGTTCCAGACGGGAATATGTAGGCATAAAGTGCGATACTTTGCCGAGTCATTTTCTTTCTTTTTAACCCAGACCTGTAGAGTAGATAAAATAACAATCCGTAGAAGAAAACAAGCGTGGATCCCGTCGAGTACGGCGGACGTGAGGGGTGCTAATATCTTCCCCTTGCGTAACCGACTCCCGAATCCAGGAATTTGGTTGCGACGACCATTCCTTTCCCGTTTTGCATTAGGTTTACTCTGAGCGTTTCCTTTCCCTCCGTTGGGATAAATAACGCATGGTGGCGACTCTTCTGTCATAGCCGACGCCGATTTTCGCAGTAGCGACAGCTGGCGACTCTGCTGGGGATTTCAATGGTTCCATACGCGAGTCAATCCTAGCGCTTGTTTTCCCGTCTGGGGTTTTGTATGGATTTACATTTCTGCCTTTACTTTCTGCATTTTATTGTCAGCTTTATATTGTTATTGCTGTTGTGGGGAGAGGGTGATCTGTTGAGAGATAAGCCAGACCTGGGCTTGAGTGCACCTAGAATTAGTTGTGGAAAGTAGTAGGCGCGTGCATGCTTTGCATGTACTAGTGTCCTGAAAAATCCACGCTCGAACGAGGTTCTTCTGGTTGACTTCTTTTTCAACCCTTTGGGTTGAGGGGGTTGTTGGTTAGTTGGATTGTCGACTCCGGGGACCGATCAATTGGAAGTTGGCTAAGTGAGGCCTCTTCAGGACATGATGATGCCACACCTTCTGGGTATCGTATCATCAGTCTTCAAAGTCTGTGACGCCGACGACCGCATAAGATGCCGTACCATGTGTCAGTTGATAGGACACCCACCTGTGAGAGGGATTGGGGCATGCAGGAAACTTGACCTCCAGACTACCCGGTTTTCTTAATATTGGATCAGTATGTGTGGCTATTTGGGGTTCCTCATCAGGACAGTGTTATGGGTCTGTTGAGACCAGGTTGGAGCTTTGTTATAGGTCTGTTGAGACCAAGTTGGAGCATTGTTATGGGTCTGTTGAGACCGGGTTTGAGTAGTATTACGGGTCTGTTGAGACAGATGTGGATGGATCTCTGCAGCAATATATCACTTGATCCCTGTTGCATGTTTGCATATTGCATTGTTGCATACTCATTTTGCATATCATTAACGTGTGTATGTGCTGCAGGTGCATTTCATACCTTCTGATTCTAGTTGCCCGGATTTATGTTTGCTATTATGGATACTTTGAAGAAGACTGTGGCTTACAAGTTGCCTACTCCAGATGTTTCTTCTTTGCTTGGTTTGATGTCTTTAGCTGATGATGATGTGAAGAGAAGCTTCAGGAAGAGTTATGGGAAACTGCTTAGGTTGGTCTGCAAAACAACTACGTATGAGCTGAACGAATTATACGCATTTATGCAGTTTTATGATCCCCCGCTGAGGTGTTTTACTTTCCCTGACTTCATTCTGGCTCCGACCATGGAGGAATATGCTGAGATCTTGGAGTAGACCATTCAGAATAGGGTGCCCTTCATTCATATGGGTGCTGAGCCCAAGCTGGAGGATTTGGCTGTTGATTTGCATTTAGATTCCTCAGAGTTGCTGTTAACCTTGTGGAATGGATTTTCTGGTTTTTCTCTCAAGTTCTTGGTTGGGAAAGCACAAGAGTATGCCAAGAGTGGCTGTTGGGTCGTGTTTAATGCTATCCTTGCTTTGTGTATCTATGGCATTGTACTGTTCCCTAATATGCCTGACTTTGTTGATTTGGATGCATTCCATATATTTGCTTCAGGCAATCCTGTGCCTACACTGATGGGAGACTTCTATCACTCTCTGCATTATAAGAACGAGAATAGGCGGGGCAAGAATGTCTCTTGTTGTGTGCCTTTGTTGTATATGTGGTTTGATAGTCACCTGCCCAAGAAGGGTATCTTTGCTGAGTCTGCAGCTACGGTGGAATGGTCTGAGCGTCTGATGGGGCTTTCTTCAGAAGATGTTGTCTGGTTTGATAGGGATTTACTGGGATTTGAGATTATCTACAGCTGCACAGGATATCCTAATGTTCCTCTGATTGGGAGGAAAGGGTGCATTAACTACAATCCTTCATTGTTGATCAGACAATTCGGTTATGCTTTGAGAAGCCCACCAAAAGAGGAGGAAGTGCAGGAATCTCTGTACTTCATAGGTGATTTGAAGGGAGAATTGTTACCCAAGCTTCAGCGTGCTTGGAATAATGTCTGCAAGAAGGGTAAGCCGTTGTTGGGTAAGAATGATTGCCAAGCCTATGCTCTGCATAGAGTTTGGATCCAAGATAGGGCAAAGCAGGCGCTGATGCCGTTTCCTGCAGTATTACCTCCTGCTCCCCTCGTGGTTGAAGAGCCAACTACTGTGTCTATTGAGAGATATGAGCAGGTTGTGAAGGAGAAAGAAGGGTTGATGAAAGCCAACGAGAAGTTGGAAGAAGAGCTAGTGCAACTCAGGAGCGAAATGAATGAAACCGTATATTCCTTCAAGCAACAAACAAAGTCGGTGAACCAGTTAGGTGCAGAACTGACTGAGCAAAGGAAGAAGCGGGAACGTTTGGGGATAGATTTCAAGAGCTCTCATGACATGCTGGAGTCTAAGAAGAAAGCACTTGATATAGCCAACCGGGAGATCTCCACATTCAACAAAACCTGGAACGCTACACTGGAAAATAACAAGGAAAGAGAAGACAAACTGAAGCAGCAGATCTCTGAGCTGGAAGATCAGTTGAAGGTGTCGTACCTCGAAATAATGTTCTTGTAACATTGTTTATTCCTTTCTTCTGCGCATATGAACTCGTGCTTCAGGCTCCCCTAGCGAGCAGACAAGCCAATGTTTAGCAGTTAGAATGCGACCTAAACTCTCGTTCAACTCATACCCACCTTTTACCAAGAACATTATTTAGTCCCTTCTTCCACGCATAACAAACTCGTGCTTCATCCTCCCCTAGCAAGCAGACAAGCCAACGTTTAGCAGTTAGAATGCGACCTAAACTCTCATTCATTCCAAACACAAACCTTTTAGCAAACCCCCAGCCGAACTACGGCTGCTCTGATTTCTCATTTATTAATGAGAATACGTAGGCACAAGATTGCGATGATCTTGGCGAGCACATTCCCCTCTTTTACCCGTAGTCCCACGAACTACGAATGCTCTGATTTTCCACTTCTTACAAGTGAAGATACGTAGGCACTCAATCCTTGGCGAGCACCCTACCTTAAAACCACCCATTCCCCCCTATAGGAGAAACCTTAAAAGAAAACTAACAGTTTAGCTAACTTTACTCTCGAATCGAATCAAGAGGTTCTCTTTGAGTACAACGGACCTGAGGGGTGCTAATACCTTCCCCTCATGTAATCGACTCCCGAACCTAGAATATTGGTTGCAATGACCATGTTCTTATCTCTTCAAAGGTTTTATCGATATTTTCCTATTCCATTCTTGGAATAAATAAAGTTCGGTGGCGACTCTGTTCGAACGTTTTTCCGCGTCCATTACGAGGATCGTATTTTTTTGAGGTACGACAGATGGCGACTTTGCTGGGGACCTCACATTGCCCTATGCAAGAGAGAGTCAAGCCTAACTTGACTCGATTCGAGAGTGCTAACCTTTTCTTAACTATTTTCTTTATGGTTACTTTCTTCTGTTGCTTATTTATTGTTTTCTCTTTCTATTATATGCTCTGTGTTATATTGGCTTGTTGGATTCTGGGAAAATATCACAAGTAAGGCTCTACACCCGAGCTTTGGAAAAATAAGAGAGAAAATATAGTTTAGGATTGGTAGTAATTAGTGTTAGTCCCCAAGGACTCGCTCCTTGTGTGCCTAGCATGAAAGCTCCTCCAGAATAGATCTTTTTGTAGATCCTGTCATAACGCAGCTAGCCTGTTGCACGACTTGATTCATAAAGGGTCCGTGACTCTGGGAACCACTCTTAGAACCAGTTTCTATATTGGTAGTCGCATAGTGTTAGTCTCCGAGGACTCGCTTCTCGTGGGCCTAGCATGAAGACTCCTCTCGAGAGAGATCCTTTGGTATTACCGTTGTAATGCAGCTCGCCTGTTGTGTGATGGTGGTATCATTGGTGTCTATGACCTTGAGAACCCCATCCGTCAACGTAGAAACTATCCCGTGAGCGGGTCATTTTGGGTAAAGAATCTAGAGCTATCTTTGTACCTATTAGGAGGGTGGGAAATACTTGTGATAACCTAGATCCCGCACTGTTGCATTCATAAACATTTACATATGCGTCATAACTTACGCTAAGTTTTATTTTCAGGGAAGCGTTTATATTGACAGGTTGACATACATTCACAAATGGCCGCAAGTTCAGAAAAAAGAAAGACTATTCAGCTTAAGGCACTCAAACCTGATGTTAGTGTGGTCATGAACTGTTTGAAAGAAATGCCTACAATCTTCAAGAAGACTCTGGTAGGAAGGTTTGGCCAGGTGACTGATCTGCTAACGGTTGAAGTACAGATTCCTGTTATTACAGCCTTGGCACAATTTTATGATCCGCAAATGAGAAGCTTCTTGTTTCGAGACTTCTACTTGACACCTGCTATTGAAGAGTTTGAGGGATTTCTGGGTTTCCCGGTCAAGGGTAGGGCACCCTACACTATGATAGGTCAGACTCCAGAAGTGGAAGAATTGGCTGATGATCTTAAAATCTCAATTTCAGTAGCTAAGGCCGGTTGGAAGAAAAGAGAAGAGTTCTCTGGTTTTAGAAGTATTATGCTAGAAAAGGAAGCAACGAAGATGTTGAAGAATAAACAATGGGATGCTTTGGTGAATGTATTGGCTCTCATCATATATGGGCTAGTACTATTCCCCACTTTTGAAGATTTCATCAATTCTGCAGCTATTAGTGTTTTTTGGGCCGTTTGGAAGAAAGAGCAAAGCCCAGTGCATCCTCTCTTGGCCGATGTTTTCTACACTTTGCACCTTCGTCATGAAAGAAAGGGTTCAGTGTTGACATTCTGTCTCCCTATCCTCTACAAATGGCTTACTTCTCACATATTCAAGCGTCATGCCACTATCCCTAATTTGAACAGTGGGGAGTGGGCTCAATTGCTAGTATCTATCTCTGAAAGGGGCGTCACGTGGTACCCTAAAAAATTGGAGGTAGGTGAAATCATCATGAGTTGTGGTAGTTTTTGCAACGTGCCATTGATCGGGTCAAAAGGTTGTATAAGCTATAACCCCATACTAGCTATACGACAATTTGAGTACCCAATGTTAGGGAAACCTGAAGACAAAGAGCTAGAAGAAATGATCCTTCATAAGAGAGGTGTCAAGGATCCCTCACTTCTTTGTCAGATTGTACGATCTTGGCAGAAAGTTCATACTAAAGGATCAGAATTGAGAAGAAGAGATGGTGTGTCCAGGATGCCTTTTCAGCAGTGGGTTCTTGAGAGGGTCAAAATAGTTAAGCTCCCCTTTTCTATTGAAGCGCCTCCTAGACCCACCATTCCACAACCTGTGCCCGTATCGGTTGAAGAAGTGGAAGAGATGAGATTCAAAATAGCCCAGCTAGGGAAAGAAAATGAAGATTTGCAAGTCAGACTCCAAGATGTGACTAATGAAAAGAATCACATGAAGCATGAGGTTATGAGAAAGGATAAGCAAATTGAAGAGATGGGAAGCAAAATTAACGAAGAAAAGGGTAAGAGAAAGAGAACCAAGGAGTGTATTAATCAGGCGGACAGTTGCTTAGATTCCCTCAAAGAGCAGCTAGAGTACGCTCATAGAAAATGGCGAGAGAATGAGCAATGGTACCTTTTAGCCACTAAGCAGAACAAAGAGATTAGGGAGACATTAGGAGCTGAAATTAAGACACTTGGTGCTGCACTACGCCAATCAAGAGCTGGCGAGGATAGAGAATGTCAACTCAAGGAAGAAGCCTTAAATTCATCTTGGATTAAACCAGAGGATTGGCATAAAGTATGTGCGGAGGTAGATGAACTCAAAAGGTTCATCAAGTATCAGGAAAACCATATGGGAGCTATCAAGGAAGACCAAGCAATTTGGTCTGCTGCAAGAGACCAGCTAGCTCGTGATGTTGCGGCATATGAACAATCCATTCACATCATGATGGATAACCGAGACGCATACCGCAACAGGCTAAATGGGTTGGTGGAATTTTGTAACTGGTTGGCCAAAGATCTGATATGGAAACATAGATATGCTATGGAAGCCATAGATGACTCTACCGCTCCGGCTATTTATGAGTTCATATGTGTGTGCAAGGAAATGTTGGCAAGATTCAAGGAAGAGCTCAAGGAGCACGAAGCAAGAAGAAATGAAGCTTGAAGTTTTCTTTGTTTTTCTATTATATTTTGCAAATTTATATTCCTGGATGGATTGTACTCTGTTTATGTTGGAACAATTTGAATGAATGAGGAGTAGTCTTTTTAATTTATTTGTTCTTGTGCTGTTTGAATGATTGATAAATAACCGTTGGTATAAATGCTTCCCTAAAAAATAAAAAAATGCAATCATAATCATAAGCATAAACATAAGCATTTTGCACCTTCACCCGACAGTACAACTCATCGGACTTTTCCTTTCTACCTCCAGAATTTGAAAGCTGACTACTCGACATCGCTACGAGACCAGGCGCAACTTTCAAATGATGCTTGAACAAATGGAAGAGACTCAGAACACCATGAGGGGTGACATCGACGCTCTCAAGATGAAGATGGACCAGCTACTGGAGACAATGCTGACGTTAGCCCAAAAAGAAAACAATGATGAGACTTTTGCTAATGCCAAGAAGGCGGCTGACAATATAGGAACTTCTGGGATTGTTAAAACTCCCCATGTGGACCTTGTCGACCGTTCCACATCCGCGCGTCAGGGCTCTGAAGTAGACATGGATGAACAATATGATGCTTTCTACCAGCCTCCACCACCTCCTCCTCAACACAATATGGGGGTTACTAATGACCTTGCTGCAGATAGGCTACAAACTGTTGAAGAGAAAATCAAGTCATTGGAGGTCAAAAAGACTCCAGGATTGGATGCTGTTGACATGTGTCTAGTTCCTGGATTGGTGATACCGAAGAAATTCAAAGTCCCAGCCTTTGAGAAATACAAGGGGGTCAGCTGCCCCACAACCCATCTGAGAGCGTACTGTCGCAAGATGGCGGCTCACATTGATAACGACTTGCTCTTAATACATTACTTCCAAGATAGCTTCAGTGGGGCATCATTGGAATGGTGTATGCAGTTAGAGAAAGGTCAAATCAGTACGTGGAGAGATCTAGCAGACGCGTTTTCACAACATTATCAGTACAATACTGATTTGGCACCGAATCGCACGCAGCTGCAAGATATGACTCAACGTAATAATGAGTCATTTAAAGAGTATGCCCAAAGGTGGAGGGAGTTGGCTGCCCGTGTTCAACCACCATTGCTGACTAAGGAGTTAACTGGCATGTTTATGGGAACTCTACAACCTCAGTATTTGGATCGCATGCTTGGGTCCAGTTTTCCTAATTTTGCTGAAGTGGTATCAGTGGGTGAAAGAATCGAGAGCACACTGAAAAAGAGCAAGGTTGCGGCAGTCACAGCAAATGGAGGAAGAAAGCCTTTTGTGAAGAAAAGAGAAGATGAGGCTAATGCCGTGATGAGAGGACAAAGGGGCAGAACTCCGGTGGATATCCAGTATCAACAAGTAGCTGCAGTAGCCCAAGCTCCCTACCAACAACCAGCTCAACAACAGAATCAACAACAGAATTATCAGAGAGTTCCTCCACCGCAATATCAGAATGCTCCGGCTCAGAGACAGCAAAGGCCGAGACAGCCAAGAAGACAACTTGACCCGTTGCCTATGTCATATGGACAGATTTTTGCTCAACTAAATCAGAGTGGACACTTAACATTGCGAGATTTACGTCCGGCAATCTTTCCATATCCTCCTGGGTATGATGCCAATGCTCATTGTGAGTTCCATAAGGGAGCCCCTGGACACTCCATAGACAACTGCTATGCGTTTCAGAACAGGGTGCAAGACTTGATAGAGTCCAAAGATCTCACTTTTACACCTAGAGGTGCCAATATTATGAAGGATCCGTTACCTAAACATGGAGGTCCTTCTGTCAATGCTGTGGAAGAGAGTAGTGGTTTGAGACTAATTACAAATGTTGAAGATGTTCGTACTCCGATGGCCGTTATTGGAGAACAATTGAAGAGAAGTGGGATGATTC
Organism: Lathyrus sativus; assembly: GCA_963859935.3. Classification (NCBI taxonomy): domain Eukaryota; kingdom Viridiplantae; phylum Streptophyta; class Magnoliopsida; order Fabales; family Fabaceae; genus Lathyrus; species Lathyrus sativus. The sequence goes on from OZ012740.1 coordinate 266,428,176, forward strand.
CCCAAGAAGAAGTGGAGAATTTGACTGACGAAGTGGTGAAGAGACATTTACAAAGGTTCATAGAACATGGGATAATACAAATAGAACAAAGAGATTCGAACGTGTCTGCTATTGATATTCAGTATGATGAAACAAGTGCTTATCCGACAAGGCGACTTCGACCAGCGCCAGTAGTCTTGCAGTATGATCCTTCGGAAGCCTTTCAACAGAGGCCCGCCCGACCAGCACCCATGATTATGCAATATGATGAAGATGACATCAATAGACAAAAAGCAGCACGACCAGCTCCGGTGGTAATAGAGTATTCTGTCAATGAATCTGAGCCCAAAGTTTTTAAACAGAGGCCAGAGAGACTAGTGATTGAGTATGACGCTGCCAAATGCGATGCAGTTGTTGGGCCTAGTGGGATGACCCGTAGCGGTCGTTTATTTGCCGCCAAACCAGTGGAAGTGCCAGCTAGAAATAAAGAAAAAGCTACAGTTGAATTGCCAAGTGTTGAGCCACCTGTTGAGGTATCATCACCAAAGGCATATGCCAAAGGAAGCTGAGGAGTTTTTGAAGATCATCAGAAAAAGTGATTACAAAGTGATTGATCAATTAAACCAGACTCCAGCCAGAATTTCCATGCTCTCGTTGTTACTTAGTTCAGAGGCCCACAGGTTATCTTTAATGAAGGTGTTGAGCGCCGCGCATATTGCTAAAGACATCACCGTAGCCCAGTTCAATGATGTGATAGCTAGCGTAACAACCAGAAACTTTCTTGGGTTTAATGATGATGACCTGACTGCAGAGAAAAGAAACCACAATAAAGCTCTCCATATCTCTATCAAGTGTCAAGACACGTTGATATCCCGAGTCTTAGTAGATACAGGTTCTTCTTTAAATGTACTTCCTAAGATCACCCTGGAGAGAATGCCAGTAAAAGGAGTTAGCATGAAGCCAAGTGCTCTGGTAGTCAAAGCTTTTGATGGTTCTAGGCATGCTGTGATTGGCGATGTGGACTTGCCAATAAAAATTGGGCCAACTATCTTCACCATTACTTTCCAAGTAATGGATATCTATCCAGGGTACAGCTGCCTATTAGGAAGACCTTGGATTCATTATGCAGGAGCTGTTACCTCCACCCTTCACCAGAAGCTAAAATTCGTCAGTAATGATAAGGTAGTTCAGATTGGAGGAGAGGAGGATATCTTGGTAAGCCACTTGACGTCCTTCAGGTACATTGAAGTTGAAGGGGAAATGATGGAAACGCCTTTTCAGTCGTTTGAAATGGTGAATACATTAGCGGTGCAGCGAGTTTCAGATAGTCAGAGTTCAAGATCAGCAATGGCCTCTTATGAAGAGGCTAAGATGGTTGTAGATGAAGGGAACGCCCAAGGCTGGGGCAAGATGGTGAAAGTGGTTGAGAAGTTCGACAAATTTGGGCTAGGATACCATCCTTTGTCCAACACTGTGACAAATGCATATGACAAGAAGCAGATTCCTCCTATAGCAGAAATTTTCAAGAGCGTCGGGCATATCTTCAATCATACCTCCGCCATGGTAATTGAAGATGAGGCTGATGACAAAGAAGTCTCCGCAAGCTGGATCCGACAGGCTGAACCTGGTGAAGAATTGAAGAACTGGAAGACCATCGAAATACCTTAATTCTTCCCTCTTCAAAAGTAAAGTTTTAATTAATTTTCAAAACCCTACGCTCTGCCCAAGGTGTAGTGGAGCTTTATATCGGGCCTCCTGATGTTTCGAAACATGTTTAACATGAATAAATTTTGATTTGCATTCAATTCTTTTGTTCATTTTCTTTTCTACTTTTTTCATAATTAATGGCATTTCTTTCACGCACTCACTTTCCTAAATAAGCTGCATAAATCATAAACATGCAGAGACACTACCAAGGTCCTTGATATCGACACTGCTATAGGCCTTTATGATTTTTATTGTCCAATATACCAAGCGGATGAGGAAGACGAGGATGAGCTCCCCAACGAATTGGCTAGGTTGCTGCAGCAAGAAGAGAAGGTCATTATGCCGCATAAAGAGGATGTCGAGATTATCAACCTAGGTTCAGAAGAAAATAAAAGGGAGATAAGGGTTGGCGCGTCTCTTCAGGATACTGTCAAGGTAAAGTTGGTAGGGCTCCTTCGAGAATATGCTGATGTATTCGCATGGTCGTATCAGGACATGCCTGGTCTAGATACGAACATCGTTGTATACAAGTTGCCACTCAAAGAAGAATGTCATGCCGTTAAGCAGAAGTTGAGAAGAACTCGTCCTGATATGGCTTTGAAAATCCGTGATGAAGTCCGAAAACAATTCGATGCAGGGTTCTTAGCAGTGGCCAAATATCCGCAATGGGTTGCAAATATCGTTCCAGTACCGAAGAAGGATGGAAAGGTTCGTATGTGTGTGGATTACCGTGACTTAAACAGAGCAAGTCCTAAAGATGATTTTCCATTACCTCATATTGATGTGTTGGTAGATAATACGGCTCAGTTCTCTATTTTTTCCTTCATGGATGGATTCTCTAGGTACAATCAAATGAAGATGGATCCAGATGACATGGAAAAAACCACGTTCATTACACCATGGGGCATATTCTGTTATAAGGTAATGCCATTTGGATTAAAGAACGCTGGGGCAACGTACCAACATGCAATGGTAACGCTCTTTCATGACATGATTCATAAAGAGATCGAAGTGTATGTTGACGACATGATTGTTAAGTCCCAGACCGAAGAGGAACATTTGGTTAATTTGGAAAAGTTGTTCGCCAGACTGAGGAAATTTAAGTTGAGACTTAATCCCAACAAATGTACGTTCGGGGTGCGGTCTGGAAAGTTGTTGGGCTTCATCGTAAGCCAGAGAAGGATTGAGGTGGATCCTGATAAAGTAAGGGCGATTCAGGACATGCCTGCACCAAAGACCGAAAAGGAGGTCCGTGGATTTCTAGGGAGGTTGAATTATATTGCAAGATTTATTTCACATCTCACAGCCACTTGCAAGCCAATTTTTAAGTTACTCAGGAAAGATCAGCCGGTTGTATGGAATGATGACTGCCAAGGGGCATTTGATGCAATCAAAGAATATTTGCAAGAACCACCGATCTTGATACCACCAGTTCCTGGAAGGCCGCTCATTATGTACTTAACTGTGCTAGAAGAATCCATGGGTTGCGTATTAGGACAACAAGATGATTCATGCAAGAAAGAGCATGCTATATACTATCTCAGCAAAAAGTTTAACGACTGTGAGACTAGATACTCTTTGCTTGAGAAAACTTGTTGTGCACTTGCATGGGCTGCTGGACGCCTCAGACAATATATGCTGACACACACCACATACTTAATCTCTAAGATGGATCCAATCAAGTACATCTTTGAGAAACCTGCTCTTACTGGTAGCATAGCCCGATGGCAAATGCTTTTGTCTGAATACGACATCCAGTATGTCGCTCAGAAGGCTATCAAAGGCAGTGTGCTAGAGGACCATTTGGCCCACCAACCCATGGAAGATTATCAGCCGTTGAGATTCGATTTTCCAGACGAGGTTATCATGATGGCAAAAGATTATGAGGAGCCAGGGCCAGATGAAGGGCCAGAACCAGGAGAGCGATGGACTCTTATGTTCAATGGTGCTTCTAACTCTTATGGACACGGAATTGGGGCAGTGATTACATCTCCCAAAAATTTTCACTTGCCGTTTACGACCAAACTCTGTTTCCCGTGCACTAACAATATAGCGGAGTACGAGGCATGTATACTAGGGCTAGAAGATGCCATTAACTTGAGAATCAAAACTCTCGATGTGTTTGGAGATTCGACTCTGGTAATTTACCAGATAAGAGGCGATTGGGATACAAAGCATGAAAATTTAATTCCATACCAGGATTATGTGACCAAATTGCTTCCCCGGTTCGATGATATCACTTTTGCTCACATACCTCGAGAAGAAAATCAAATGGCTGATGCTTTGGCAACTCTGGCATCCATGTACAAGTTGATATGGCCTAATCATCGACCGTCTATTGATTTACGATGCTTTGAAGAGCCCGCGCATTGCCTGACTGCTGATAAAGACGCAGATGAAAAGTCGTGGTTTTATGATATAAAGCGATATCTTGAAAAGCACGAATATCTCGAAGGAGCTCCGGGTATCGACAAAAGAACTTTGTGAAGATTGGCATCCAACTTCTTCCTCAACGGAAATGTACTGTACAAGCGCAACTATGACACTGTTTTGCTCAGATGTGTGGAGAAACGTGAAGCTGAACAAATTCCAAAAGACATTCATGAGGGCTGCTTTGGAACTCATGCGAATGGACATACCATAGCAAAGAAAATATTGAGAGCGGGCTATTATTGGATTAGCATGGAAGCAGATTGTTATCATCATGCCCGAACTTGTCACAAGTGCCAAACTCTGATAAGATTCATGTACCCACCACTCCATTGAACGTCTTAACCTCACCATGGCCCTTCTCCATGTGGGGAATAAATATGATTGGGATGATTGAACCAAAAGCTTCAAACGGACATCGCTTCATACTTGTGGCTATAGACTATTTCACCAAGTGGGTTGAAGCTGCTTCATATACCAACGTTACTAAGCAAGTAGTCGCTCGCTTCTTGAAACACAACATTATATGCAGATATGGAGTGCCCAACCGCATCATCACCGACAATGGGTCGAATCTCAACAACAAAATGATGGACGAGTTGTGTGCCAGTTTTAAAATAGAACACCATAACTCGACACCATATAGACCCAAAATGAATGGAGCCGTGGAATCAGCCAATAAAAATATCAAGAAAATCATCCAGAAGATGGTGGTCACGTACAAAGACTGGCACGAAATGTTACCCTTCGCACTGCACGGCTACCGTACTTCGGTACGAACTTCAACAGGGGCAACTCCCTACTCGTTGGTTTATGGCATGGAGGCAGTTCTCCCAATAGAGGTCGAAATCCCTTCGCTGAGGGTTTTAATGGAAGCTCAACTTGATGAAGCCGAATGGGTAAAGACGAGGTTTGAAGAACTTAATCTCATTGAGGAAAAGCGCTTGACAGCCATATGCCACGGCCAGCTTTATCAGAGAAGAATGAAGAGAGCCTTCGACAAAAGAGTGCATCCCAGGATATTCGCACAAGGAGACTTAGTACTCAAGAGGATCATGGTTATGTATAATGAATCTAGGGGCAAATGGACGCCAAACTATGAAGGCCCATATGTGGTAACAGAAGCATTCTCTAGTGGTGCCCTAAAGCTCGCAACCATGGATGGGGAGGAGTTACCTTATCCAGTGAATGCAGATTTGGTCAAACGATACTTTGCCTAAAAAAGTGGAATAGTAGAGCCGCTAAGTCGAAAACCTGAAAGGGCGACTTAGGCAAAATTGGCTATCCCGGTGAACCGAAAACCCGAAAGGGCAATTCAGGAAAAAATTAGGGATAAAATAAGAATAGGCCCGCTGAGTTGAAAACCCGAAAGGGCGGCTCAGGCAAAAAGGGGCGTCCCGGTGGATTGAAAACCCGAAGGGGCGATCCAGGAAAAAGTTAGGGGCAAAACTCCTAGGCAAAGTATCCATTATGCATGATCTCTTGACCCTAGTACATTATCAAGAGACATAATTGATCCGACCATTTTTCTATGAAGCAAGGTGTTGAAGACTTCCAAAGTCATAGGGACTATAGCAGTGTCAAAACTCAAAGGAACTCTGATTTTTGCCATTATGTTTTTCTTGCACTGTAATCATCTCATTAAGGGATTACATCTTTGTATATTTACCCATTCAAGGGTCAAATCAATATAAAGAGAGATTTCTCAATTAAATTGTGCTCACTCTTTTACTTTATCTGATTGTTTGCAAATTAATTTTATTTTGATAATTTGTGTTCGAAACTTCAGCTAAAAAATAAAAATATAACTTTTGACAAGGTATAGAACTTGTTTTGATGTTCGAAGATAGTGGGGAAAATATATGGTCTCCAAGAAAAATGTCAACAGGTAGAAGCATTGAATTAGTCGTCAGCTGCCCAAGCTTGTCATCATGAAAATCTTTGCCTTTCTAAAGGGTTTGTATGATGTGGTTTCCCCCAGCTTCGAGTTCAAGAACTAAACTGGGGCAATCAATTCCCCCGGTCGTCATGAAGTATCTAAACATGGGATGTCGAGTAGTCTAATCCTCTCACTACCCCGCAGAAAGCCCAATCTTTTATTGGCAACATCAAAAAGCCACTCCAATTGGCACCTTAAATTCACCCTAAAAGTCCAGTCTTCATTGGCAACCACTAAAAGTCCACCCGTTGGCATCCTCAATAACCAAAGTCCAAATCATTTGGCAACTACCGAATCCAATCCCTGGTGATGTCCCCGACAGGATTTTATCCCCAGCATACCTGGTCGCTGCATTATCATAAGCACGACATACAGCCTCATATCATAATCATATCAAGCATTAACATATCATTTGCATTCGCATCGTGCACTCCCTAGCAGTTACATCTTAGTTGCATGTTTTGGCATCATAAAACATTGCATTACATAGCAATGTAGCAGGATCCAGGATCAGTTTGCAAGCATATTGGCCAGTCTTCCAGTGAAGTTGGCAGTATGAATCTGAAAAGAGTTATTACCCCATGAATTCAAGGAATTCTACTCCCCAGCAAGTCATTCTTCAACCATGCAGTTGATGATGATAATCCTCAGCAACTATTGCTCTGGTGGCTCCCCAAGCAGAGGTTATCTTAGAGAGTTTGTTGAAGATTTCTCCCCTGCAGAGTTCGGACAACGCTATTCCTCTAATAGGAATTTTAGCTCAATTATTCCTCAGCAAAATTATCACTCGAGATACTACTTTGGTATCATTGAAGAGCCTTAAGGGATAAGGTACTGCTTCGACCACCCGAAGAATCTCAATTTTTGTTCGAGATACTGCTTTGGTATCATCAAAGAATCTTATTAGATAAGATGCTGCTTCGACCACCCGAAGAATCTCATGTGTTTAAAGATACTGCTTTGGTATCATCGAAGAATCTTATTAGATAAGAGGCTGCTTCGACCACCCGAAGAATCTCATGTGTTTAGAGATACTGCTTTGGTATCATCGAAGAATCTTACTGGATAAGAGGCTGCTTTGACCACCTGAAGAATCTCATGTGTTTAGAGATACTGCTTTGGTATCATCGAAGAATCTTACTGGATAAGAGGCTGCTTCGACCATCCGAAGAATCTCATGTGTTTAGAGATACTACTTTGGTATCATCGAAGAATCTTACTAGATAGAGGCTGCTTCGACCACCCGAAGAATCTCATGTGTTTAGAGATATTGCTTTGGTATCATCGAAGAATCTTACTGAATGAGGGACTGCTTCGACCACCCAAAGAGGATCGTTTATACCACTTTGGTATCGCAAAGGACCTTAACGAATGAGGGACTGCTTCGACCACCCAAAGAGGATCATTTATACCACTTTGGTATCGCGAAGGACCTTAACGAATGAGGGACTGCTTCGACCACCCAAAGAGGATCATTTATACCACTCTGGTATCGCGAAGGACCTTAACGAATGAGGGACTGCTTCGACCACCCGAAGAATCTCAAATTTTCAGAGATGCTGCTTTGGTATCATTGAAGAATCTTATTGGATAAGGGACTGCTTCGACCACCCAGAGAAGGTCAGATTATCTTGTTCAGCTTTTGCATCCTGCTACCCCGTTCTAGTATATCTCACTGCAGTTTACTCACTTATCGGACAAATTTCGGGGTCTTTTTGTATCTAATTGACTTCCACCCTAAAAATGAACGCCATACAATGGTTCATTCTCTCAGGTTTAAGGCAATTAGATAGGGGCATCTGTCATACCCCAAAATTGTCCTACTACGGTATTTAATGAATGTTTTACTACTTCATGACTTCTGGCAACGACTCTCCAAGATTTCTCTTTAAATAAATTGCTTGTATGCACATTTATCTCAAGTTGTCCAAAGGTACTTCACACGGTCGATTTATCCTCAGGCTTTGTTCGATTTGATTGCAAACATCGAGCTATATTTGGATTCTAAATCAGTTTGTGACGAACTTAGATTTAGCTTGCCAATTCCAAAACATAATTGAATTAAAAAGTCAGTTTGTGACAAACTTAGATTTAGCTAGCAAATTTCGAGTCATCGGTTTGTGACAAACTTAAATTTGACTTACGAATTTCAGGTCATAATTAAATTAGACTTTGGATGCAATCATCCCGAAGATGTTTCGTTTCATTTCAAAGGCTTACAGTATAATGCATTAGTTCCTAACCATTCAAGCTATGTTTGAGAAGTGGACCGCCCATATCATAAAAATCCATTAGTTTCAAGGCCAATTTCACCGATATGGATATGATTAAATGGACGCCTTAATTCAGATGAAATGGAAAGTATATACTCTTCTCCTAGTGAGTAGATAGTTAAGACAATGCTCAATTTCCGTAACTCACGATCTATGAAATGTGATTAATGCACTTAAATGGTGGAAAGTTGATTCTTGAATCTTGTTGTTTGAGATTTGGTCTCAAACACGTTTTTCGTTGGATTAAGCTAAGTTTACGTTGGTCTTCGGGGCTAGAAGTCAAGGTGGTTTTAATGTAATTCAAGACATAAGTGAGTTACTTCCGAACGCAAAACCAAGTTATGAAAATCAATACTACTCACCAAATCTTGTTGAATTAATCTTAAGGTGATGAAATTTTCTCTCATTTTCTTTAAGCCATAATCAAATAGAGTCCATATGAGGTGTATGCTTGGTGTGTTGTTGTTGTCTGGGACCAAATCTTGGCCAAGTAAAACAATAAATAGTAAGAGGCCTCAAGTCTAAGCAATGACGTGTTTAAACTCGTTGTAATTACGTCATGTGAGCCAAGGTTTGGTTAAGAGCAGTTGTTGTTTCTTCATGACAGAGAGGCGACAATGTTATTACTAAATTACTAATAAATATACTTGTTATCCACGCTCATTAATGTATTACTATTAAGCCAAGTGAAACAAGGCCACATCATGAGTTTATTTGCGCAAGCAATGAGGTAAAGGATTACAATCATTTGGAATTAAAACAGCAGGTAACCATTTTGTGATCAGGTTATGGAAGATATTCACAATTGGTAAATACAGGTCATGTTCAAATAGCATAATTGCATTCAGTGGCAATTTTACAAACTCAAAAAAAAATTAATTTCGACGTGCACGTTACTGCTAATTCGGACGGTATTAGTACAAACTAAACAATTACCGCCATTATCCTAAAACGCACTCTAATCATGAGTGATACAAAATTCAGAAGGATATAACATAAGGTCTGATTCCCTGCTAAGGCTATGAGTTTCTTCAGAGTTTCCCCAAAGATTGACTTTGAGCTTATAATCGGGTACACTCCTGCTGGTGTATGTTGAAGGTCTTGCTGATAATGAAAATCCTTCATCAGACGAAGGAAAACCGTGCATACTCAATGAGGACTACTGAATGAAGGGCGTGAATTCTGTTGTACGACAGGATACGTCTAGCTTGAACTTCATTTCGCCTTTCCATTAAAAGTAGCATTTCACCTTGGATTTTACCGGTTTCCCCCACCTGCACGTGTTAGGTCGAAACTTCTTTTAGGATGAAAATATGTCATTAATCCTATATTACACAAACCGAAAATGCTCCGCAGAATAAGCTACAAAGACATGAATTTGAACATACACATGATGAGTGGATGAACATAGTAAAACCTGATCTTTATCCAGCTGTTTCAGCACAGTTGAATGAAAAGTTTGAGGTGTCCGAAGTAGAGATCGAAAACTCTAAATCTGTTAGAAGCGAGTTGCGTGTTGCTGTAAACTCACTATTGAAGGACGAAGGAGTTTTGGTGATCCCTACTGTAGCTGATCCTCCTCCTAAATTAGGCGGAAAGGAGATCCTATCTCCTAATTATTAGAGTCGTGCATTGAGCCTGCTAAGTATTGCTAGCATATCAGGTTGCTGTTAGGTCACAATACCATTGGGATTTTATGACAAGAATTCTGTTTCAGTGTCTTTGATAGCTCGGCATGGTGGTGATCGCTTTTTTTGCTTGACACTCTTAAGACCATGTATACAGTTCTCCAAGAGCAGGCTGATATTGCTGCCCCAAGTAAATCATCAAAAAGTGTTGTTAGCAAGGAACAATCCACTGAGACTGCAAAAGAAAAGGGAAATCAAGCCTACAAAGATAAGCAGTGGCAGAAAGCCATTGGATTTTATACCGAAGCTATTAAACTTTGCGGCAATAATGCAACATACCATTGTAACAGGGCTCAAGCGTATCTAGAACTGGGCAGTTATCTTCAAGCTGAGGAAGATTGTACAACAGCAATAAGTTTTGACAAAAAGAATGTGAAGGCCTACTTTCGCAGAGGTACAGCTTGAGAGATATTAGGCTACTACAAAGAAGCAATTGATGATTTCAAATACGCCCTTGTACTTAAGCCAACCAACAAAAGGAACCGCTCCAAATATCTGAGACCTTCGCAAAGCTTTAACGGCGACGACGCGATAATTAATAACCAGTGGAGATTCCAAGGAAACTACCGGCTGCCATCGTGCCGAAATTTTCATAGAACTTCAACAACCTATTCCAACATCTCATATGCAGCTTCAATTGGATGCATCTCGTCAGCCGATGACGGTCTCGCCCTTCTACTTCTCGCCAGCATGTATTGCATCTCATTTCAGCAGTCAGATACTACTTGTACATGTCCAAGGGTTGACAATACCTGCAAGACAAACCCATGCATCACGATACTATATAGATCAATGCAACTACTGGAATTTCTCAAAGGGAGAAAAGAGCTAGCATAATAATCAATACAATACTTCTTCTATGAAAGCAGCCAACTGCTTCTGCCTAACAAATAAGTACCTAAATCACAATATATGGACTGTATGCTACAGATCAGTTAAGCAACAGGACAGCATAGAGTTAACAGGTACAGAAGATACTTAACAAGTATGAGAAAAATAGCCTGTACCATTTGCCCAAAAATTTCCCAACGCGGAACCTTTATCACTACGTCTACTAGAAAGGTCGCTTGCCTTTGATCCAAAAGACCAGCCTACTGCTGAAGAGGCATTAGCTCATCCTTACTCCAACGGACTGGCAAAAATTGAAAGGGAACCATCCTGCCAGACAATTACACAAATGGAATTTGAATTTGAAAAGAGAAAGTAACAGAGAAAGCATTCGAGAACGGAAACACACACATAGAAGGAGATGAAGGTGCAAATTTGAGAACATAGTTTAGGATAGTGGAGTACCTGAAACTTAAGCTTCCTGGTTGTTGTTTTCATTGTGCATCTTTCAGATTGATTGATAATCTTTGGCTTCACACTGCCAAGCTTTCCAGCTTTCCACTTCGTCTTCGAGTCACCATCATAACCTACAAAAATCAAGAACAAACAAAATACAATAGCTTATGAGTTCCACCAGTTCTTCATCCATCTTCAGCGAAACCTTTGTTACCTCACGTTTCCACCACCTGTAAAACTAGTGAATTCATGTCAGGCGCAGAACAATAGCAGCAGAGAGAACCAGAAGAAAAGATCCTTTAGATGGTTTCAATGAGTACACAAATGGATGGAACATCAGTGACCATCACTGTTGGGCTTCAATGACATATACAACAGTTCCTCTATTCGGCATTGCAGCAATCTGGTTCTTAGGCTTTGGCTTCCGTTTATTACTTCTCATTGTTTGTTACTTCTGTCGTAAATCCGAGCCTTATGGTTATTCTCCGACCTGCTACACATTTTCCCTTATTCTTCTCATATTTTTCACAATTACAACAATGATTGAATGTGCGGTTCTATATTTTGGCCAAGGTAGTTTTCATCGCAGCACGACATCAACATTGCAGTATGTGGTATATCAAGCTGATTCTACTGTGGATAAACTAAGGAATGTTTCTGATTTCCTTGCTCAAGCTAAGCAGGTTGGAATCGACCGTGTTTTTCTCTCGGTGAATGTTCAAAATGATATCGATGAGGCAGAAACAGAATATCAACGCTTCTGCTAGCACAATTTCTGATAAAACAAAGGAGAATTCAGACAACATTCAAGATCTATTAGATTCTGATGGTTTCTTGTTACTGGTACCCTTATATTACGTGGCTTGTTCCTTATTCACCACAACGTTACAGCAGATGCTTGTGTAGCAATGAATGAGTGGATCCAATATCCTACTGCAAATACAGCTTTAGATGGCATTCTTCCCTGTTGTCGCTACTGCGAAAATCGGCGCCGGCTGACAGAAGAGTCGCCACCGTGCGTTATTTATCCCAACGGAGGGAAAGGAAACGCTCGAGGTAAACCTACCGCAAAACGGGGAAAGGAATGGTCATCGTAACCAAAACCTGGATTCGGGAGTCGGTTACGCAAGGGGAAGGTATTAGCACCCCTCACGTCCGTCGTACTCGACGGGATCCACGCTTGTTTTCGGGTATGGATTGTTATTCTATCTAAACTAAAGGTCAGGGGTTAAAAGAAAAGAAAATGACTCGGCAAAGTATCGCACCTTATGCCTACGTATTCCCGTCTGGAACGAGAAATCAGAGTCAACGTAGTTCGCCTACCTACGGGAAAGGAGGGGAAGGTTGCTCGCTAGGATATCGCATCCTATGCCTACGTACTTTCATACAACATGAAAGGTCAGAGCAAACGTAGTTCGGGCCACGTACGACACAGGTCTGTTTTGATTGTTTTTATTCCTTCTGAAAAAGGGTTTTTCTGATTAACAGTCCAAGCGGACAAAAATGATGTTTTGATGAGTTCACATTCTTTTACGGAAGAAGTGTCTTTTATTGTGTTTGAAATCTTATTGTGTTTTTCTGTTTGCTTTGAGAAAGAAGAGACAGAACTCTAACCTACGGTTGTGAAGGGAATCAAACTAGCCTAATGTTATCATGCATGGGTTAAGACCTAGTGTCTATCATGCTCCTCTCCTGCACAGAGAGAAACAGATATCCTAAGGGAATAGATGGAAACAGAAACAATAGCATATATATACAGTAAAGCAGTAAAATTCATGGATGCAGCAATACAAGCGAGGCAAGGGAGTCCCACTCAACCTCGAACCTAGAAAACAACAGGCAAAAGTGAACAAAATTCACTTTCAACCCAACAGGTTAAATAACAAGCAATACAGTCAGGGAAAACCAATCAATACATCCAGAAATAAACAGCAAAAAGAAATAAACAGCCACAGCAGCTCTGCATCAACATCTGTCTTCAAGTCATCATCATCTGTCCTCTAGCTTTAAGCAAGCCTCAGTCTTCATTTCCACAGCCTTCAAGCAAGGTTTCTGTCATCAGTCTTCCATCTGCAATGGCTTTCTTCAAGTCTCAATCTCCAAGATGAACATCAGTCAACAAGATAGAATGAATGTTAAACAGTCAATTGCCTACCAAGGGTGGCTCATCAACTGTTAACATTATACAGACACTTTTCTCTCAAAAGTTCTATCTTTCAAATACATTCACTAATCCTTCCAAAGGAAGGAGGTGGATATTTGAAAGAGACTTTGAATCATAGAGAAAGAATGGAGGCAGGCAAGGCCTTCCATGTTTGTGAATCAAGTTGCTACTCTAGAGCTCTGCCTAGCTCCTAAATCCTATACTCCTCAACAGCTGCCAGCAAAGGATGCTCCTTATCAACTCTGGAAGTTGGTCTCCAATCCCTTTGATCTCCAATGGTCTCATCATCACAGTCTTCAGCTCTCCCAATCCCCAAGCAAACCCAATACCCCACACAGACAAAGGAAATAACCCTAGAGAGGGCACACCACACAGTCAAGCAAATACAGACAGTATACTGATAGCAATAATAGAATAGGGGAAACCTAGTAATTTCTAAGGGATCTATTATCTACCCATAATCCCTATAGTCCCATACCCCAAAGATTCAAACTACAATTCCTAAGGGAAATGATCTATTCACCTATGTTATCTCCTAAACCCTAGTTTTGGTTCCTCTAATCACACCTAAACAAATCATCTAAAGTTAAATTCTAAAATTATGAATTAAATTTTATATACAAGATAAAGTTCTAAGCTAATCAACCTAAAAAGAATGGATCAAAAATATTAAAGCATCTAATCAAACCAAAATTAACAAATTCATGCATTAAACTAAACATTTAAAAAGCTATTTAAAAGAAAAATATACTAAAAAAATAAAATAAAATGAAATGCTAAAATTTTTTATGTGATAATTTTCTTAACAAAATTATGAACAATATGCAAAAACAACCAATTGAAAATAAGCGTTTTCCAATTTTTTATGATTTTTTGAAGAATTAAAAGAAAATGAGAGAAATTAAAATGAATTAAATGAGAATGGGGTACAGAAAGTAATAAAATCAGTTGAAAATGAGAGATGGGCCCAGACTGGGGGCGCGCCTAGCAATGCGCATCTGGGCCCAATGCATGCTCAAAAAAAAAAGAAGAAAAAACGTGAATACGGTGCATATAGCAAGATTTTCAGTTGAATGGGTTTTGGGCTTGGAAAAATAGGGTGCAAATAGCAAGCTTGGTTCAGGCCCATCAGAAGAAATAAATGAAACGCAGCGTTCTGCGCATAGCCTCTCCTTCCAAATTCATTTTAAATCGTGGCCATCAGATTAGGCACCAAGTCAAAGTCAAAAGCGTGATCGTGTGGCCCAGGGTTCATCTTCAACCTTGAAACCCTAGGGTTTCAGAAAATCCTCTCACCATGCACGAACCTTCCATCATTCTGTTCTCCCTCAATTCTCCATGAAAGCTCACGATGCAAAGAGCAAAAGCATTCCATTCTCTTCCCTCTACACAGCCATGGCAATGGTTTCTTCTAAAACTCAACCAAGAAACAAACCCGATAGGTATAACAACTCGGTTCCACCATTTTCACCTGTTATCAACCATTCCAATTCTCACTAATTTTGGCCCTAACACAGCCTACACCTCATGCTGATCACTCTGAGCTATTCATTCAAGATTATAGTGCAATAAACCATGAGATGCAAACCCTAACAGCCTTGGTACACCTATGGCAAACCTCATGAAACTTCCTCAAACTTTGTGAAATCCATCATCTAACCTATCTTAACAGATCTAACCTAACAAATCCCTATGATTCTAATTAAACTAAGCAATTCGAATGAGAAACCAACCTGGTGTAAATGGTGAAAACAGTTGTGGAATTCTCTTGATCCAATGCTTTCAATGCTCTGAACTTGATCCACACCCTCAATTCTTTGTTCTGTATGCAGAAGATCTTGCTCCAAGGTCTTGAATCTTGCAATCACCAAATTCTTGCTCCTTGGATGATGAAGTTGTATGGCACGATTCCTCTTCAATTCAACCAGATTTTGATGTGAATTCTGATCTATGAAAGATGTTGATGATGATCAAATCAAGAAATGTGGAAATTGATGAAGATTTTATGGAGTTTGAGATGCTTTTGCAAATTGGAAGATTGAAGTGTAACTTGGTATTATGAGCACAATGAATCACCAACCATGGCATGAAGCTATTCAATTCAATATATAGATGATCTTGGAAAGTCCTAGAACCTTGGAGAAACTTCCCATGCACACTTTCCCTTGGATTTGGATTATGTAACTTCCTTTGTAAGTAACCAAGCATAACTTCTAAATCTTGAACCAAACTCAAAAATACACTTTTGCCAATGTTCTTAAAACATTTTTTCCAATCAAAATGACCTATAATTTCATCCCATTTGGCCAAATTATGAAAAATCTCAATTTTAGGTCATTTTTCATTCATTAAATTCACCAATTTTGAAACCTTGTGCTATGAGCCTTTCCAATCTTTCATGGTCACTTTTATAGACTCAAAATGTCATTTGGAGAAAGTTTTATGTTGTGAAGTTTTTCATTTGAAGCTTCCTTGTATGAGTTTTGGGCATAGGTTTGAAATGACCTGTAATTCTCAGATGACCAAAATACCCTTTGCTTGCCAAGACCATAAGTAGAGTTCCACAAATCATATGAAGGCATACCATACCATTCTAGAAATCTAAGATAATGAGGAACAACTCTTATGTTGACCAGAAATTCATTTTAAATCTCCTTGAGGGGTAAATGTTGCTTGGAAGACAAGTAACTTTCACAGACAAAATTTCAGATACCTCAGATGACCTGTAACTTGCAAGGACCATAACTTGAGTTCTATAAATCTCCTTAATGTATTCCACCACTAAAATTAAAGGTCTTGAGATCCTCTACAAGTTTCATGTTGACCAAGGATCCATTTGAAGCTTGCATTTTGACTTATCTTGCTTGGAAGTTTGACCTAAACTAGGGGATTTTACACAGAAACCCTAATTTAGAAACTCCTCTTCTCCTTGATTTCTCTTGATTTCTTCCTGGAACAACACCATATCCATATATACATGTCAAATGATGAACCCCACATCTCTCCAATAGCCCTTTAATGCCTTTCAATCAATCAGTTGACCTAGGGTTGACCTAGAGTTGACCCCAGATGAAACCCTAGTTGACTGTCTTCAACTGCAACTCTTGTGATCATACCAATGACTTGCCTCTTTCTCCAAATGACTTTCTAAGCCTCCCATGATGTCTATATACTCTCCATGCTCAGCTCAATTCACAGCTCACAACTTCTTTGATGATCCTTAGATACCCTCAGATAGGAGATAGATTCACTGCTTGATCCACAGACTTCTTTGGCTTTCCAATTCTTTCTGATGACTTGGATATGCTTAAATTTGAATAATAACCTCTTGATAGGCCCACAGAGGTGAGAATAGTGATTGGTCCCTTGTTGGATGACTTGTTATGCCATGCTATGCAGGTGATTAGACTATGTACATGACTCTATATGCAAATGCTAATGCAATTGAAACATAAACCAAATGAATAAGGTTGAGCAAATTTTAGGGTGCAACATTTGCCCCTATTCAAGCGACTTGGACCCGATTGAGTGAAGAGCGAGCGGCCTTCAAACATTCGAGGTACGAGACGGTTGAATACTAAGAACCCGGAAATTTGCCAACCGCAGAAATAGACTGCACCACTGCTTGGGGTACGATATTCATCAAATGAATCTAACTGTTACAACAACCCATTGATCCATTAGCGACCGTGCTGGGGATTATTTTCATCAGCCTGAAAAAGATTCTATCATCGCAAGGATAGAACTTTGTCCACGTTAGGACTCCTGTTTCGTCAACACAAAGAAACATCAACTAAAACTTGTCCACGTCCGGACTCCACCTGCCGTCAATCCGGAAAAATCTCGGCATCTTCGCTGGGGATAATTCGTCTGCATGTCATCAGAAATAAATCGTCCACGTTAGGAATAAACTCTTCCACGTTAGGAATAACACCGTCCACGTTAGGACTAAGACTTCGTCTGGATCTGTCCACGTCAGGACTAAACTTTCTAGGTTATGAATACATTGTCCACGTTAGGACTCACCCTTCCACGTTAGGAATACATCTTCTTTTGATTTGTCCACGTAAGGACTCCAATCTTTCCACGTAAGGAATACAACTCCTTTCCACGTAAGGAATAAACTTCTTTCCATGTAAGGAACACCATCTCGATCTGTCCACGTAAGGACTCCAATCTTTCCACGTAAGGAATCCCACTTTCTTTCCACGTAAGGAATGCCATTTTCTTTCCACGTAAGGAATACAATCTTTCCACGTAAGGAATGCCATCTTTCCACGTAAGGAATCCAATTTCTTGATTTGTCCACGTAAGGACTCCCATCTCGTCTTGATTTGTCCACGTCAGGACTCACATCTCGACTTGCTGAAGAAACAAAACTTGTCCACGTCAGGACTCACATCTCGACCTGTTGGAGAAATAAACCTTTTCCACGTCAGGACTCCTGCTGCGTCAACACGAAGAAAGATAAATCTGTCCACGTCAGGACTTGCGCACCTTCGACTCGCTGGGGAAATAAAATTTGTCCACGTCAGGACACACACTTTGCCAGCACGAAGAAGGATAAATTTGTCCACGTCAGGACTCGCGCCTCTTATCATCACGAAAAACCATAAACTTGTCCACGTCAGGACGCACATTTCACCATTACGAAGGATGATAACTGCTGGAAATAAATGGTCCACGTCAGGACACCAACACGAAGAGTAATCAACTTTGTCCATGCCAGGACTTCACATTCCATCAATTCTGAGAAATCAAACCTGTCCACGTTAGGACTAACACCTCTTACCAGCCCGGGGAAATAAACTTGTCCACTTTAGGACCCCCACTTCTCTAGCACGAAGAAAATCTGTCAATAAAATTGTCCACGTCAGGACTCATTTCTCCATTGATCCCGACCCACAAGCTTCTTAATACCGACGTGACAACAACTTTGGGGGCGGACTCTACTGAGGATATTTGGAAACCAAACTACCGGACGCCTGTTCTGATAACCGGCGGCAACTTCTGAAATTCTGATTCGTGAAACCCTTTGATGCTGAATAACTCTGCTCGGGGACAAAGAGAAATTCATCATGATAACTCTGTGGGGAATAATGCCGAAACTGACATTTTCGTTGAATGTCTCACGCCGAGATCTTTAATGCTAGGTAATTCAGTTGAGCAAGAACTCTTTACACCTGCAAGAGAAACAATACTTGAACACAAACGGTTAGCCATCCTGGTTTATGTTTCCAAATGCATATGTTTGACAATGACGCAATGCTCCATTCGACATGGAAATGCTACGCGTTTTTATTTGGTGGATGCAAATATGACACTATATGCCAATGCGAATGCAGACTCGAACCGCTGGGATACAGAAACCGCTTCAGCAAAATAAATGCTGAAGACAATGCCGACTCCGCTGGAGATAGCCAAGTGCTACAGAATTATTCCAGCAAAATAAATGCTGGAAGAGTGGGATCAACTCCGCTGGGGATTGGGAACTTAACCAAGCACCTCGTTGAAGTAACACCCTGCTGGGGAATATAACTCTGCTGGGGAATAGCAGATGCGCCCGGTATGATTGGACTTCTGCTGGAGAGTGAATGGATATCACACGGTATTCCGACAAAATAAATGCCAGGATACGCAACCAACTCTGCCGGGGAGAGTCTTAATCTTCGAGTTCCACTGGGAGGAAGGAAAACACTTGCTGAAAAGAGAACTCCACTGGGGATGGGATGATTCTCTTGGGGAAAATCAACTGACTCCGCTGGGGGAGAGTAAATGACCCAGCGGGGAAAGGTACACTGCCTGAATACAGCTCACGAATTGGAAAGGTTGATCTTCTGAAGCTACAACCACTCTGCTTGAGATAGGGGAATCCTTCTGGGGGATACCACACTGTTTGAACACCGCCTTACAATCTTGGAATCGCCAAACTCTACTAAGGATAAACGACTTTGCTGGAGAATGTCCTTTGGATAAGCTACGACTAGCTGGGGAATTTGAACCTTCTTCAGTGAGGAACATTGTCATCTTGGAAGCGCGACCTGCGTGGAGAGCGAGTCTTTCGTTACGAGCTTCCGATCCATACTGCAATCTTTTGATCGTCCATTTTGTACGGCTATGAACCCTTCAACAACACAAACATGACAAGACAAGTCTACGCAACCAAATCTATTCAGGTTAGTGTCAGTGACATTATTTTCAGTTAATTCAAAGTTTTAGCAATTGTTGGCAAGGGCCAGTGACGTTATGCACAGGCTAGTTTCATCAAACCTAGGCGTTTATCATGCACAAAACAGTAAAGAACCAGCATCAAATACTGAATGACATATTTTATTGATTGGGCCCCTGAATGGGCAGAGTATTGTACACGGGATGTAACTCCTGAAAAGAGGAAGCTACGCACAACAAATATACAAGTATGCACAAGAAGCATAAATATAATGATAAATCAGATTTATACACATGTCGGCAACGGGATGCAGACGAACATCACGAACTGATCCTCCTATGACTCGCCCGACTCTAATGCTTTCCTGGTATCCACACTTCCGAAGAGATTGTATCTGATAACCGACCCCTCGAGTATATTCTCCCGCACCAATGCTCAATGCAGTATCAAATTCAGACCGCAGTCATTTGCTATTCAAATCCCTAACTTTTGCGTGAACCGCCCTTCACGGGTTTTCAGTTCACCGGGATACCCCTTTTTGCCGAAGCCGCCCAGTGTAGGTTTTCAACTTCGCGGGTGTACATTTTTTCGATTTTATCCCTAACTTTTGCCCGAACCTTTCATTCTGTTTTTGGTTCGCCAGGATGCCCCATTTTTGCCTGGACTCTCTTTTTTCTGTCCAGCGGGTCAATTTCAAGCAAAGTATTTTTTAACTGCGTCCGAATTCACAGGCGACGTAAAGTCTTCACCGTCCATGGTGGACAATAATAACGCTCCTCCTGAAAAGACTTTTCTGACAACGTATGGCCCTTCGTAGTTAGGGGTCCACTTGCCCCTGTGATCTGCCTGCGGCGGGAGAATCCTTTTCAGCACAAGGTCGCCCGTCTGAAAGCTCCGAGGATGTATCTTCTTATCATACGCTTTCTTCATTCGGCTCTGGTACAAACGACCGTATGCTAGAGACGCTAGCCTCTTCTCATCCATTAAGCTTAGCTGGTTCAACCTGTCTTTCACCCATTCTGCCTCATCTAGTTGGACGTCTCGTAGTACTCTCAGCGAAGGAATCTCGACTTCCAATGGTAGCACTGCTTCCATCCCGTATACCAGCGAGAACGAGGTTGCCCCGGTTGATGTGCGTACCGTCGTACGATAACCGTGCAAAGCAAAAGGTAGCATCTCATGCCAATCCTTATAGGTCACCACCATCTTCTAAACGATCTTCTTTATATTCTTGTTGGCCGCTTCAACAGCGCCATTCATCTTGGGTCGGTAAGGGGAGGAGTTGTGATGTTCGATCTTGAAATTCTGACAGAGCTCCTTCATCATTTTGTTGTTCAGGTTTGAACTGTTATCAGTGATTATCCGCTCGGGGATCCCATATCTGCAAATGATATCTCTCTTGATGAACCTGGCCACCACCTGCTTAGTTACATTTGCATAAGACGCCGCTTCCACCCACTTGGTGAAATAATCGATTGCCACTAGAATGAACCGGTGCCCATTAGAAGTTGTCAGCTCGATCTTTCCGATCATATCGATTCCCCACATCGAGAATGGCCATGGCGATGACATCACATTCAGAGGACTTGGAGGCACATGGATCTTATCAGCATATATTTGGCACTTGTGGCACTTCCTCGCAAACTTAAAACAATCAGTTTCCATAGTGAGCCAAAAATAACCTGCCCGCAGCAGCTTCCTCGTCATAGCATGCCCACCAGCATGTGTACCAAAGGTACCTTCATGTATTTCCTCCATGAGCAGCTTTTCCTCTTTTTCATCTACGCAACGCAGCAGCACCAAGTCGTGATTTCTTCTGTATAAGACACCATCCGGATTCAAATAGAAATTACCCGCTAATCTCCTGAGAGTCTTCTGATCTTGACTGGATGCCCCAGCCGGATACTCTTTATTCTTCAGGAAATTAAGGATATCGAAATACCACGGTTTATCATCAGATGCTTCGTCAATAGCAAATACGAAAGCGGGTCTGTCAAGTCGAGAGATAACAATGCTGGGAGCCTCGTTCCAGAAGTTGACTTTGTACATGGAAGACAAAGTGGCCAGGGCGTCAGCCATCTGATTCTCCGCTCGCGGTACATGATGCAATTCAACCTTGTCAAAGAAAGGCAACAATTTCCTTGCATAGTTCATGTACGGTATCAAATTGGGCTGACGTGTCTCCCATTCCCCTTTGATTTGATTCACCACCAGAGCTGAGTCTCCGTATACGTCCAGATGTTTGATTTACAAATCAATGGCTTCTTCAAGCCCCATAATACAAGCTTCGTATTCGGCTTCGTTGTTGGTAACTGCAAAGGTCAATCGGGCAGTGAACGGGATGTGCGACCCGTGTGGAGTAGTGATGATTGCCCCTATTCCGCTACCGTAAGCATTCACAGCTCCGTCAAAGATCAACTTCCATTTGGAACCCAATTCTGGTCCTTCGTCTGGCAACGGCTCTTCACAATCTTTCATCTTTAGGTACATGATATCCTCGTCAGGAAAATCAAACCTCATCGATTGGTAATCTTCAATAGGCTGCTCTGCCAAGTACTCAGACAGTACACTCCCCTTTATTGCCTTCTGCGAGACATACTGGATGTCATATTCAGTCAAGACCATCTGCCACCGGGCAATTCTCCCTGATAACGCTTGCTTTTCGAATACATATTTGATAGGATCCATCTTCGAGATGAGCATGGTTGTATGATTCAGCATATATTGCCTCAAATGCTTGGCGGCCCAGGCGAGCGCGCAACAAGTTTTCTCAAGCAGTGAATATCGAGATTCACATTCAGTAAATTTCTTACTCAAGTAGTAGATCACATGCTCTTTTCTTCCTGTCTCGTCGTGTTGACCGAGAACACAACCCATACTTCCCTCAAGAACTGTCAAATACATAATCAAGGGTCTCCCTGCCACTGGGGGTATCAAAATAGGAGGCTCCTGCAAATACTGCTTTATTTTATCGAACGCCTTTTGACAATTTTCATTCCACGTTACAGCTTGATCTTTCTTCAACAGCTTGAATAACGGTTCACACGTAGCCGTTAGGTGAGATATGAACCGGGCGATGTAGTTCAACCTCCCTAAAAACCCGCACACCTCTTTCTCTGTTTTAGGCGTCGGCATCTCTTGTATTGCTTTTATTTTTGCAGGATCAACCTCTATTCCTTTTTCGCTCACGATAAACCCCAGCAGTTTACCCGATCTCACCCCGAAGGTGCACTTGTTAGGGTTCAGTCTCAGCCTGAACTTCCTAAGCCTTTTGAATAACTTCAGCAGATTCACCAGATGCTCTTCCTCCGTCTGGGATTTGGCAATCATATCGTCAACATAAACTTCGATCTCTTTATGCATCATGTCATGAAAAAGAGTCGTCATTGCACGCTGATACGTTGCCCCAGCATTCTTCAATCCAAAGGGCATCACTTTATAACAGAATGTTCCCCAAGGCGTTATGAAAGTAGTCTTCTCCATGTCCTCTGGCGCCATTTTGATCTGGTTATAGCCCGAGAAGCCATCCATGAAGGAGAATACGGAGTATTGAGCAGTGTTGTCAACCAGCACATCGATATGAGGAAGTGGAAAATCGTCTTTTAGGCTCGCTTTATTTAAATCACGGTAATCTACGCACATTCTCACTTTACCGTCTTTCTTTGGCACTGGTACAATGTTAGCGACCCATGAGGGATATTTTGTCACAGCCAGGAAACCAGCATCCCACTGTTTTTGAACTTCCTCTTTAATCTTCACTGCCATATCGGGTCTAGTTCTGCGAAGCTTCTGTTTGACTGGCGGGCATTCTTCTTTCAACGGCAGACGGTGCACAACCATATCTGTATCGAGCCCAGGCATGTCTTCATACGACCAAGCGAACACATCACTATACTCTCTGAGCATTTCAACCAGTCTTCGCTTGACGTTGCTCTGCAGCGCGGCTCCTATACGGATGTTCTTTTCAACCCCTTCCGACCCCAGGTTAATAATTTCGATGACCTCTTCATGAGGCAGAATGACACGCTCTTCTTGCTTCACCAACCAAGACAATTCTTCGGGAACGTCACCATCTTCAACAATCTCTTCTTCGGCCTGAAATACCGGGTTCTCAAAGTCGGGACGAGTCATAGGTGGTTCAAGGATGTCATCTGAAAATGTTATCCTGCAAAAGGAATGGTTAAATGCTTCAAAATGCGTATAAAGCGAATAACCACGTTGCCATTTTATTGTAAAATACAAAACAGGAAAAACAGAGATCGCAATATTTGCACATGAAAACGCCTTTTATTTAATGATTAACACGCAATGTTCATAACAGCACAGCCCTAAGCAAATCATGATGCCCCGGGCAAGACACCAGATTGTTCAACAATTAATAAAACAAAACATTACTGTTTAAGAGTCACAGGAACAATCTCCTGAATAGACCAGTTGCACAATCCCTGTCCTGGCACGCTCGGCTGAATCCAGGCGTCCATATCGCAATCGTTGTCTCCTTCGTCCGACTCTGAAGCAGCGTTGATGGTCTCATGACATACTCCACCAGCAGTGATGGTTATTGGTCCTCTGAAACGGGGTTCCCCCACAGCAGGTGTTGACGATGACGGTTGGTATCCTAGCCCGAATCGGTCCATCTTCACAGGAATATCCAGCACTTTGCCCCAGCCCTTTGTCTCACCAGTCTCTACCAGAGCTTGAGCTTCCTTATATGACGACACGGCTACCTCTGACACTTTACTCGGCCCAGGACCTTTGTCTTTGACGCGCAACCCTTCAAATGCCTGGCAAGGTGTTTCGTGAATCTCTCCATCGACCTCCACATACTTAAATGATGACAGATGGCTAACCAGGATGTCTTCTTCTCCGCATACAGTGACCACGCTGTCCCCCACCATATATTTCAACTTTTGATGCAAGGTAGACGTGACTGCCCCAGCCCCATGGATCCAGGGTCGTCCGAGAAGGCAGCTGTATGCAGGCTGGATACCCATGATGTAAAACTCAGTTGCGAAAACCTCCGGCCCCACCTGTAGAGGCAATGTTATAGATCCAAAAACTGTTCTTCGCGTACCGTCGAATGCCCTGACCACCAAGTCACTGGGCGTGCACAATATTCCTCTGACATCTAGCTTCATCATCGCTTTCTTGGGAAACACATTTAAAGACGATCCGGTGTCTACCAGTACATGCGACATGACTGATCCTCTACATTCCACGGAGACGTGCAGCGCCATATTATGATCTCTTCCTTTCGGGGTCAAATCAAAGTCGGTAAAGCCCAAGCTATGGCCTGCATTTACATGTGCCAACACTCCCTCCAGCTGATTTACGGAAACATCTTGGGGTACGAAGGAAGTATCCAGGACTTTCAACAATGCATTTCTGTGAGCTTCAGAACACAATAGCAACGACAGTATAGATATCTTTGACGGCGTCTGTTGCAGATGCTCAACAATCTTATAATCACTTTTACGAATCAGGCGCATGAACTCTTCTACATCCTTCGATGCCGCTTCTTTTTCATTCCCCTGAACTGGGACATTCTCAACCATCTTTCCCTTTCCCTTCGCCAGTCTTTCAGCCTCTACCTCAGGCGATATGAAGATCCTCCCACTCCTTGTCATACCTCCGGTACCAACAACGTTGTCTACCGTCTCAGCAGGCTGCTTATTAACATCAATTTTTACTCCATCACAATACACTTCCAACCCATAGGACCATGGGACTGCCTTGGTGCTTTCGTACGGGAATAGTCCGGCCTTAGTTATGGTGATCGGCGGTCGCTGGGCCGGTGCTGTTATAGTGATTGTCTTTCGAGGAATCGTCACAGTAGCCACATCACTCTGCTTGTCTGGTAATGCCCCTGCAGGTTCTTCAATTGCTGCTCGGTCAAATTGCAGTGTACCGCCATCTATTAAAGCCTGAATACCTTTCTTTAAATCATCACACCCCCCAACTAGGGTCCAGCACTCTAAGCAGTACTCGTCGCACCCTAGGTACACACCACCTTGCAATAATCTACTTTTTATCTCGCACAACGGTGTCTTTAAATCGTCGACATTCATAATCAAATTCAAACCCTCTTCAGTCACAATGGCGTTTGCCCCATGGTTGTGCATGGGCTTCTGCACTATATTCGGACCTGCCGTTCCAAAATTGATAGCTTTACTATCCAATAGATCCTGCACAACATGCTTGAATGCATGGAAACCCTCTACATCGTGGCCCGGGGCCCCAGAGTGGAATTCACAGTGCCTGCTTGCGTCATAACCATACGGAGGAGTGTCTGTTATTGGCGCTAGAGTTCTCTTCTCGACCAGGTTCAACCCCAATAGCGTCTGTAACAAATCTGCATACGTTGAAGGAGGCTTCTCAAACACTCTCCTTGGTTTACCCCCCTGGAATCTGCGCTGGGCAGGCTGTGCCCCCTGTTGTGGCTGCTGTTGCTGTTGTTGTTGTTGTTGAACCGGTTGTTGCTGAAACGGAATAGTAACACTTGCCACCTGCTGCGGCTGATTATACTGGTTTCGACCTCTGCCCCGACCTCGGCCTCGGCCCCCAAACACTGCGCTTGCATCGCCCTGACGGCGCCCCCCAAAAGCCTTTCTGTTACTGCCAGATGCAGTAGATTCCTCAGCTTGGAATCTTCCCTGCTTAATGTTGCTTTCAATCTTTTCTCCCATCAGAATTAAGTCTGAGAAACTGCCCAACGATGTGTGAAACAATTTGTCATAAAACATGCCGGTGAATGTTCCAATGAACATGTCATTCATTTCCTTGTCCTCTAGAGGAGGATGGACCCTAGCAGCCATGTCGCGCCATCTTTGTGCATACTCTTTAAATCTCTCACCTTTTTTCTGAGACAATCCTTGCAATTGGACCCGGTTGGGTGCCAAGTCGCTGTTATACTTATAGTGAGCTACAAATGCCTCTGCCAGCTGCTTCCATGTCTTTATATGAGTTGGCTCCAACCCCATATACCACTCTAGGGAAGGGCCTGACAAGCTATCTTGAAAGAAATGCATTAGCATCCTCTCATCAGTTGAATACGCAGACATCCTTCTGTAATATGACCGCACGTGCACTTTCGGACAGGTGTCCCCTTTATACTTATCAAATGTAGGAGCTTTGAATTTGATTGGCACCCTCAAGCCAGGCACCAGACCCATTGTTGACATGTCTAGGCCCACACCACTTTGATTTACGACCCCCCTCATCTGCTCTTCTAGCATTCTGATCCTCTGGGAGTCATCCATCGGCCCCTCGAAACCTCCCCCGGAGAAAGCGTCCTCCTGCTGGTCCTCCTGCCAGTTACCATTTCCAGCTCCATAGCCATCGTATCCATTGTTACGGCCAGCTCTAATCTGATTCATTATCGGGCCTCGCCCTCTGTTGCCGTATCCCGGAGCAACTCCAGCAGGTCCAAAAGTCATTAACCCAGCGCCATTTCCATTTCCGAATCCTCCGTAACCCTGATTAGTCACGCCAAAACCGTCCTGCCCGAAGCCTTGAGCATTGAAACCATATTTCCCAGTATTATCGAATCCCTGGTCATTGAACCCGAATCCAGCATTACCGAAGCCATTGCCTCCCATATTATCACCCAAGTTGACATCACCAAGCCCAACGTTGTTGACGATAGTCTCGTTCCCCATTCCACCGTTACCGTTTCCAGCAGCAGTACCGTTGTTGACATTAACAGCAGGTATATTGACTACAGGCGGAGCCACTGGTGTGGGAGTGCCATCCCCATGAACAGTGTCGACTTGCACAGACTGATGATCCTCATTCCCATGCCCAACATTTCTTGCCAACAGAGGTTGCACCATAGCTTGCAAATTCTCCTGACCTTTTGCAATAGTCTCCATGGTCTGCATAAAGAGCGCTAGCTTCTCGCGCATATCTTGCATCTCGTTCTGCATTTGATCCATGATTCTTCGGCAATTAGTGCGAGTGGAATATCGGTGTGGGCGCTGATCTTCAATCCTGAAAAGACCTGATACAGAGCAGGGAATGAGATATAGTTCGATAATCACCTGTAATGCAATATGAATATGAATGCAATGCAATGTGTGTCTGTGCATTAGGGAATGGCATTCCCCGGTTCTAGTGTGAAGGTGCCAGTGCAGTGACAGTGCTAGCAGTACGAAGATCGGAGCCGAATCATAGAAAGCCTCATATATTGCAGAAAAAACCAATAAGCCAAGAATACAATATCATTGAGTGTACAATAAGAAGGCATGACCTCAACCAACAATCCTGGTGATGGTCAGCACTATGCAAATAAAGCATCAATACATGAAATGGTCAAATACACTCATAAGCCTGATACTCTTCTAGCAACTTCTTGGTCTCTGGATGGCTTGGTCGGGTAAGCAGACCCTCGACAAGATGATTTCTTCTCTTGAGAACACGTCGCACGTCACCTGCGGTTTCTTCCCATGCCCCTTCTCTGAAGCGATCCTCTAGCTTCCGCTTCTGAGACACAGCTTCGTTCCTGCCTTCGATGGCCTTGTTCAATGCATTCTGGAGACTATACCTGGTCATCACCTCTTCTTCATACTTCTTAATGCTAGCCTTCAACTGCTCTTCGAGGTCAGAAATTTGCTGCTTCAATTTATCTTCCCTCTTTTTGTTGTTGGTCAGCGTAGCATTCCAAGTCTTATTACAAGAAGAGATTTCTCGGTGAGCGGCATCGAGTGCTTTCTTCTTGGACTCCAGCATGTCGTGAGAGCTTCTGAACTCTTGCCCCAGACGTTCGCGCTTCTTTTTCTCCTCAGTCAACTCAGCCCCTAGTCTGTTTACTAGCTCGATCTGCTGTTGGAAAGCATGCACAGCCTTGTTTTTCTCACTGCGTATCTGAGCCAGCTCTTGCTCTAACCCTTCATTGATCTTCATCAAGGCTTCCTTTTCTTTCACAACTTGCTCATAGGCCTCCCTAGTAACAGTACTTGGCTCTTCCACCGGAGTATGAAGAGGGACTGGTGCAGCTGGAAATGGCATCAGCAACTACCTTGCTCTCTCCTGGATCCAAACTCTGTACGGTGCATAAGCCTGACAATCATTCTTCCCTAATAGTGTCTTCCCTCTTCTGTTAATACGCGTCCATGCGTGCTGCAGCTTGGCTAGTAACTCTCCCTTCAAATCACCGGTGAAGTACAGAGATTCCTGTACTTCTTCCTCCTTTGGTGGGTTCTTCAGCGCGTATCCGAACTGGCGAATAAACAGAGAAGGGTTGTAATTGATACACCCTTTTCTTCCTATCAACGTAACATTAGGGTACCCAGAACAACTGAAAATAAGCTCAGACCCCAGCAAGTCTCGATCAAACCACTCAATGTCTTCAGAAGACAGCCTCATCAGAAGCTCTGGCCAGCTAGTTGTATTTGCACTATCCACAAAGGGTCCCTTCAGGGGAAGATGACTCTTAAACCACATGTTCAACAGCGGCGCACAACAGTAAACAGTCTTTCCTCTTCTATTTTCATTTTTGTAGTGCAGCGAATGATAGAAGTCTCCGATCAAAGTGGGCACCGGGTTGCCAGCAGCAAACAAATAGAAAGCGTCCAAGTCCACAAAATTGGGTAAGTTAGGAAACAACACTATTCCGTAAATGCATAGAGCCAAGATAGCATTAAAAACCACCCAACCTCCGTTCTTGGCGTACTCTTGAGCTTTGCCAACCAGAAAATCAAGGGAGAAACCTGGAACCCCAAGCCAAGAAGTCACTAATAGTTCAGCAGCATTCATGTGCAAGGCCTTAGCTAAGTCCTCCAACTTGGGCTCAGCAGCAGAGTGAATAAAGGGAACCTTGTTCTGTACTGGTAGCTCAGTAAACTCTACATACTCTTCGATGGTAGGCCCCAGAATAAAGTCAGCAAACGTGAAACATCTCAAAGCCGGGTCATAGAATTGCATCAAGGTGTACAGCCCATTCATCTCAACAGCAGTTGGTTTGCAGACTAATCTCAGCAATCTTCCATGACTCATTCTGAAACTTCTCCTAACCTCCTCATCAGCAAGAGACATCAGACCAAGTAAGGGAGTAATGTCAGGTGTAGGCAGCTTATACGCAACTGTCTTCCTCAAACCAGCCATGATCAATAAGCGGAAGTCCGGGCACTAGAACCAGGGAATATGCAAATGCACCTGCAGCACAGACACACGTTAATGGGATGCAATGATAATGGGTATGCAAATGATGCAATGCAAGTAACATGCAACAGGGACCAAATGCCGTGGCTGAGAAGCCTGAACCATATCAAAAGTCTCAGATAGACCCTCCAGAAGTCCTCAAACCCTGGTCTCAGATAGACCTAAAACAAAGCTCCAACACTGGTCTCTGATAGACCCCACAACGTAACTCTGACTGGTCTCTGATAGACCTCATATCATACCTCCAACTGGTCTCTGACAGACCTCATACCTCTCTAACTGGTCTCTGACAGACCTCATATCATACCTCCAACTGGTCTCTGACAGACCTCATACCTCTCTAACTGGTCTCTGACAGACCTCATAACTCTCCATAAATACCCAGGATCTCAGATCAAGAAATAACCGGTATCTGAAGGTCTAGTTACCTGCATAACCCAAACCCTCTCACAGGTGGATGTCCTAGTAACTGACAAAGGTATGGCATCCTATGCGGTCGTCGGCGTCACAGACTTTCAGGGTTGATGATACGATTCCCAGAAGGAGTGGCATCATCAAATCCTGAAGAGGCCTCACTTAGCCAACTTCCAAATGATCGGTTCCCGGAGTCGACAATCCAACTAACCAACAACCCCTTCGACCCAAAGGGTAGAAAAAGAAGTCAACCAGAAGAACCTCGTCCGAGTGTAGATTTTGTGGGACACTAATGCAAGCAAAGCCGGCACGCGCCCACTACTTTCTACTCTAATTCTAAGTGCACTCAAGCCCAGGTCCGGCTTATCTCTCAATCATGGAACACCCTTCACACCCCAATACAACAATAATAACAATAATATAATGCTGAAAGTAAAATACAGAAAAATAAATCCATAAAAAATCCTCGACGGGAAAACAAGCGTTAGGATTGACTCGCTTAGGGAACCGTTGGATTCCCCTGTAGAGTCGCCAGCTGTCGCTACTGCGAAAATCGGCGCCGGCTGACAGAAGAGTCGCCACCGTGCGTTATTTATCTTAACGGAGGGAAAGGAAATGCTCGAGGTAAACCTACCGCAAAACGGGGAAAGGAATGGTCATCGCAACCAAAACCTGGATTCGGGAGTCGGTTACGCAAAGGGAAGGTATTAGCACCCCTCACGTCCGTCGTACTCGACGGGATCCACGCTTGTTTTCGGGTATGGATTGTTATTCTATCTAAACTAAAGGTCAGGGGTTAAAAGAAAAGAAAATGACTCGGCAAAGTATCGCACCTTATTCCTACGTATTCCCGTCTGGAACGAGAAATCAGAGTCAACGTAGTTCGCCTACCTACGGGAAAGGAGGGGGAAGGTTGCTCGCTAGGATATCGCATCCTATGCCTACGTACTTTCATACAGCATGAAAGATCAGAGCAAACGAAGTTCGGGCCACGTACGACACAGGTCTGTTTTGATTGTTTTTATTCCTTCTGAAAAAGGGTTTTTCTGATTAACAGTCCAAGTGGACAAAAATGACGTTTTGATGAGTTCACATTCTTTTACGGAAGAAGTGTCTTTTATTGTGTTTGAAATCTTATTGTGTTTTTCTGTTTGTTTTGAGAAAGAAGAGACAGAACTCTAACCTACGGTTGCGAAGGGAATCAAACTAGCCTAATGTTATCATGCATGGGTTAAGACCTAGTGTCTATTATGCTCCTCTCCTGCACAGAGAGAAACAGAGATCCTAAGGGAATAGATGGAAACAGAAACAATAGCATATATATACAGTAAAGCAGTAAAATGCATGGATGCAGCAATACAAGCGAGGCAAGGGAGTCCTACTCAACCTCGAACCTAGAAAACAACAGGCAAAAGTGAACAGAATTCACTTTCAACCCAACAGGTTAAACAGCAAGCAATACAGTCAGGGAAAACCAATCAATACATCAAGAAATAAACAGCAAAAAGAAATAAACAGCCACAGCAGCTCTGCATCAACATCTGTCTTCAAGTCATCATCGTCTGTCCTCCAGCTTTAAGCAAGCCTCAGTCTTCATTTCCACAGCCTTCAAGCAAGGTTTCTGTCATCAGTCTTCCATCTGCAATGGCTTTCTTCAAGTCTCAATCTCCAAGATGAACATCAGTCAACAAGATAGAATGAATGTTAAACAGTCAATTGCCTACCAAGGGTGGCTCATCAACTGTTAACATTATACAGACACTTTTCTCTCAAAAGTTCTATCTTTCAAATACATTCACTAATCCTTCCAAAGGAAGGAGGTGGATATTTGAAAGAGACTTTGAATCATAGAGAAAGAATGGAGGCAGACAAGGCCTTCCATGTTTGTGAATCAAGTTGCTACTCTAGAGCTCTGCCTAGCTCCTAAATCCTATACTCCTCAACAGCTGCCAGCAAAGGATGCTCCTCATCAACTCTGGAAGTTGGTCTCCAATCCCTTTGATCTCCAATGGTCTCATCATCACAGTCTTCAGCTCTCCCAATCCCCAAGCAAACCCAATACCCCACACAGACAAAGGAAATAACCCTAGAGAGGGCACACCACACAGTCAAGCAAATACAGACATTATACTGATAGCAATAATAGAATAGGGGAAACCTAGTAATTTCTAAGGGATCTATTATCTACCCATAATCCCTATAGTCCCATACCCCAAAGATTCAAACTACAATTCCTAAGGGAAATGATCTATTCACCTATGTTATCTCCTAAACCCTAGTTTTGGTTCCTCTAATCACGCCTAAACAAATCATCTAAAATTAAGTTCTAAAATTATGAATTAAATTTTATATACAAGATAAAGGTCTAAGCTAATCAACCTAAAAAGAATGGATCAAAAATATTAAAGCATCTAATCAAACCAAAATTAACAAATTCATGCATTAAACTAAACATTTAAAAAGCTATTTAAAAGAAAAATATACTAAAAATATAAAATAAAATGAAATGCTAAAATTTTTTATGTGATAATTTTCTTAACAAAATTATGAACAATATGCAAAAACAACCAATTGAAAATAAGCGTTTTCCAATTTTTTATGATTTTTTGAAGAATTAAAAGAAAATGAGAGAAATTAAAATGAATTAAATGTGAATGGGGTATAGAAAGTAATAAAATCAGTTGAAAATGAGAGATGGGCCCAGACTGGGGGCACGCCTAGCAATGCGCATCTGGGCCCAATGCATGCTCAAAAAAAAATAAGAAGAAAAAACGTGAATACGGTGCATATAGCAAGATTTTCAGTTGAATGGGTTTTGGGCTTGGAAAAATAGGGTGCAAATAGCAAGCTTGGTTCAGGCCCATCAGAAGAAATAAATGAAACGCAGCGTTCTGCGCATAGCCTCTCCCTCCAAATTCATTTTAAATCGTGGCCATCAGATTAGGCACCAAGTCAAAGTCAAAAGCGTGATCGTGTGGCCCAGGGTTCATCTTCAACCTTGAAACCCTAGGGTTTCAGAAAATCCTCTCACCATGCACGAACCTTCCATCATTCTGTTCTCCCTCAATTATCCATGAAAGCTCACGATGCGAAGAGCAAAAGCACTCCATTCTCTTCCCTCTACACAGCCATGGCAATGGTTTCTTCTAAAACTCAACCAAGAAACAAACCCGATAGGTATAACAACTCGGTTCCACCATTTTCACCTGTTATCAACCATTCCAATTCTCACTAATTTTTTCCCTAACACAGCCTACACCTCATGCTGATCACTCTGAGCTATTCATTCAAGATTATAGTGCAATAAACCATGAGATACAAACCCTAACAGCCTTGGTACACCTATGGCAAACCTCATGAAACTTCCTCAAACTTTGTGAAATCCATCATCTAACCTATCTTAACAGATCTAACCTAACAAATCCCTATGATTCTAACTAAACTAAGCAATTCGAATGAGAAACCAACCTGGTGTAAATGGTGAAAACAGTTGTGGAATTCTCTTGATCCAATGCTTTCAATGCTCTGAACTTGATCCACACCCTCAATTCTTTGTTCTGTATGCAGAAGATCTTGCTCCAAGGTCTTGAATCTTGCAATCACCAAATTCTTGCTCCTTGGATGATGAAGTTGTATGGCACGATTCCTCTTCAATTCAACCAGATTTTGATGTGAATTTTGATCTATGAAAGATGTTGATGATGATCAAATCAAGAAATGTGGAAATTGATGAAGATTTTATGGAGTTTGAGATGCTTTTGCAAATTGGAAGATTGAAGTGTAACTTGGTATTATGAGCACAATGAATCACCAACCATGGCATGAAGCTATTCAATTCAATATATAGATGACCTTGGAAAGTCCTAGAACCTTGGAGAAACTTCCCATGCACACTTTCCCTTGGATTTGGATTATGTAACTTCCTTTGTAAGTAACCAAGCATAACTTCTAAATCTTGAACCAAACTCAAAAATCCACTTTTTCCAATGTTCTTAAAACATTTTTTCCAATCAAAATGACCTATAATTTCATCCCATTTGGCCAAATTATGAAAAATCTCAATTTTAGGTCATTTTTCATTCATTAAATTCACCAATTTTGAAACCTTGTGCTATGAGCCTTTCCAATATTTCATGGTTACTTTTCTAGACTCAAAATGTCATTTGGAGCAAGTTTGATGTTGTGAAGTTTTTCATTTGAAGCATCCTTGTATGAGTTTTGGGCATAGGTTTGAAATGACTTGTAATTCTCAGATGACCAAAATACCCTTTTCTTGCCAAGACCATAAGTAGAGTTCCACAAATCATATGAAGGCATACCATACCATTCTAGAAAGCTAAGACAATAAGGAACAACTCTTATGTTGACCATAAATTCATTTGAAATATCCTTGAGGGGTAAAAGTTGCTTGGAAGACAAGTAACTTTCACAAACAAAATTTCAGATACCTCAGATGACCTGTAACTTGCAAGGACCATAACTTGAGTTATATAAATCTCCTTAATGTCTTCCACCACTCAAATTAAAGGTCTTGAGATACTATACAAGTTTCATGTTGACTAAGGATCCATTTGAAGCTTGCATTTTGACTTATCTTGCTTGTAAGTTTGACCTAAACTAGGGGATTTTACACAGAAACCCTAATTTAGAAACTCCTCTTCTCCTTGATTTCTCTTGATTTCTTCCTGGCACAACACCATATCCATATCTACATGTCAAATTATGAACCCCACATCTCTCCAATAGCCCTTTAATGCCTTTCAATCAATCAGTTGACCTAGAGTTGACCCCAGATGAAACCCTAGTTGACTGTCTTCAACTGCAACTCTTGTGATCATACCAATGACTTGCCTCCTTCTCCAAATGACTTTCTAAGCCTCCCATGATGTCTATATACTCTCCATGCTCAGCTCAATTCACAGCTCACAACTTCTTTGATGATCCTTAGATACCCTCAGATAGGAGATAGATTCACTGCTTGATCCACAGACTTCTTTGGCTTTCCAATTCTTTCTGATGACTTGGATATGCTTAAATTTGAATAATAACCTCTTGATAGGCCCACAGAGGTGAGAATAGTGATTGGTCCCTTGTTGGATGACTTGCTATGCCATGCTATGCAGGTGATTAGACTATGTACATGACTCTATATGCAAATGCTAATGCAATTGAAACATAAACCAAATGAATAAGGTTGAGCAAATTTTAGGGTGCAACACCTGTGTCGACAACGCCACAGCTCAAGTAACTTTGTTAAGAAGAAAAGAAGTGACTTCTGAACTAGTAAACTTGGTGAATCAAGTTATTACCAATGTTTCTAACATCAACTTTGCACCCAATTTCACGCCATTGTATTACAATCAATCTGGTCCTTTGATGCCACTTCTCTGCGATCTGTTCCATCTTGACATGACAGATAGACAATGTGACTCCGGTGAGGTGAATCCAAGCAATGAAACACAGGTATATGGAAATTCTGTATGCCAGGTTTCACCATCAGAGATATGCATGACTCAAGGGCGTTTAACCCCGACGTTCTATAACCAAATATCTACGAAATAATGTTAACACAGGATTATGAAACCTTACGCGCGACACCAAATTTCATGATAAATAGAACCAAGTCCCTACAGTGGAATACCCGAGTTCATCTGGACAACATTGAAACAAGTAGGAAATTGAAGAAGAGTATCGCCTCTAGAGATAACAGAAGGCTGCAAGTCATCCTCGAATCTCTCAACATTGCTCTCACGCCAAATTTGTGAACAAATTGTCAAGTTCCTTAAAGTTGTCTATAGGTTAATTCATGCCCTCAAACTATCACATATATTGAGCTACGATCCGTGTGCTTGCCGTCATGACCAAATCTCCAAATTCAAGCCCTGCCACGAGAGAAAAAACAACCCCATAAAGATCAGAGCAAAGCAAGCAGAGGTCACAAGTAGATGTTGAAAGAAATTTAAATAATTGAGATTAGTATGTAGTCAAGAATAAAGAGCCAAAGTCAGAGTTCATTTTGAGTAAAAAAAAAGCCACATCAGCACGGTGAAAATCTCTAAATGCTCACAGTAAAAAAACTCAGTAAGAATATATTTTGGAGCTCACTACAGACAAAACACAAAAGTCACTATCACTCATATCCCAGAGAATCAGAAATCGTGGTATTAGCACCTAACGGAATTGTACCACCAAAATGCACCTCATCGTCCTACCTCACACGATACCAAGCATTTCCTTCAGTAAATTTCAATTTTTCACACGTATCAAAAACCCTAAAAATTCCCTATAAAAACAACTCCACTCATTGGCAAAAACACATAAGAAAAACCCTAGAGAAACTCTGTTGAAATCAATCCCTAACCCATTATTCACTAGAGCTCGAAATTTCAAGAGTCACTTAGGTTCAATATCAGAACCTGAGCTTACTTTGAGCTAAACCTATTTCCACAAGATTCAAAACCAAGTTATTCGCGGTAGAAGAAGAAGAAGCGAAACCGACGGAGAAGACGGAAAGAATCATACCTGAAGAATCCGTTTGAAGCCATTGTCGTTCTCCGATTTGGTACGTTCTCTTTCTATTATCTTCATTTCTTGTTGAATGTGATGATTTTGTTTGAAGAATTCATTTCACATAATCGTTTGAAACACATACGCGATTTTGAAGACGGGTTAGATTTTGTGATTTTTGGGTTCGTCGGTTTGATTTTGGTTTAGGGATTTGTGATTCGATTTGGGGTAAATTTCAGAAAGAAGAAGGTTGAATGTTTAGAGAAGATAGGTGTGGATGAAGAAACACGGTGAGAGAGAGTGAGACGTTTGAGTGTTCCGAGGAAGAGAGTTTATTACTCTAACTTGTTCATTTTCTTTCCGTTAATACCATTAGTTCACGTTGTGAGAAACGAAACTTTGCATTAATGATATTTTAGGTGATATTATTACTAATAATATTATTAACAATATTATTAGTTTTATTTTTTTATTTTTTATTTTAAAAATTATTATTATATCATTTAGATTATTAAAATAGTTAATTATGATTTTTTTTCACTAATGTCAAATATTCCTAGTTTTGATTAAATAATAATTATTTTAATTCAAATTGTTCATTATATATATGTCAAAATATTTTTTAATTAAATCACGAAAGTAGCGGGCTCTTGGGGTCTAGCACTCCTTGGGTCCTTGGACAACCGCTCTCGAGGCGCACGCCTTTGAGTTGTGGTTGTTCCATCTTTTGATTTTCAAAATCGTTTTTCACTCAATTCAACTGAAATTTCTAAAAGATATTATTAGTCAATTTTTATTTGATTATATATTTATAAGAAATTTCCAATTATTATTTTTAAATAAATATATTCCAAAATTATTAACAAATAATATTTTAAGTATTGAAAAAATATATATATTAATTAAGTTAAAATATTTTTTCTAAGATATTAAACTTTTTCAAAACAATTAGTTATAATTAACTTTTCTCAAAATTTTTTACAATTGATTAATTTATTTTATATATGAAAATTAAAACTGTTTTTGTCAATCAAATTATACAATCTTCCTAAAACAAATTTCAAAACAATTGAATTCTTGGATCTCGCCATCCTTGGATTTTTAAGCGACCGCTCTCGAGGTGCACACCTTGAGTTGTGATCCTTCCGATCTTACTTTCTAGAATACCTAGCGCGCCTAGTCCGAGTACGCTAATCCATTCAAATTATTTTTTCTAAATTAAATCACGAAAGAATCGAGTTCTTGGAGTCACGCATTCCTCGAATTTTAGAGTGACTACTATTGAGGCGTACGCCTTGAATGGTGTGTCGTTCGAACTTTCGCTTCTTAAAACACTTCCCATAATTATTTGGACAAGTATTCATTGTCTAACAAACATATTTCATAATTTATAGAATGAAAAAGGTGTCGTTGGAATCTAGCATTCCAACGGTATCCCGATTAATTGGTTACGAGGCCGACGTCTCGCTTATCAAATAGTCGTCATTCCTACCAAATTTTCAACCCGTCTTACCGCGTTCCTCACCTTCGTGTGATCGAGTCTAAACCCTAGTATGTTTCTAAACCACACGTCAAATCCAAACT
Source organism: Lathyrus sativus (assembly GCA_963859935.3). NCBI lineage: Eukaryota > Viridiplantae > Streptophyta > Magnoliopsida > Fabales > Fabaceae > Lathyrus > Lathyrus sativus. The sequence continues at coordinate 266,466,472 of OZ012740.1, forward strand.
TTTTTTTAATTAAATCATGAAGGAATCGAGTTCTTGGAGTCATGCATTCCTTGAATTCGAGAATGATTACTATCGAGGTGTACACTTTGAATATTATATCATTCAAACTTTCGTTCCTAAAATGCCTCCTCTAATTATTTGGACAAGTGTTTTCCTTGTCCATTCAAATACTATTTCATAATTAATGGAATGAAAAAGGTGTTGTTGGGATCTAGCATTCCAATAATATCCCGATTAATTGATTGTGAGGCCGACGTCTCGTTTATCGAATAGTCGTCATTCTCCCTTAAAATACTCAATCCAGCTCTCTTTTCTCGCCCCCGTGCGATTGAAACTTTCTCAAACCCTAATTTCATAATTATTTCGAATGAAAAAGATATTGTTGGGATCTAGCATTTCAATAATATCCCGATTAATTGATTGCAAGGCCGACGTCTCGTTTATCGAGTAGTCGTCATTCTCTCTGTAAAATATTTAACCATTCCTCCTCTTTCTCGCCTCCGTGCGATCGAAACCTTAAACCTATTCAAATCCATTCTCTTTCCCTAACCAAAACATCCAATGCAATAAACACAAATTCCTCGCCCTCGTGCAATTTCCGACCAAAACACCTTTTTCAAAGAACATTGTTTAGTCCATTCTTCCACGCATAACAGACTCGTGCTTCAGCCTCCCCTAGCGAGCAGACAAGCCAATGTTTAGCAGTTAGAACGCAACCTAAACACTCGTTCATTATTTCAAACCCTTTACCCATAGTTGGCCGAACTACGGCTGCTCTGATTTCTTATTTCCCAATGAGAACACGTAGGCACAAGATTGTGATGATCTTGGCGAGCACAATCCCCTCCTTTTCCCGTAGTCCCATGAACTACAAACGCTCTGATTTTCCACTTCTTACAAGTGAAGATATGTAGGCACAAAGGCCCTAATCCTTGGCGAGCACCCTATCTATAAACCATCCATTCCCCCCTATAGGAGAAATCTTTAGAAGAAAACAAATAAGCATAGCTAACTTTACTCTCGAATCGAATCAAGAGGTTCCCGTTGATTACAACGGACGTAGAGGGTGCTAATACCTTCCCTCTATGTAATCGACTCCCGAACCTAGAATATTGGTTGCGATGACCATGTTCTTATCCCTTCTAAGGTTTTATCGATATTTTCTTATTCCTTCCTTGGAATGAATAAAATTCGGTGGCGACTCTGTTCGAACGTTTTTTCCGCGTCCATCGTGAGGATCGTATTTTTCGAGGTACGACAGAAGGCTAGCCAGAAAAAGTTTGAAGAAGAGGTTATGCGGAGATACGCTGTTCAGAATTCATTGAACAAAGTTATCAAGCGTAAGAAAGAGTCTGCATCCCAAAAGCGGAAACTGGAGGAGTGCTTTGGAGAAGGTGTTTGGAAGGAATCCATCGGGGATCTCCAGCGTGTTATCAGGCAAAGTGACTCGCTCGTTGAAGGGTTGCTTTCCCAGCCGGATCATCCCAAGACTAAGAAATTGTTAGAGGAGTATCGGGCATATGGTCGCACTTGATTACCTTATGCACTGTTGTATATGCTTTATTTGCATTGTGCTGACCATCACCAGGCTTGTTGGTTGAGGTCATGCCATCTTGTTATTGTACACTCAGTGATATTGTATTTCTGCCTTGTTGGGCTCTTTGCAGCAATATATGAGATGTGTTTTCCATGGGTGGATTCCAGCTTCTTATCACTTCACTTCATTGTCACTGCACTGGCACTTTGGCACTAGAATCGGGGGTTGATTTCCCTAACGCACAAACACATATTGCATCTCCATATTCATTTTGCATTGCCAGTTACTTGTTGAATCTGTATCTTATTTCCTGCATCTCCCAGGTTTTTCAGGATTGACGAACAAAGAGTCCACCGTTATTCAACCTGAAACAACTGCAAGAAGATAATGGATCAAGTTTAAGTCGAGATGCAGGAAATCCGCGAGAAGCTGAATCTGTTCATGCAAGCTATGGAGAGCATGACCAAGGGCCAAGAGAATCTTCAGACCTTGGTGCAGCCGCTGCTGACGCGGGCAAACGGAAATGGCAACACTGACCATATTTCTGCTGAAACTCCTCGCCAGGAGGATGAGACACCGGCAGTTGTTACTCCACCTGTTGTGACTGTCAACGGAAACACTGGTACTGGTGCAGGCGCTGGCGCTGGTAAAGGCAACACTAGAAATGGCGGTGATGGGCATGTTGTTAACAACAATGGCAACACTGGGGATGCCGATCAAGGATTCGGTGACAATGTTGACTTTGGAAACAATGGGTATGGCAATGTCAATCAGGACGGGAACTTCGGGTTCAACAATTAAGGCTTTGGTAATGACGGTTACGACATTAATCAGGGGTATGACCATGGTAATGGTGGATTCGGTAATGTGAATAACAACGGCGCTGGAGCATTTCCTTTCAACAATGGTTTCGGACCTGCTGGGGTCAATCTAGGGTTCGGCAACCGAGGACAGGGTCCTGTGTTCAATCAGTAAGGATTTGGCCGTAACATGGGTTACGATGGGTATGGAAATGACTGGAATGTGGATCACCAGGACGACGCTTTTTCGGGAAGAGGTATGGGACCTGAGGGCCCTATTGACCCTGTTCAAAGGATCAGAATGCTAGAAGAGCAGATGAAAGGTGTGGTTAATCAGAACTCCGCTGGGTTAGATATGACTACTATGGGGTTGGTACCAGGGCTGAGGGTGCCATTAAAATTCAAGGCTCCAACATTCGACAAATACAAAGGGGATACCTGCCCAAAGGTCCATGTACGTTCTTATTATAGAAGGATGTCTGCATATTCCAATGATGAAAGGATGCTCATGCATTTCTTTCAGGATAGCTTATCGGGACCATCATTGGAATGGTACATGGGACTGGAGCCCACTCAGATTAGAACCTGGAAGCAGTTGGCTGATGCTTTCGTTATGCATTACAAATATAACAGCGATTTGGCGCCAAACAGAGTTCAGTTGCAGAGTCTGTCGCAGAAAAGTGGTGAAAGTTTCAAAGAGTACGCGCAGCGGTGGCGCGATATGGCAGCTCGGGTGCACCCTCCTTTGGTTGAAAGGGAGATGAATGACATGTTTGTGGGGACATTTACAGGAATGTACTATGACAAGTTACTCAATGTCTCGATGGGTAGCTTCTCCGATATGATCCTTATGGGAGAAAGGATCGAAAATGGAATTAAAATTGGAAAGATTCAGGCAGGCGAATCTACTTCAGCTAGGGGTGCGAGAAAAGCGTTCGGCGGAAGACGACAGGGTGATACAAGCGCTGTATTTAGTGGTAGAGGCCGAGGCAGAGGTAGAAATCAGTACAGTCAACCTCAACAAATAGCCAGTGTTACTATTCCAATTCCTTAACAACAACAGCAACAGCAGCAACCACAGCAGCAACAAAGATAGAATCAGGGTCAGAGAAGGTTTCAGAATGCAAAGCCGAATAGAGTATTCGATAAGCCTCCGTCGACATATGCAGAGCTTCTTCAGACACTGCTGGGTTTGAATCTGGTTGAGAAAAGAACGTTGGAACCGCCTACAGGACCGACACTTCCTTATGGGTATGACGCTAATAAGCACTGCGAATTCCATTCCGGGGCGCCCGGACATGATGTAGAATCTTGTCATGCTTTCAAGCATAAAGTTCAAGACTTGTTGGACAGTAAAGCCATCAACTTTGGCCAGGTGGGGCCCAACATTGTACAGCAGCCTATGCCTAATCATGGGGCAAATGCCATCTTGACAGAAGAAAATTTGAACTTGGTGATGGATGTTAACCGACTGAAGACACCGTTGAGTGAGGTGAAAAGCAGGTTGCTTAGAGGGGGAGTATTCCCTGGTTGTGATGAATACTGTTTAGAGTGTTGGACCCAGCCTGAGGGTTGTACTGATTTGAAGTAGGGCATTCAGGCCATGATCGTTGAAGGGACCTTGCAATTTGATCGAACTGCGGTTGAGAAGCCTGCGGAGGCAATATATGATGAGCAGAATGATATTGCAACGGTGACGATCCCGAGGAAGACTATAACGATAACGGCGCCCGCCCAGCGGCCAACTATTATGATTACCAAAGCAGGGCCTGTTCCCTTCGAGAGTACGAAAGTTGTCCTGTGGACATACAGATTAGAAGCGTATTGCAACGGTGAAAAGATTGTGGTGAATAGCCAGCCAGCTGGGGTTGTCGATAATGTCATTGGAACGGGGGGCATGACCCGTAGCGGAAGGATCTTTACCTCACCTGAAATAGAAGCAGAGAGATTGGCCAAAGGCAAATCCAAAGTAAATGAAAGCGGGCCTACTCAGTTGAAAGAAAAGGATACGTCACTCAAGGACGTAGAGGAGTTCATGAGACTGATTCGCAAAAGCGACTACAAAATTATTGAACACCTACAGCAGACGTCGTCAAATATTTCTATCTTGTCATTGTTGTTATGTTCCGAGGCCCACCGGAACACCTTGCTAAAGATTCTGGATACGTCATTTGTGCCTCAAGAAGTTTCTGTAAATCATTTAGAGGGGGTAATGGCACATGTCAATGCTGGACATAGCCTGGGTTTCACAGATTTTGATCTGACACCCAAAGGTCGACAGCACAACATGGCTTTGCATATATCGGTGGAATGTCGGGGCACCGTAATGTCGCGTGTATTGGTGGATACTGGATCGTCGTTGAACATATTGCCAAAGAAAGCCATGATGAAATTGGACATACAGGGAATTATTTGCACGCCCAGCGATTTGGTTGTGATGGAGTTTGACGGGACGAAAAGATCAGTGTTTGGGTCAATAACGCTACCGCTTCAGGTGGGGCCGGAAATTTTTGATACCGAATTCTACATCATGGATATCCATCCAACTTATAGTTGGCTTCTTGGGTGCCCATGGATCCACGCTGCAGGGGCCGTAACGTCCACATTGCATCAGAAGCTGAAGTACATGGTGGGTGATAGTGTTGTTACCGTTTGCGGGGAGGAGGACATTTTGGTCAGTCACCTGTCATCATTCAGATATGTTGAGGTTGACGGAGAAATACACGAGACGCCTTATCAAGCCTTTGAAGGGTTGCAGATTAAAGATAAAGCTCAGGGTCCCAGCAAAATGCCAGAGGTGGCAGTGTCATCCTACAAGGAAGCTCAGGCTTTAGTGCAGACGGGTGAGACTAAAGGCTGGGGGCAGGTACTGGAGATTCCCGTAAAGAATGACAAGTTTGGACTAGGGTATCGCCCGACGTCGTCAGCGTCATCTTCAGGAGCGCCCAGGTTCAAGGGACCGATAACGATTACGCCAAGCGGGGTGTGCTTTGAGACAATCAACGCTATTTCTGATGTTGAAGACGGAGATAGTGACTGCGATATGGACGCGTGGATCAAGCCAAGTGTGCCAGGACAAAGTCTCTGCAACTGGTCCATCCGGGAAACTGTCCCAGTGACTCTTAAACAATAATGATTTGTTTTGTCAATTGTTGAATAATCCTATGTCCTACCCGAGGCATAGTGATTTTACCTTAGGGCTACTTGATTATGTGTATTGCACTGTTTTAATCACGAAATAAAGGCGTTTTTCATATACAAATATCGTGATCCCTGTTTTTCTTGTTTTTACTTTAACAATAAATGGCAACGTGGTTATTTGCTTTGTCTGCATGTTGAAGCGTTTAACCATTTCCTTTGCAGGACTAATATTTCAGATGACATCTTCCACGAACCGCCTATGACTCGTTTCGACTTCGAGCACCCAGTATTCCAAGCAGAGGAAGAGATTGTTAAGGATAGCGACTTGCCAGAGGAGCTGACTCGTTTGTTGAAACAGGAAGAGAGAATCATTCTGCCTCATCAGGAGGAAATTGAGATTATCAACTTGGGGTCGGAAGAAGTTGTGAGAAATATTCGTATAGGGGCTGCGCTGTAGAGCGACATCAAGCAAAGGCTGATTGAGATACTGCGAGAGTATAGTGATATATTTGCTTGGTCGTACAAGGATATGCCTGGGTTGGATGCGGACATGGTTGTGCACTGTATGCTGTTGCGAGAGGAATGTCCGCCTGTTAAGTAGAAACTCAGAAGAACCAGACTAGACATGGCTGTGAAAATCAAGAAGGAAGTTCAAAAACAGTGGGATGCTGGTTTCCTAGCAGTTACAACTTATCCGTCATGGGTCGCCAATATAGTACCAGTGCCGAAGAAAGACGGTAAAGTGCGAATGTGTGTAGACTACCGTGATTTGAATAGGGCGAGCCTGAAAGACGACTTTCCACTTCCTCACATTGATGTGCTGGTTGATAACACTGCTCAGTTCTCCGTATTCTCCTTCATGGACGGATTCTCAGGCTATAATCAGATCAAAATGGCGCCGGAAGACATGGAGAAGACTACCTTCATTACTCCCTGGGGAACATTTTGCTACAATGTGATGCCCTTCGAACTGAAGAACGCTGGGGCAACATATAAACGTGCTATGACGACTCTCTTTCATGACATGATGCACAAAGAGATCGAAGTTTATGTTGATGATATGATTGCCAAATCCCAGACGGAAGAGGAGCATTTGGTTAATCTGCTGAAACTGTTCAAAAGGCTTAGGAAGTTTAGGTTGAGACTGAACCCTAACAAGTGCACCTTCGGGGTGAGATCGGGTAAACTGCTGGGGTTTATTGTGAGCGAAAAAGGAATAGAGGTTGATCCTGCAAAGATAAAAGCTACACAAGAAATGTCGACGCCTAAAATAGAAAAAGAAGTGCGTGGGTTTTTAGGGAGGTTGAACTACATTGCTCGGTTCATATCTCACCTAACTGCGACATGCGATCCGTTATTCAAGTTGTTGAAAAAGGATCAGGTGTTGACCTGGAATGAAAATTGTCAAAAAGCGTTCGACAAGATAAAAGAATACTTGAAGGAACCTCCTGTTTTGATACCCCCAGTGGCCGGGAGACCTTTGATTATGTATTTGACGGTTCTTGAGGAAAGTATGGGTTGTGTTCTCGGTCAACACGACGAGACCGGACGTAAAGAGCATGCGATCTACTATTTGAGTAAGAAGTTTACCGACTGTGAGTCCAGATACTCAATGCTCGAGAAGACGTGTTGCGCGCTAGCCTGGGCCGCCAAACGTTTGAGGCAATACATGCTGAATCACACAACCATGCTAATTTCGAAGATGGATCCAATCAAATACGTGTTTGAGAAGCAAGCACTCTCCGAAAGAATTGCCCGATGGCAGATGGTGTTAACAGAATACGATATCCAATATGTTTCACAAGAGGCTATTAAAGGCAACGTCCTGTCAGAGTACCTTGCTGAGCAGCCGGTTGAGGACTACCAATCGATGAGGTTTGATTTTCCTGACGAGGATATCATGTACCTAAAAATGAAGGATTGTGAAGAACCGTTGCCGGACGAAGGACCAGAGTTGGGTTCCAAATGGAAATTGATATTTGACGGAGCAGTTAATTCCTATGGTAGCGGAATAAGTGCAATTATCACTACTCCTCATGGGTCGCACATCCCATTTACTGCCCGATTGACCTTTCCTGTTACCAATGATGAGGCTGAATATGAGGCTTGCATTATGGGTCTCGAGGAGGCTATTGATTTGCGAATCAAGAACCTGGATGTATACGGAGACTCAGCTCTAGTGGTGAATCAGATTAAAGGAGAATGGGAGACACGTCAGCCCAATTTGATACCCTATATGAACTATGCAAGGAGATTGTTGCCTTTCTTTGACAAGGTGGAATTGCATCACGTGCCACGAGCAGAAAATCAAATGGCTGACGCCCTGGCGACATTGTCTTCAATGTATAAAGTTAACTTCTGGAATGAGGCTCCCAGGATTGTTATCTCTCGGCTCGATAGGCCTGCATTCATATTTGCCATTGACGAGGCTCCCGATGGTAAGCCCTGGTATTTTGACATCCAGAATTTCCTGAAGAACCAGGAGTATCCGGTTGGGGCATCCAGTTGAGATCAGAAGACTCTCAGGAGATTGGCTGGCAATTTCTATCTGAATCCGGACGGGGTCCTGTACAAAAGAAACCACGACTTGGTGTTGCTACGCTGTGTAGATGAGAAAGATGAGAAGTTGCTCATGGAAGAGATACATGAGGGTACATTTGGTACACATGCTGGTGGGCATGCTATGACGAGAAAACTGCTGCGGGCAGGTTATTATTGGCTGACTATGGAAACAGACTGTTTCAAGTTTGCAAAGAGGTGTCATAAATGCCAGATTTATGCGGACAAAATCCATGTGCCTCCGAGCCCTCTGAATGTGATGTCATCACCGTGGCCTTTCTCGATGTAGGGGATTGATATGATTGGTAAGATTGAGCCTACGGCATCAAACGGACACCGGTTCATTTTGGTGGCAATCGATTACTTCACCAAATGGGTGGAAGCATCATCATATGCCAATGTGACCAAGCAAGTGGTATCCAGATTTATCAAACGAGATATAATCTGCAGATATGGAATCCCTGAGCGGATTATCACCGACAATGGTTCAAATTTGAATAATAAAATGATGAAAGAGCTGTGTCAGAATTTTAAGATTGAGCATCACAACTCTTCTCCTTACCGGCCCAAGATGAATGGCGCTGTCGAAGAGGCCAATAAGAACATAAAGAAGATTGTTCAGAAGATGGTTGTGACGTATAAGGATTGGCACGAGATGTTACCTTTCGCTTTGCACGGTTATCGTACGGCGGTACGCACATCAACCGGGGCAACCCCTTTCTCATTGGTATACGGGATGAAGGTGGTGTTACCGTTGGAGGTCGAGATTCCTTCCCTGAGGGTTTTACGTGATGTCCAACTCGACGAGGCAGAATGGATTAAAGATAGACTGAATCAGCTCAGCTTAATGGATGAGAAGAGACTGGCTTCTCTAGCATACGGGCGGTTATATCAGAGCCGGATGAAGAAAGCTTACGACAAGAAGGTGTGCCCTCGAAGCTTTCAGACGGGCGATCTTGTTTTGAAAAAGATTCTCCCACCATAATCAGATCACAGGGGCAAGTGGACTCCCAATTACGAAGGTCCCTACGTTGTCAAAAAAGTCTTCTCTGGAGGAGCCTTGCTACTATCCACCATGGATGGTGAGGACTTCACGTCTCCTGTGAATTCGGACGTAGTTAAAAAATACTTTGCTTGAAAGTGACCCGCTGGACAGAAAAAAGAGAGTCCAGGCAAAAATGGGGCATCCCGGCGAACCATAAAAAAATGAATAAAAGGTTCGGGAAAAAGTTAGAGATAAAATTGAAAAGATGTACACCTGCGAAGTCGAAAACCTGAAAAGGGCGACTTCGGCAAAAAAGGGTATCCCGGTGAATTGAAAACCCGCAAAAGGCGGTTCACGCAAAAGTTAGGGATTGAAAAAGCAAATGACTGCGGTCCGCATTTGATACGGCATTGCTAAGTGGTTTGGGAGTATTTGGGGGGACGTCTATCCAAAACAATCTCTTCCAAAGATCGAGTACCGGGAAAGCGCAGAGTCGGGCGAGTCATAGGAGGATCACCTCATGGTGTTTGTGTGTGCCACGTTGCCGACATGTATATAAATATTGTTTTGTATTTTCTTTATGCTTCTTGTGCATATATTTATGCGTGTTTGTGCGTAACTTCCTCTTTTCAGGAGTTGCATCCAGTGTACAAAACTTTGCCTATTCAGAGGCCTGTTATCAATAAAACATGTTATTCAGTACTTGATGCTTGTTCTTTATTGTTTTGTTTGTGAAAGACGCTGATGTTTTTGATAAACTTGCACCTACATAATCTTGCTGGCCCTTGCCAATAATTGCTAAAACTCCGAATTGACTGAAGTAATGTCACAGATGCTAACCCGGATAGATTCTGTTGTATAGGCCTGTTTTGTCTCGTTTGTGTTTTGCAGGGTTCTTACCTTTGGAGCAAACGGTCAGGAATTGTATTCCCCTGCCAAGGTCGCTTGACGTAAGACCTGACTCCAGTTGATGTCATTCCTCAGCTAGTCGCAGCTTATCCCCAGAGAGTTGAAATGACATTTATCCCTTCTCGAAGGAGGGAATTACTCTCCCCAGGAGAATGTCCTCATGGAAAGTCGTCCATAGGATTAACCCCAGCAAGTCAAAATCAATGTCACCTGCAGAGGTTGCGCTCCTCAGCGAATCAAAGATGTATACGTTCAATCTCCAGTATGGGAGATTCCCACAATAGTTAACCAAGTTGTTGGTTCGAAAGGTTTATATCTGCGAAGGATGGTTTTATTGCTCCCCACAGGTCGTCTTGCCATTGACAGGATGTTGATCCTCAACAGAGTGGTAATTCTGAATGTGTAAACTGTGCCCAGACAGTGTGCTTTGCCCAGAAGTGTCGCTTCTTCCCCAGCTAAGTGTTCACCAGCAGGGTGTTTGTTCTTTCCTCCCAGTGGAAATTGATGGTTAATCTCCCCCCGGCAAAGTCGACTGAGTTTCCGACATTTATTTTACCGGAACACCTTATGATACTTATTCTCCCCAGCGGAGTTGGCTTTATCCTCAACATTCATGTTGTTGAGACATCACTACCAGAGTGCCCCCAGCAGCTTGAGCCTGCATTTGCATTTGCATATATTGTCATATTTGCATCTACTCAAACGTGTAGCATTTCCATGCCGTACAGAGCATTACGCCATTTTCAAACATACGCATTTTGAAACATAAATCAGGTTGGTTAACTTTTTGCTTTCAGGTGTGTTTTCTCAGCAGGAGTATGGAGTTCTAGCTCAGATCTATTACCAGGTATTTGAGGTCTCGCCGTGAGACGTGTGATGATACAGTTCATCTTATTATTTGCCCCACAGAGTTACTTGGTTAAGTTTCTCTTTGTCCCTGAGCAGAGTTATTTGTTTAAATTTCTCTTGTTTTCCCCCGTCAGAGTTGCTTGTTGAAGTTCCTCTTATCCGGCCAGCGGCTTATCTTCTTCAAATTTGTTGTTACGTCAGTGTCAGAGAGTTTCATGAATCAAAATTTCAGAAGCTGCCGTCGGTTATCGGAACAGGCGTCCGGCAGTTTGGTTTCCGAATACCCCCCATAGAGTCCTCCTCAAAGTTGCTGTCACGTTGGTGCTAAAAGGTTTGTGGGTTGGGATCAATGGGGTTAGCTACTGCAGAGGTAAGCAGAGAAACTGTATTCAGAGTATCTTCCCGTACGGATAAACGGATGCATTTTCCTACTGGTTGACAGAAGTATTTCCCCGGAGGTCGCCAAAATTTATTGCCTATGTTGATAGGAGTTCCTCGTGTTGACGAGATATGAGTCCTGACGTGGACAATTTATTCCTGTATTGACGGGATTTCTTCGTGTTGGCAAAGTGTGTGTCCTGACGTGGACAGATTTATATCCTCGTGTTGATGAGATGTGCTAGTCCTAACGTGGGCAGATTTGATTTCTCCGTGTTGACGGAATGTGAAGTCCTGATGTGGACAAATTGATTACTCTTCGTGTTGACGAAATGGTGTCCTGATGTGGACCATTTATCCCCAGCAGATATCTTTCTTCGTATTGGCAAAATGTGCGTCCTGACGTGGACAAGTTTATAGTTCCACGTGTTGACGAGATGCGTGAGTCCTGACGTGGACAAATTTATCTTTCTTCGTGTTGATGAAATGGAGTCTTGACATGGACAAATAAAGTTACTTTCCCTCGTGTTGACGAGATGCGGGTCCTGCCGTGGACAAGTTTACCGTTCTTCGTGTTGACGAGATGTGAGTCCTGACGTGGACAAATTTATTTCTCTTCATGGTGACGGGTTGATTTCTCCGTGTTGATGGAATGTGAGTCCCGACGTGGGCAATTTATTCCTAACGTGGACAATTTATTCCTAACATGGACAATTTATTCCTAAAGTGGACGATTTATTCCTGACGTGGACAATTCATTCCTATGTTGATAGGATCTCCTCGTGTTGACGAGATGCGGACAACTCATCCCCAGCGAAGTCGCCGGGATTTCTCCGTAGTGATGGAATGGGGGAGTCCTGATGTGGACAGTTTATTCCTATGATGATAGGATTTCTCCGTGTTGACGGAACGTGGGGTCCTAATCTGGACGAGTTTATGATGGAATTTTCTTCGTGTTGACGAAGTGTGCGTCCTAACGTGGACAAAGTTTTGCTCTTGTTGAGGGGATTTCTTCATGTTGATGAAACAAGCGTCCTAACATGGACAAAGTTCTATTCCTGTGTGGTTGAGATTTCTTCGGGTTGGTGAAATGCGAGTCCTGACACGGACAATTTTGTATTTATTCGTGATTTGATGGGATTTGGGTCCAAATGTGGACAAGGTTATTCCTGTGATGACAGAATCTCTATTCGTGTTGACGAATTTGTTTCTCTTCTTGTGTTGACAAGGTTGGTCCAGTTATGAACGGAGGTGTTTTGCAAAAGTTGTTCGGTACCTATGGCGTTACATAGGTGGTGGAAGTTGAAATCAGGGTATTATCAGATGTTGGATCAGTTGTTACCGTAACAACCAGATTCAGATAGGGGATGTTGTTCCCCAAGTAGTGCAATTTATTTCTGCGGTTGGCAAATTTCCGGGTTTCTTGGTATTCAACCGTCTTGTACCTCGATTGTTTGAAGGCCGTTCGCTCTTCACCCAGTCGGGTCCAAGCCGTTTGAATAGGGGCAACTGTTGCACCCCAAAATTTGCTTAACCTTTTCTTGCCTGATTTATGTTTCATTGCATTTCATTTGCATAGTTATATCATGTACATAATTCAATCATTGGAATATCATAAGCATAACATGCATCCAACAAGGGATCAAGGGTGTCTATCAAGAGAAGAGCCTAGGAAGAGGTGTTATCCAAGATTGAGAAGTCATCCAAGCCATCAAGAAGTGATTTGAAGTCTTGAGAAATTTGAGTGCCTACATGTGGGTTTTGCTCCTATCTTGAGGAATATTGAGAATTATCAGTGGGATGAGAAACACGGGATGTGAATTTGAGGTGTGTATGGATCTCATGGGATGCCTAGAGGACCATATTGAAGCTGAGACAAGTCATTGATTCAAGTACAAGAGCCACAGTTGAGGTGCAGTCAACTAGGGTTTCATCTGGGTCAACCCTAGATCAATTGTGCAAATTGGAGAGCATCAAAGCCTACTTTGAGGTCATGGGATTCATGGATTGGTATGTTGATACATGTGTGGTGTTGTGCCAAGGTTAAGCAAAGAAGAATCAAGAATGTGGGAAGTTGCTAAATTAGGGTTTCAGTGTAAAATCCCTTGTTTAGTGCCTAACTTCAAAGCCACATAAGTCAAAATACAAGTTTCAAATGGATCTTTGGCCAACACGAAACTTGTAGAGAATCTCAATACCTTTAATTTGAGTACTAGAAGTCCTCAAGGGGATTTATAGAACTCAAGTTATGGTCCTTGCAAGTTACAGGTCATCAGAGGACACTGAAATTTATCTGTGAAAGTCACTTGACTTCCAAGCAACTTTTGCCCTTCAAGGAACTTTCAAATGGATTATTGGTGAACATGAGAGTTGTATAGCTTGATCTTATCTTTCCATAGAGTACTATAAGTCCTTGATAGGATTTTTAGAACTCAAGTTATGGTCTTTGCAATCCAGGGGTATTTTGGGTATTGGTGATTATAGGTCATTTTCAAGCATGGGCCAAAATCTCCAACTTGCAAGCTTCAAATGGAAAATTGTTCAACATGAAACTTGTTCAAAATGGTGTTTTAGGTGTAATCAAGTGGTCATGAGAGTTTGGATTGGCTTTTAACAAGAAGTTGCTTGAAATGGCTTAAAAAGGAAGAAAAATAAGTCATTTAAAGGCAAAAAAATGGAATTTAATGATTGGAGTCCAAACAAGTCCATGTTATATACCAAATTGATCAGAAAAGGCATTTTAAAGACAATGACATTGTTACATTTTTGAATTGAGGCCAATAATACATGGTTCCCTTTTGTACCTTAAGGATGAAGTAACACATCAATACATGGCCATGGGATCAAAAACAAGGAGGATACACATCCCTTTCAATTCAAAATGTCATAAGGAGAGAATTTCAAGTGAAACCAAGAGCTAGAACAGAGTAAATCACAACTTTTGCATATGAGATTTTCAAGGGATATGAGATTTTCAAAATCTCATTCAGTTGGTTACAGAAGTTTCTAGAGGTTTCCAACACATTCTATATAACCACTGCAACTGATTCAGATCATTTTTTGGGAGGAATTGAGCAAGGAACCAGAGCAAGCCATTGAAATTTCTCAAGCTGCATCAGAAATCGTGATTGGAGATTGAGGGGAATTCAGTGCAAATTGATTATTGGAGAAGCTTGGGGAGTTGTTCTTGAGTGAATCTGGAAAGAATTGAAGCTTGAATCGGGCCATAACCTCATATGTTCATCCATTTTTTCCAGGTTTGTAACTTTCAAGCTTTAGCTTAATTTATAGGTAATTGCATAGAATTTGTTATGTGGTTAGGTTAGTATTGGTGCTAGGATGGATTTTGGTGCAAAATTGGAACGATTAGAGACACTTTAGGTCGGTGCAAGATTTCTGTTGAGGGAAATAACTCTTGATTCTTGAGGCTTTAAGCATGTTTGGATAGTTAGTTTTAATCCCTAAAGCATGTAGATGAGTTTAGGCCTATTAATTGCAATATTTGAGATGTTCAAGATTTGGTGATTTCTCTGCAACTTGGATCGGGTTTGGTTTTAGAGGATGAATCAATAAATTATGAGGGCATATTCGTGATCAGGAGAGAATTTTGAATGAGATAGGGTGTTTCAATTTGGTGTTTGATACGCTTTGGGGATGACCTAACCGGAGACGACGGTGGCGTAAAGCTCAGGCCACCGTCCCATGGCTTTCCCTCTCAGATTTAAAATTTGGAGAAGATGAAGTTTTACCCATTGGATCATGTGTTGACTTTGACTAGAAGCCTAATTACACGGCCAAGATTTTGTTTCACGTTCTGAAGAATGAGTTTGATCAAAACTCACCGTTTCATTACACATTTTGGTTTGGGCTTAGTTGATTACTTGCTATCCACACCCCAGCTTAGGCCCAATTGGAGATATGAACTGAAATATGTTGCTATTCATCACGCCCTTTTTCCAATTTCCATTTTATTTTCTGAGTTGTTTTAATATTGGTTTGGGCTTAGGCAGGTTTGATATGCACACCCCCCCATTCTGGGCCCAACCTGGATTATAACTGAAATAAATTGCTATCTGACACGCAGGTTTTATCATTTTTAATTGTTTTTCTTTTATTTTTATGTTTTGCATATAGTTTAGAAATAAATTCACAACAATTAGGAAAATTAACATTTTTTGGCTAGATTGTTTTCCCCTGACTCCTTAAAGAGTCTAGAATTTTATAGGATTAATATTTCATTAATTCATACACTTTATTTTTTATTGCATTTTTGGCATTTTAATTGGTTTTATTTTCAATATGGTTGATATGTGATTTTGTTGATTTTGGTATGAATGATTGGTGATGATTTTTGAGTTGATTCTTGTTGGCTTAGTTAGTTTAGAGATGCATGTACCCATAGTAATTTTCTCATATTTTTTTGAGATAATTTTAGGTTGTTTTGAACAATAAACATTAGGTGGGTTAGAATTAGGGTTTTAGGATAGTACCCTTAGGTTTAGGGCATAGTTTTAGGCCTAAATGAATGGTTAAGCCCTTGGTTTTATATGGAGTGATTCTTAATAGGTTTAGGAACCCTTAGTAATTTTTTTAGGATTTTACAATCACTTTTGGTATTTTAATTAGATTTAGTTTTAAGACTAACTTCTAGGTGTTTCTGATGAACTAATTGTGGAGGCAAGTCGCCACATATCACACAAATCTGCAAGACATTGGTAAATGCAGGTTTCGATGATGACAAATTCCCAGGATAGACTGGAAAGTATGAGTTCCAGATCCACTAAACCAGATGCAACATATCACTCATCATATTCTCCTTTTGCTTGTCTTAAATTTTCTAAAATCAATATACCTTTAGTTGACAAAATGCAATCATGACTAAAGGCATGTAAAACTTCAAACTAACGATATTTTATAGGCTTGAAGGACATGGGTCGACCATAGGGTCGGCATATCCATCAGAAACAAGGGAAGAACAGTCAGCGCACAAAGCATGCGTCGACCATTGGGTCAGCGCATGAAGGAATGATATTCCAGCGGGTCAACGCATAAAAGCTTTGGTTGACCATAGGTTCGGCGCACAAAGGAAAAGAATTTCAACGGGTTAGCGCACGCCGACTGTATGGTCGACGCATACTGATGAAATTTCCAGAAATTCAAAACATCACAGGCCATGCATCGATGCACAGACCTGTTATGGTCGACCGTTCGCGCGGAAAAACTGTTTTAACTTTGTTCCCTCTCATATTTGAAATACTATTATGTCCTGAATTTTGTGGGCACTATATATACTTGCTTAAACACTTGTGTCTAACAACATTTGATATTCTTTTGATTCATGTGTTCAAAAACAAGAAAGAGTGAAATAGGTGTCCAAGATTCATCATCTTCATCTTCAACATCTCACAACATTTCAATTACACACAATCATTTTTGAAATGCATTTGTGAGAGATTCAAGGTGATAAGGTTCGAGGCTTAGATTGGAGAATCAAGCTCGGGTTGAAGATTGCGACAGGTTCTTTCTTGAATAAAACCATTGGGGTTTTGCCCTCCAAGATTGGTTCGAATTTTGGGGGTTTTTGGACGAGATTCTTCATCAACGATCATTCGAGCGAAGGTGATTGTGAAGAGGTGGTCTTCACAAGTCTAGTAGCGGATTCGGTGATTTTGAAGGGAAGATCTCGGGTTGTAATTTTTGCTGCTCAATCCTTGTATAAACTGTACATTCAAACAGGTGATATCTATTCAATATATCTCAATTCTAGTTTTAGAATTGAGGGCAGGCGTACCCCAAAGCGAGGACGACGGGGGAACTGCCTCACCAAATTACTTGTCTTCTTTATTTTCAGCATTTTCGTTATAGCTCAAATAAGTAACTTTTGTATAAGCTCTATTGTCAAAATTGTGATATCAATTGAGTAAGAGATTAAAACGTTGTTTTTAACTCTAACATACAACAAAACGTTGTACTAGGCTGATTGAAATCACTTACTCAACATAAACATCACTTGGAGTGTCTTTGCACACCAAGTGTTTGACATATTGCTTGAACCAAAATTATCTTACGTGTGTATCTAGTTTTGGTTTGATTTCAAATCATTGGAACTAGGTAACCTCACAACTGAAGTAAATAATTTATAAGCATAGTTTGTGTTGTGATTCTATTTTTCCGAATTGTCATAAATCCATAGGCTTACGTATATCCGGTTTTCCAATAACAGTTCGTTTTAGACTATAATTTTCCTCGGCCGCTTCCGCACTTAAAACATTTTTAAAACCAATTTTAAATTGGTAGCGCCGACTCAAATTTTTAATTGGGGATCTATTCAACCCCCCCTTCTAGATCCGTGCCATAGTCTAAAAAGTGGTATCTAGAGCTCCGGTTATTCGGTGCTTCAAATACAACGAGATAGAAAATGGCAAACGAACCTAAAGGGGCGTACAATAGGGCTCCTGTTTTCAATGGTGAAAATTATAGTTATTGGAAAGACTGTATGCGTGTGCATATAAACTCCATAGACAGAAAAATATGGAACGTTATCCTTAATGGTCCAATAGAAATTACTATGACCAATGCGGATAATGTAGTTGTACCAAAGCCTGAAGCACAATGGACCGATGATGATGAGAAAAAATACAATTATGATTCGAAAGCTAAAAACATCTTAATCTCCTCATTAGGTGTAGATGAATATTATCGTGTATCCCATTGTCCTACTGCTAAGGCTATGTGGGATTCACTACAAATAGCCCATGAGGGGACAAACGATGTTAAGTTGGCTAGAAGCAATACATTAACTCAAGAGTTCGATCTTTTTTTCATGGAGCAAGGGGAAACCATTGCTGACATGCAAAAGAGATTTACACATCTCATCAATCGTTTACATTCAATAGGTAGGCATGTTTCCAATGATATTGCTACTAATAAGATCATAAGATGTTTAAACAGGGAATGGCAGCCTAAAGTGACCGCCATCAAAGAAGCACATGATCTTACCTTATTAGATTTAACAACATTGTTTGGCAAATTACAAGAGCATGAACAAGTACTCTTGAGCTTAGACCAACGCGAAAAGATGGAAAAGAAAGACAAAACGAAGGTGAGTGAAAAGAAATTGATAGCTCTCAAGACTTCCTCCTCGAAGTCTCAAGCAAAAGAGCAAAATGATTATTCCTCGAGCGACGAAGAAGAAGAGGACACAAGCGAAGATATGGGGTTGTTTGTTAAACGGTATAACCGTTACGTGAGAAAGAACGACATCCAACATTCTGAGAAGAACTTGGTAAACTTCCGGAAACAATCGAGACACTCCAAGGATGATGACTCGAAAGGTAAAAAGACTAGAGGGACGTGCTACAAGTGTGGAAAGCCCGGTCACTACAAACCGGACTGTCCAATGAATAAAAAGGGAAAGGACAAGGAATCATCAAAATCAAACAAGAAATCATCAAAGCCTAGGAGAGCGTACATAGCATGGGAAAGTGACAGCGACTCTTCCTCCTCTGATGAAAGTTCTAGTGATGAAGAAGAGTCCGTGAACCTATGCCTCTCTGCTAATCAGAAAAATAAGAAAAAACAGGTACGTCACTCTAAATATGATAAGTCCTCAAATATGTCGCATTCAGAATTACTAACCGCATTTCATGCCTTACATAATGAAGCAGTTGAAGCCTTCAAGAAACTTGCATCTAATGAGAAAATCTTTACGTATTTAGAGCATAAAGTTAAAGAGTCCGAAAAGAAATTAGAGGACCTTAAGGCTTCCATTGTGAAAGGCAATGAATCGGTTTGTAAAGACGATAGAAATCCTTTCAACTTCGGGTGTGGTACTTGTCATATTTGGCAAGGTGAGGTTAGAAACCTCAAGGCCAAATTAAACAAGGCACTTGAGCCTAAAGTTACATTTGCTATTGATAAAAAGGATTTTAGAAAAAGTATGATTAACCCATACCAAAAATATGCATATGTAATTAGGGATCAAGCAAGTGAAAGTGTCTCTAAAGTTGATTTTGCTTGCTTATATTGTTGCAGGAAAGGCCACTCCATTGGTAAATGCCGTTTTAGGAGATTTCTTGTTCCTAAAGGCATCTACCAATGGTTGCCCAAACGCAACCATTTTGTCGCTAACCTATTAGGACCCAATATGCCATTAGGTACCTCCTTGTGCTAATTATGATTTGACAGGTGAAATGTGTCGAGACCACCGAGAGAAGATGGGTTCTCGATAGTGGGTGCTCAAGACACATGTCTGGAGACATATCCTTATTCATAGACTTTGTGGCTAAGAAGAAAGGGTATGTAACTTATGGTGATAACAACCGCGGAGCAATACTAGGTAAAGGTAGTATAGGTAATCCCGCCTCTACTATGATTTCCGACGTATTGCTTGTCGAAAACCTTAAACATAATCTGCTTAGCATTAGCCAACTGTGCGACAAAGGATACAATGTATCCTTTTCAAAAGATTGTTGAAAAATTATGCATGAATATGATAAGAAGAATATGTTTAATGGTTTTAGAGTAAACAATGTATATATGCTTGACTTAAATGAAGTATCATTAACAAGCGACAAATGCCTCATAACTATGAGTGAAGACTCATGGCTATGGCATAGGCGTTTAGCGCATGTTAATTTTGACTTACTCAATAAGGTAGTCTCAAAAGACCTAGTCTTAGGACTTCCCAAAATAAAGTTCACCAAGGATCACCTTTGTGATGCTTGTCAAAAAGGGAAGCAAACGAGGATCTCATTTAAATCCAAAAAGATAATTTCAACAACGAGACCTCTTGAACTTCTACACATGGACTTGTTTGGGCCGTCTAGGATCAAAATTCTAGGAGGAAACCATTACGGGTTCATAATAGTGGACGACTTTTCTAGGTTTTGTTGGACTATCTTCTTAGTAAGTAAAAGTGATACATTCGCCGCTTTTGAAAAGTTTGCTAAGCTTTCCCAAAATAAGTTAAATACAAACATAGTGTCCATTAGGAGCGACCATGGAGGTGAGTTTGAAAATCACTTGTTTGAAGAATATTGCGGTAACCATGGTATTGATCATAACTTCTTCGCTCCACGCACTCCTCAACAAAACGGGGTTGTGGAGCGCAAAAATCGTATTTTAGAAGAATTGGGAAGAACAATGATTAACGAAAGTGGTTTACCTAAATATTTTTGGGCCGACGCCATTAGTACATCGTGCTATGTTTTAAATAGGGTACTCATTCGCCCCATTCTAAACAAAACACCGTACGAACTCTTAAAAGGGCGAAAGCCAAATGTTTCTCACTTGCATGTGTTTGGATGTAAATGTTTTGCATTAAACAATGGAAAGGAAAACTTGGGCAAATTCGATTCCAAAGCCGATGAAGGTATCTTTCTCGGATACTGTCACTCGAGTACAGCATATAGAATATATAATAAACGATTACTTGTTGTAGAAGAGTCTGTGCATGTTACCTTTGATGAGTCCTACCCGAGAAATGTCGGAAAGGATAGTGTTGTTCATGGTGCAGGTACATCCACTAAAGACATACTAAAAAGTGGCGAGATAAGGATTGATCGACCTGACAAAGCCAAAGTGAGGAGGATAAGGATGCACACCGTGATGCAACAGAGGAAGTTCATCCGCCTTCAAACGACGATCTTCCTCAAGAATGGAAGTCATCTAAAGACCATCCTATTGAAAACATTATTGGAGACATCACAAAGGGTTTAACAACTCGTGCTAAGCTAAGTAATTTCTGTTATTACTTCGCTTTCGTGTCACAGATGGAACATAAAAACCCTAAGGAAGCCCTACTCGATGAACATTGGTATTTGTCAATGCAGGAGGAACTGAATCAGTTTACTAGAAATAAGGTTTGGGACCTTGTCCCTCCTCCACGAGGTTATCGAGTAATCGGCACCCGATGGGTGTTTAGAAATAAACTGGACGAGAATGGAGTAATAACTCGTAACAAAGCGCCCTTAGTCGCGCAAGGGTATAACCAAGAGGAAGGCATCGACTATGAGGAAACTTATGCGCCGGTTGCCCGACTCGAGGCTATACGCCTTCTACTTGCTTTCGCTTGTGCGAAAGATTTTAAGTTATTCCAAATGGACGTCAAAAGTGCTTTCCTTAACGGGTTTATAAATGAAGAAGTCTATGTTGCTCAACCACCTGGTTTTTAGTCTCATGAGTATCCTGATCATGTCTATAAATTGAAAAGAGCTTTGTACGGTCTTAAACAAGCTCCTAGAGCTTGGTATGAGAGACTAAGCAAATTCTTACTTGATCAAGGTTACTCAAGAGGAAAGGTTGATACTACTCTCTTCATTAAACGTCAAGGAAAACACTTAATTCTTGTACAAATTTATGTTGACGATATCATATTTGGATCCACTAACATGAATCTCGTAAGAGAGTTTGCTAAGCTTATGCGGGGTGAATTCGAGATGAGTATGATGGGTGAACTCACATATTTTCTCGGGTTACAAATCAAGCAACTGAAGGAAGGAACATTCGTGAGCTAAACAAAATATTGTTTGGATCTTCTCAAGAGATTTGACATGGCAAATGCAAAAGCCATAGACACCCTTATGCCAACTTGTGCAAACATGAGTAAAGATGAAAGTGGCAAAGATGTTGAGGTAAAAAGGTACAGAGGTATGATTGGCTCGCTTCTCTATCTCACTGCTTCGCGTCCCGACATTATGTTTAGCATGTGTATGTGCGCCAGATACCAATCATGTCCTAAGGAATCCCACCTAAAATCTGTCAAACGCATACTCCGATACCTATCTGGTACTCCGAAGTATGGATTGTGGTATTCTAAGGGTAATGATTGTTCATTGGTAGGCTTCTCTGATTCTGATTTTTTCGGTTGCAAATCAGATAGGAAAAGCACCAGTGGTACATGTCACCTATTTTCAAACTCTCTGGTTAGCTGGCACAACAAGAAACAAGTGTCTGTTGCTCTGTCAACCGCCAAAGCGAAATACGTAGCCGCCGATAGTTGTTGTGCGCAAGTCTTATGGCTTAAACAACAACTATTGGACTTTAACTTGAAACTAGAACGTATTCCAATATTTTGTGACAACACCAGTGCTATAAATCTTACCAAGAATCCAGTGTTACACTCGCGTACTAAACACATAGAAATTCGACACCATTTTCTTAGGGACCATGTAGAGAAGGGTGACGTTGTCTTTGAGCACGTCGATTCTAAAAACCAACTAGCGGACATTTTCACAAAGCCGCTAGCCAATGAGCCCTTCTTTCATATCCGTCGAGAACTTGGTATTCTTGATATTTCTGATCGGGTTTAAAAATTGCCACGTTTTTGTACCACTAACAACTATGTTTTTGTACCACTAACAACTATGTTTTTGTACCACTAACAATCGCTTTGAGTTTATTGCAAGTACAAATTAGTGATTAACTAGAGTAGTTCGTATAAAGGTGATATTGCTCCTTTCTTTCTTTTTTTTCTCTTAGCATTCATGACTTGAAAACATCTATATCGTTCTACAATCATGGTACTTATATATGGATATGACTGTTGCTGGTTGATACTATGTGTGTTGAATGCATGTCATACTGTGAAAAGATGAATAGGCATGATAAATAGGCAAGTGTGACATTCTGCATAACTTGAAATTGAAAATTTTGAGGTTGTTGAAGGTTTGAGTCGACCTAAACAGGACAATGGTCGATGCATGCTGAAAATTTTCAAAATTATCAAAAACTGAACAGTATGCGTCGACGCATGCAGGGCTATGGTCGACGGCTCGCTTGAAAACCCAGAAATTTTCTCGTTTGAAAACCGTTCCACTTTCCCTCTTCCCTGCATTAAATGTGTTGTGATGCTTTGACATGACATTCTTCTTGTGAATTGCATCTAGTCACCTATATTGTCTCCTTGTCTCCTCCTTCTTCCCAAAAACCATAACATCTTCATCTATTAAAGACCCAAGCATTCCTCTTCTCCAACATTATTCCTAAATCATTGTCTTCAAAGTTTCTCTTCCAACTACTCCAAAACTTTTCATCAATGGCTTCCTCTCTCCGCAAAACTACCGGTAAGAGATCAAGAGCATCTTCATCCTCTGCTTCAATTCCGGTAACTGCTGTCTCGCTTGTTCATCCTCCTGCGGTTGAAAATTTTAATAAAAGTCTCAACAAGAGGGCCATAGTTCCACAGCATGACTTCTACCATGCAACAAGTGAGCGCTTGCATCTCACTCGGCTTCTGTCCCTATTAGACTTTCAAGGGTTCGTAAATTTCCTGGAGTGTAATACAAAGTACAGTGAAGATCTGGTCAGAGTGTTTTACACAAATATGAGAGGTAACTTTCAAGACCAGCACTTTCACACATCTGTAGGAAATAGACTGGTTAATATCAATTCTGAAGTATGGAACAAATATTTTGATATGTCTGTTGATGCTGATGCACCCCCTCTCCATGAGGTAACTGACACTCGTACGGTGTCGGGTTATGAATATAAGAGGGCTCTGAATGGAATGCTCAAACGAACGTATCCAGAGGCAATTGTCAACAGCGATGTTTTTCCTCGATTAGTCACTGCCGGGAAACTCAATACAGGGGAGCGCATCCTTCAGTGGATTGTCGCTCGTATTCTACGACCGAAGAAAGGTGGTATGTCGCGTGTAGAACAAGCTGAGGTACATCTTATCTACATTCTGCAAAACAGGATCAAAATAAATTGGCCTTATTATATTACTAGCAGGATGTTTGCTCTGAGAGACTCAAGTAGAGGCACTGCTTTAGCCTATGGATCATTCATCTCAGAAATTCTTGTTGCTGCGAATGTTGTGTATCCAACATTTCCATGTGTATCAGTTTCCCCAGATAAAGAATTTAGCACCAAAACCCTTGCAATGATGGGGTATTTTTGGTGTGCTGAACGTCGTTCATACAGATTTGTCCGACGGGCTAATATCCCTCCGGTTCCTGATAACGATTCTGATGCAGAAGAAAGTGAAGAGCAGGGTGAAGAAGAAAGTGAAGAGGAAGGTGAAGAAGACGATGCAGAAGACAACACAGATGCAGAGATCCCAGAACCTATCTATGGGACTCAAGATTATCATCAATCTCCAATCCATGATACGGCTACAAATACCGATTGGGTCCAGTACTCATATCGATCAAAAGACCAAGAAGGCGATTCTACAAATCAAGGCTGGGGCGATTGGCAATATACAGGCTGGACTACCTTGGGTAGATTCTATGACCCATATCACGGCTAGCCTCAAGACTACCAACCCTCTGAGCACTCATCCCCTCCTCCGCCTTCAGATAACTCCGAAGTCATTACTATGATGCAGTCAATGCAGTTAGAACAACAAAACTTCATAAGGCGTCAAGACACTCAGATGGAGCAGATTAGAGCTGACCTTCATGCCCAAAATGAAAGGTTCAATTCTTTTTCTACTCGGATGGATGCCCGTATTGACTCTCTGGTTGAATCACATGAGCGGCAAGATTGGGAAATCACCAACGCTCTTAGTCATCTCAACATGTCCGTCGAAGCCTTTTTGGACTTCTCAGATCCTTACCACAATCCAGATGCTCCATACCGAGGGAGAGGACGATGACGGGGGCGTGGTTATTAGATTCATAGTTGCATATTTCATATTTGCTTATATGCTTTAGTCTGTCTACTTTTCATTTGTTTTGTATTATATGGCCTGAACTTTCATTACATGTGTTCGTCATTATCTATTAATTCAAGATTTTTGTTCATTATCATGCTTGTGTGTGAAGTTTGGTAATCAACTATCACCTATTGTCTGTCCTATGTTATTTGATGCGTTCCTCTTCTCTTTTTGATGGTATCAAAGGGGGAGAAGACAATGTTGCAAGCAAACACCAAAGCCAATAGTTCAGGATATTAACAACACTTGATGACTGTTGTTCTACAGCCTTATAGTGCAAAATAAAGGGGGAGCTTGTGTATACTTGTGTGCGTGTGTATATGTTGCATATTTGGTGTCTTAGATGTATACAGGTTGTCATCATCAAAAAGGGGGAGATTGTGGAGTCAAGTCGCCACATATCACACAAATCTGCAAGACATTGGTAAATGCAGGTTTCGATGATGACAAATTCCCAGGATAGACTGGAAAGTATGAGTTCCAGATCCACTAAACCAGATGCAACATATCACTCATCATATTCTCCTTTTTCTTGTCTTAAATTTTCTAAAATCAATATACCTTGAGTTGACAAAATGCAATCATGACTAAAGGTATGAAAAACTTCAAACTAACGATATTTTACAGGCTTGCAGGACATGGGTCGACCATAGGGTCGACATATCCATCAGAAACAAGGGAAGAACAGTCAGCGCACAAAGCATGCGTCGACCATTGGGTCAGCACATGAAGGAATGATATTCCAGCGGGTCAACGCATAAAAGCTTTGGTCGACCATAGGGTCGGCACACAAAGGAAAAGAATTTCAACGGGTCAGCGAACGCCGACTTTATGGTCGACGCATACTGATGAAATTTCCAGAAATTCAAAACATCACAGGCCATGCATCGACGCACAGACCTGTTATGGTCGACCGTTCGCGCGGAAAAACTGTTTTAACTTTGTTCCCTCTCATATTTGAAATACTATTATGTCCTGAATTTTGTGGGCACTATATATACTTGCTTAAACACTTGTGTCTAACAACATTTGATATTCTTTTGATTCATGTGTTCAAAAACAAGAAAGAGTGAAATAGGTGTCCAAGATTCATCATCTTCATCTTCAACATCTCACAACATTTCAATTACACACAATCATTTTTGAAATGCATTTGTGAGAGATTCAAGGTGATAAGGTTCGAGGCTTAGATTGGAGAATCAAGCTCAGGTTGAAGATTGCGACAGGTTCTTTCTTGAATAAAATCATTGGGGTTTTGCCCTCCAAGATTGGTTCGAATTTTGGGGGTTTTTGGACGAGATTCTTCATCAACAATCATTCGAGCGAAGGTGATTGTGAAGAGGTGGTCTTCACAAGTCTAGTAGCGGATTCAGTGATTTTTAAGGGAAGATCTCGGGTTCAATTTGGTGGTGTTGAGATCATCCGGAGCTAAAGGTTTGAACAACAACGTGTTCTTCAATAAGGAGGCTGGAGTCGGAGGTCCATCAACACAAATCGAAGAGCTTGATTCAGCTTGAATCAATGGGCAAGGAGTGAAGGCAACTTTCAACACATTGAGATTTTGTTGTAATTTTTGCTGCTCAATCCTTGTATAAACTGTACATTCAAACAGGTGATATCTATTCAATATATCTCAATTCTAGTTTTAGAATTGAGGGCTGACGTACCCCGAAGCGAGGACGACGGGGGAACTACCTCACCAAATTACTTGTCTTCTTTATTTTCAGCATTTTCGTTATAGCTCAAATAAGTAATTTTTTTATAAGCTCTATTGTCAAAATTGTGATATCAATTGAGTAAGAGATTAAAACGTTGTTTTTAACTCTAACGTACAACAAAACGTTGTACTAGGCTGATTGAAATCACTTACTCAACATAAACATCACTTGGAGTGTCTTTGCACACCAAGTGTTTGACATATTGCTTGAACCAAAATTATCTTACGTGTGTATCTAGTTTTGGTTTGATTTCGAATCATTGGAACTAGGTAACCTCACAACTGAAGTAAATAATTGATAAGCATAGTTTGTGTTGTGATTCTATTTTTCCAAATTGTCATAAATCCATAGGCTTACGTATATCCGGTTTTCCAATAACAGTTCGTTTTAGACTATAATTTTCCTCGGCCGCTTCCGCACTTAAAACATTTTTAAAACCAATTTTAAATTGGTAGCGCCGACTCAAATTTTTAATTGGGGATCTATTCAACCCCCCCTTCTAGATCCGTGCCATAGTCTAAAAAGTGGTATCTAGAGCTCCGGTTATTCGGTGCTTCAAATACAACGAGATAGAAAATGGCAAACGAACCTAAAGGGGCGTACAATAGGGCTCCTGTTTTCAACGGTGAAAATTATAGTTATTGGAAAGACTGTATGCGTGTGCATATAAATTCCATAGACAGAAAAATATGGAACGTTATCCTTAATGGTCCAATAGAAATTACTATGACCAATGCGGATAATGTAGTTGTGCCAAAGCCTGAAGCACAATGGACCGATGACGATGAGAAAAAATACAATTATGATTGGAAAGATAAAAACATCTTAATCTCCTCATTAGGTGTAGATGAATACTATCGTGTATCCCATTGTCCTACTGCTAAGGCTATGTGGGATTCACTACAAATAGCCCATGAGGGGACAAACGATGTTAAGTTGGCTAGAATCAATACATTAACTCAAGAGTTCGATCTTTTTTTCATGGAGCAAGGGGAAACCATTGCTGACATGCAAAAGAGATTTACACATCTCATCAATCGTTTACATTCAATAGGTAGGCATGTTTCCAATGATATTGCTACTAATAAGATCATAAGATGTTTAAACAGGGAATGGCTGCCTAAAGTGACCGCCATCAAAGAAGCACATGATCTTACCTTATTAGATTTAACAACATTGTTTGGCAAATTACAAGAGCATGAACAAGTACTCTTGAGCTTAGACCAACGCGAAAAGATGGAAAAGAAAGACAAAACGAAGGTGAGTGAAAAGAAATTGATAGCTCTCAAGACTTCCTCCTCGAAGTCTCAAGCAAAAGAGCAAAATGATTATTCCTCGAGCGACGAAGAAGAAGAGGACACAAGCGAAGATATGGGGTTGTTTGTTAAACGGTATAACCGTTACGTGAGAAAGAACGGCATCCAACATTCTGAGAAGAACTTGGTAAACTTCCGGAAACAATCGAGACACTCCAAGGATGATGACTCGAAAGGTAAAAAGACTAGAGGGACGTGCTACAAGTGTGGAAAGCCCGGTCACTACAAACCGGACTGTCCAATGAATAAAAAGGGAAAGGACAAGGAATCATCAAAATCAAACAAGAAATCATCAAAGCCTAGGAGAGCGTACATAGCATGGGAAAGTGACAGCGACTCTTCCTCCTCTGATGAAAGTTCTAGTGATGAAGAAGAGTCCGTGAACCTATGCCTCTCTGCTAATCAGAAAAATAAGAAAAAACAGGTACGTCACTCTAAATATGATAAGTCCTCAAATATGTCGCATTCAGAATTACTAACCGCATTTCATGCCTTACATAATGAAGCAGTTGAAGCCTTCAAGAAACTTGCATCTAATGAGAAAATCTTTACGTATTTAGAGCATAAAGTTAAAGAGTCCGAAAAGAAATTAGAGGACCTTAAGGCTTCCATTGTGAAAGGCAATGAATCGGTTTGTAAAGACGATAGAAATCCTTTCAACTTCGGGTGTGGTACTTGTCATATTTGGCAAGGTGAGGTTAGAAACCTCAAGGCCAAATTAAACAAGGCACTTGAGCCTAAAGTTACATTTGCTATTGATAAAAAGGATTTTAGAAAAAGTATGATTAACCCATACCAAAAATATGCATATGTAATTAGGGATCAAGCAAGTGAAAGTGTCTCTAAAGTTGATTTTGCTTGCTTATATTGTTGCAGGAAAGGCCACTCCATTGGTAAATGCCGTTTTAGGAGATTTCTTGTTCCTAAAGGCATCTACCAATGGTTGCCCAAACGCAACCATTTTGTCGCTAACCTATTAGGACCCAATATGCCATTAGGTACCTCCTTGTGCTAATTATGATTTGACAGGTGAAATGTGTCGAGACCACCGAGAGAAGATGGGTTCTCGATAGTGGGTGCTCAAGACACATGTCTGGAGACATATCCTTATTCATAGACTTTGTGGCTAATAAGAAAGGGTATGTAACTTATGGTGATAACAACCGCGGAGCAATACTAGGTAAAGGTAGTATAGGTAATCCCGCCTCTACTATGATTTCCGACGTATTGCTTGTCGAAAACCTTAAACATAATCTGCTTAGCATTAGCCAACTGTGCGACAAAGGATACAATGTATCCTTTTCAAAAGATTGTTGAAAAATTATGCATGAATATGATAAGAAGAATATGTTTAATGGTTTTAGAGTAAACAATGTATATATGCTTGACTTAAATGAAGTATCATTAACAAGCGACAAATGCCTCATAACTATGAGTGAAGACTCATGGCTATGGCATAGGCGTTTAGCGCATGTTAATTTTGACTTACTCAATAAGGTAGTCTCAAAAGACCTAGTCTTAGGACTTCCCAAAATAAAGTTCACCAAGGATCACCTTTGTGATGCTTGTCAAAAAGGGAAGCAAACGAGGATCTCATTTAAATCCAAAAAGATAATTTCAACAACGAGACCTCTTGAACTTCTACACATGGACTTGTTTGGGCCGTCTAGGATCAAAATTCTAGGAGGAAACCATTACGGGTTCATAATAGTGGACGACTTTTCTAGGTTTTGTTGGACTATCTTCTTAGTAAGTAAAAGTGATACATTCGCCGCTTTTGAAAAGTTTGCTAAGCTTTCCCAAAATAAGTTAAATACAAACATAGTGTCCATTAGGAGCGACCATGGAGGTGAGTTTGAAAATCACTTGTTTGAAGAATATTGCGGTAACCATGGTATTGATCATAACTTCTTCGCTCCACGCACTCCTCAACAAAACGGGGTTGTGGAGCGCAAAAATCGTATTTTAGAAGAATTGGGAAGAACAATGATTAACGAAAGTGGTTTACCTAAATATTTTTGGGCCGACGCCATTAGTACATCGTGCTATGTTTTAAATAGGGTACTCATTCGCCCCATTCTAAACAAAACACCGTACGAACTCTTAAAAGGGCGAAAGCCAAATGTTTCTCACTTGCATGTGTTTGGATGTAAATGTTTTGCATTAAACAATGGAAAGGAAAACTTGGGCAAATTCGATTCCAAAGCCGATGAAGGTATCTTTCTCGGATACTGTCACTCGAGTACAGCATATAGAATATATAATAAACGATTACTTGTTGTAGAAGAGTCTGTGCATGTTACCTTTGATGAGTCCTACCCGAGAAATGTCGGAAAGGATAGTGTTGTTCATGGTGCAGGTACATCCACTAAAGACATACTAAAAAGTGGCGAGATAAGGATTGATCGACCTGACAAAGCCAAAGTGAGGAGGATAAGGATGCACACCGTGATGCAACAGAGGAAGTTCATCCGCCTTCAAACGACGATCTTCCTCAAGAATGGAAGTCATCTAAAGACCATCCTATTGAAAACATTATTGGAGACATCACAAAGGGTTTAACAACTCGTGCTAAGCTAAGTAATTTCTGTTATTACTTCGCTTTCGTGTCACAGATGGAACATAAAAACCCTAAGGAAGCCCTACTCGATGAACATTGGTATTTGTCAATGCAGGAGGAACTGAATCAGTTTACTAGAAATAAGGTTTGGGACCTTGTCCCTCCTCCACGAGGTTATCGAGTAATCGGCACCCGATGGGTGTTTAGAAATAAACTGGACGAGAATGGAGTAATAACTCGTAACAAAGCGCCCTTAGTCGCGCAAGGGTATAACCAAGAGGAAGGCATCGACTATGAGGAAACTTATGCGCCGGTTGCCCGACTCGAGGCTATACGCCTTCTACTTGCTTTCGCTTGTGCGAAAGATTTTAAGTTATTCCAAATGGACGTCAAAAGTGCTTTCCTTAACGGGTTTATAAATGAAGAAGTCTATGTTGCTCAACCACCTGGTTTTTAGTCTCATGAGTATCCTGATCATGTCTATAAATTGAAAAGAGCTTTGTACGGTCTTAAACAAGCTCCTAGAGCTTGGTATGAGAGACTAAGCAAATTCTTACTTGATCAAGGTTACTCAAGAGGAAAGGTTGATACTACTCTCTTCATTAAACGTCAAGGAAAACACTTAATTCTTGTACAAATTTATGTTGACGATATCATATTTGGATCCACTAACATGAATCTCGTAAGAGAGTTTGCTAAGCTTATGCGGGGTGAATTCGAGATGAGTATGATGGGTGAACTCACATATTTTCTCGGGTTACAAATCAAGCAACTGAAGGAAGGAACATTCGTGAGCCAAACAAAATATTGTTTGGATCTTCTCAAGAGATTTGACATGGCAAATGCAAAAGCCATAGACACCCTTATGCCAACTTGTGCAAACATGAGTAAAGATGAAAGTGGCAAAGATGTTGAGGTAAAAAGGTACAGAGGTATGATTGGCTCGCTTCTCTATCTCACTGCTTCGCGTCCCGACATTATGTTTAGCGTGTGTATGTGCGCCAGATACCAATCATGTCCTAAGGAATCCCACCTAAAATCTGTCAAACGCATACTCCGATACCTATCTGGTACTCCGAAGTATGGATTGTGGTATTCTAAGGGTAATGATTGTTCATTGGTAGGCTTCTCTGATTCTGATTTTTTCGGTTGCAAATCAGATAGGAAAAGCACCAGTGGTACATGTCACCTATTTTCAAACTCTCTGGTTAGCTGGCACAACAAGAAACAAGTGTCTGTTGCTCTGTCAACCGCCAAAGCGAAATACGTAGCCGCCGATAGTTGTTGTGCGCAAGTCTTATGGCTTAAACAACAACTATTGGACTTTAACTTGAAACTAGAACGTATTCCAATATTTTGTGACAACACCAGTGCTATAAATCTTACCAAGAATCCAGTGTTACACTCGCGTACTAAACACATAGAAATTCGACACCATTTTCTTAGGGACCATGTAGAGAAGGGTGACGTTGTCTTTGAGCACGTCGATTCTAAAAACCAACTAGCGGACATTTTCACAAAGCCGCTAGCCAATGAGCCCTTCTTTCATATCCGTCGAGAACTTGGTATTCTTGATATTTCTGATCGGGTTTAAAAATTGCCACGTTTTTGTACCACTAACAACTATGTTTTTGTACCACTAACAACTATGTTTTTGTACCACTAACAATCGCTTTGAGTTTATTGCAAGTACAAATTAGTGATTAACTAGAGTAGTTCGTATAAAGGTGATATTGCTCCTTTCTTTCTTTTTTTTCTCTTAGCATTCATGACTTGAAAACATCTATATCGTTCTACAATCATGGTACTTATATATGGATATGACTGTTGCTGGTTGATACTATGTGTGTTGAATGCATGTCATACTGTGAAAAGATGAATAGGCATGATAAATAGGCAAGTGTGACATTCTGCATAACTTGAAATTGAAAATTTTGAGGTTGTTGAAGGTTTGAGTCGACCTAAACAGGACAATGGTCGATGCATGCTGAAAATTTTCAAAATTATCAAAAACTGAACAGTATGCGTCGACGCATGCAGGGCTATGGTCGACGGCTCGCTTGAAAACCCAGAAATTTTCTCGTTTGAAAACCGTTCCACTTTCCCTCTTCCCTGCATTAAATGTGTTGTGATGCTTTGACATGACATTCTTCTTGTGAATTGCATCTAGTCACCTATATTGTCTCCTTGTCTCCTCCTTCTTCCCAAAAACCATAACATCTTCATCTATTAAAGACCCAAGCATTCCTCTTCTCCAACATTATTCCTAAATCATTGTCTTCAAAGTTTCTCTTCCAACTACTCCAAAACTTTTCATCAATGGCTTCCTCTCTCCGCAAAACTACCGGTAAGAGATCAAGAGCATCTTCATCCTCTGCTTCAATTCCGGTAACTGCTGTCTCGCTTGTTCATCCTCCTGCGGTTGAAAATTTTAATAAAAGTCTCAACAAGAGGGCCATAGTTCCACAGCATGACTTCTACCATGCAACAAGTGAGCGCTTGCATCTCACTCGGCTTCTGTCCCTATTAGACTTTCAAGGGTTCGTAAATTTCCTGGAGTGTAATACAAAGTACAGTGAAGATCTGGTCAGAGTGTTTTACACAAATATGAGAGGTAACTTTCAAGACCAGCACTTTCACACATCTGTAGGAAATAGACTGGTTAATATCAATTCTGAAGTATGGAACAAATATTTTGATATGTCTGTTGATGCTGATGCACCCCCTCTCCATGAGGTAACTGACACTCGTACGGTGTCGGGTTATGAATATAAGAGGGCTCTGAATGGAATGCTCAAACGAACGTATCCAGAGGCAATTGTCAACAGCGATGTTTTTCCTCGATTAGTCACTGCCGGGAAACTCAATACAGGGGAGCGCATCCTTCAGTGGATTGTCGCTCGTATTCTACGACCGAAGAAAGGTGGTATGTCGCGTGTAGAACAAGCTGAGGTACATCTTATCTACATTCTGCAAAACAGGATCAAAATAAATTGGCCTTATTATATTACTAGCAGGATGTTTGCTCTGAGAGACTCAAGTAGAGGCACTGCTTTAGCCTATGGATCATTCATCTCAGAAATTCTTGTTGCTGCGAATGTTGTGTATCCAACATTTCCATGTGTATCAGTTTCCCCAGATAAAGAATTTAGCACCAAAACCCTTGCAATGATGGGGTATTTTTGGTGTGCTGAACGTCGTTCATACAGATTTGTCCGACGGGCTAATATCCCTCCGGTTCCTGATAACGATTCTTATGCAGAAGAAAGTGAAGAGCAGGGTGAAGAAGAAAGTGAAGAGGAAGGTGAAGAAGACGATGCAGAAGACAACACAGATGCAGAGATCCCAGAACCTATCTATGGGACTCAAGATTATCATCAATCTCCAATCCATGATACGGCTACAAATACCGATTGGGTCCAGTACTCATATCGATCAAAAGACCAAGAAGGCGATTCTACAAATCAAGGCTGGGGCGATTGGCAATATACAGGCTGGACTACCTTGGGTAGATTCTATGACCCATATCACGGCTAGCCTCAAGACTACCAACCCTCTGAGCACTCATCCCCTCCTCCGCCTTCAGATAACTCCGAAGTCATTACTATGATGCAGTCAATGCAGTTAGAACAACAAAACTTCATAAGGCGTCAAGACACTCAGATGGAGCAGATTAGAGCTGACCTTCATGCCCAGAATGAAAGGTTCAATTCTTTTTCTACTCGGATGGATGCCCGTATTGACTCTCTGGTTGAATCACATGAGCGGCAAGATTGGGAAATCACCAACGCTCTTAGTCATCTCAACATGTCCGTCGAAGCCTTTTTGGACTTCTCAGATCCTTACCACAATCCAGATGCTCCATACCGAGGGAGAGGACGATGACGGGGGCGTGGTTATTAGATTCATAGTTGCATATTTCATATTTGCTTATATGTTTTAGTCTGTCTACTTTTCATTTGTTTTGTATTATATGGCCTGAACTTTCATTACATGTGTTCGTCATTATCTATTAATTCAAGATTTTTGTTCATTATCATGCTTGTGTGTGAAGTTTGGTAATCAACTATCACCTATTGTCTGTCCTATGTTATTTGATGCGTTCCTCTTCTCTTTTTGATGGTATCAAAGGGGGAGAAGACAATGTTGCAAGCAAACACCAAAGCCAATAGTTCAGGATATTAACAACACTTGATGACTGTTGTTCTACAGCCTTATAGTGCAAAATAAAGGGGGAGCTTGTGTATACTTGTGTGCGTGTGTATATGTTGCATATTTGGTGTCTTAGATGTATACAGGTTGTCATCATCAAAAAGGGGGAGATTGTGGAGTCAAGTCGCCACATATCACACAAATCTGCAAGACATTGGTAAATGCAGGTTTCGATGATGACAAATTCCCAGGATAGACTGGAAAGTATGAGTTCCAGATCCACTAAACCAGATGCAACATATCACTCATCATATTCTCCTTTTTCTTGTCTTAAATTTTCTAAAATCAATATACCTTGAGTTGACAAAATGCAATCATGACTAAAGGTATGAAAAACTTCAAACTAACGATATTTTACAGGCTTGCAGGACATGGGTCTACCATAGGGTCGACATATCCATCAGAAACAAGGGAAGAACAGTCAGCGCACAAAGCATGCGTCGACCATTGGGTCAGCACATGAAGGAATGATATTCCAGCGGGTCAACGCATAAAAGCTTTGGTCGACCATAGGGTCGGCACACAAAGGAAAAGAATTTCAACGGGTCAGCGAACGCCGACTTTATGGTCGACGCATACTGATGAAATTTCCAGAAATTCAAAACATCACAGGCCATGCATCGACGCACAGACCTGTTATGGTCGACCGTTCGCGCGGAAAAACTGTTTTAACTTTGTTCCCTCTCATATTTGAAATACTATTATGTCCTGAATTTTGTGGGCACTATATATACTTGCTTAAACACTTGTGTCTAACAACATTTGATATTCTTTTGATTCATGTGTTCAAAAACAAGAAAGAGTGAAATAGGTGTCCAAGATTCATCATCTTCATCTTCAACATCTCACAACATTTCAATTACACACAATCATTTTTGAAATGCATTTGTGAGAGATTCAAGGTGATAAGGTTCGAGGCTTAGATTGGAGAATCAAGCTCAGGTTGAAGATTGCGACAGGTTCTTTCTTGAATAAAATCATTGGGGTTTTGCCCTCCAAGATTGGTTCGAATTTTGGGGGTTTTTGGACGAGATTCTTCATCAACAATCATTCGAGCGAAGGTGATTGTGAAGAGGTGGTCTTCACAAGTCTAGTAGCGGATTCAGTGATTTTTAAGGGAAGATCTCGGGTTCAATTTGGTGGTGTTGAGATCAGCCGGAGCTAAAGGTTTGAACAACAACGTGTTCTTCAATAAGGAGGCTGGAGTCGGAGGTCCATCAACACAAATCGAAGAGCTTGATTCAGCTTGAATCAATGGGCAAGGAGTGAAGGCAACTTTCAACACATTGAGATTTTGTTGTAATTTTTGCTGCTCAATCCTTGTATAAACTGTACATTCAAACAGGTGATATCTATTCAATATATCTCAATTCTAGTTTTAGAATTGAGGGCTGACGTACCCCGAAGCGAGGACGACGGGGGAACTACCTCACCAAATTACTTGTCTTCTTTATTTTCAGCATTTTCGTTATAGCTCAAATAAGTAATTTTTTTATAAGCTCTATTGTCAAAATTGTGATATCAATTGAGTAAGAGATTAAAACGTTGTTTTTAACTCTAACGTACAACAAAACGTTGTACTAGGCTGATTGAAATCACTTACTCAACATAAACATCACTTGGAGTGTCTTTGCACACCAAGTGTTTGACATATTGCTTGAACCAAAATTATCTTACGTGTGTATCTAGTTTTGGTTTGATTTCGAATCATTGGAACTAGGTAACCTCACAACTGAAGTAAATAATTGATAAGCATAGTTTGTGTTGTGATTCTATTTTTCCAAATTGTCATAAATCCATAGGCTTACGTATATCCGGTTTTCCAATAACAGTTCGTTTTAGACTATAATTTTCCTCGGCCGCTTCCGCACTTAAAACATTTTTAAAACCAATTTTAAATTGGTAGCGCCGACTCAAATTTTTAATTGGGGATCTATTCAACCCCCCCTTCTAGATCCGTGCCATAGTCTAAAAAGTGGTATCTAGAGCTCCGGTTATTCGGTGCTTCAAATACAACGAGATAGAAAATGGCAAACGAACCTAAAGGGGCGTACAATAGGGCTCCTGTTTTCAACGGTGAAAATTATAGTTATTGGAAAGACTGTATGCGTGTGCATATAAATTCCATAGACAGAAAAATATGGAACGTTATCCTTAATGGTCCAATAGAAATTACTATGACCAATGCGGATAATGTAGTTGTGCCAAAGCCTGAAGCACAATGGACCGATGACGATGAGAAAAAATACAATTATGATTGGAAAGATAAAAACATCTTAATCTCCTCATTAGGTGTAGATGAATACTATCGTGTATCCCATTGTCCTACTGCTAAGGCTATGTGGGATTCACTACAAATAGCCCATGAGGGGACAAACGATGTTAAGTTGGCTAGAATCAATACATTAACTCAAGAGTTCGATCTTTTTTTCATGGAGCAAGGGGAAACCATTGCTGACATGCAAAAGAGATTTACACATCTCATCAATCGTTTACATTCATTAGGTAGGCCTGTTTCCAATGATATTGCTACTAATAAGATCTTAAGATGTTTAAACAGGGAATGGCAGCCTAAAGTGACCGCCATCAAAGAAGCACATGATCTTACCTTATTAGATTTAACAACATTATTTGGCAAATTACAAGAGCATGAACAGGTACTCTTGAGCTTAGACCAACACGAAAAGATGGAAAAGAAAGACAAAACGAAGGTGAGTGAAAAGAAATTGATAGCTCTCAAGACTTCCTCCTCGAAGTCTCAAGCAAAAGAGCAAAATGATTATTCCTCGAGCGACGAAGAAGAAGAGGACACAAGCGAAGATATGGGGTTGTTTGTTAAACGGTATAACCGTTACGTGAGAAAGAACGGCATCCAACATTCTGAGAAGAACTTGGTAAACTTCCGGAAACAATCGAGACACTCCAAGGATGATGACTCGAAAGGTAAAAAGACTAGAGGGACGTGCTACAAGTGTGGAAAGCCCGGTCACTACAAACCGGACTGTCCAATGAATAAAAAGGGAAAGGACAAGGAATCATCAAAATCAAACAAGAAATCATCAAAGCCTAGGAGAGCGTACATAGCATGGGAAAGTGACAGCGACTCTTCCTCCTCTGATGAAAGTTCTAGTGATGAAGAAGAGTCCGTGAACCTATGCCTCTCTGCTAATCAGAAAAATAAGAAAAAACAGGTACGTCACTCTAAATATGATAAGTCCTCAAATATGTCGCATTCAGAATTACTAACCGCATTTCATGCCTTACATAATGAAGCAGTTGAAGCCTTCAAGAAACTTGCATCTAATGAGAAAATCTTTACGTATTTAGAGCATAAAGTTAAAGAGTCCGAAAAGAAATTAGAGGACCTTAAGGCTTCCATTGTGAAAGGCAATGAATCGGTTTGTAAAGACGATAGAAATCCTTTCAACTTCGGGTGTGGTACTTGTCATATTTGGCAAGGTGAGGTTAGAAACCTCAAGGCCAAATTAAACAAGGCACTTGAGCCTAAAGTTACATTTGCTATTGATAAAAAGGATTTTAGAAAAAGTATGATTAACCCATACCAAAAATATGCATATGTAATTAGGGATCAAGCAAGTGAAAGTGTCTCTAAAGTTGATTTTGCTTGCTTATATTGTTGCAGGAAAGGCCACTCCATTGGTAAATGTCGTTTTAGGAGATTTCTTGTTCCTAAAGGCATCTACCAATGGTTGCCCAAACGCAACCATTTTGTCGCTAACCTATTAGGACCCAATATGCCATTAGGTACCTCCTTGTGCTAATTATGATTTGACAGGTGAAATGTGTCGAGACCACCGAGAGAAGATGGGTTCTCGATAGTGGGTGCTCAAGACACATGTCTGGAGACATATCCTTATTCATAGACTTTGTGGCTAAGAAGAAAGGGTATGTAACTTATGGTGATAACAACCGCGGAGCAATACTAGGTAAAGGTAGTATAGGTAATCCCGCCTCTACTATGATTTCCGACGTATTGCTTGTCGAAAACCTTAAACATAATCTGCTTAGCATTAGCCAACTGTGCGACAAAGGATACAATGTATCCTTTTCAAAAGATTGTTGAAAAATTATGCATGAATATGATAAGAAGAATATGTTTAATGGTTTTAGAGTAAACAATGTATATATGCTTGACTTAAATGAAGTATCATTAACAAGCGACAAATGCCTCATAACTATGAGTGAAGACTCATGGCTATGGCATAGGCGTTTAGCGCATGTTAATTTTGACTTACTCAATAAGGTAGTCTCAAAAGACCTAGTCTTAGGACTTCCCAAAATAAAGTTCACCAAGGATCACCTTTGTGATGCTTGTCAAAAAGGGAAGCAAACGAGGATCTCATTTAAATCCAAAAAGATAATTTCAACAACGAGACCTCTTGAACTTCTACACATGGACTTGTTTGGGCCGTCTAGGATCAAAATTCTAGGAGGAAACCATTACGGGTTCATAATAGTGGACGACTTTTCTAGGTTTTGTTGGACTATCTTCTTAGTAAGTAAAAGTGATACATTCGCCGCTTTTGAAAAGTTTGCTAAGCTTTCCCAAAATAAGTTAAATACAAACATAGTGTCCATTAGGAGCGACCATGGAGGTGAGTTTGAAAATCACTTGTTTGAAGAATATTGCGGTAACCATGGTATTGATCATAACTTCTTCGCTCCACGCACTCCTCAACAAAACGGGGTTGTGGAACGCAAAAATCGTATTTTAGAAGAATTGGGAAGAACAATGATTAACGAAAGTGGTTTACCTAAATATTTTTGGGCCGACGCCATTAGTACATCGTGCTATGTTTTGAATAGGGTACTCATTCGCCCCATTCTAAACAAAACACCGTACGAACTCTTAAAAGGGCGAAAGCCAAATGTTTCTCACTTGCATGTGTTTGGATGTAAATGTTTTGTATTAAACAATGGAAAGGAAAACTTGGGCAAATTCGATTCCAAAGCCGATGAAGGTATCTTTCTCGGATACTCTCACTCAAGTACAGCATATAGAATATATAATAAACGATTACTTGCTGTAGAAGAGTCTGTGCATGTTACCTTTGATGAGTCCTACCCGAGAAATGTCGGAAAGGATAGTGTTGTTCATGGTGCAGGTACATCCACTGAAGACATACTCAAAAGTGGCGAGATAAGGATTGATCAACCTGACAAAGCCAAAGTGAGGAGGATAAGGATGCACACCATGATGCAACAGAGGAAGTTCATCCGCCTTCAAACGACGATCTTCCTCAAGAATGGAAGTCATCTAAAGACCATCCTATTGAAAACATTATTGGAGACATCACAAAGGGTGTAACAACTCGTGCTAAGCTAAGTAATTTCTGTTATTACTTCGCTTTCGTGTCACAGATGGAACCTAAAAACCCTAAGGAAGCCCTACTCGATGAACATTGGTATTTGTCAATGCAGGAGGAACTGAATCAGTTTACTAGAAATGAGGTTTGGGACCTTGTCCCTCCTCCACGAGGTTATCGAGTAATCGGCACCCGATGGGTGTTTAGAAATAAACTGGACGAGAATGGAGTAATAACTCGTAACAAAGCGCCCTTAGTTGCGCAAGGGTATAACCAAGAGGAAGGCATCGACTATGAGGAAACTTATGCGCCGGTTGCTCGACTCGAGGCTATACGCCTTCTACTTGCTTTCGCTTGTGCGAAAGATTTTAAGTTATTCCAAATGGGCGTCAAAAGTGCTTTCCTTAACGGGTTTATAAATGAAGAAGTCTATGTTGCTCAACCACCTGGTTTTTAGTCTCATGAGTATCCTGATCATGTCTATAAATTGAAAAGAGCTTTGTACGGTCTTAAACAAGCTCCTAGAGCTTGGTTTGAGAGACTAAGCAAATTCTTACTTGATCAAGGTTACTCAAGAGGAAAGGTTGATACTACTCTCTTCATTAAACGTCAAGGAAAACACTTAATTCTTGTACAAATTTATGTTGACGATATCATATTTGGATCCACTAACATGAATCTCGTAAGAGAGTTTGCTAAGCTTATGCAGGGTGAATTCGAGATGAGTATGATGGGTGAACTCACATATTTTCTCGGGTTACAAATCAAGCAACTGAAGGAAGGAACATTCGTGAGCCAAACAAAATATTGTTTGGATCTTCTCAAGAGATTTGACATGGCAAATGCAAAAGCCATAGACACCCTTATGCCAACTTGTGCAAACATGAGTAAAGATGAAAGTGGCAAAGATGTTGAGGTAAAAAGGTACAGAGGTATGATTGGCTCGCTTCTCTATCTCACTGCTTCGCGTCCCGACATTATGTTTAGCGTGTGTATGTGCGCCAGATACCAATCATGTCCTAAGGAATCCCACCTAAAATCTGTCAAACGCATACTCCGATACCTATCTGGGACTCCGAAGTATGGATTGTGGTATTCTAAGGGTAATGATTGTTCATTTGTAGGCTTCTCTGATTCTGATTTTTCCGGTTGCAAATCAGATAGGAAAAGCACCAGTGGTACATGTCACCTATTTTCAAACTCTCTGGTTAGCTGGCACAACAAGAAACAAGTGTTTGTTGCTCTGTCAACCGCCAAAGCGGAATACGTAGCTGTCGGTAGTTGTTGTGCGCAAGTCTTATAGCTTACACAACAACTATTGGACTTTAACTTGAAACTAGAACGTATTCCAATATTTTGTGACAACACCAGTGCTATAAA
Source organism: Lathyrus sativus (assembly GCA_963859935.3). Taxonomy (NCBI): domain Eukaryota; kingdom Viridiplantae; phylum Streptophyta; class Magnoliopsida; order Fabales; family Fabaceae; genus Lathyrus; species Lathyrus sativus. The sequence goes on from OZ012740.1 coordinate 266,507,806, forward strand.
TCTTACCAAGAATCCAGTGTTACACTCGCGTACTAAACACATAGAAATTCGACACCATTTTCTTAGGGACCATGTAGAGAAGGGTGACGTTGTCTTTGAGCACGTCGATACTAAAAACCAACTAGCGAACATTTTCACAAAGCCGCTAGCCAATGAGCCCTTCTTTCATATCCGTCGAGAACTTGGTATTCTTGATATTTCTGATCGGGTTTAAAAATTGCCACGTTTTGTACCACTAACAACTATGTTTTTGTACCACTAACAATCGCTTTGAGTTTATTGCAAGTACAAATTAGTGATTAACTAGAGTAGTTCGTATAAAGGTGATATTGCTCCTTTCTTCCTTTTTTTTCTCTTAGCATTCATGACTTGAAAACATCTATATCGTTCTACAATCATGGTACTTATATATGGATATGACTGTTGCTGGTTGATACTATGTGTGTTGAATGCATGTCATATTGTGAAAAGATGAATAGGCATGATAAATAGGCAAGTGTGACATTCTGCATAACTTGAAATTGAAAATTTTGAGGTTGTTGAAGGTTTGAGTCGACCTAAACAGGACAATGGTCGATGCATGCTGTAAATTTTTCAAAATTATCAAAAACTGAACAGTATGCGTTGACGCATGCAGGGCTATGGTCGACGGCTCGCTTGAAAACCCAGAAATTTTCTTGTTTGAAAACCGTTCCACTTTCCCTCTTCCCTGCATTAAATGTGTTGTGATGCTTTGACATGACATTCTTCTTGTGAATTGCATCTAGTCACCTATATTGTCTCCTTGTCTCCTCCTTCTTCCCAAAAACCCTAACATCTTCATCTATTAAAGACCCAAGCATTCCTCTTCTCCAACATTATTCCTAAATCATTGTCTTCAAAGTTTCTCTTCCAACTACTCCAAAACTTTTCATCAATGGCTTCCTCTCTCCGCAAAACTACCGGTAAGAGATCAAGAGCATCTTCATCCTCTGCTTCAGTTCCGGTAACTGCTGTCTTGCTTGTTCATCCTCCTGCGATTGAAAACTTCAACAAAAGTCTCAACAAGAGGGCCATAGTTCCACAACATGACTTCTACCATGCAACAAGTGAGCGCTTGCATGTCACTCGGCTTCTGTCCCTATTAGACTTTCAAGGGTTCGTAAATTTCCTGGAGTGTAATACAAAGTACAGTGAAGATCTGGTCAGAGTGTTTTACACAAATATGAGAGGTAACTTTCAAGACCAGCACTTTCACACATCTGTAGGAAATAGACTGGTTAATATCAATTCTGAAGTATGGAACAAATATTTTGATATGTCTGTTGATGCTGAAGCACCCCTCTCCATGAGGTAACTGACACTCGTACGGTGTCGGGTTATGAATATAAGAGGGCTCTGAATGGAATGCTCAAACGACCGTATCCAGAGGCAATTGTCAACAACGATGTTTTTCCTCGATCAGTCACTGCCGGGAAACTCAATACAGGGGATCGCATCCTTCAGTGGATTATCGCTCGTATTCTACGACCGAAGAAAGGTGCTCTGTCGCGTGTAGAACAAGCTGAGGTACATCTTATCTACATTCTGCAAAACAGGATAAAAATAAATTGGCCTTACTATATTACTAGCAGGATGTTTTCTCTGAGAGACTCAAGTAGAGGCACTGCTTTAGCCTATGGATCATTCATCTCAGAAATTCTTGCTGCTGCGAATGTTGTGTATCCAACATTTCCATGTGTATCAGTTTCCCCAGATAAAGAATTTAGCACCAAAACCCTTGCAATGATGGGGTATTTTTGGTGTGCTGAACGTCGTTCATACAGATTTGTCCGACGGGCTAATATCCCTCCGGTTCCTGATAACGATTCTGATGCAGAAGAAAGTGAAGAGCAGGGTGAAGAAGAAAGTGAAGAGGAAGGTGAAGAAGACGATGCAGAAGACAACACATATGCAGAGATCCCAGAACCTATCTATGGGACTCAAGATTATCATCAATCTCCAGTCCATGATACGGCTACAAATACCGATTGGGTCCAGTACTCATATCGATCAGAAGACCAAGAAGGCAATTCTACAAATCAAGGCTGGGGCGATTGGCAATATACAGGCTGGACTACCTTGGGTAGATTCTATGACCCATATCACGGCTACCCTCAAGACTACCAACCCTCTGAGCACTCATCCCCTCCTCCGCCTTCAGATAACTCCGAAGTCATTACTATGATGCAGTCAATGCAGTTAGAACAACAAAACTTCATAAGGCGTCAAGACACTCAGATGGAGCAGATTAGAGCTGACCTTCATGCCCAAAATGAAAGGTTCAATTCTTTTTCTACTCGGATGGATGCCCGTATTGACTCTCTGGTTGAATCACATGAGCGGCAAGATTGGGAAATCACCAACGCTCTTAGTCATCTCAACATGTCCGTTGAAGCCTTTTTGGACTTCTCGGATCCTTACCACAATCCAGATGCTCCATACCGAGGGAGAGGATGAGGACGGGGGCGTGGTTATTAGATTCATAGTTGCATATTTCATATTTGCTTATATGTTTTAGTCTGTCTACATTTCATTTGTTTTGTATTATCTGTGCCTGAACTTTCATTACATGTGTTCGCCATTATCTATTAATTCAAGATTTTTGTTCATTATCATGCTTGTGTGTGAAGTTTGGTAATCAACTATCACCTATTGTCTGTCCTATGTTATTTGATGCGTTCCTCTTCTCTTTTTGATGGTGTCAAAGGGGGAGAAGACAATGTTGCAAGAAAACACCAAAGCCAATAGTTCAGGATATTAACAACACTTGATGACTGTTGTTCTACAGCCTTATAGTGCAAAAGAAAGGGGGAGCTTGTGTATACTTGTGTGCGTGTGTATATGTTGCATATTTGGTGTCTTAGATGTATACAGGTTGTCATCATCAAAAAGGGGGAGATTGTGGAGGCAAGTCGCCACATATCACACAAATCTGCAAGACATTGGTAAATGCAGGTTTCGATGATGACAAATTCCCAGGATAGACTGGAAAGTATGAGTTCCAGATCCACTAAACCAGATGCAACATATCACTCATCATATTCTCCTTTTGCTTGTCTTAAATTTTCTAAAATCAATATACCTTGAGTTGACAAAATGCAATCATGACTAAAGGCATGAAAAACTTCAAACTAACGATATTTTACAGGCTTGCAGGACATGGGTCGACCATAGGGTCGGCATATCCATCAGAAACAAGGGAAGAACAGTCAGCGCACAAAGCATGCGTCGACCATTGGGTCAGCGCATGAAGGAATGATATTCCAGCGGGTCAACGCATAAAAGCTTTGGTCGACCATAGGGTCGGCGCACAAAGGAAAAGAATTTCAACGGGTCAGCGCACGCCGACTGTATGGTCGACGCATACTGATGAAATTTCCAGAAATTCAAAACATAACAGGCCATGCGTCGACACACAGACCTGTTATGGTCAGCCGTTCGCGCGGAAAAAGTGTTTTAACTTTGTTCCCTCTCATATTTGAAATACTGTTATGTCCTGAATTTTGTGGGCACTATATATACTTGCTTAAACACTTGTGTCTAACAACATTTGATATTCTTTTGATTCATGTGTTCAAAAACAAGAAAGAGTGAAATAGGTGTCCAAGATTCATCATCTTCATCTTCAACATCTCACAACATTTCAATTACACACAATCATTTTTGAAATGCATTTGTGAGAGATTCAAGGTGATAAGGTTTGAGGCTTAGATTGGAGAATCAAGCTCGGGTTGAAGATTGCGACAAGTTCTTTCTTGAATAAAACCATTGGGGTTTTGCCCTCCAAGATTGGTTCGAATTTTGGGGGTTTTTGGACGAGATTCTTCATCAACGATCATTCGAGCGAAGGTGATTGTGAAGAGGTGGTCTTCACAAGTCTAGTAGCGGATTCGGTGATTTTGAAAGGAAGATCTCGGGTTTGATTTGGTGGTGTTGAGATCAGCCGGAGCCAAAGGTTTGAACAACAACGTGTTCTTCAATAAGGAGGCTGGAGTCGGAGGTCCATCAACACAAATCGAAGAGCTTGATTCAGCTTGAATCAAGGGGCAAGGAGTGAAGGCAACTTTCAACACATTGAGATTTTGTTGTAATTTTTGCTGCTCAATCCTTGTATAAATTGTACATTCAAACAGGTGATATCTATTCAATATATCTTAATTCTAGTTTTAGAATTGAGGGCAGACGTACCCCGAAGCGAGGACGACGGGGGAACTGCCTCACCAAATTACTTGTCTTCTTTATTTTCAGCATTTTCGTTATAGCTCAAATAAGTAATTTTTTTATAAGCTCTATTGTCAAAATTGTGATATCAATTGAGTAAGAGATTAAAACGTTGTTTTTAACTCTAACGTACAACAAAACGTTATACTAGGATGATTGAAATCACTTACTCAACATAAACATCACTTGGAGTGTCTTTGCACACCAAGTGTTTGACATATTGCTTGAACCAAAATTATCTTACGTGTGTATCTAGTTTTGGTTTGATTTCGAATCATTGGAACTAGGTAACCTCACAACTGAAGTAAATAATTGATAAGCATAGTTTGTGTTGTGATTCTATTTTTCCGAATTGTCATAAATCCATAGGCTTACGTATATCCGGTTTTCCAATAACAATTCGTTTTAGACTATAATTTTCCTCGGCCGCTTCCGCACTTAAAACATTTTTAAAACCAATTTTAAATTGGTATCGCCGACTCAAATTTTTAATTGGGGATCTATTCAACCCCCCCCTTCTAGATCCGTGCCATAGTCTAACACTAATTTGGCTAGTTTAATTCAATAGTTCCCCTTTAGAATAAGTGGTGGTGCTTTTGTGCTTGGATGATCATGAAGACCAATTGAAGATGCTTTGGAGAGCTTGAAGGAGCTTGGATGTGAAGAATTTCTCAGCTTGTGGATGCTTGTCAGGAGCTTAGGAGAACTAGGGTTTTAGGAAGAGCATTAGACTAGTTTTGTTTCTTTCTTCAAACATGGGGTATATTTTTCATATCCATTCAATCCAATGACATAAAGTCCTCTTAAGGAAGTCACATCTCTCCCTTGGAGGGATGAATGACATGCTTTAAGAGTAGAACTTTGAGGATACAGTTCCTTTACAATGATTAAGTTCTCAGTGGCTTCCTTTGGTTGTCATTGAGTTACTTAACATTTCAACCTGATGTTGTTGAATGATTCTCCCTTGGAGGTGCTTGTTGAAGCTTGATGAGATGAAGTTGGGGCTTGGTGAAGTTTGTGCTTGTTGGAGCTGGTTGCTTGTTGAAGCTAGGGTTTTGCTGCTTGTTGAAGCTGGTTGCTTGCTGAAGCTAGGGTTTTGCTGCTTGTTGAAGCTGTTTACTGGTTGAAGTTAGCTAGGGTTTTGCTGCTTGTTGAAGTTGTTTACTGGTTGAAGTTAGCTAGGGTTTTATTTGCTTGTTGAAGTGTGGAGCTTGTTGAAGCTAGGAGCTTGTTGAAGCTTGGTGCTTGTTGAAGAGTGAAAGTTTATTGAAGCTTGAAGATAGGGGCTATTCATGAAGATGAAGGTTGTTGCTGCCAACTCTTTGCTGTCAGAGCTGCTGCTTGTGCTGTTTGCTGTAGGAGATTGGTGCTGCTGCTTGGGCTGCCTCCTCTGCTTTGGTTTTGGGTTTTTTCTGTATTGTTTATTGGCTTGTGCTGCTTGCCCCCTAGGTTTGAAGTGAATATTGATTCACTTTGCCTGTTGTTTTCCCAAGTTCGAGGTTGAGTGGGACTCCCTTGCCTCGCTTGTATTGCTGCATTGCATGCATTTTACTGTATTTGCTTGCTTTCTTTTCTGTTCATCCCCTAGGATCTCTGATTTCTTCTGTGCAGGAGGGAATTATGACAGACATTAGGATTCTTATCCATGCATGACAACATTAGGTTAGTTTTATTCCCTTTTCAACCCTAGGCTTTTTAGAGCTTCTTTCTCTTCTTATCTCAAAACAACTCAAAAATACAGTAATAAGGTTAATCGATGTCGTACGTTACGAGCCTTAAGCTATTCGAGAAAGGGTTGCTGGAGAGTTTTCTTTCCAGTAGTCTGGCTGCTTAGTGTGGTACCCTTTAGGTGACACGCGACGTAGTCACTCTCAAATCATAGTCTCTAGTGCGTCAGAGATTGCAAACAAACCAAAAAAACACTTCTTTCGTAAAAGATTCAAAACAAACATCAAAGTTTCATTTTTGTCCACTTGGACTTTTAATCAAGAAAAACCCTTTTTGAAGGTAATAAAAAACAGTCAGACAAGCTTGTGTCTTCCGTAGCCCGAACTACGTTTGCTCTGATCTTTCATGCTGTATGAAAGTACGTAGGCATAGGATGCCGTATCCTAGCGAGCAACCTTCCCCTCCTTTCCAATAGGTAGGCGAACTACGTTGACTCTGATTTCTCGTTCCAGACGGGAATACGTAGGCATAAAGTGCGATACTTTGCTGAGTCATTTTCTTTCTTTTTAACCCAGACCTGTAGAGTAGATAGAATAACAATCCGTAGTAGAAAACAAGCGTGGATCCCGTCGAGTACGACAGACGTGAGGGGTGCTAATACCTTCCCCTTACGTAACCGACTCCCGAATCCAGGAATTTGGTTGCGACGACCATTCCTTTCCCGTTTTGCGTTAGGTTTACTCTGAGCGTTTTCTTTCCCTCTGTTGGGATAAATAACGCACGGTGGCGACTCTTCTATCATAGCTAGCGCCGATTTTCGCAGTAGCGACACATTTTTGTGCTTTTTCAAGCTTGTTTGATCTTCTTTCCTCATCTAACTTCCATGGCTTGATATGCTTGATATTTGTGGATGTTTATGAGCTGTTTAGCCTCTGCTTGAAGCATGTATGCAAACTTTGATGCTTGATTTATCGATTATGTAATTGTTTGTAATTCAACATTATATGATCATGATCATTCTTACATTCTTTTGTCCATATGATAACATGATTTGTGATGCATGCTAATTGATGTTTGTTGCTGCCTTGCAATTTCTTCTTGATTGCATTAATTTTGTTCTTCATTTGAATGAACTTAATTTTGTATAATCATTACCTCACACGCTCGCTTTAATGATCTTTCGACTCGCTTCAAAGATCATTGGCTTGTTCATTCCCTTTTGATCAATTGATGAAAACCTTATTTCGATTAGTTGACTTTCTCTCTTTCTTCTCTTTAGGATCCTTTAGAGTCTTATTCTCTCGATTCCTTACTTAGTTGGAAGTCCGCACAATGCGTTAGAGCACTATACAATTTTGCATTGTTACTCTGTCGGTTTCAATTCTCGCGCTATACTTTTGTGCTAGAAGAGGAATGAGAGTGGAGAATTCCTACAGTCATTCTAATTATTTTGGGTAGGGGACGAATGACCCTGTTCCTGGAATGGTCATCTATATCTTCTTATTATGGTGTCTTCTAATTCCCAATTGAGTCAATCCTTGATCACTTGTACCTTAATCATTTGCCCCTGGACTTAACTTCCTTCTTTCAATTCAACACCTTTTTCTTGTGGCCAATCATTATATGTTAATTCCCCAGAAAATTTGTAATCATCCCTTTCTTTGGTTAATTAATCGTCCTTTGTCTAAAACCAATTTTCTTCTTCTCTAGCGAAGTCGCAACCCTCTTTCTTCGGTTAATCATAGTCTGGATGTTAAATGCTGAGTCCCCAATAGAGTTCATAACTGTCTCTTGGTTCTCACTCCCTGTTTATTTAGTTAATCACTTTCTGTCAGTTAAAACACCAATTGCCCTTTTCTCAGTTAACCACAGTTCGGCTGTTAACATATTGAGTTTTGCTTGAGTTAATCATCTTCTCTTGGTTAATCACTCATTCTTTTCGGTTAATCATAGTCCGTCTGTTAAAACATTGAATCCCATGCAGTTAGCAACCTTTCTTTGGTTCAAACACTCACACCTTTTGGGTTAGTAACCTTCTTTTGGTTCGAATACCCTTTCTTCAGTCAAATATTGCTTGTTCAGTCAGTGTACCGTCCTTTGGGTCACAACCTTCACTTGGTTCCATACTCATTCTTTTGATTGATCATCGTCTATCGATTAAAACTAACTCTTTTCCCTTTTCGATTAACCACTATTTATCAGTTAACACACCGAATTCTCCAGAGAGTTAAACACCTCCTCTTGGTTCAATACTCTCATTCTGGTTCATCACAGTCCGTCTGTTGACACCAACCTTTTGCTTTCCCTCTAAATTTTTACTCTTATCTTTCTTCGGTTAATCATTGTCTTCCAGTTAATGCACCGAGTCCCCTGTGAATCTTATCTTTACCTCGATTCTTATCCTTTATTCCTTTATTCTCCTGGTTTCGGCACCATTCTTTTGTTTTCTCCCCAGCGGAGTCACTACCTGTCTTTCGTATTCGTTAGTAGAGTTTTCCTTTGCCTTTCTTTCTTGGTTTTGACACCATTATTTTGCATCTCTGGTAGGGTTTTTCTACCTCCTTTCGTTCTTGGTTTTGACACTGTCTCCATTTCATTTCCTTTCTCTGTCCTAGTTCCCCGAACTACGTAGACTCTGATTTCTTTATTGCACTATAAGGATACGTAGGCACGAGATTGCGAAATCTTGGTGAGCCACCTTCTTCCACATTTTCCTTTCTCTTTCCTTGGTTCCATGAACTACGGAGCTCTGAATTCCTCATTACACTAAAAGGATACGTAGGCACGTGGACACCAATCATCTGCAATCATTCTCTCTCTCTCTCTCTCTCTCTCTCTCTCTCTCTCTCTCTCTCTCTGTCTCTCTCTCTCTCTCTCTTTATTTCCTTTTATCTAGAAGCCTTTAGATAGATAACCCATCCAAGCCAAGAAGCAAGTGAAATAGTTCCCATCGAGTACGACGGATGCGTAAGGTGCAGGTACGTTTCTTTCGCATAACCGACCCCCTTACCCGTTTCTCTTCCCTTTGGGTTTTATCAATATTTTTCCTTTTTTTTGGAACTAAATAAAGTTCGATGGAGATTATGTTATATCTTTGAGTGTGCGATTCACTCAGGTATAATCCCGCTAACTTCAAAGTAATCAATTCGATGTAGTTTGAACCGCTACTGCAAGCAATGATGAACTCACTTGGTGGGAGTTGAAAATCTAATACCACTAGTTAGGATCCAAGAATGTATAGAAATAAATGGTGAAAATCTCAATAAGCTATGAAGATATAATTCTACCAAATTTTAAGGAAAGGGATAACTTATTCCCATGCCTAAAGATATTACTTACTTTGCCAAAAAAAATTAGCAAGTATCAATTTAGTCTTCTTGAGCTAGTTATTACATTTCAGAACTAAACCTAAAAGAGAAGATATCACCTTTATAAGGTCTCAGATGGTTGGTATTTTGAACGAACGGTGTTGGTTTTATAAGAGTCCGGTTCATTTGCATATAAGAGCTATTTCTTTAAGCTTTTCTTGGGAGGAGGTTCATAATAAGTTATTTTCATACTCTTATTTTATTTTTTAATCTTTGAATGAGGGTGTATGATGTACATATCACTTACACTTCAACAGTCTTCTCTCTCTCTCTCTCTCTCTCTCTCTCTCTCTCTCTCTCTCTCTCTCTCTCTCTCTCTCTCTCTCTCTCTCTCTCTCTCTCTCTCTCTCTCTCTCTATATATATATATATATATATATATATATATATATATATATATATATATATATATATATATATATATATATATATATATATATATATATATATATATATATATATATATATATATATATATATATATATATATATATATATATATATATATATATATATATATATATATATATATATATATATATATATATATATATATATATATATATATATATATATATATATATATATATATATATATATATATATATATATATATATATATATATATATATATATATATATATATATATATATATATATATATATATATATATATATATATATATATATATATATATATATATATATATATATATATATATATATATATATATATATATATATATATATATATATATATATATATATATATATATATATATATATATATATATATATATATATATATATATATATATATATATATATATATATATATATATATATATATATATATATATATATATATATATATATATATATATATATATATATATATGTTTTTTTTATATTAGACTACATAATATACACATTTCTTTAGTTCATTGGTTTAGCATGGTTTACTATGTATAATTGTTTTGTAATATTACATTGTGTTCAATCAAGTTTTAGAGTTTAACAAACGACTTACTTCCCTTCCACTCACGTCTTCCCCTGTTGCGGAATTGCTCACTGGTTTCATGTATTATATCTCTTTCGGTTTTGCTTCTTATATTGAATACTCAGTTTAATTGAAAGTCTTTTAAATTTTAATTTGTGGTTTGTAGGTATTTTAATGAGGTTTTGGATGGATATGAATAGGGAGAAAATTCATTTGTATACAGGACATGGACCTTCATCTTTTAAAGCTTTGCATTTGGGTTTTTTGAATCTATTCAAGTTCACAAAGTGAGTACATTTATTTTTTTGTTTCTTTTTAAAAAATTATAAAAATCAACTGAAATATATAAATGTGCAATGGTAACTATTTTGAGATTGTGTTTATTTGTTTGGGGTTAAGCTTGACTTGAATTAGCATTTAGGATTTTAGGTAATAATAGCTACAAATTTGATTCCTTGTATTTAAAGTACAAGTTAGCATTTTAATTCAACTTTACAGATCTCCATTTTGCCATGGATGTTGTTTTTCATGGTGATTTCTTATTTGTTTGTGATGGAAAAACTCTATTTGAAAGAAACAAGGATGAAGAGAAGTATTGGTACACATCAAAAACCATACATGTTTGTTATTAGAAGTAATTCATATTTATTAGTTGTACTATTTTCTTAGCCCCTAAGTTTGTTAGAGGTTATTTTAGTATTTTTATCTTATTCTAGTAACCCTAGTGTTAGCTTATAAATAAGGTAACAATCATTGCAATTTGTGTGAGTGTGTGTAGTCGTCATTCTCTTAATAGAATATTTCTCTTTTCATCATTTATTCTACCTTTGCACCAACAATTGGTATCTAGAGCTCCGGTTCTGATTCATTGGGAAACACGGGAAACACGAGTGAACGTGAGGTCTTATGTGTTTGATTTTGATTCTTAGATTTGTGTTGAATCTTGAAAAAAATCTGATCAGAATTTTAATTCTGTGGGTTGGGAAACACTGTGTGAGAAATCTGAGTGTACTGTGCAAGGTAGAAGATGAACGGAAACGGCAACATGAACACCAAACTTCCAGTATTTGACGGTAAAAACTGGAATCGTTGGATGATCCAAATGACGTACTGTTTGGTGCTCAAGGTGTTCTAGATCTGGTCACTGATGGTTATGTTCCAGTAACAGCAAATGCAACAGATGAACAGAAAAACGCGCAGAAGGAAGTAAGGAAGAAGGATCAGAAAGCATTGTTCTTCATTCATCAATGTGTGGATGTAAATGTGTTTGAGAAGATTGCAGATTCAACAACAGCAAAGGCTGTGTGGGACACACTGGTGAGATGTTATGGTGGTGACGCATCAGTGAAGAAGGTGAAGCTTCAGTCCTTGAGAAAGCAATATGAGAATCTCAACATGAAGAATAATGAGAAAGTCTCTGAATACATCTCCAGAATGATTCTGATCACTAATGAGATGAAGGCGTGTGGAGAAACTTTTTCTGAAGAAGCAATCATGGAGAAAGTATTGAGATCCCTTACCTCTCAATTTGATTACATTGTGGTAGCAATAGAACATTCCAAAGATCTGAGCACCATGAGAATTGAAGAGCTGCAGAGCAGTCTAGAAGCGCAAGAGTTGCGTTTGACTGAGAGAACTTCTGAAAAGGAAGTAGAGCAGCAGGCTCTGAAAGCAACTTCTGATAGGAGGTATCAGAAGCAGTCAGAAGCCAGGAGAAGATCTGATGGTGGTCAGAAGTCAGAAAGCTCAACCTCTGATAGAAAAAAGAATGCTCAGAAGGGAAAAGAGAAGTATGACAAGAAGAAGATCCAATGTTACTGTTGTAAGAAGTTTGGTCACTTTGCTAGAGATTGTTGGTCAAACAAGGAGAGAAAATCAGAAGAAGAAAATATAGCCAGAAGTTCTGATGACGAGTCTGTGCTATTGATGGCCTCTGAATCTGATAATATGGATCTGATAGACTGGTGGTATATGGACACTGGCTGTTCAAATCATCTTACTGGAAACAAGAAATGGTTGGTTGACTTTGACTCTGAAAAGAGAACAAAGATCAGATGTGTTGATGACAAATATCTTAATGCAGAAGGTATGGGAAATGTCAGAGTGATTCTGAACAAATGGAAAACAGCATTGATTCAGAACGTGTGGTATGTACCTTGCATCAGAAGCAATCTGATGAGTGTGGGACAATTAATTGAGAAAGGTTTTTCAGTTACCATGAAGGACAATCTTCTAAAGCTGTATGACTGCAATCAGAAGTTGATTATGGAGTCAGAACAGGGAAGGAATAGAACATTCAAGGTGAATTTCAGAACTGCGGACTCAGAATGTCTTAGTGCAACAAGTGCTGAGAAGGAGAGTGAGTTGTGGCACAGAAGATTTGGTCATTTGAATTTCAGAAGCTTAAAACATCTGAATTCAAAGAAGTTGGTACATGGAATTCCTACAATTAAGAAGCCTGAAAAGTCATGCAAAGTTTGCATGGAAGGAAAACAACCACGATTGCCATTTGCGTCAGAAGCTGCCCCAAGAGCAAAACATGCCTTGGGAGTTGTACATTCTGATGTGTGTGGTCCATTTCCAGTAGCATCAATTGGAGGGAATAAATACTTTGTGTTGTTTGTTGGTGAATTCACAAGAATGACATGGGTATCCCTTATTAAGTTTAAACATGAGGTGTTTGATGAATTCAAGAAGTTCAGAATGAAGGCTGAAAATCAGAGTGGTCAGAAGTTGAAGATTCTTAGAACTGATGGTGGAGGTGAGTATAACTCTAAAGAGTTCCAGAAGTTCTGTGAGGAGAATGAATTGAGCATGAGGTTACTGCTCCTTATACCCATCAACACAATGGTCTTGCTGAAAGAAGAAACCGCATTTTGCTTGATATGGTGAGAAGCATGCTAAAGGAGAAGAAGCTTCCTCAGAAGCTCTGGGGAGAAGTTGTTGCCACTGCAATGTATGTACTCAACAGATGTCCTACGAAGAAGTTGAAGGAAATAGTTCCAATACAGAAGTGGACTGGAGATAAGCAAAGTGTTAGTCATTTGAAGTTGTTTAGTTCTGTTTGCTATAAACATGTTCCAGAAGCCAGAAGACAGAAGCTGGATGATAGAAGCAAAGTGATGATTCTGATAGGGTACCACAGTACAGGTGCATACAAGCTCTATTGTCCAGAAACCAATAAAATTGAATTCAGCAGAGATGTGATTGTGAAGGAATCAGAAGTTTGGAATTGGGATAAGTCTCAATCTGATTCTGATGTTAGAACTTCTGAAGAAAGGTCAGAGTTAAGAATTTCTGAAGTTGGAGTAAACTCTAACGTTGATTCTGACTCTGATAGTGATTCTGACTCTAGAGAAGACTCAGAAGATGAAGGTGACTCTGATGATTCAGACTCTGATGGTAATCCAGATTCTGGTGGCAATTCAGACTCTGAAGATGGCTAAGGCTCTGGAGGAAGTCAAGCCTCTGAAGCTAGAAATTCTGAAGTTCAAAACTCTGGAAATATGCCAGACCCTGAAGATGGTCAAAGCTCTGGAGGAAGTTAATCATTTGAAGCTCAAGACTCTGAACAAGTTCAGAGACCACAAAGAATCAGAAACATTCCTAGAAGATATGCAGAATTTGACATGCTGCAACACACTGAAGTAGACTCTGAAGGAGAAGTTATTCAGTGTGCCATGATAGTAGACTCTGAACCCATAAGTACAGAAGAGGCTCTTAAGCAGAAGCTCTGGCTGAAGGCCATGAAAGAAGAACTTAATGCTATAGAGAGAAACAAGACTTGGAAGTTGACAGAACTTCCAAAAGGCAAGAAAGCCATCAGCGTCAGATGGGTTTTCAAGCAGAAGTTAAAGCCAGATGGTTCAATTGGCAAATATAAAGCAAGGTTGGTAGCCAGAGGATTTCTACGGAAACCTGGGCTGGATTATTCTAAAGTGTTTGCACCTGTAGCAAGACATGAAACAATCAGAATGGTGATTGCAACAGCTGCTAACAGGAATTGTCCTCTGATGCATTTAGATGTAAAATCTACATTTCTGAACGGTCCATTAGAAGAAGAAGTTTATGTGTCACAACCTCCTGGATTTGTGAAAAAGAATCAGGAAGGGATGGTGTACAGATTATACAAAACTCTATATGGACTGAAACAAGCGGCCAGAGCTTGGAATCAGAAGATTGATTCATTTTTTAAGAAGCAAGGCTTTCAGAAATGTGAGATGGAGTACGGTGTCTATGTTCAACATACTTCTGAAGGCAATATGACTCTGGTATGTTTATATGTTGATGATATACTATTGACTGGAAGTTCTGAACAGGAGATAGCCAAGTTCAAGAAAGTTCTGATGAATGAATTTGAAATGACTGATCTAGGCAAAATGGCATACTTTCTAGGGATGGAGTTCAGATATTCTGAGAAAGGTATCATTTTGCATCAGCTCAAGTATGAATTAGAACTTCTGAAGAGATTTGAACTGAAGAATTGTAAGATTGATGTCACACTTTCAGATACAAATTAGAAATTGGATTCTGACTCTGATGGAAAGGATGTGGACGCTACAATCTTCAAACAGTTGGTTGGTTCTCTGAGGTATCTGTGCAATACCAGACCTGATATTTGCTATTCTGTTGGGATGGTTAGTAGGTTCATGAGTAAACCTAAGTGGTCTCATTACCAAGATGCTGTCAGGATTCTGAGGTATATCAAGGGAACTCTGATGTATGGAGTGTTGTTTCCTTCTAGAAGAAAGGATGAGTCAGAACTTCTGAGTTATTCAGATTCTGATTGGTGTGGAGACAGAGTTGACAGAAGAAGTACCTCTGGATACTTGTTTAAATTTCTGGGAGGTCCCATTTCTTGGTGTTCCAAGAAGCAACCTGTTGTGGCGTTATCAACCTATGAAGCTGAATACATTGCAGGTGCTGTTACTGCATGCCAAGCCGTGTGGATTCTGAATTTGTTGCAGGATCTGAAGATTAAAATAAACAAACCTCTGAAGTTGATTATTGACAACAAGTCTGCAATCAATCTTGCCAGAAACCCAGTGTTGCATGGGAGAAGCAAGCATATTGAGACCAAGTATCATTTTCTGAGACATCAAGTTCAGAGTGAAGTGTTAAAAGTTGTACACTACAACACTCAGAAACAGTTGGCAGATGCTCTGACGAAAGCTATCAAGACTGATCAATTTCTCAGACTAAGGGATGGAATTGATGTTACAAGTTTTGATGGAATATGAATTAAGGGATGGTATTAGAAGTAATTCATATTTATTAGTTGTACTATTTTCTTAGCCCCTAAGTTTGTTAGAGGGTATTTTAGTATTTTTATCTTATTCTAGTAACCCTAGTGTTAGCTTATAAATAGGGTAACAATCATTGCAATTTGTGTGAATGTGTGTAGCCGTCATTCTCTTAATAGAATATTTCTCTTTTCATCATTTATTCTACCTTTGCACCAACATTTGTAACTATTGTACCTTTTTCACGTCCTAGTTAATTTATTGAGGAAAAAGGAGATTTTATTTGGTAATTCTTTTGGAATTGTACATGCATATGTATACATGAAAGATATAACCATGATTGTACAATCATTTATATACGTGAAAGCTATAACAAGGGTTTTACAAGCATTTAGGCTACATGAAAGATATAACCATGATTGTACAAGTATTTATATACATGAATACTCTAACAAGGATTTTACAAGCATTTATATACTTAATAGATATGATCTGAAGATGACTACTTTGTTATCATGATCCTATACTTGATTGATATAGTCTGAAGAGGACTATTTTGTTATCACGATCATATAATTATGGGATCAGATCAAATATCCCTTGACTACTGTAATTTGGTAGCTAATGATAAAGACAGGTTACCAACAAATCTGATTAGAATCATTATTAATATCCAGCTGATACTATGTTGGCATTAATACTCTTTCCAAAGCTTATTTGAGTTTCATGCAAACAGGGCAGCTGCAACTACATTGGCTGAAAGACATCCAGATGGTTAATTTTCAGTTGAAGACTTTAACATAGAAGTTGAAGATCAAAATGGACCGAAAGTACGCTTAGGATTAGAGCTTGATCATAGGTATAAATCACTATAACATTTTCATACTTTTAGGTGGAATTAATATTTATCAGTGGGAGGTTTTAACTATAAAAGGACAATATACCATTTTGACTGTATAAATGATAGTCAATTTATGGTTTTGCAGGGCAGTGATGATGGGACTGATGCTTCATGCAAAGGGGAAGCATTTTATCAAAGGGGTAATTACAAATATGCACTTGAAGTGCTTACTATGGGAGAGATCAGTGGCTTATTATTTTAAGGAAAATCCTAACTTGTGCCGTAAGGGCATAACTTAAGGAGCTCACTATATAAATATTCTCTTAAAAGATGCGCTCTCAAGGAACAAGTTAGATGAATCCTTAACTTATTTATCTTGATATAGGTTATAGGTTTCTGCAAACTTGTTTCTTAAATTGGTGTAGAAGCAAATTAAAGCTAGCAGTATAAATAACCAATGTGCTCATCATTGTAATACGAGGAAAATGCTCTTTAATATTATTGTCGGTTAAAGTTAACCCTTTCATTAAGGTACATGCCAAGGAGTTTTCAAACATAACTTATTTCCTATATTTCTTTATAAATTTTTTAAATGTATTAGTTACTTTGGCTTATAATTAATGAAGTTGCACACTTGCCCTCTCTTCTGTCTTATTTTTTTCGATTAAACTTTTTCATTAACCAACCATCTATTCAAAAAGGTTGGTTAATAAAAATTTTATATTATATCTCAAATATGTCCCCATTGCAAGAGTCCTTTTGGCTTAAAGTGTTGACAGCACAATGTCTGCAAAATATTACTGTAATGATTTGATATATAGATGTTTCATTAGAAGTGGTCTAGAAAGATAAAGTGGGTAGACTTTTATTTAAAAAATATTCAAAATTTGTGGCAGTTTAAACCGCCACAATTTACTAAAAACAAAAATCAAAACGAAATTCCACAACGGTTGGTAACCGTTGCAATATTCAGGTTACGTCAGCTCCTTAACTGTTGTGAAAGAGAATGAAGGTTATGACAATCGTTGTAATACGGCCTCGCAACACACGTTTCAAGGACGAAGCTGCAACCGTCATAACAATTTGCAAATTTTCTTGTTGTGAATCTATTATATCAGTGGAAATAAATCTCAACACGTCATAAATTTTCTAATGAATAAAAATAAACTTCATTTTAAATCATAAAATAAATAGTTCTGAAGGTGCAAAAAGCACAAGAAAAGGGGGTTTGAATTGAGTTTCTAGATTTGAAAACTTTTGCCACCCAATATGTCAAACAACAAAGGTAATGATAAAGATGATAACGAGTATTTTTATCCTGATTCGTTGTTAACGAAGCTACAACCAGTCCACCCGTCTGAGTGGTTTCGACTTGTTGTCTTGGGTAGCAAAATATTTTCATTCTAGAAACCCAATTCAAGCCCCCCCCCCCCCCCCCCCCTTTCTTGTGTTTATGTTAACTTCAATTAGCATTAGAGCTCTGGTTCTAGTATTGATTGTTTATCAAACACTTCACCTTATCAGATAAAGATCCAATTTATGAAACATAATGGTAGGAGTCCCTCCATCAATTGCATCCACTAACTGAGATCACTATAGTGTCAAACTCCCAATTTTTGATGGAAAAAAATTTGACTATTGGAAAGATAGAATTGAAAGTTTATTTCTTGGCCATTATGTGGATCTATGGAATATAGTAGTTGATGGCTACATTTATCCCGTTGATAACAGTGGTAACAAGTTAGAAAGGAGAGTGATAACTGAGCAACAAAAGAAAGATTACAAGAATCATTACAAAGTTAGAACCATTTTGTTGAATGCTATAATCATATGTTGAGTATGAGAATATAGAAAATAGAGACATAGTTAAGTCTATATTTGACTCATTGAAGATGACTCATGAAGGAAATACTCAAGTAAAAGAAACCAAGGCGTTTGCCTTGAAACAAAAATATAAAGCCTTCAAAATGGAGGATGATGAAACAATTGAGAACATGTTCTCAAGGTTTCAGACTCTAGTTGCAGGACTGAAGGATCTGGTCAAAGGTTACTCTAGTATAAATCATGTTAAGAAGATTACGATAAGCATACCCAAGATACGGAGGCCTATGGTAACTGCGTTGAAGATGTCTAAAGATCTGAACAATACTACTCTTGAAGAACTTGTAATTTCTTTGAGAAGTCACGAGATATGGCTCTAAAATATATGGGAGAGTCTAAAAAATACTAAATCCTTTCAAGCTGAAGAAGAAGAAGAATCTAAAGAAGATTCTAAAGAAAAAGATGAGCTGCCTCTTCTCTCCAGAGAGGTTAATCAACTTTGGAAGAAAAGACAAAGGAAGTTCAGAGGATCAAGAAGGGCAAGTGATCTTTTTAAGTATACATATGGATAGAAGAAGTCAGGTGCTGGCAAAGAAATTACTTGCCTTGAATGTAAGGAGCCAAGTCACTACAAGAATGAATGTCCTAAGCTGAAGAAAGACATGCCAAAGAAGAAATACATCAGAGGGAAGAAGAAAGGTCTGATGGCTACCTGAGATGACTATGAATCCTTAGGAGATGACTATGAGGAAGAGGAAGATAACATGACACTAAGGGAAATCACAGAGGCATATAAAGATAAGATACAACCTAAATCAGAATCAGAATTTGAGTCAGACTTTAAAGAGGTATTTTCTAATCTATCTCATTCTAAATTAGAATCTTGCTTATCTGAAATTCTAGAAAAGTGTCAGAAGCTTCATAACAAATATAAGAATATGAAATAATCTCATGTATCTGAACCTGAAGCATATAGCAAGCTTAAGAAATATTTCTCCATTCTGAATGAAGAAAACTTCATTATGAAAAATGAAAACTCCGCACTTCAAATTAAGATTTCTAAACTTGAGGAAGAAATTCTTTCATAAGCTTCTCTGGATTCTAAAAATGTCATAAAGAAATATGCAAAGTCTTTTCAGACACTTCTGGCTAGAAACATAGATAAAAGTAAAATGGCTTCAATGACCTATGGTGTTAGTAGAAATGGAAGAAGAGGAATTCATTTTGTGCCTAAGAAAAACCTATTTTAAAATAAAAGGAAAAATTAAAAGCTCTTTATTCCTATTTGTCTTATGCACATACACAAAATGATTATTCTGCACAAAGACCCAATTTGCTAAAAATTCTAAGAGGACTGACCAGAAAGGACCCAAAAAGATATGGGTACCTAAGGACAAGATAATATATGTGCAGACATCCTTAACCGTAAAGTTAAAATACCAATCATGGTACCGGGACTCTGGGTGCTCACGACACATGAAAGGAATAACACATACGTTCTAAGATCTAGAACTTAAGTCAGGTGGCTTCGTGGGTTTCGGAGGTAATGAGAAATGGAATATTATAAGCTCTGGAAAAATTGTAATGGTCATCTCCCTTCTATTACTAATGTTTTATTAGTTGATAGATTAATGCATAATTTATAGTCCATAAGTCAATTAAGTGACAATGGTTATGACATAATCTTTAATCAAAAGTCTTGTAAAGCTATTAGTCAGAAGGATGACTCTATTCTTTTCAACGGCAAGAAGAAAAATAAAATTTATAAAATAAGACTTTATGATCTTAAAAATCATAATGTTAAATGTCTCATGTCTGTTAATGAAGAGAAATGGATCTAGACGATTGGGCCATGTTAGCATGAAAAGGATTTTTCAGCTAAATAAACTTAATTTAGTTAGAAGCCTTCCTAATATGAAGTTCTCTTCATATGCTCTTTGTGAAGCATGTCAAAAATGCAAGTTTTAAAAAAATTCTTTTAAAGCAAAGAATATTATTTCTACCTCTTGGCCTTTGGAACTCTTCCACATTGACCTTTTTAGACCAGTTAAAATTTCTTATGTCAATGGCATGAAATATGGTTTAGTCATTATTGATGACTACAGCAGATGAACATGGGTTAGATTCTTAAGACACAAGGATGAGTCAAGTTTTGTGTTCCATACCTTATACTCACAAGTGCAGAAAGAGAAAACCTTTAAAATTGTTAAAGTTAGAAGTGATCATGGTGGTGGTGGTGAATTTGAGAATAAGCGGTTAGATAAACTGTTTGATGAAAATGACATTTTCCATGATTTCTCCCATTCTAGAACTCCACAAAAAAATGTAGTTGTAGAAAGGGAGAATAAGACTTTGTAAGATATGACTAAAACCAAAATCAATGAGACAAATGTGGCTAAGTATTTTTAGGGAGAGCCAGTTAACCCAGTGTGTTATAATCAAAATAGGAACTCTATAAAACCTATTTTGGGTAACTCCTTCTGAATTGTGGAAGAATAGAAAATCTAACATTTCATATTTTCATCCTTTTTGTTGTAATTGCTTTATTCTAAACACTAAAGACTATCGTACCCCAAATTTTGACCACTTCCTCTTTTCCATTCAACTAACTTAGGATTTAGATCACTAACACACCCAGAATCCATGAGTCATCTGGTCAAACCCAATGATCTAAAAAGTCAAATGGAGGACCATTTTGACTCTTTAGGAGTTTTGATCTCATCATAGTTTAGTTGCTATTTTTTGAACTTTTCAAGGTATAATTCTAGTTCTTGTTTAATATATAGTTTCATTTAATTAATTGATTATGATACCATATAATCTTTACTTTAGAAAAGAAATTAGGACTAACTTATTAGAAAAATATTTAGAATAGATCTATTATTTTAGTGGCTATTATTTTTAGTTAAAAGTTAATTATGATTAATCAATAAAGTTAAATAATATACTAAGTATTTAAATTTTATTATTTTTTAATGGCATTTTATTTTAAATTATTGGAATAACCCACGTGGTAGAGACCTCAGTGTAAGGAGTACAAATATAATGAGGTCATGAGTTTGACTCCCACCTTTGCTATTTTTGTATATTGTTCCTTTTTCATTGATTTCCATTTTCTATTTGCATCATGTTCAAACATGACAAAAAAAAAACCAAAATTGCATATTTTTAATAATATTTTATAAATTTTTGTTTTTTAGGCATTTTAATTTTTTATTTATTATTTTTCACTTTTGACATTTTTTTAGAAAAATAATATCCAAAAAAGGTATAAAAATAACAATACCTTGTTTAAAATATGTTTTATTTATATCTAATTAGATTAATTCTACTTTTAGTCAATTTAATTCTATTTTAATATCATGTTTTAAATACGTTTTATTTATATCTAATTAGATTAATTCTAGTTTTAATCAATTTCATTCTATTTTAATATCTTGTTTTGAATACGTTTTATTTGTAGAAGCAAGCTTCAAGTACATTTAAATGTTTTGATGAGGACAAAAAGAACAAGCTTTCTACGCAACTTATACTACGCAAAAAGTAAGAGAATCAAGTAAACAACAAAGACATCAAGCATCAAGATAGTGTTCTCGCATATGTCTTCTATGGATCAAAGCTTCTCTCACAAGTTTCAAGTAATGAAGATTGAGTCTTGAACATCAAGCTAAAGGTATAACAAATATTACTTGAAAATATATATACAAGTGTTCATAAATTCACATTTCACTTCACATATACCACAAACTCTTTTAAAATCATTTTAAGTTACTCACTCTTGTTAAAAATAATTATTTTCTGAAAATCTTTCAGTGTTAACCGATTAACCCTTTTGGTTAACCGGTTAACGGTCCTTAAAATTAACTCATTTGTGATTTTGTTACAGTGTTAACCGATTAATACATATGGTTAACCGATTAACATGTGTAAATTTTGAATATTTTTAAAGGTTGTAAGGTGTTAACCGATTAACCCATTTGGTTAACCGATTAACACTGAAATAGCAAGCAAAAATGGTAGCTTTTCATGAAAATATGCATTGGTCTCCATTTTGATTTCTGACTGTTTTTGCTGCACAAAATCACACCCTTTTGAAAAGGTATTTTGATTAATATAAATTGTAATCAATTTCAAAATTCTAATTCACCTTCAAGAAACAAAATCATTCAAATTACTCATTTTCTTCATCCTTCAAATTTTCATTTTTAAGTGTTCAAAAACATTTTTGAAAGAAGCCTTTAAATAAAATTTCACACTATCACAGCTTCATTTCAAATCCTCTCACAAGAACACTATTATACTTATTTGAGTAATACTTGTTTCAAGAAGAAGATTGATAATATCATTCTCTCAAAGATTTCAACTTATTTCAAAGATTATTGTGTACTACCGTGTTATCCAGGATTGTTGGAAACAAGTGAAGTGTTTGAAGAGGATTGTTCTTCTACACTTGGATTACCTATAGATTAGATAGTAGGCATCACCATTGGTGTGATTAGGCTGTGTAATAATTCTAAACTATAGTGAAATCTCTTTCGAGTCGAAAGGGGAGTGGAGTACTCTCGGAGTGTGAGGGGAACCACTATAAATTTCTTGTGTCTCTTTTTCTTTCCTGCAGTTTACTTTCAAGTTACTATCATCATCTGAAAAAGAACCAAGAACTGAAAAGATTGAAAATATTTTTCAGAACCTAATTCACCCCCTCCCCCCTCTTAGGCGCATTTACAAGTTACAATTGGCATCAGAGTAGGTTATAGGCAACGTGTTCTTATTCGATCCAGATGGCTTCCGCAAATAACAATCTTGTATTCAAAGACGGTGGTAGTAGCTACAAGCCTCCATTGTTCTATGGCGAATATTTCGACTTCTGGAAGATCCACATGAATTCACATCTAGAAGCACAAGGAAGTGAAATATGGGAGGCTGTTCAAAATGGTCCTTTTGTTCCTACAACGGTGGTCAACGGAGTTGGTTCATCAAAACCGCAAGGATCATGGGATGATGATGATAAGAAGAAATTTCTCTACGACAAAAAGGCGATAAACATTTTACAAAGTACACTTGGAATGGATGAATTCTTCCGTATCTCAACATGTACAACGACTAAGCAAATATGGGACACTCTTGTTGAAATTCACGAAGGAACCGCCGAAGTCAACCGATCCAGATTAAATACATTGAGCCAGGAGTACGAACTACTCAGAATGCAACCAGGAGAATCTATCCTAGACTTGTAGAAAAGATTCGTTCATTTAACAAATCACTTGAATGCACTTGGTAACACACTAACAAATGATGAACTTAATCTTAAAGTGCTTAGGTCCTTATCAAGAGTGTAACACCCTTCTAAACCCCACGGATAATATATGAATAATCAAAGTAAATTTCCATGCATTTACAAAAGGGCATTACACATAACTTTCAAAATATCAAAACCACCTGTCATGCTCATTACTATTTCAATATAAAATTATGTTTTACAAAACTTCATTTTGCATGTAGCAGCGGATTCAATTATACCACAATTTTCATAAAAGAAACATTTGTTTTTATCACATAAAACAACATCACTTAGGCACTAAGGCCAACATCATAATATTCCCATGGATATAAACACGTTTATAGAGTACATAATGTATATCTTAAACACAACCCAAGCGATCCCAGTGTTACATGACCAGAGCATGACTCGACCCAACATAATTAAATCACTAAACGGCTACACCAAAAGCGACCTCGTAACTACGAGCAATACTACTCCGTGATACCTGCACGATGTCATGTAGGACATCATTCCAGCAGAAGGGTGAGAAATATTATCATAATAACAATGCATATAATTATATATACACAAATACACAAGCACAAAATACATATATTCCACATTTTCTCACCATAATTCATTATAACTCATCATGTACAATACAACATATATATAATCAAATATGGATAATCACCAAGCATATTCATCATGCACGTATCCATAAATCTCAACATTCCACATGAACATACACATATTATGTTTACTCACTAATTCACAATTACACATTCACAATTCTCAAATCAACAATTCATGTTCATAAGCATACTTTCATACAATGATCACATATTCATAACTCTCAATTACACAAGTAATGCACATACGTATGTTCCACCATTCTCACCATACCTCATCATATACTTCACAAAGCATATATATATATATATATATATATATATATATATATATATATATATATATATATATATATATATATATATATATATATATATATATATATATATATATATATATATATATATATATATATATATAGGCAAATATAATCATCAAACATATCCATAGTTCACAATTACACAAGTCATATACATACACCTATGCATAACTTCATACAACAATCATATATTCATTCCATGAGACTCAATGCAACTCAATGCAACTCATGCCATGTGGTACCAACACTTGTTATCATTTTTCGGTTTTTACACTTAAACCGGGTCCACCCTTCTAGACCGATAACAACAAAAGCCCGTTCCCTAAGCTTTCAAACCCACCCTTCTAGGTTTGGGACAAGCCACTAGTCTCCACGAAACTAGCAAACATTGCCTCTTGACTAAATGATGCATATGCAATCAACAACAAAATGCACTTAAGACCGATCACACGTCTTAATCCCATGCATTCACATAATTCCTCCCTTCAAGAATTAAACAAGATTGCACACACAACATATCATATAATCAAGTATTCATACTTTTCATCAACATATTTGTCAAACAATGCACGCATATCTTACAATATGCTCCCATGCACTAATTCACAATAATCGGATACAACAAATATGCATTCATAATTCAACCTCATTACCTTTTCAAACAATGCACACATATTCACAATATGTTCTCATGCATTCATAATATCGCATATAATCAATATGCAGTTACACTTCAATATCATTACCACATTTATCAAGCAATGCACACATATTCACAATATGTTCTCATGCATTCTTCACATACAAACAATATGCATATATTTGTCAAAAGACTATATTTCATAATCGATTCCACCATCTAGGATTCACGCCATACGGCTACCCACAGCATATCATATCACAACATGCACAAGCTATACGTTATATAACAAAAGTATTCTGCACAATAACACATCAATCACACACATTCGCGACGGTAAAAATCAACACAACAATATGTTTTCAACTTTATGCTATAATTGAAATAGGTACAGGCCTCAAAGCCATTTTTATAGAAAGAAAATCTCGTTAACTTACCAACGCTTCGAACGAGGGTCAAAACCGACTTACGGTTCAAGAGTTATGAATTTTCAAAGTTTTCCGAAAAACCAGAATTTTGCCTAAACACGGCTACGGGATTTTGCATTTTCACCCAAAAATCCGACCAATTCAATTCTTTTTTTCGAAACAAACACATACTCATACTCACCTAACATATAGCAGTGAATTAGAACCATTAAACACGATTTCTACGACGTCCGATTTTCACTCAAATCTCAAACCCTTAAGTATCCAAAAATGTCAAAACTCACAAACTCAACCAAATTCAATCAAACGAAATCCAATAATCACGGCTAAACATTACCCGACTAAACTATGCAATTTATTTTGAATTCTAACCGTTCAAAACTCGATTCTACCGATTAAACCATTTATGCCCTAGAAATGGAAAATAGAGAAAACTACCAACAAATCCAACACAACTCATACATAATCATACACATTGATCAAATAATAATGTTTTTCACCCTTACCTTGATTGGATTGAAGCTTGAAGTTGATTCTTGATGATTTCTCCAAGTTTCCCTCTTCTCTTCTCTTTTCTCCTCTTTCTCTATTCTTTCTCTCCTTTTCTTTCTTTCTTTCTCTTACGTTTCTATCTCTTTTCTTTTCTCTCCAATTTCCCTTATATATCCTTTTATTTTCTTTCCATCATAATTCTTCTCTCAAAAATATCTATCAATTCATTTCTCACAAAATATCTCATTTTATCATTAATTAGAGAATATCTAATAAATCCACATTATTCTACCAAGTAGAATAAATTAATTAAATCCATTAACTCATTTAAATAAATCCAATAATTTATTTAAATCAGATAAATCACATAAACCAATTAATTAGCACAATTAATCACTTATTGAAAAATTGGGCTGTTACAACCCTCCCCCACTTTAGGAATTTTTGTCCTCGAAAATGTTACCTGATTCAAATAACTCTAGATACGACTCTCGCATCCTAATCTCCCAACTACCTCCACCAAAGGAACCTCTATACCTCGAAGTTGCTTCTCGTTCATCAACCTGAACTGGCAATGTCTCAACAATCAAATCCTCTCTCACTCGTACACTATCCATCTGAATCAATGCACTTCCTCAACTTAGACACATGAACACATCATGCAATTCCCACAAGCGACCGCGGTAAAACAATCTAACATGCTATTTTCTCCATGATTCCGCTGCGCCACTCTGATACAGATCAATAAAACACAGTGGGTGCTTCCGAGACCTCAAGCCCGACTGACACCAGTTACTATTGTAACTCTCGAAACACGTCTTTTCTTGGGTTCTTTTAATCTTTCTAGTCGTCTCTTGCACAATCTCAGGTCCGAGTACAACACTCTCGCCTGGCACACATCAACACAAAGGATTCCTACACCTCTTACCGTACAAAGCCTCATATAATGTCATTCCGATACTAGAATGATCATTGTCATTGTAGGTAATTCAAGCAACGATAATTAACTATCCCACGATCCACCTTGATCCAACACACAAGCTCTCCACAAATCCCCTACATACTAGATAGTTCTCTTTGTCTGTCCATTCCGTCCATGGATGCGAGACAGAGTTCAACTTCAACATGACACCCAAAGCGTCTACAACTTTCTCAAAATCTCAACGAAAATTCAGATTCTCATCTGACACAATATTCGACGGTAACCCATACTACCCCGCGACTTCCTCACTATACCTCTTAGCTAGCTTCAGCATAGAATGATTCATCCTCATTAGTAAGAAATGAGTTAATCTTGCCAATCCATTCATAACCACTCAAGTCGAATCATATCCCTTCACATTTCTTCGGAAAACCCGACACAAAATCCATGGAAATACTATCCCATACCATTTAGAAATATTCAATAGTTGTATCAGGTCCAACAACCTCTGATGTTCACACTTCGACTTCCGATAAGTCAAACCAGCACATACCACTTCAACCACTTCTCTCTCCATCTATCTCAATGTTCTTCTTCCAAAGTACTCTTATCCAACTCACACTATTTGGAACACACACTCCATCACGACATCTCATGGTACCATTCTCATCAATCCAAAAATCAGCTCTTCGACTTCAATTCATTAAATTCAATCAATCTATTAACTCAAATTAGAACTTCGACTTCTTCGAATCTTATCAAGAATACCTATAGTCAGTCTCAAGATACAAAGCTCAACTCCCTAAGATATTTTCTTCACAGACCAAACTCATATCCCGAATTTTCTTCATCAGTTATAACTCATTACCATCATCATTGGTATATACAGAAATTTCCAATTCGATACCTCTGCTACCACTTGGTCTCACTCGAATGGTAATTCAACCCAAAACCATACTCCTTCAGAAGTCCCTATTTATTTCCTCTGCACCATATTCAACTCTTTTTCAAATCAATAAATACCTTAAGTTCTTAAGATCACCAACCATCTCAAATCTCAACTAAACAATTGAGGCTTCCAAACTCCGGCACAAACATGCAACAACAACCAACTCCAATTATTTGTCAGATAATTCCCTTATGTACTTTAAGTTGCCTTAAAGCATAACCAAAACTCGATGATGTTGTACTTAACATATCCCCCAATCATATTAACCAAACATCATAAAACACAACAATTTGTTCTGTCGGATTCGGCAAAACCAATACACGAGCTGTTGACAGCTTTCCTAACAATTCCTTAAACTTTCTTCACAGTAGAATATTACTACTTCTTCTCCAACACTGATAACTCAAGTTCCCGATGCTCAACATGATCCTCTATACTCTTCGAGTATATCCAAATATCATCGGTTACCTAACCATTGACTCACTCAATTAAGTATGGAGAATCCTATGCCAAACGGACACTCAATTTGTGAGTCATGGCGGAAATACAAACCGCACTTACTACAACAACCAAACATATTCCATCAATAAATAACTAATTCCATGTCACTACTTCACTATCACATAAAGCATTGTTTCCCGCGCTTCTAATCTTGCGTCATTCCGAGTTACGGTCCTCCCGTTACGACAAAAATACGAAAACAACATTTCCACACTTAGAAGGCCATTCAACACATCTTCAACTCTTGAAATGTTTAAAGGTCTAATTTTACCAATATAGTATCCCACACCTTACTTCCTTTAATAATCACCAGAAGTCACTATCCACCCTTTATATACTTGACTTCACAATCTGTTGCCACAGCACACACACCAGACACAAGTCTCAAAACTACTCAATCAGTTTAATTCCTTGACTATCCAAATAGACATACAATATAGAGCTCTTAATATCGGACTAGTTCCCGTAACTAAGTCAATCACAACTCCACTTCACGTCTTGGCTGTATATCACTATCTTGTCAGAATAACTTCCAGACAACCACAATTAATCGGCAAACCGCCAACTTCCCACTTTCGTTAACACTCAAAATTTCCATCAGAATGAAACATCTCATCACTGTCCTGCGCCGACTCATCAAAACAATTTTTCAGCACTTGGCTTAACTCCAAACAATTCATTACTCACGCCATCTAAGCTTGCAAGACACGTCTATCCCATCCAACACAATCCCAACTACTATCAACAAGATATTAAGGGTGATCAGTTCCTCAATTTATCGATAGACAGCCGAAAATCATGATGGGGTATAAACCATCTTTACCAAACTATAAGAGCGTTTAACCACACACTGAGCTACAACTCCGCACTTGCAGTATCCTGGAGAAGCACAAGTTTCTCCCCCACTTAGATCATTCCCACTTCTGTAGACAAAGGTTAGACAACAAACATGTATCGACAGTGTTTTCACACATATGTCGCATACAAGGGAACAACCAACATTAGACAACTTGGCTGGACGGACCGGCCTGCTCTGATACCACTAATGTAACACCCTTCTAAACCCCACGGATAATATATGAATAATCAGAGTAAATTTCCATGCATTTACAAAAGGGCATTAAACATAACTTTCAAAATATCAAAACCACCTGTCATGCTCATTACTATTTCAATATAAAATTATGCTTTACAAAACTTCATTTTGCATGTAGCAGCAGATTCAATTATACCACAATTTTCATAAAAGAAACATTTGTTTTTATCACATAAAACAACATCACTTAGGCACTAAGGCCAACATCATAATATTCCAATGGATATAAACACGTTTATAGAGTACATAATGTATATCTTAAACACAACCCAAGCGATCCCAGTGTTACATGACCAGAGCATGACTCGACCCAACATAATTAAATCACTAAACGGCTACACCAAAAGCGACCTCGTAACTACGAGCAATACTACTCCTTGATACCTGCACGATGTCATGTAGGACATCATTCCAGCAGAAGGGTGAGAAATATTATCATAATAACAATGCATATAATTATATATACACAAATACACAAGCACAAAATACATATATTCCACATTTTCTCACCACAATTCATTATAACTCATCATGTACAATACAACATATATATAATCAAATATGGATAATCACCAAGCATATTCATCATGCACGTATCCATAAATCTCAACATTCCACATGAACATACACATATTATGTTTACTCACTAATTCACAATTACACATTCACAATTCTCAAATCAACAATTCATGTTCATAAGCATACTTTCATACAATGATCACATATTCATAACTCTCAATTACACAAGTAATGCACATACGTATATTCCATCATTCTCACCATACCTCATCATAACTCATCATATACTTCACAAAGCATATATATATATATATATATATATATATATATATATATATATATATATATATATATATATATATATATATATATATATATATATATATATATATATATATATATATATATATATATATATATATATATATATATATATATATATATATATATATATATATATATATATATATATATATATATATATATATATATATATATATATATATATATATATATATATATATATATATATATATATATATATATATATATATATATATATATATATATATATATATATATATATATATATATATATATATATATATATATATATATATAGGCAAATATAATCATCAAACATATCCATAGTTCACAATTACACAAGTCATGTACATACACCTATGCATAACTTCATACAACAATCATATATTCATTCCATGAGACTCAATACAACTCAATGCAACTCATGCCATGTGGTACCAACACTTGTTATCATTTTTCGGTTTTTACACTTAAACCGGGTCCACCCTTCTAGACCGATAACAACAAAAGCCCGTTCCCTAAGCTTTCAAACTCACCCTTCTAGGTTTGGGACAAGCCATTAGTCTCCACGAAACTAGCAAACATTGCCTCTTGACTAAATGATGCATATGCAATCAACAACAAAATGCACTTAAGACCGATCACACGTCTTAATCCCATGCATTCACATAATTCTTCCCTTCAAGAATTAAACAAGATTGCACACACAACATATCATATAATCAAGTATTCACACTTTTCATCAACATATTTGTCAAATAATGCACGCATATCTTACAATATGCTCCCATGCATTAATTCACAATAATCGGATACAACAAATATGCATTCATAATTCAACCTCATTACCTTTTCAAACAATGCACACATATTCACAATATGTTCTCATGCATTCACAATATCGCATATAATCAATATGCATTTACACTTCAATATCATTACCACATTTATCAAGCAATGCACACATATTCACAATATGTTCTCATGCATTCTTCACATACAAACAATATGCATATATTTGTCAAAAGACTATATTTCATAATCGATTCCACCATCTAGGATTCACGCCATACGGCTACCCACAGCATATCATATCACAACATGCACAAGCTATACATTATATAACAAAAGTATTATGCACAATAACACATCAATCACACACATTCGCGACGGTAAAAATCAACACAACAATATGTTTTCAATTTTCTGCTATAATTGAACTAGGTACAGGCCTCAAAGCCATTTTTTCTAGAAATACAATCTCGTTAACTTACCAACGCTTCGAACGGGGGTCAAAACCAACTTACGGTTCAAGAGTTATGAATTTTCGAAGTTTTCCGAAAAACCAGAATTTTGCCTAAACACGGCTACGGGATTTTGCATTTTCGCCCGAAAATCCGACCGATTCAATTCTTTTTTTCGAAACAAACACATACTCATACTCACCTAACATATAGCAGTGAATTAGAACCATTAAACACGATTTCTACGACGTCCGTTTTTCACTCAAATCTCAAACCCTTAATTATCCAAAAATGTCAAAACTCACAAACTCAACCAAATTCAATCAAACGAAATCCAATAATCACGGCTAAACATTACCCGACTAAACTATGCAATTTATTTTGAATTCTAACCGTTCAAAACTCGATTCTACCGATTAAACCATTTATGCCCTAGAAATGGAAAATAGAGAAAACTACCAACAAATCCAACACAACTCATACATAATCATACACATTGATCAAATAATAATGTTTTTCACCCTTACCTTGATTGGATTGAAGCTTGAAGTTGATTCTTGATGATTTCTCCAAGTTTCCCTCTTCTCTTCTCTTTTCTCCTCTTTCTCTATTCTTTCTCTCCTTTTCTTTCTTTCTTTCTCTTATATTTCTATCTCTTTTCTTTTCTCTCCAATTTCCCTTATATATCCTTTTATTTTCTTTCCATCATAATTCTTCTCTCAAAAATATCTATCAATTCATTTCTCACAAAATATCTCATTTTATCATTAATTAGAGAATATCTAATAAATCCACATTATTCTACCAAGTAGAATAAATTAATTAAATCCATTAACTCATTTAAATAAATCCAATAATTTATTTAAATCAGATAAATCACATAAACCAATTAATTAGCACAATTAATCACTTATTGAAAAATTGGGTTGTTACAAAGAGAATGGCAACCCAAAGTGACGGTGATTTCCGAAAAGAAAAGTCTATCAACAATGACATCCGCTACGTTATTTGGAAAGCTCCAAGAATATGAGACAGAACTTGGACGATTGGAGAAACATGAAATTCAAGAGAAGAAATCCAAGAGCATTGCCTTGAAAGTTGAATCCAAAGAAGTGGAGAAAGAAGACAATCCCGAAGAGGACGAAAATTTTATGCTTCTTGTAAAAAGAGTAGGTAAATATTTTGGTGCAAAAAATAATATTAGAAACTCTAGTTATACAAGAAGAAACAAGTTCTCAAAGAATAAAGAAAAAGAAACATCAACATTCAATGGAGACATTACATACTATGAATGTGGAAAGAAAGGCCACATCAAACCGGAATGTCCTAAACTCGTAAAGAATCGTGACCACAAAGGAAATAAGGATTACAAAAAGAAGGCCTACGTTGCTTGGGATGACAACGAAATAAGTTCTTCATCAGAATTTGATAGTGATCAAAACGCAAATCTAGCATTGATGGCATCACATCATTCCTACGATGAAGACATTAAGGTTAGTAGTGATTTCTCTATTTTTGATAATGATGCTCAAGGAGCAATTGATAAACTTTTAAGTGAGTGTAAAATTATATATAAAACCATTTCATCTCAAAAGAAACAAATAACAACTGTAGAAGAAAATCTTGAGAAAATGGAAAATAATTCTAAAGATGAAAAGGAAAAATTAATTAAGAATTTTTCATGCACTAAATGTGAGTCACTCTCTTTTTAAATAGTCCAATTAAAAAGGGTCCTAGAAAGATATGAAAAAGGACAAATTGGATTGTAAAGTGTTCTTAGTAATCAAAGATACATAAATGATAAAAGTGGTCTTGGATACTCAAAATTTTCTAAATAAACTTCTAACAAGACCATCTTTGTCAAAGCTAAAGAACAAATTCCTATGGAAAAAGGTGACAATCATAAAAAGGTTCATCAATATGTCAAGAAGAAAAGAAACAATAAAAAGAAATCTTATCCCCCGAGATATAAAAGCAATTTTGAGCCTACATGTTTCTATTGTGGTATAAAAGGACATACTCCAAATGCATGTTACATTAGAAATTTTAGTGTTGCTCAAGGCCATTATGTACGGGTAAAGAAAGGAACTAACTTTGAAGGACCCAAGACAATTTGGGTACCTAATAAAACTTAACTTTTTTTTGTAGGTATGCTTGAAGACCTCTTAAAATGAATGGTATCTTGATAGTGGATGTTCGAGGCACACGACGGGTGATCTAAA
The DNA here is from genome assembly GCA_963859935.3 of Lathyrus sativus. Taxonomy (NCBI): domain Eukaryota; kingdom Viridiplantae; phylum Streptophyta; class Magnoliopsida; order Fabales; family Fabaceae; genus Lathyrus; species Lathyrus sativus. Next base: position 266,541,540 of record OZ012740.1, read on the forward strand.
CAAATTTTCACATCTAAAGCTTAAGGCCAAAGGATTTGTTACTTACAGTGACAACAACAAAGGAAGAATCCTTGGCGTAGGCATCATTGGTTCACCTCCTTCAACAACTATAAAAGATGTCCTATATGTGGAAGGTCTAAAGCATAGTCTCCTTAGCATTAGCCAATTGTGTGACCGAGGTTTCAAAATCAACATCACTAAAAATAAATGCTTGATTGAAAACGAAGTTACTCATGAAGTTATGCTAAAAGGTAAAAGAGTTAATAATATTTTCATAATTTCCTTAGATAACTTGTCTTTGAATGTTAGGTGTCTCTTGGCAAGCAACAATGAATCATGGTAATGGCATAAGAGGTTTGCTCACATCCATATGGAGCACTTGAATAAATTAATCAAACATGACTTGGTTATTGGTTTGCCGAAGATAAAATTCATCAAAGATAGGTTATGTGACGCTTGTCAAAAAGGAAAACAAACTAAATCAACTTTCACATCCAAGAATGTCGTGTCCACAACTAGGCCACTACAATTGTTGCACATGGATCTCTTTGGTCCATCAAGAACAAAAAGCTTCAGAGGTAATGTTTATGCATTAGTAATTGTAGATGATTTTTCTAGATACACTTAGACTTTCTTCTTAATGCAGAAAAGTGAAGCATTCAAAGCATTCAAGAGGTATGCAAAACAATTTCAAAATGAGAAATCTCTTACAATTGCCTCCATTAGAATCAACCACGGTGGCGAATTCCAAAATGCCTCAATTGAAGAAGTTTGTGAAGAACATGGAATTTCACACAACTTCTCTGCACCAAGAACTCCACAACAAAACGGTGTTGTAGAAACAAAGAATAGATCATTGGTGGAACTTGCAAGGACTATGCTAAGCGACTCAAGTCTTCCAAAATATTTTTGGGCAGATGCGGTGAGCACGACATACTTTGTAAGTAATCATGTTAATATAAGACATATTCTTAAGAAAACTCCTTATGAACTCTTCAAAGGGAGAAAACCAAATATTTCATTCTTTCATATTTTTGGTTGTAAGTGTTTTGTCCTAAACAACGACAAAGACAACCTTGGTAAGTTTGACGAAAAATCAGATGAAGGTATATTCCTTGGTTATTCCCTTACTAATAAAGCTTTTAGAATTTATAATAAAAGAACTTTAACTATTGAAGAATCTATGCATGTCAAATTTGATGAATCTAACCCCTCCAAGGAGGATATTGTGGTTTGTGATGATGATGATGAAATTGTAGAAATTCCCAAAGAAGATACTTTTAAAGATATCATTAAAGAACAAGATAGACCGGTTCAACAAGATTCCAATATCGACGATCTACCAAAAGAATGGAGAATTCATAGAGATCATCCTATCGACAAAGTGATCGGAGACATAAGTCAAGGTGTTACTACAAGATTAAATCTCAAAGATGCATGCTTAAACATGGCGTTCGTATATCAAATAGAACCTTCCAAAGTTGATGAAGCTCTTGAAGATAATCAATGGATTATTGCTATGCAAGATGAATTAAACCAATTCGAGAGAAATCAATTTTGGGAACTTGTTTATAGACCAAAAGATAAACATATTATCCGAACAAGATGGGTGTTTAAGAACAAACTTGATGAGAATGGAATAATTGTTTGAAACAAAGCAAGATTGGTGGCTCAAGGGTACAATCAAGAGGAAGGAATTGAGTTTGAAGAAACATTCGCTCCGGTTGCAAGGTTAGAAGCTATTCGTTTATTACTTGATTATGCTTGTTCAATGAACTTTCAACTTTTCCAAATGGACGTCAAAAGCGCCTTCTTGGACGGATATATCAACGAAGAAGTCTACGTCAAACAACCCCCGGGTTTTGAAGACTTCAAGCATCCTTCACATGTATACAAATTGAAGAAAGCCCTCTATGGACTTAAACAAGAACCAAGGACATGGTATGATCGTCTAAGTAATTTCTTATGCGATAAAGGTTTTGAAAAAGGAAAGGTAGACAAGACTTTATTCATTAAAAAGATAAAGGATAATACCTTACTAGTTCAAGTATATGTGGACGAAATCATCTTCGGTTCAACAAACAAGGAACTATGTGAAGAATTTGCGTCAATGATGTAAGGCGAGTTTGAGATGTCTATGATGGGAAAGATGAATTACTTCCTTGGATTGCAAATCAAGCAATTAAAAGACGTGTTTTTTATCAACCAATCAAAGTATTGCAAAGAGTTGTTAAAGAGATTTGATATGGATGAGTGTAAAGTTATGTCAACACCAATGCGATCAAGAACCTACGTCGATCAAGACGAATCGGGAACATCGGTTGATATTACAAAGTATCGGGGTATGATTGGTTCTTTATTATATTTGACGGCAAGTCGTCCGGACATAATGTTTAGTGTATGTTTATGTGCTCGTTTTCAAGCAAATCCAAAGGAGTCACATCTCACGGCAGTCAAAAGAATCATGAAATATCTCAAGAAAACGACGAACGTTGGCTTATGGTATCTTAAAGATAGTGTTTGTACTTTAATTGGTTATTTTGACCACCCCTTTTACACATAATTTTTATTTGCTACTAACTTTTACTGTTCAACCACCCCTTTTGTGTACAGAATTGTTTGTTTAAATTAGTTTTTTTATATTACTTAAATTGTTAATATAATTAGGATTTGGTGTGGGGCTTTAAGCACATTAGAATCTAATTATTCATACTAAAACTTCTTACAAATAGTTTAATTAGTCTTAGACTCTTAGCTTGTTAGTCGAATTTGCTTTAATTTTTAATTTGTTTAATAATAGTATAAAAAAGACAATAATACATTAACTCATAATATTAGTAGCAAATAAAAAACAATGGAAAAGAGAAACTTAATAATAGATAGTTAATTTTCTCTATTTGATTTAGCTTTTATTCCTAATACGGATTAAATGGTTGATTAACATAATTAGGAATAACTAGTTTAATAAGAATAATCTATAAATTAATTAGGCTTTATCATAATTATCAACATAATAAAAAAATATGAAAAATATTTAAGTGATTTAAGTAGAACATTATGCTACTTTCAGGATTACTATTAAGATACTGGGTTTAATTAGGGTAATTGGAAATTAGGGTTAAGTAATTGAAATTAACATAAATAGTTGGACTAATAAAAATAATTAGATAATTATATTCAACCTAAAAAATATATAATTAAGGGTAGGGTTGATTTTATAATCAAGTATAATTGGGTTAATAATTAATTATAAGGATAAATATCTCCCCTTGATAAAAATAAACAAAATAAATATAGGGTTAATTATGGGATATTAAAATTAATTATGGAATAATAATTAACTTAGGAAATTATGAATAATATTAAGGGATAATTATGCGATAATTCTAATCAAATAATTTTAAGAAATAAATATTAGAGATAGTCCAGGAATAAATCATGGGATACATTTTTGGGTCCCAAGAGTAGAAAAAATTTAGGATTAGGACTTTAAGGTATATAACATGGTTTTTAATATTAGTTTATTTTCTAAATAAATTAAAAGGGTTTTTTATAATAAAATCAAGGGAAAAAAATGAGATATTAAGGATAGAACTGGGACAAACCTTTTGGGATAGAACTCTTAGGTTCAAAGAGTATAAATTTAAGATTTGGGCTAAGGGATTAAACTTGAGTTTTTACATTTTAATAAGTATATTATATATTGTTAATTTATTTTTCTAAATAAATTAAAAAGAGATATTTTTGTAAATAAAATGGGATAAAATCAAATGTCACTCACTTAAGTCGAAGTCGTAAGACCTCTGCGCTTGTGCATTGAGGCCTTTTTTCAAACTTTACTCCACCTCCGTTATGTGAGAAATTTTATGGGATAAAAACAACCAACACGCCAAAAATTTTAAGAAAAACTACGGTACTCTAATCTCTCATTTAATGTTAGGGTACATAGGTATAGAGTTGTAAACTCTAGAGAGTACAATTATAAAAAATATTTTTAGATTTCTTTGTTCTTTTTTTTTTTTGTAAATTATAAAATAATGCTTATATAAATAATTTATTAAATGTTCAAATAACAAGCAAATATACCCTAGAATTTAAGGTGGATTCTATTTGATACAATAAGGGTGAGAGGTGTCTAACACCTTCTACTCACTTAACCAACTCCCGAACCTTAGTGTCTCATCCTTTAGTTTGTAGATTTTATCATTATTTTCCTGTCTCTTAAGGCGAATAAAGGATGATGGCGACTCTGTCATTTTGCCGAATGCGACAACAGGCGACTCTGCTGAGAAAACTTCCTTAAAGAGAGTTCATCCTAACCTTGGTTTTTAGGGTTTCTTGTTTGCTTGTTTTATGTTTTATATATATAATTTTGGTTTTATATATATATTGTGTATATTTGTATATATAATTTTGGTTATATATATATTATTTATATTTTTATTATATATTTTTGGTTTATATATATATATATATATATATATATATATATATATATATATATATATATATATATATATATATATATATATATATATATATATATATATATATATATATATATATATATATATATATATATATATATATATATATATATATATATATATATATATATATATATATATATTGTTTATATTTTTGTCATATAAATTGTCATCATTTGGTTCAGATACTCATGTGTGAAGGTAAAACCCAAGTTTGAAGGATAATCCTAAGTTTGGACGTAGAACATTAATGTTTTTGGGGATATGTAATATCTCACCAATGCATGGATGCTACACTCGAAAGAGAACCTCCAAAGTTATGTTCGTGGTAAGGCATGCCCTTAATATAGTTGATGATTTGAATGTGATCCATTACTCTGGGAACCTTTAGAATGCCCTATCAACTCATATAGTGACCTTATGTATTCAACCTGCAAGGGTCGTTACTAGGGTTCTGTCTAGATGAGACTTATCCCGAAGGATTACCATGACTTGCTCATTCTCATGGTAAATAAGGGTATAATCCATATATCTAAGGGTTTCATACTACCAAAACTTTATATCCTACATGTGAGGGGATTGAGTAGTCTAAACATAGAACTGACCTAGCATAAATAGCATACCTTAACTAGATTGTGCTTGCATATTACCTTACTTATCCCTAAATGTCAATCGGTATCCCTATCTATAAGAAGCCCTTCTAAACAAGGTACCCTTATATTTGGCATTATCCTTCAACCCATATGTGGGTTTTATATCCGTCCAAATCCTTAAATCTATAGGGGTTTCCTTGTGTCCATCACTATCCTAAACTCACAAGGGTTTCCTTTCATTTATCACTATCGTAATATGACACTTGCATCTCAATTTTTGTTAGCATACCTTAAAAAATATCTTTTTGCATACCTCATGCATTTGCATACTGTTGCACCCTAAAATTTGCCCTTTCTTTTCTAAATTTTTCTGGCTTTTGTTTCGCATTCGTTTGCATTTTTCATTAGATCATGAACTTATAATCATACATTTCATTGAACTCTTAAGACGAGGGATCAAGACGTTATTTGAATTAAGGTTTTCTATATGCTTTGAGTTTCTTGTACTTAATTTGAAGCAATGGTTTGAGCTCACAGAGCATCATGAGTATCTTTCCATCAAAGTTCATTAAGTATCAAGGTTTCCCTTTGTCAACATTATCAAGCTATAAGGTCATCTTCTTCAAGATATGTCAAGAGCATTAAGTGTTTGGGGTTTAATTGAGAAAATTATGGATTAGGGTTTTATTTCCTTTCAACATCTCAGACTGCTCTCTTCATCAGTGCATATCTCAGGGAGGATTAGAGTTTCTTGTTCATGTTTAAGCTTTAGGACATTTCATCAAATGAGGTTCATTGCACTAAGGTTTTCCTGTCAAGGACATCTGCGTGGTTGTGTTTCTTTCTACACCTCATGTCTTATCTTAATCTTAAAGGTTTACTCAGGGAATTATTCTTGTGGTGAGATCATTGGTCATAAAGGCAAAATATATGTGGATTGAATTGTAAGGAATTGCGTTATGGTGCAAGAGATCAAATTGTGGACCTATATTGTGATCAAAGCAGCGTTGTTCGCTTAATTACTTGTTGCTTGAAGTTGGTATGAATTCATTATTATGAAGTATTCATTCAAGTGAGTTCAAATTGTTCAAGATAATCAAATGGATTAAGACTTAATCATGCTAAGTTCGGAATGAAGATTCATGTGAATTTCTTAAAATGCAAGTTACTTGGAATTCGAGAACCTCTTCATTGGTAACATACCAAAGGACATTGATTAGTTGGGTTGTTCAACTTTTTCAAGCGATGTTCCTAGGATTATCAGGAAATTGAAGGATTTAAAAAATCTTCAACTTTATCAGTGTCTGTTTAACGGTACCATTGCTGAGAAAATTGGTGATTTGTTCAAATCTTGAAACTTCATTATTGTTTTCCATTGGTATGCTACCTAAAACAAAATTGCAATCTAGTTTTATAAAGTTGAATAAGTTAAGGATGTTTGATATGCATGACTCCAACTTGCTTGGTGAAATTCTTGAAACAATTGGTGAGATGTTGGATTTGGAGGATTTGGATTTATCAAGAAATCTTTTTTTTAGTAGAAAAATTCTAAATGGTTTGTTCACTTTGAAAAAATTGAGTATACTTTATTTGCACAAGAATAATCTCACTATTAAGATACCAGATAGCTTTGGGAAACCTCTAAAATCTAATCTCCTTGGGTTTGTTTCTAGATAAATTATTAGGGAGGTTCTGATTGGAGAAATGGCAGTGAAAAATAACAACAACAAGTGAAAGAAATCCATTCATAATAGAGAATAAGAGAATATCAAAACAAAGTGGAAAAGGATTACATAGCAGCAAGCATAGCGTAGGAACTCATAAGAAGAAAAGAAAAATCGTAGGCTACAAAACAATAACAAGAAATAATAGCAGCCGTTAGTACAAAAATAATACAAGCCATGTTACACTAGAATACCATCCACTCCTTGCAAAACCATGAAAGACCCACCACACTGCATACGTCATGATCACAAAATTCCCGTACAACCAAAAACAGCCTGCAAAAAAAACTTGCCACTAAACCTACAATTGCTACAAACATGTACGACCCACCTCCTTTACCATAACAAGCATGCGGTACAATTCAGTGAATCCCGTCACAAAACAAAACCATGTGAAAATCCTGCAATCCATAACAAACTCTTTCTCCAAAAGTCTTCTAACAGAATTCCACTAAAAATCCAATTATACCCTCCCCAAATTCTAGTATAAAGCTGCGATAGAATTGAGAGGATTATCATCTTTCCATCTTCAATTTCTGCTAATACGAAACACATCTCCTTTCCGTCTTTATTTTCTGCAGAAACCAGAATAAACTATCAACAACCACCTTCACCTTCAATCTCTCACTAAAAATTGCAACCATCCAAAGCAACAGAAAGCTCAACATCAACACAAAATCAACAACGGTTTAACAAGCACGTTAGCCTCACAAACGCTACGACAACAGTTTCAGATTTTGCATAAAGAAGTAGAAGAAGAAGAAGAAGGCGAAGCGTAAGTTGGGAAAAAGAACAAACGAATTTCATACCTGTTACTGCACCGTCATCGCGTAAACCCGTTAATCCTGCTCTGAATTTTAATTTTATGCTATTGTGTTTATGGTATTCTGATGTTGCATTTGTTTGTTCTTGTGCGTGTGGTATGAGTCATGCGAAAGAAGGTAACCGAGAGCGAGGTTTTGCCGAGTAAAATGTGAGTTGTTGGTGCTGAACTTTTGGTTAGAGAGAAAGACAGAAGAGAGATGAGAGTGTGAGGAAGGGGACGCCGATTCTCATGACCATTGAGGGAGAAATAGAAAGGAGAATGTTGTGTGTGGTAAGGATATTGTCGGCTTAAGAATTACGACACGTGGAGCGTTTCCGCGGATGTTGTGCGTGAGAGGTGAGATGAAAAGGAAGAACGCAGCTGGGTGTTGAGCATTGTTATCGTGTTTCTGTTTGGTTCACTCTGCTAGGTTATAAGTTTTTCAAATGCATACAGATTGGGCTCATAGGCCTTAGCATTATCTTATTCAAACCCTGGATTTACTCGCTTCACCCCCTCTGATCCTATAACAAAGACTAATGGGCTCAAACCAAATCCCATTCGGTTGGATCTCTTTTTGTGCCACGCTTTTGCTCACTACACCCTCCCTTGCGCCTTGACTTGAGGATTTGGGCTCCATTGTGTTGAGTCCATTCCTCTTATTTTTCTCACCACCGTTTTGCCGCTGCACCCTCTTTGAGTTTTTTATTTTTATTTTAATTAGTTTTTTTTAATTAGAATTAGTTAATTAGGTTTAATCTTGAATTAATTAATTTTTTGTTTTTATCATTAGTTAGATATTAATTCTAGGATTAGGTATTAACTTTAGAATTAGATTTTAATTTTAGTTTGGATTAATTTTTCTTGATTTTAATTGGTGATTATTTCTTTTTTAATTTTGATTAAACTTAGAATTTAATCTCGATGTTAAATTTTTAATTTTTAATTTTCTATTTTTGATTAGTTAACTTTAGTTAATTGTTTTGGTTAATTGAATCTTTGATTAATTGTTTTTGTTAATTGATTAGTTATTTTTAGATTAGAATTTACTTTGAATAGAATTTTGATTTAGGTTAATTAGATTAGATTTTAGAAATTAATTTTGACCTAAATAAACTTTGTTTTCTATTTTGATTTGAATTTACTTTTGAACTATAACCTTGTTAATTTTGACTAATTTTGTTTTTAAATTTGATTTTAGTTTCGATTAGTTCTTAAGTGCGTTTGTGAATATTTTTTGATGATACTTGTATATATTTGCTTTGATGGTTGGTTTGTCTTTGTTCTTGAATATTTACTTGAGTTTCGATACTTGATGTTGTTTGTAATTGTGATGCTTCATGTTTACCTGTTGACTACCTTGTATTCACATGATCCCTTAGGACTCCTAACTCCACTTAATTTCTGATTAAGTTGGAGGTAGGAGAGACATTAATCTCTCAATCCAAGTATGACAACACTAGGTTAGCTCCCTTTTAATCCTGACCTTAGGGCCACATTGTGTGATAACATGTAGGATTCAGTTTCTTCTAGACCTTGCGTGAGTTTCTCTCTTTTTTCTCAAAGCAATAATCAAAACATTTAATAAATAAAATGAGTATTGTGCGCCACGAGCCTTGAGTACATGAGAGAAATGATGAGCGAGGGGTCTCTTCTTATTTGTCTATAGTGTTTAGTGTATGTCCCGTCTGGGGGCGATATGTGACAGATTCACTCCTATGTCATAGAATTTAGTGCAATACGCATCTCAAACAAAGTCAATTCAATTTTGTTAAGGCGTTTCAGGTTCAGAACCTTTTCTCTCGCCCCGTGCGATCGAGATCCCATTTTCTCGTAGTTCCGTGAACTACAGATGCTCATCCTTATTCCCTAATGAGGATACGTAGGCAAGAGGATCCTTATCCTTGGAAAGCACACTAACAACTAACTTCCCTTTTCTCTCTCCCCAGTACGATCAAGGTTGACCTGTTAACTGAACATTTTCTCTCGCCCCAGTGCAATCAAGACCTTTTCTCGTAGTTAGCCGAGCTACGAATGCCCTGATTTCTCATACCATATGAGGATACTATAACACCCCAAAATTTGTATTTCCCTTTTCTCATATCTTGGCTTATGTTCTTTCATTTTGCATTAGCATTTATACATGGCATTGATCTTAGATAGGGAACATCGATGTCAACCTTTTCTTTGACCTAGACTCTTTTGTTGAAGGCTCTTTTAACTCTCTTCTAATATAGCTGATTGTGGCACATTGATGTCAACCTTTTCTTGTCAATGAGATTCAGTGTATCAAACCTTTCTTTTACCCATTTAGCTTCTTCGAGTTCGGCTTCCATTAAGACCCTTAATGAAGGTATCTCAATCTCAATAAGTAGTACTACATCCATCCCGTAAACTAAGGAGAAAGGGGTTGCCCTTGTTGAAGTGCGAACAAATGTTATGTATCCGTGTAAAGCAAATGGTAGCATTTCATGTAAATCTTTGTAAGTTACTACTATTTTCTGTACAATATTTTTAATGTTTTTATTTGCAGCTTCAACAACTCCATTCATCTTGGACTGGTAAGGAGAAGAGTTGTGATGTCCAATCTTGAAACTGTCACAAAGCTCTTTCATTGTTTTATTGTTCAGATTCGTCCCATTATTTGAATTGATTTTGTTAGGGATTCTGTAACGACAAATAATCTCCTTTTTAATGAATCAGGCAACCACCTACTTCGTTACATTTGCATAGGAGGCAGCTTCCACCCATTTAGTGAAATAGTAGATGGCGATTAGGATAAACCTATGACTGTTAGATGCTTTAGGCTCAATCACCCCAATCATATCAATGCCCCACATTGAGACTGGCCAAGGTTGAAGGTGAGAAAATACTTAGAAGGAGAGTTGAATAAGTATGAAGATAAAAACTTAGAAATAAAAACTCAAGTATTTTTATCCTGGTTCGTTGAACTCAACTACTCCAGTCCACCCTTCCTAGAGTGATTTGCCTTTCTCAATCAAGGACTTAATCCACTATTTAATCAACTTATTACAATAGTAAGCACTAAGAACAACTGTTCAAAGTCTTCTCAAGAACTACTGATCCTAACTGGATCTTCTTAAGGTTTTCTTACAATCAAATGTAATAACAAATACAAGTGTTTAAATTGCTTCTAAAAAGCTTTATCACAACTGTAATTTTTCACTTAATATTAAGAACAAAGAAATTAATTCTAGAAAGAATATGAATAGTATGAGAGCTTTGAATATTGATTTCTTTTCAGGTAAAACGTCAACTTAAGAAGATGGGTGAAGACTTGCTTTTATAGGCAGCTTGATCCAAGAGAACTTCACATTGAGAAGAGTGTCTCAAAAGGTCTGAGCCTTTTTGTCTTCACATCAAGTGACCTTTCCTAGAAGAAGAAAGCACAGAGAAATCCTTTTTGTCTGTGTTCTTGTGTCTAGCATAAATAAGGAAAGAGTCGTTTGGATTATTCCAACGGACATAATCTTTGAATTCTTCTTCTTCAAATTTCAGAAAGAATCATCAGAGTCTAAATTGATCAGAGCCTTCTGATGTTGATCAGAGTTTTGCTGAATCAGAGTCTTTGCAGCAGGTGTGCTTTTAGCGTGTATAAGTTCAGAGCATATTTGAGTCAGATCCTCAGTACTGGAAGCTTTAGTACTTTCAGAATCTTCTGTAGTAACTATGCTTTGAAAACTCTTCATACAGAATTCTTCTTAGGTTCAGATGCTTCTGACTTGCTTCAGATTCTTTTGGAGCTTCTGCTTCAGATCCTTCTGGAGGCTACGCTCAGGATCTTCTGTTGGCAGCATTCAGAATCTTCTAATGGATGCATCTGGCGCTTCAGAGTCTAGTAAACTTCTTATGTTCAGTTCTGATTTGCTTCTGGAGTGATAATTACTTTAATATCTGCAGTAAAAACTCTTAAGAAAATTTTAGAGTATATAATTCTTAATTACAAAATTTCATAATAGTTATCATCAAAACATAGAGATATTATTAAGAACCAATTTGTGTTCTAATAATCTCCCCCTTTTTGATGATGATAAAAACATCAGAAATTTTGTTTAATTGAAAATAGAATAATTATAACTCCCCCTGAGATGATGAATCTCCCCCTGAATTAAATACAAATAAGGAATAGAAACTTCCCTTTTGTTTTGAGTATTTTTCAGAGTTAGAGCTTGATTGTTCTTTAACATTTGGGAGTCAGAGTGTCTTTCATATTTCAGAGTCAGAGTCTAATAATTGTCAAATGATCTGAGAGTCTCAGAGTTTCTTTTACAAAGTGTACTTATCAAATGTTCTGAAATACTCATATTTAATGTTAGATAAAATAGATATGTCTGAAGTTTCATTCTGGTGAAGTTTAATTAAACAGTTCAGATCTATATTTTCTCCCCCTTTTTTGTCATAAGCAAAAAGTAATAACTTTGAAAAGACAAATAAAAGGAAACAGTAAATGAGATAAATCATGTGGAGAAAACTTTGAAACATTCATTCATTCAATTCAGAGCAAGAGTACACACATCAGAAGATATTCAAAATACATAAGCAAACATCAGATGCAAAATAACAGAAGAAAAAAAAACTAAGAGTGTTTTGACAAAAGCATCTTCAATAGATCCATGATCTCAGAAGAGGATTGTTCTTGTTTTGACATCCACTTAGCCATTGTTTCATTCTTCTGATCCTGTTGAGATATGCACTGAGTCATGTCTTCAGACTTCTTATCTTGTTTAGCCATCCATGACTTGATTTCTGATTGACCAGCTTCCAGAACTGCAATCTTATCTTCAAGATCTGGATGTTCTTTCTTAATCTCAGATGAAGAAGATGGAACTATTTCTGAAGCTTGAACAGAGTCAATTTCCATAGGGGATTTGGAGCTTGGAGCAGTAGAGCCAGAAGGATGTTCTATCAGAGTCATGGCTAGAGGGTTGTCTTCAGATGCAGATTCAGTATTCTCTTCTGATGATGAAGGAGCATCTGTAAGAAGCAGCGGTCCAGATCTCTTAACAGTCCAGAACAAACTTCTTGCAGCTTCAGCAAATCTGAGCTTCGCATCATCAGAACATACGTTCTTCAGATTTGATGCTACAGTGTTGAATCTGTTTATGAAGCCATTCCAAATGACATCAGATTCCTTTGCATCCATTGTTGCTGAACACTTCCTTTGTACAAAACCTAAATACATCTGTATTTCTTGCAAAAAACATGTAAATAAATGATCAATATTTAGTCTAGGTCTGGGGTGTAACAGAGTTTCCAAGGTTATTGGCTTGGGTTGGGGAGTAGGTGGGAAAATGGATTTGTGAATGGAGATCAGAGGAGGAGGGTAGTAGGGTATGAAAGGAATTTCAGAGGATTTGTCAGGTTTTGATCTGTTTAAGGCATTCAGCAGATTTGGTTTTGCTTTTGTATGATAGGAAACCACATCAAAGGGTTTATTAGAGTAAGGTTGGAAAGCAGATTTAGCAGGTTTTTCAGAAGGAGCAGGTTTATCAGAATTAGCAGGTTGATCAGATGAAGCAGGTATATCAGCTTTAGCAGATATAGCAGAGTATGGTTTTGGATCTGATGAAGGTACTGCTGACATTGTTTTAATGTAGGATTGAAGCACAGAAGGTAGAATGATGGTAAGTTTGGGTTTGAGAGGAGTGATGGTTTCAGATGGTTCAAATCTGTCATAGAAATCTTTTATTTTTAAACCATGGGGAAGTTTGTGAAGGTGTGATGAAAATAGTTTAAGAGAAGCAGAAGGAACACACTCAGATGTGCTTGACTTGGGTGTAGGATTGGGAATGGTGATTTCAAAAGATGGTTTAGGTGTTGGAATAGGATCTGGAATAAGAACTTCAGAAGAGACAGGAGGTTCAGGTTGGTTGACTTCAGAATCTCTGTGATAGGAGGATACCTGAAAATCTGGGTGAATATCAGATTCTGAGGAATTTGATGATGTGGTTGGTGTGCAAGAGGTAGAGGACACTTGAAAGACAGTTTTGAGAGGTGTAACATCTAGAACCTCTGTCTCAAGGATATTGGTTCCAGATGGGTTGGTTGATTCTGAAGGATTTTCAGAAGGTTTTGATGGGGGTTCAGATGTAGGTGGTTCTGATGTGGGTGGATCAGATGTAACTTTTATTGGTTCAGAGGTAACTGGAACAGATGCAATGGGTTCAGATGTGGTTGATGGTGGTTTTTCTGGTTGTTTTTCTTGTGGTTGTTGTTGTTGTTCAGATGGTTTTTCTTTGTGTTGTTCAGATGGTTTTTCTGGTTGTTGTTCTGATTGTGGTTTTTGTGGTGCAGATAGTTTTGTTGGTATTTCTGGTTGTGGAGTCTGATTTTGTGGTTTTGTTGTTGTTGGTTTTGGTACAAATGATTTTGTAGTAGAGAGTTTGATAGGTGAGATGGAAGCAGGATTAGATGATTTTTGTGGGGATGGAACAGATGTGTGAGGTGGAGCAGTAACAGATTGTTTTTGGGTAGAAGGTGGTTTTGGAATAGACTTAATTGTTGAATCATTTACAACAGTATTATTTACAGAAGATACAGAAGATTTGTTACCTTTAATCTTGATACGTTTTGCAGGAACAGAAGGAGTGTCTCCAGATGCTTTCCTCTTGAACAGCTTCTGAGGCTTCTCAGCAACCTTGGGCTTCTTCTGAACAGGTGCAGCTTCTGCTTCTGATTGACTTCTTTTTCTTGGGGTCTCTTCTTCTACAACAGGCAATGGTTCCCTTGCTCTCTTCAGAATATCTGCAGGAATGGGCGTTCCATCTGCCTTGCAAGCATCAATATAACTCACTATAATTTCTCTGGGTTCCTCAGCAAAAAACAGAGGATAGTTATCTACTGGGATTCTCTTCTGACTGAGTTCAGTGATGTTCAGCTTCTTCGGTGCTGTTGTGAGTTCTTCTACTATTTTTAGTCTCTGAAGACTCTTTGCATTCAGAGGTTTTCCCAGAATAAATTCAAGTTCATCTGTGACGCCAGCAGCATATAGAGCAGTCACCAATCCATTTTCTGTCAGAAAATCTGAGATTAAACTTCCAAAAGGAATCCAAGTTCTGATCTTCTGACCCTTTTCTTTCACAGATTCTCTAGAGGCATTTATGTGATTCCATAAGTGCATAAACAGAATATAGGGAAGATCTACCTTGGTGCTCTGACTTAAGCAATACATAAAGTAGAGTTGTTCATTGTTTACATAGTCTGGAGAGTTTGTAGACTTTCTGTGATGAATGCATCCCATGAAAATCTTTGCCCAGATCTTGTAATCAGGCGTCAGATCTTTGAACTTATTAGAAGCTTGTCCAGCAGTCATCACTTCCTCATATACTTCATCCATATCGACACGCCCAGCTGGCAGGTGAGATACTCCATCTGTCTCCTCATATCCAATGAGTTTCCTGATAAGATCTTCTGTGATGATTATCTCTTTTCCCAGAACAGAAGATAAAATGAACTTAGGGTATACAGCAGCATGGATCCAGAATTCTTTCACCAGAAGGGGGTAAACTGGTCCAAAAAGTCTGTCAAAATATTTCACCCATCCTTGAGCATCTATTATGGAGCGAAACTCAAACCCATTCTCAGCCAGTGAATCAAATTCCACCATTGATTCACAGAGAACCTCCAGTTTGTCAACAGGTGTTAACAAAGTTCTCTTTGGTGTCGTATATGGAGTCACACCCATATTTGCAGAAGTAACTGCAGCCATGGTTGATTGAAACTGAGCAGCAGTGGATGAAGAAGTTGCCATTGAAGATGAGTTGTCAAACGCTTAGGGTTTTTGTGAAGAGAGAAAAGAAGACAGAAATGCATAAACGATTGAGATGTGAAAAGTGTGAATGTGGTGAGAAGTGTGATATTTATACTTAAACACTTAGGCATACAAACAGTCAGATAAAAGCACGTTCACACAAAGCATTTAATGAAACGAATAAAAATCATTTCAAGCATTTATTGATTCTGACAATTTGGGGGGGAAATCAAGATTTTCACTATTCAAACTTCACCTCAAACGTCTCTTCAGTAGTGTACACGCCACCTTTGCAGATTCAGAGTGACATGTGTTTGCTTGCATGTGCTTCTGAATTCTCTTGAGAAATGAAACGTTAACCAACGTTCAGATCCTCTGAGGATTGTTAGTTCAGAGTTTCATACAAAAAAATAATTAAAGATAATGAATAAGTAATCCGAAGAAATACTTCAGAGCATTAAGCATTTTTGCATCTGTAAAATTTGCTTCTGACAAATATTATTCTGGACAAAAATCCATACCAATATTTTTCAGAATAAATTTGAATCTATCTTCAACAAGGGGTTTTGTGAAAATATCTGCCCATTGATGATCTGTATCAACAAAGGCTAAATTCATAATTCCCTTCTGAACATAGTCTCTGATGAAATGATGCTTAATTTATATATGTTTTGCCTTAGAATGTAAAATGGGGTTTTTAGACAAACATATAGCAGAAGTATTATTAGAAATGTTACTTTCAAATATCTGATAGTCTTCTAGCTGACTTTTCATCCAGAGCATCTGCGTGCTACATCCAGCAGCAACAATATATTCTGCCTCTGTGGTTGATAATGCAATTGTGGGTTGCTTCTTGATGTACCAAGAGATTAGATTTCTTCCTAGAAATTGACAACTTCCAGAAGTACTTTTTCTTTCCACTCTGTCTCCAGCGTAGTCAGCATCACAGAATCCAACTAATTTGAAATCATCAGATTTTCTGTAACACAAACCCACATTAGAAGTACCTTTCAGATACCTTAGAATCCTCTTGACAGCTGTCAAGTGAGATTCTCTAGGATCTGATTGGAATCTAGCACACAAGCATACACTAAACAATATGTCAGGTCTAGAAGCAGTTAAGTAAAGAAGAGATCCTATCATACCTCTGTAGAGTTTCTGATCTACTTTCTTACTTACCTCTTCCTTGCCTAGTGAGCTAGTTGGATGCATGAGAGTCTTTGCCAGCTTACTATCAGTCATGTTAAATTTCTTCAGAAGTTCTTTAACATATTTGTTCTGATGTATGTAAGTGCATTCTGGAGTTTGGTTGACTTGAATTCCTAGAAAGAATCTCAGTTCTCCCATCATACTCATTTCAAATTCTACCTGCATACATTGAGCAAACTCCTTTCCCAACATAGTATTGGTAGATCCAAATATGATATCATCCACATAAATTTGACAAATTAGAAGATCTTTCTTAAATGATTTACAAAAGAGAGTTGTGTCCACTTTGCCTCTGATAAAATTTTTCTCCAGAAGAAAATTGCTCAATCTCTCATACCAAGCTCTAGGAGCTTGTTTTAAACCATACAGAGATTTCTTTAGTTTGAAAACATGATCTGGAAGTTTTTCACTCTCAAAACCAGGAGGCTGGTGGACATAAACTTCTTCTTCTATAATACCATTTAGAAAGGCACTTTTAACATCCATCTGATACAGAGTGATGTTATTTTGTGCAGCAAATGAAATAAGAAGGCGTATAGATTCTAACCTTGCCACTGAAGCATAAGTTTCAGTGTAATCAACACTTTCTTGTTGACTGTACCCTTGAGCAACAAGCCTTGCCTTATTTCTTTCAACTTCTCCTTTCTCATTAAGCTTATCTCTGAAGACCCATTTAGTTCCAATTATATTGAATCCTTTTGGTCTTTGAACTAAATCCCACACATCATTTCTGGTGAAATGATTTAACTCTTCTTGCATGGCAATAATCCAATCATTGTCTTGCAGAGCTTCATCTACAGAAGTTGGTTCAATTACTGACACCAGTCCAAATAATGATGCTTCAGATGATCTAAGAAAGGATCTTGTTCTGATAGGATCATCCTTCTTTCCAATAATAACATTCTCTGGATGAGAAGCTTTGATTCTGGAAGATGATCCTCTAACATTTGATTCTTCAAAAATGTTTAAATTGTTCATCTGAGAAGTTAAAGGAATTGCATTTGACGTTGCTTCTGGTTCCTTCACTTGAGCTTTGTCTACCTCTGAGCTTTCAGAGTCTGTGAAGACTACTTCTCTATCTGCAGAGTTTTCAGACTGCTTTGGCTTTTTACTGCCAAGCTTATCATCAAATCTAACATGAATAGATTCTTCCACAATCTGTGTCTCAGTGTTGTATACTCTTTAGCCTTTAGAGCGTTTAGAATATCCAAGCATGAAACACTTCTGTGCTTTGGAATCAAACTTGTTCAGATTTTCTTTAGTATTCAACATATAGAAAATACATCCAAAAGGATGAAAATATGAAATGTTGGGCTTTCTGTTCTTCCACAGTTCATATGGAGTCTTCTCCAGAAGAGGTCTTACAGACACTCTGTTCTGAATGTAACAGGATGTGTTGATTGCTTCTGCCTAAAAGTGTTTTGCCAGATTAGTCTCATTGATCATGGTTCTGGCCATTTCTTGCAGAGTTCTGTTTTTCCTCTCTACAACCCCATTTTGTTGTGGAGTTCTAGGACAGGAAAAATCATGAGCAATGCCATTTTCATTAAAATATTTTTCAAAATATTTATTTTCAAATTCACCACCATGATCACTTCTGACTTTTATAATTTTTAAATCTTTTTCATTCTGGACTTGTTTACAGAAGTCAAAGAACACAGAATGTGACTCATCCTTGTGTTTTAAGAACTTTACCCATGTCCATCTACTATAGTCATCAACAATGACTAATCCATACTTCTTGCCTCTGATGGATGTAGTTTTCACTGGTCCAAACAGATCAATATGAAGTAATTCTAGTGGTATGGAAGTAGAAACAACATTTTTTTATTTAAAAGATGATTTTGAAAACTTCCCTTTTTGGCATGCTTCACAAAGAGCATCTGAGGTGAACTTCAGATTAGGAAGTCCTCTGACAAGATTAAGTTTATTAATCTGAGATACATGTCTCATATTAATATGCCCCAATCTTCTGTGCCAGACCCATTGCTCTTCATTGACAGACAAGAGGCATTTAACATTTTGAACCTTAAGTTCTGAAAGATTTATTTTATAAATGTTGTTTTTCCTCTTTCCACTAAATAGGATAGAGCCATCCTTTTGACTAATAGCTTTACAACATTTTTGATTAAAGGTAATATCATAACCATTGTCACTTAATTGACTTATGGACAATAAGTTATGCTTTAACCCTTCAACAAGTAAAACATTAGTAATAGAGGGAAGTTTACCATTTCCAATGGTGCCAGATCCAATGATCTTGCTCTTCTGATTCCCTTCAAATTTCACATCACCTCCAGATCTAAGCTCCAGACTTTGGAACATAGACCTTTCTCCTGTCATGTGTCGCGAGCATCCAGAGTCCAGGTACCATGATTGGCGTCCTGACCTTGCTGCTAAGAACATCTGCAACCAGAATTATTTTACTTTTAGGTACCCAGATCTTCTTGGGTCCTTTAGGGTTAGTTGTTCTAAAGGTTTGTCTAAACTTCTGTTTTTCAACATAAGGTTTATTCTGACTAGCCTTAGATTTAAACACATGAATATTCTTTTCAGAACATGTTTGTTCAATATCATTCAAGTGACCAAATTTAAAGTGGGAATATAAAGGAGTCTTTTTGATGATAATTTTATCAACACGTTTTGGATTTAAATCCTTTCCAGAGGAAGATTCATATCCAATTCCTTTTCTGTTATTTCTGCTAACTCCATAGATCATAGAAGCCATTTTGCTTCTGTCTATGCTTTTAGCAAGAAACTTCTGAAAGCTATAATTATATTTTCCAAAATATTTTTGCATTCAGATTCAGTTTCAGAATCAGAGTTTTGTTGAGCTAATTCAGAATCATTTTTCAACTTTAAGTTCTTTTCATTTAGCTCAGCTACTTCTGATTTGAGAATATTATTCTCAGATACAAGATTGCTTTGACGCTTCTTGTATTTGAGCTTAATATTATTATAGCTCTTCAGAACTTCTGATAACACTTTGATAAGTTCTTCTTTAGTGACTTTAGCCATTACCTCTTCAGCGTCAGAGTCAGATTCAGAGTCAGATTCAGATCCTGAAGTTCCTTCCTCCTCTTCTGACTCAGATTCAGATTCAGATGTATCTGAATCATCCCAGGTGGCCATTAGAACCTCTTTCTTCTTATCAGATTTTCTTTTAGGCTTGTCTTTCAGCACCTTTGGACATTCATTTTTGTAATGTTCAGGTTCTTTACATTCATAACAGACAACCTCCTTTTTGCCAGATCTTCTGTGTCCAGAAGATTCTTTTCTTTGGTCAGGCTTCCTGAAGTTTCTGAACTTCTTTCCTTTATGCTTCCAGAGTTTGTTTATTCTTCTAGACAGCATGGATAGTTCATCTTCATCTTCAGATGAGGATTCTTCAGAGCTTTCCTCTATTACCTGCAATGCTTTGGCAGATTTATTAGATTTTAAAGCAACAGATTTACCTTTCTTTTGAGGTTCATCTTCCTCAAGTTCAATTTCATGACTTCTTAGTGAACTGATTAGTTCCTCCAAGGAGATCTTGTTCAGATCTTTAGCCATTTTCAGCGCAGTCACCATAGGTCTCCATCTGGTAGGTAAGCTTATGATGATCTTTTTCACATGATCAGCAGTAGAGTATCCTTTATCCAGAACCTTTAGTCCAGCTGTAAGTATTTGAAATCTGGAGAACATAGCTTCAACAGATTCAGAGTCTTCCATCTTGAATGCTTCATACTTCTGGATTAGAGCCAGAGCCTTTGTTTCCTTGACTTGAGAGTTTCCCTCATGAGTCATCTTTAAGGATTCAAACATGTCAAATGCAGTTTCCATATTTGTAATTTTTTCATACTCAGTGTGAGATATTGCATTTAACAATATTGTTTTGGCCTTGTGGTGATTTCTAAATTCTTTCTTCTGAGCATCTATCATAGATTTTTTGTCTACTTTCTTGCCATTCCCATCAGTGGGATGAACATATCCATCTATGACCAGATCCCATAAATCAGCATCATATCCAAGGAAAAAACTTTCAATCCTGTCTTTCCAATAATCAAATTTCTCCCCATCAAACATAGGGGGTTTAGTGCTGATTCTGTCCCTTTCTTCATGTTTGTTGTTAACGTTAGACATATTATTATCAGCCATAGTAACAACCAAATATATATCAAAGTTTTTCTCACTGGATCTTTACTGTCACTGTGAAGTGGTAGCACACATAGAACCGGAGCTCTGGTGCCAACTGAAGGTGAGAAAATACTTAGAAGGGGGGTTGAATAAGTATGAAGATAAAAACTTAGAAATAAAAACTCAAGTATTTTTATCCTGGTTCGTTGAACTCAACTACTCCAGTCCACCCTTCCTAGAGTGATTTTCCTTTCTCAATCAAGGACTTAATCCACTATTTAATCAACTGATTACAATAGTAAGCACTAAGAACAATTGTTCAAAGTCTTCTCAAGAACTACTGATCCTAACTGGATCTTCTTAAGGTTTTCTTACAATCAAATGTAATAACAAATACAAGTGTTTAAATTGCTTCTAAAAAGCTTTATCACAACTGTTATTTTTCACTTAATATTAAGAACAAAGAAATTAATTCTAGAAAGAATATGAATAGTATGAGAGCTTTGAATATTGATTTCTTTTCAGGTAAAACGTTAACTTAAGAAGATGGGTGAAGACTTTCTTTTATAGGCAACTTGATCCAAGAGAACTTCATGTTGAGAAGAGTGTCTCAAAAGGTCTGAGCCTTTTTGTCTTCACATCAAGTGACCTTTCCTAGAAGAAGAAAGCACAGAGAAATCCTTTTTGTCTGTGTTCTTGTGTCTAGCATAAATAAGGAAAGAGTCGTTTGGATTATTCCAACGGACATAATCTTTGAATTCTTCTTCTTCAAATTTTAGCAAGAATCATCAGAGTCTAAATTGATCAGAGCCTTCTGATGTTGATCAGAGTTTTGCTAAATCAGAGTCTTTGCAGCAGGTGTGTTTTTAGCGTGTATAAGTTCAGAGCATATTTGAGTCAGATCCTCAGTACTGGAAGCTTTAGTACTTTCAGAATCTTCTGTAGTAACTATGCTTTGAAAACTCTTCATACAAAATTCTTCTTAGGTTCAGATGCTTCTGACTTGCTTCAGATTTTTCTGGAGCTTCTGCTTCAGATCCTTCTGGAGGCTACGCTCAGGATCTTCTGTTGGCAGCATTCAAAATCTTCTAATGGATGCATCTGGCGCTTCAGAGTCTAGCAAATTTCTTATGTTCAGTTCTGATTTGCTTCTGGAGTGATAATTACTTTAATATCTGCAGTAAAAACTCTTAAGCAAATTTTAGAGTATATAATTCTTAATTACAAAAGTTCATAATAGTTATCATCAAAACATAGAGATATTATTAAGAACCAATCTGTGTTCTAACAAAGGTGACGAGAATACATTCAGAGGATGTGGTGGCGCGTGTACCTTGTCCGCATAAATCTGGCATTTATGACATCTTCGGGAAAATAGGATACAGTCAGTCTCCAAAGTCAACTAGTAATAACCATCCCTCAAGATCTTATTTGCCATGGCATGGCCGCTTGCATGAGTACTGAAGGCACCTTCATGAATGTCTGTCATCAACATGTCTGCTTCTCTACTATCAACACATTTGATTAAGACCATCGTGATTTCTCTTGTACAAAACATTATTGCTAATGAAGAACTTAGATGACAATCTTCACAAAGTTCTCTTATCAATTTTAAAGGCACCGGTAGGATATTCTTGACTTTGAAGGTAATTTTTTATGTCATTAAACCAAGGTTTTCCGTTAGACTCTTCTTCAGCCATCATGACGTACGCTGGTGCAGTCTTTCTTTCAATACTAATTAGGGGAGCTTCGTTGACAAACTGAACCTTCCACATAGCAGCCATCATAGCCAAAACATCTTCTATATGGTCTCCCGTTTACCCTTGAGCTGATAAATTACCAAGGCAGATTCGCCAATTACTTCCCGAATATTAATACGAGGGTCAATTCCAGCTTCAAAACCCAGGATGCAGGCTTCATACTCAGCTATGTTGTTCGTACGTTTGAAGCACAATCTTGCAACAACAGCAGTGTAGCCACCAGTCGGATTTTCCAGAACAACACCAACACCATGGCCTCTTTTGTTGGATGCACCATCAAACATCATTTTCCAACGGGAACCAGGTTCAGGACCGTCCTCGGGGCCAGGCTATTCTTTTGCTTTGTAAAGAAGGATGATATCTTCGCCGGGGAAGTCAAATTTGAGCAACTGATAATCTTCAACAGGTTGATCAGCAAGGTATTCTGACAAGAGCATGTGCCATCTTGCATGTCTTCCCGTTTGAGTAGGTTCAAATATGTACTTTATCAGATCATTTTGGATATCAACAAAGTAGTGTGACAAATCATGTACTGCCTAAGACGTTTGGATGCCCAAGCCAGAGCGCAACAAGATTTTTCTAATGGAGAGTAACGATTTTCACAATCGATGAATTTCTTGCTTAATTGTAAATCACGTGCTCCTTCTTCCCCAACTCATCCGTTTGGCCGAAGATACAATCCATCGATTCCTTGAGCACGATCATGTACATGAAGAGAGGCCTTCCAGGCACAGGAGGGATCAATATTGGAGGCTCTTAGAGGTATCCTTTGACCTTTTCTAATGCCGACTAACAATCCTCATTCCACACAACTACTTGATCTTTCCGTATCAACTTAAAGATCGACGCGCAAGTAGGAGTCAAGTTGGAGATAAACCTAGAGATATAATTTAATCTGCCAAGGAAACCTCTGATCTGCTTCTCAGTTTCTGGGGTAGGCATTTCCTAGATGGCTCGTACCTTGTCAGGATCTACCTCGATTCTATGTTGACTAACAATTAAGCCGAGTAGTTTGCCAGATCTGACTCCAAAGGTAGATTTGACAGGATTTAGTCTCAATTAATACTTCTTGAGCCTTTCAAATAGCTTCAATAAATGATCAAATTGATCTTCTTTGCTCTGAGATTTGGCAATCATATCATCAACGTAAACCTCAATTTCTTGGTGCACCATGTCATGAAATAACGCCACCATGGCTCGTTGGTATGTGGCTCCAGTATTTTTCAAACCAAAAGGCATAACTTTATAACAATAAGTGCCCCAGGGTGTGATGAAGGTTGTCTTTTCCGTATCAGCTGGGTCTATTCTTATCTGATTATAATCGGAGAAGCCACCCATGAATGAAAATACTGCAAAGTTGGATGTATTGTCCACCAAAGTGTCGATATGCGGAAGAGGGAAGTCGTCCTTCGAACTAGCTTTGTTAAGATCCCTGTAATCTATACACATTCTAACTTTTCCATCCTTCTTAGATACTGGTACAATATTAGCCACGCACTCAGGGTTTTTAGAAACTTCCAGAAAGCCTGTGTCGATCTGCTTTTTAACCTCATCTCTGATTTTGAGAGCCATGTCGGGTCTAGATCTTCAATGTTGTGAACTAGAATTTCGGTGTCTAACCCAGGCATATCTTTGTAGGACAAAGCAAACACATCCGCATAATCTTTGAGAAGTATTACCAATTTGTCCTTAACCTCTGCCCCGAGCAATGCCCCAATCTTGACCTCTCTTTTTACTTCTTCAGAGCCCAAGTTGATAATGTCGATCTGTTCTTTGTAAGGTTGAAGATAGGCATCCTCGTACTCAGTCATCTTTATTAGTTCTTCAGAAATTTCAAAGTCCTCATCACTCTCATCTTTAGCTTGGAATACAGATGAACCAAAGTTAGAAGGAACTGGATGATTATCGGATTTAGCGGGTGATGGAGGTTCTCTGCATGTGTTAAGGGGTTTAAATGATCAAACACACAAAAAGAGATGTAGATGATGAACTCTTTTTAGGTTTTCAAAAGATTTCCATTTTCCTTTTTAAAAGACTGAAAACAATAATGAACACCAAATGGAAGTTTAACAAAACACTCATTCATTGACTGATCTTTAATTGCAAAAGTATGGCCCATACAAAATGGTCAATTGGCCTCAGGCGTAACCATGGATTTTAAATAGAGAAAAAGCTAACAAGCAAGACAAACTTATTACTCTAAGAGTGGTAACACGATGGGAACTTCAACGACCTCCCAATTGCACAAAACAACTTCATCTTGGAATACCAGGTTATCAATACCACTTACTTCGACGTCTTCTTCAATGGAATTTATTTGAATTCCGCTGCTCACAAAGGTTTCTTAAAGGGTCTTTAGGCGCTTGCCGTCGATCTCTGATCCTTCATCTAGAGTTTGTTTGTAATCTAAAACTTGCCGATTGTTCTTTGCCCGAGCGTTGACCTCAATTACTTCTCCCTAACCTTGAGGGAGACCTTCCTTCATGGCACTTTTAATACTCTGGACAGAGACGAAAGATGGCCCCTGTGTGATAACAGTGTCCTCAATCAATACAGCGTATGCAACTTTCAATGCCTAGAAAGTTGTTTCCAATGCATCATCATCGGCTTTGATGTACCAGAAGGATGATAGATTGCTCACTATTAAATATTCTTCACCGTGTACTATGACCAACTGGTCTTCAATAAGAAACTTCATTTTTTTATGTAATGTGGATGTGACAACGCCCAATGCATGTATCTACGACCTTCCTAGTAAACAAGTGTATGCCAGATTTATATCCGTTACTTGAAAAGTGACCTCAAAGACCTGCGGTCCCACCATAATTGGCAAATCAACTTGGCTTAGGCTGGCCAATCGTCGATATTGGGTTGTCGTGGAATACAGGCCTAACAGCAGCAGGAGAAGCGGACTTGCTATTTGCAGTTTTGAATATCGACACTTTTTCATCCTTCTTTGGTAAATTGAATATAGGTTCAATCACCGAGATATCTTCTTTTCTCTTTTTCCCACATAACTTTAGCATACCTTCGTCAATCATCGACTGAATATTCCTCTGCACTAAGTCACAACCTTTATGATAACAATTATTGCAGTCTTCATGAGAGTCTTTGATCAGACCTGCCTTTATCAATTTCTTGTGTAACTCGGTCAATGGAGTTTTAACTTCAGAAACCCAGGAAATCACTCTCATATTAGAATCTTCCTCTACAGCATGAACACCACCATGGTTTGGTAAAGGATAGTTTTCCATATTGGGCTAATTATCCTCGAAGGAGAGAATCTTCTTTTCAATCAACTCGCACACAATATGCTGAAGTGTTATACAACCTTCAAGGTCGTGTCCCACAACATTTTTATGAAAGGAAAAACGTGAATTTGGATTGTAGAAATGTGGCAACGAATTTGGGAGAGGACCCAATTTCCTTGTCTGAATCACGTCTTGTCGCACCATTAATGGGTACAACTCAGTGTAACTCATAGGAATGGGCTGAATCCTTGGCCTTCTATTCTGGAAAGCAGGCCTCGGAGCCGGAGCTCTTTGTTGCTGATGTGCTTGTTACTTATGATTTTTCTGGTAGGTGTTGGACGCCTGTTGTTGAAAGTTTTGTTGATTTGGCCGAGGTTGAAAAACTAGCGTGACTGCGGCCACGTACTGCTGTTGTTGGTACTGCTGATAGTTTTGCTATGGTTGTACATGAGATAGTTGTTAATTTTGTGGGTGATTCCTTCTGCTCTGAACCCTCCTGTCACACATTACATCATTAGTTTCCCATTCTTTTTTCTTATGAAAATTGTTTGGTGGTTTCTTCGTTGTGCTAGTGCTAGTACTACTAGTTGAGCTTGTTGCTTTGTCGTTCTTCAAACCGTCCTCCACTAACACACCTACGACCACAATATCGAAAAAGTTCGATGTGACGCTACTAATCATCCTCTCGTAGAATTCGGGCCTAACTGTATCTACGAACCAATCAACCAATTATTTCTCTGTCAGGGGAGGTTCGACCTGAGCGGCAGTTTTGTGCCATCTCTACGCATACTCTTTGAAAGATTTTGAGCTCTTCTGTGTCATGCTAAGGAGATGAAGAAGGTTTCAAGCCAAGTCTATGTTGTACTTATGTTGTTGAATGAATGCGTCAGACAAGTCTTGGAAGCAATGGATTTTTGATTGGTCTAGACTTAGGCACCATTTGGCAGAGGCACCCTTAAATCTGTCTTGGAAGAAAAATGGATTAATAATTTGTCATTTTTAATGTGCGCGGCCATACGCTGACAATACATGATCAAGTGAACCTTTGGGCAGGTCGCTCCTTCATATTTTTTAAATGTGGGCATCGTGAGCTTAGGAGGAAATACCAAATGCGAAACCAGTCACATGTCCTTAGCATCGAAACCAAAGACGTTGTTTCCTTCTACATCCCTCATCCGTCTTGCCATTATATCCATATCAATCCTTAAATTTTCGTGTTTCTCATCTTCGACCTCAGACCCGTAGGGTATATCAAATATCTACTGATGATTGTTAAAGATTGGTCGGACCTGTGCCTGAGCACCTACCTGAGTGTAGAAAGAAATTTGGAATTCCATCATTAACAGAACAGTCTGGAGATTAGAGCACTGTTAAAGGTTGAATTGTTGGGGATCATTTAATGGTGGCATGAAATCCTTGGCGATACCAAATGGATGTTCAATTGCTGAGGTCACTATCGAAGGAGGATTTTCCGCCGTTGCATTGATTTTAGATACCACTTTAATCTGCGTGTCTATATTTGCTTTTATCACATGAAGGACTTCCATAATCTGGCTAACGTCACCGTGTAACCCCTCGAGGTCGTTGTTGATTTGATCAATTCTTTGATCTTGATCAGCCATTCTTCTCTGAGCGCTGGCTCTGGTATTGTATCAGTGGGTATTCATCGTGATTTCTGACAGCAATAGAGCACAGGATGAGCTGGAGAACTGATGCAATGCAAATGAAATGCATGATGCAGATGCAAATGCAAGCCACACATTCAAGAAAAACCAAGAGGTTTATTTACAGATAAAATTAATGGATCAACACGTAATAATGTGATGCTTATCATTAACAAATGAAAGCTTAACCAAATTCTCATTAACAAATGGAGTCTCAGAAGCATAAAGTCTTCATCAATGAATGAAACTTTTATAACATTTTACAAAAGGAAGGTTACACATTCCCAAAAGCTAGGGGTACAAACTAAACAAAAGGAAATTGAAAGGCCAAGATCTTCTAACAAGATGATACTTCTCCTTCTTGCAGCCTTGTCCTCCTCTGGTCTTAACGAAGCAGCTCCCAGAGTTCTTCATTTTTCTCGTTCGGCTTTGACTAAAGCGAACCTCAACTCTCCTCTAGACAAAAGTTCTTCTGAGACTAGAGAAATGTCATAAGAGCGTATGCAGAACATCATCAGTGCTATCTCCTTTGACCAAACCAGATATGCCTTTGAAATGAGACAACTCGGGTTTTCCACGATAGTCATTCCTTGTAAGTTGGGATGACGCCAGGAAAATATGACTTGTGCTTCGAAATCTAGGTCACTACCTTTTTCATAGAAGCAAGTCTCTAACAAGCCTAGATCCGGTTATTCCTCAGTTGGATATCCTAACTGGCAGTGAGCCAGGATAGGGTTGTAGCTGATACATCCTTTGGTGCCGATCAGAGGTACGTTTGGGAAATCCCCACAGCTATGTATTATTACTATTCCTCCATGAGTAAGACCACACCAGTTGATGTCATAGTGAGAGAGTGAAGCCAACTTTCTAATCCATGCATCACTGTCTTCTAGGTTCCATAGAGAGAACGTCCTAGGCAAATGCGAAATAAACCACTTGCTTAAGAGCGTCGTACAATAAGCAAATTATTTGAGATTACACACCCTC
Source organism: Lathyrus sativus (assembly GCA_963859935.3). Classification (NCBI taxonomy): domain Eukaryota; kingdom Viridiplantae; phylum Streptophyta; class Magnoliopsida; order Fabales; family Fabaceae; genus Lathyrus; species Lathyrus sativus. The sequence continues at coordinate 266,569,907 of OZ012740.1, forward strand.
CACTGATGAATGGTGTGATAGGTATTAACCAATAAAGTAGGAGCAGGATTTCTGACAATGAATAACTTGATGTCGTCTAAGCTGATGAACTCAAGGCTACTTGGAAATAGATATAAGCGATAAATTAAGAAAGTCAGTATAACTTCAAAGGTTCCCATATCTCCATGATCATAATGAAACTCAGCCTTTTCCATAAATGGTCTTGCTTCTATTCCAGTAAATCCACCACTAATGTCCAAAAGGGTTGGAAGGTCAGTGGGTTCTAGGTGTAGAGCCTCAACAACATCTCTCCTGTTTGGTCTTCTCTCTCTTCCATTGTGAGGTGTAAAAGTCGTGGGAATCTTTATATGCACAGATTATTCTTCCAAAGTCGGCAGCAACTGAAAGTCCAGAAATGTGAAGTAATGGTAAAAAGGATCATAAAACTTTATGAGAGCTACCAGCATTTCCTCATTTACTTGCATGTCCAGTAAAGATAACAAGTCTTCATACTTGGCGACGAAAGCAGCAAAGTTCCTTACTAGGCCTCTTAAGATCCTTAAGTTGTCCAACGTCAGGCTTGGGAATGTGGACCTGTTTCTTTGATCCATTACCATGTCTACAAAAAAGATTTTGAATTCCTTGAATGGTTAGCAAGATGCAAAATGCAATGCAAAGATGCTAGATACAATTGGTTTTACAAAACTCAGAAGATAAATTGAAGCAAAACCCTCATTTCATTTATATTAGGAAAAGTTACAACTTTTGAAATACAATACAAGAAATGCGAGGTTACATCAAAAGAGAAGACTAGACCCTATGGTCAAGAAATCTGACAAGAGTCCTATCCGCGTGTCCTCTTCAGTCTTTTCAGCACAGTGTTCTCCATTACCAATTTATCTACTATTCATTTCCATGCGCCAGAATTTGGTGGGATATTTGAATACTCATAAGTACTTTGCGTAGGCTTGACGCTAGAGAAAAATAAATTCTCTTTCGTTACTGTCTAGGGCTGACGACTCTACTTGGAGGGAGAAGACACACCCAGTCACTTAGGGATAAACACAACCAAAGTGACAGAACAAACAAACACAAAGATCCAAAATGCATATGCCATGCAATCTACATATATGGTATGCGTATGCCTATGCTGACAAAATAAACAACAAGAGGCAACCGGAGACGAAACATCTCAGAACAAACATCTAACCAATCTTCGAAGATAGAAGTACCATTGGGGATAGACGGAGAACAAAACATGGGATCACAATCCTGCTGCAGGGCTTCAAAGCTTCTCTAGGGAATAGAAGATACTCCACTTGGGGTATAACATCTTGATTTGACTGAAGAATTTGTCGAGGTACATCTGGGTTATCAAGTTGAAGATTAGAATACATATTCATCAGGGAACGGAGTCAAATTCATAACTATAGAAATCTTACGGATAAAATAAATATCCATTCACTGGAGAGATTCCTACTGGAGCTGTAGACGGAGGTACCCAAACTGAGGTTTCACAGGGGATAAAATAAATATCCACTTTGATGGGGAACTCTGGATTAACAAAGCTGTTGGATACGTTGGAGTCAAATCTTCAATGGGGATAAAATAAACATCTGTTTCGCCGGGAAAGATCGGCGTCATGGAAGAGATCCACTAAAGGGTAGAATAACAACCACTTCATCGGGAAAGGTGAAGTTTGAGAAGATTCACTGAGGATTAAAATACCGTCCACTTCGTTGGGGAGGTGAAGTTGATTAAAACACTGGAATCTTTGGTTACTATATGAAGATTTCTTGTATTGAAAAGATTCATCGGAGAAATCATGACCGCCTGAAATAAAATTACCGGGGACATGAATGAAGAATATCATGAAACAAAGTAGTTTTGCCTTGATGAACCGCATGGTAGTCGCCATTTTGAACAAAATAACGCCCCATAGTACATGCTTTGTGAGAATAAGCCATTCTAAGAGGATTTTACAGAAAACATGGCGTCCAAATGCCCCACTGTTTTCAAACTCTTGGAGAGATTTGTCGAATCTCGACGTAACTGCCTCTGATTGACTGTGTAAGATCGAGTCTTCAAAAATAGCTCTTAAGAGAGTCAGACTTGCATTGTCCAGACAAGTTACAGGTCATCAGATGACTATGAAATTTATCTGTGAAAGTCACTTGACTTCCAAGCAACTTTTGCCCTTCAAGGAGTTTTCAAATGTACTTTTGGTCAACATTAATGGTGTTCCTTATCCTCTTAGATTTCCATAGAGTACTAGAAGTCCTTGATAGGATTTGTAGAACTCAAGTTATGATCTTTGCAAGCCAGGGGTATTTTGGGAAAGTGAGATTATAGGTCACTTTGGATTATAGGTCCATAACTCCAACTTGCTGGCTTCAAATGGTAAATTGTCCAACATGAAACTTGTTCAAAATGATGTTTTGAGTGCAACCAAGTGGTCATGAGAGTTCGGTTTGGCTTGGAACACAAAGTTGCTTGAAATGGCTTAAAAAGGAAGAAATTAAAGTCATTAAAAGGCCAAAAAATGTGATTTCTTGATTTAGGGTCAAACAAGTTCATGTTATATGTCATTTTGATCAGAAAAGGCATTTTGAGAAGGTTGGCAATATTACATTTTGCATTTGAGGCCATTTTCAAGCACTTCCATTTGGTAACTTAAGGTTGAAGCAACACTTGAATTGCACACCATAAGATCAAAAGCAAGGCAATTACCATCCCCATTCAATTCTAAATGTCATAAGAGGAGAAATTCAAGTGAAATTGAGAGCTAGAATAGAGCAAAACCTGACTGTCACATATGAGAAATTGGAGGAGCATGAGATTTTCAATTTCTCATTTGGTTAGTTACAGAAAGTTCTAGAGTGTTCTAACACACTCTATATAACCATTGCAATGTATTCAGCAAGTTTTTTGGGCAAGAGGTGAAGAGAAACCAGAGCAAGCAAGTTGAATTGCAAGAGCTGCATCCAAAATCGTGATTGGAGATTAAGGAGAATTCAGTGCAAATTGATTGTTGCAGAAGCTTGGGAAGTTGTTCTTGAGTGATTCTGGAAAAGATTGGAGGCTGAATCGAAGGAAATCATCATCTGTTCATCCATTTACACCAGGTTTGAATCTTTCAATTTTTGCTCTAGATTATAGGGATTTGACTAGGATTTGGCATGTGGATAGGTTAGTGATGATGCTTAGGTGGATTTCAGTACAAAATTTGAGTGTTTAGAGACAAAATTAGGTGCATCACCATTTCTGTTGAGGAGTAGAACTCTTGGTTCTTGATGAGTTAAGCATGGTGGAATGGTGAGATTTGACCAGTGATACGTGTAGTTCATGCTAGTGTCATTAGTTTTAAGTTTTGTGACAATCAAGATTTGGTGCATCTCTGAACATTTGATCGGATTTTAAGATGGAGCAAGAATCAATAAATTTGGAGTTGATATTTGAACTCAGGGGATGATTTTGAGTGGGATTGGGTATGAAGATGTTGTGTTTGGTGAGATTTTGTAACCCCCTCGCCGGAGACGACGGTGGCGCTGTAGCTCAGGCCACCGTCTGAGTTTCCCTCTCATTTTCAAAACATTTGGAGAAGATGATGTATCTGCTGTTAGATCCATGCTTGACCTTGACCACTAACTCAAACCAACGGCCAGGATTGAAAGTTGAGTTCTGAAGAGAGTGAGTTTTTTATGAAACTCTGCGTTTCATTAAAAGTTTTGGGTGGGCTTAGTTCACTTGTTGCTTCCTACACCCCAGTTTAAGCCCATGATGGAATTTACACTAAGAACCCTTGCTATTCATCACGCATGTTTTTCCAATTTCCATTGTTTTTCCTGATTTTCTTTATTTCGCTTGGGCTTAGTATTGGATATGCTACGCGCACCCCCCTTAGGCTCATGCTTGGTTTATAACTGGATAATATTGCTAAACAACACGCAACTTTTATAATTTTCTTCATATTTCTTTCATTTTTATGTTTTGCATATAGGTTAGAAATTAAATCATAATAAATAGAAAAATTAACATTTTTAGGCTAGATTTTTCCCCCCTGACTCCTTAAAGAGTCTAGAATTTAATAGGATTAAAAAATTCATAAGTCATGCATTTTATTATTTTAATGGCATTTTTGCATTTTAATTGGTTTTAAATTCATTTTGTTTGAGGTGTGATCTTGCTGATTTTAGTATGAGTAATTGGTGTTGATTTTTGGAGTCATTCTTTTTGGTATAGTTAGCTTAGATATGCATGTACCTCTAGCAATTTTCTCACAGTTTTTTGAGATAATTTTAAGCTGTTTTTGAACACTAAGATTAAGTGGTGTAGATTTAGGGTTTTAAGATAGTACCCTTAGATTTAGGGCATAGTTTTAGGATTTAATGAATGGTTAACCCCCTGGTTTTTGTATGGAGTGATTCTTAAGAGGTTTAGGAACCTTTAGAATTTTTTGTAGGATTTTACAATCATTTTTGGTATTTTAATTAGATTTAGTTTTAAGACTAACATTTAGGAGTTTCTAACACACTAACTTGACTAGTTTAACCCAATAGTTCCCATTAGACTTAAGTGGTGGTGCCTTTGCTTTTGGATGGACATGAAGACAACTTGAAGATGCTTTGGAGAGCTTGAAGGAGCTTGGAGATGAAGCCTTGTCCTCTTGTGGAATGCTTGTCAGGAGCTTAGGGAAACTAGGGTTTTAGGAAGAGCATTAGATTAGTTTTGCTTGTTTCTTCAAACATGGAGTATATTGCTTATCTCCATTCAATCCAATGACATAAAGTCCTATTAAAGAAGTCACATCTCTCCTTTGGAGGGATGAGTGGCATGCTTTAAGAGTAGAACTTTGAGGGTACTTTTCTACTATAATGTTAAGTTCTCAGTGGCTTCCTTTGGTTGTCATTAAGTTACTTAACATTTCAACTTGATCTTGTTAATTGACTCTCCCTTGGAGGTTGCTTGTTGAAGCTTGCTGAGAGTGAAGTTTGTGCTTGTTGAAGCTGGTTGCTCGTTGAAGCTAGGGTTTCGCTGCTTGTGGAAGATGAAGTTTGGAGCTTGTTGAAGCTGTTTACTGGTTGAAGTTTGCTGGTTTAAGCTGGTTGCTTGTTGAAGTTTGAAGCCTGTTGAAGCCTGGTGCTTGTTGAAGATTGAAAGTTTATTGAAGCTTGAAGATGGGAGCTATTCATGAAGATGAAGGTTGTTGCTGTCAACTTTTTGCTGTTTAATCAACTTGTTACTGTCAGAGCTGCTGCTTGTGCTGTTTGTTGTAGGAGTTTGGTGTTGCTGCTTGGGCTGCCTCCTCTGCTTTGGTTTTTGTTTTCTGTATTGTTTGTTGGCTTGTGCAGCTTTCCCCCTAGGTTTGAAGTGAATGTTGATTCACTTTGCCTGTTGTTTTCCCAGGTTCGAGGTTGAGCGAGACTCCCTTGCCTCGCTTGTGTTGCTGCATTGCATGCATTTTACTGTATTTGCTTGCTTTCTTTTCTGTTTATCCCCTAGGATCTCTGATTTCCTATGTGCAGGAGGGAATTATGACAGACATTAGGATTCTTATCCATGCATGACAACATTAGGTTAGTTTTTTATTCCCTTTTCAACCCTAGGCTTTTTAGAGCTTCTTTCTCTTCTTATCTCAAAACAACTCAAAAATACAGTAATAAGATTAATCGATGTCGTACGTTACGAGCCTTAAGCTATTTGAGAAAGGGATGCTGGAGAGCTTCTTTCTAGTAGTCTGGCTGCTTAGTGTGGCACCCTTTGGGTGACACGCGACGTAGTCACTTTCAAATCATAGTCTCTAGTGCGTCAGAGATTGCAAACAAACTAAAAAAACACTTCTTTCGTAAAAGATTCAAAACAAACATCAAAGTGTCATTTTTGTCCGCTTGGACTCTTAATCAAGAAAAACCCTTTCATAAGGTAATAAAAAAATAGTCAGACAGGCTTGTGTCTTCCGTAGCCCGAACTACGTTTGCTCTGATCTTTCATGCTGTATGAAAGTACGTAGGCATAGGATGCGATATCCTAGCGAGCAACCTCCCTCTCCTTACCCGTAGTTAGCCGAACTACGTAGACTCTGACTTTCCCATTGCACGAGGGAATACGTAGGCATAGAGCGGCGAAGCTCTATCAAGTCTCTTTTCTCTTTTTCTTCTCTTTTGTCCCTTGACCTTTAGTGTAGATAGAATATAATCCCTTAGATAAAAAACAAGCGTAGATCCCGTCGAGTACGACGGACGTGAGGGGTGCTAATACCTTCCCCTCGCGTAACCGACTCCTGAATCCAGGAATTTGGTTGTGACAACCATTCCTTCCCCGTTTTGCGTTAGGTTTACTTCGAGCGTTTCCTTTCCCTCCTTTGGGATAAATAACGCATGGTGGCGACTCTTCTGTCATAGCCAGCGCCGATTTTCGCAGTAGCGACAGCCCCACATAAACTTTCTTGAAAGCAGTGAATCATCAGTTTGTCGTTGTCAATATAAGCAGTCATCTTTCGACAAAACATCGTTAAATGGTATCTTGGACAACTAACAACCTTGTATACTTCAAAGACAGGCATCTTGAACTTTGGAGGAATAATTACGTCTAGAACTAGACATGGGTCTTGAGCATCAAGACCAGATGCATTAGCTTCTTTCATCATTTTCAATTGTTCCTCGAGATCACAAAATCCTTTCTCAATTGCTATAAATCTAGGATCGTCCACCTTCATCTTAGTACGAACATTCTGAGGATCTGGCATACACTGCGGAAACTGGGAAACTCTTCTATCAACTTGATCAACCAGATTATCTTGCATAGACTGAGATTGTGTAGGAACATCCATTTGCTGAACAACATCAATAGAGGGAAGATCAAATAACGGATTGGTCACAACTCTGAAGCCAGTCATGGGATCCATATCTTTGTTCTCTTTAGTATTCTTCAGTAATACTTCAAACTTGGTCAAAAGGTCAAGATGTCAGCTGACGGACAAAGACAGAAGACCGGATGAGCCACAACGGAGAAGAGACAAGTGCATATGCAAAATGCTATGCAAAAAACAGAATGCAGAATGCAGAAGAACAGTTTCATGGAACTCAAACATTTATAAACATTACAGAATACCAAAGAAAACTTAGTTTATTATTTTTGATAAAGGATTACAAGTAATTATTCTCATAAGAGTCCTGACATAATAGCTATATAAAAGCTAGTTCAGTCTTAAGGAAGTCTTGCTTGTGCTTCTTCTAGCTGGACTTTTTAAATATAAGCTTGTCCATGATCATATTCCCAAGATTAGTTTGATAGAGGAAAATAAATCTTCCATCTCTTTCTTTTCTCGCTGGAAAGGAATTTGCTGTTCACTTGGATCTTCGATGATAATGAGAGTCTCTTGTATTTGTCTTTGAGTATTCTTGATTCTTTAATCAACGCCTTTAACTTCCTTAGGTCATCCAAGTAAGGACTCTTAAATGAATATTTCAAAATATTTTTATTTTGTAATCCATATTGGTTCTGTAACATTTATAAATGAACTCGGGGTTCCATGAAACCAATGCAATATGATGCTTTATGAGTGCACAAACACAGGCAAGCATAAAGATACACAAAGATAAACAAATAGGAAACCTAGGTTTGCAACGAGCATGAAGAAAAGGGTATACCCATCCCCAGAGGTTGTGGACTACAGGTTGATTGTACCTGCAGAACAAGGTTCTAAAAAAGGTGCCCAAAATCATTAGTCCATATTTTGGATATTATCAATTTCCTGACTAACTCGGTGGTTAATAATATTCTCAAGAGAACCTCTTTTGAGTGTAGTATCGCGTAGCAACTACTTCGGGACTACTCCCTCATAGTCATCGCACTACGTCCTAATAAAGGCCAAAGTGGGGTTAAAGGTAACTACGGTTCCCAGTATCATAGGCTCCAAGGTCAAAAATAGTGAATGTTTTCACAACTTACTCGTCCAACAATACTATTTCGAGAGGGCCTCAACTGAGCGATGATTCTCAAGTCAGCTTGGTCGGGACTCACTCTCTATAAGCCTCGTCGAATATATCACCTTCCTATAATAAGTTCACTCAAGTTCGGGTGTAGGAATTTGTCTTACCACTCAAGGATATCAACCCAAAAGCAAACAAGAGCAATTATACAAATAAGTAGATAAATATAAGACAATAAACAAGAAAAAGAAAACAAGTTAGGAAAACCCACAAAGGTAGACCCCTAGTGAAGTCACCATTTTTGTCGCGGTGAGAATTGGATGTCAAATTATTAATTAATTTGAATCTTAATTCATTGGTTCACCAACGGTCTTTAATTTATCCAAAGGAAGGGAAAAAGATCGAATTACCCACAATGCAATGCAAATGCAAAAGCTAGAGAGTTTAGGTTCGGGGGTTGGTTAAACTTAGGGAAGGTGTAACACCCCCTTCTAAACCCCCAAGTAATCAAATAAATCATTTAAGCACATATTAAAATTTCATCAGTGTAAAATTAAAATATAGTATAAAAGAGGTATGTCACATCATATACGAAATTGAAACATACAACACCTGCTCTATAGAAGACATGCAACAGTGGGGTAGCCTTCAACCTAGGAACTTAGTCCTTACACCCACATCTCAATATTTAGAATTAAAAGCGGAAAATCTAAACATTGAATCACTTTAAACATGTAATCATATAAATACATATCATCAAGTTTGATTCACCACATCATTCATGTTTACATAAACATTTGTCAGCAGATACATATACAAATGTATCACAAAAGAATGCTATACGATCCTAGCTACCCGGTGCTACACATCAGAGCTAACCGACAAAAAAGAATGAAGTTACACTTCACAAAAGACCTCCAGCAATCCTAATCTGCAATGCCTCATAGAGCATTATAAAACAGCAGAAGGGTGAGAAATATTATCATAATAATCAATGCACATAATTTATATATGTATAAACATAAAATACACATTCTCACACTTCAATCCTCATCAATTACTATCATTCCCAATTATACACATGCATACTTTCAAACAACAATCATATCTATGCCATGTGACTCACATAAGACTCATCAATTTTCATCAGTGCCCATTTAGAATTATGGATACATCGCTTATACCCCACCAGGAACAACATCTCGGTCGTTCTACCCCGGAGATTACTCCACTAGGAACGACACCTTGTCATTCTACCGCAGTGATTACTCCACTAGGAACAACATCTGTCATTCTACCCCAGTGAGTACGAGTTTTGCACATACTACATTTATCAAGCAATGCACACATATTCACTAATGTGTTCCCATGCATTCTTCACATACAGTCACATACAATCAATATGCATTCACAATATCGTGCCAACGACAACGAACTCAATCACATTCATCATGCACTTTTAATTAATTTAAACAATGCATATATTGGTCAAAAAACCGCATTCCACAATCGATTCCACAATCTAGGATTCACGCCATACGGCTACCCACAACATATCAGATCACAGCATACAACTATGCATTCAGAAAGATCGATCATAATCTAGCCAACGATCAATATTGGATGGATCACAACAAGAAATAGGAATGCTGTCACGCTCGTTACACCCTTCACTTAGCGAGTCCTTGGCGAACACTCGCTACTGGTTCGCCTAGTGAACAAGCTCGCGAAGACAAACAGAAGCTACTGGAAGGGTTTGCTACTGGCTCGCTACAGCCTCGCCTAGCGAACAACTCGTTACATCTCTTGCCACAGCGAATAAGGGTCATTTGCATTCTGCCCAAGTCTGGGGACGTTCGTTGGCAGCTCGCTTAGCGAACAACTCGCCACTCTGCTCGCCTAGCGAACGTGCTAGCGAGTGTCTCCGTACTCAAAAACCTCAACTGTCCAAAAACCTCAGAAACTCTCGAAATCACCCGATTCAATTCCAAAAAGTTCCAGCAGTCTTAGTCTAACATTCCTTGACTAAACTACACCATTAATTCCAAATCTTAACCGTTAGAACATCGATTTCTACCGATTAAATCATTTCTTCCCTAGAATGGAAAATGTAGAAAAACACCCAACAATCCAAACCAATCATACATAATCATATACATTGGTAAGATAACAATATTTCACACCCTTATCTTGATTAAATCGATTCCTAAGAGTTGATCTTGAAGAATCCAAGTTTTCCTCTCTTTTCCTTCTCTTTTTTCTTCTCCCTCTTTATTTCTCTACTCTTTCCCTTATGTTTCTATTTTTCCCTTTTATTTCCACTCTTCCTTATATGTCTTTCTATTTCCTTCCATCATATTTCTTCCCTTAAAATATCTACCAATAATTCCAATAATTAAAATCATCCAAATAAATCAATTAATTAATATGAATAATTAAAAAATTAAAATTGGGCTGTTACAACCCTCCCCCACTTTAGGAATTTTCGTCCTCGAAAATTTTACCTGATTCAAACAACTCTGGATACGACTCATCTGACTCTCAAGTTCCCAAGTCACATTTCCACCAGCCGGTCCTCCCCAAGCAACCTTCACCAAAGCAATCTCTTTACCTCAAAGTTGCTTCAGCTCCCGATCCTCTATCTGCATAGGTGATGTCTCCACAGTCAGGTTATCTCTCACCTGCACATCATCTACTTTGACTACATGAGACGGATCTGTAATGTATTTCCTCAACTGAGATACATGAAACACGTCATGGAGATTAGCAAGCGACGACGATAAAGCAACCCGATAAGCTACCTCTCCTATCCTCTGCAAAATCTGATAAGGACCAATAAAATGCGGCGTCAACTTACGCGACTTCAACGCTCTACCAACACCAGTTATTGGAGTAACTCGAAGAAACACGTGATCTCCTTCCTAAAATTCAAGTGCTTCCCTCCTCTTGTCTTGATAACTCTTTTGACGACTCTGAGAAATCTTCATCTTCTCTTGAATCATCTTAATCTTATCGGTAGTCTGCTGGACTATCTCGGGTCCAACCACAAAACTCTCTCCCAACTCATACCAACACAATGGTGTCCTACACCGTCTATCGTACAATGCCTCAAATGGTGCTATACCAATACTCGAATGAAAACTGTTATTATAAGTGAATTCAATCAAAGGTAAGTAGCTATCCCAAGCTCCTCCCTTCTCCAATACACAAGCTCTCAAAAGATCCTCAAGTGATTGAATCGTCCTCTCAGTTTGACCATCGGTCTGCAGATGATAAGCATAACTCAAACGTAACTTCGTACCCAAAGCACTTTGCAAACTCTCCCAAAATCTCGAAGTAAACCTCGAATCTCTATCTGACACAATGCTAGACGGAATACCATGCAAAATGACAATCCTTTCGATGTACAGTTTGGCCAATCTCTCCAATGGGTAATCCATTCGTATAGGAATAAAGTGAGCATATTTGGTCAATCTATCCACAATAACCCAAATAGCTTCAAAGTTACTCGGCGTCCTAGGTAAACCAGACACAAAATCCATAGATATGCTATCCCATTTCCACTCAGGAATAGACAACGGTTGCATCAAGCCCGACGGTTTCTGATGCTCAATCTTTGACTTCTGGCAAGTTAAGCAAGAATACACAAACTGAGCAATATCCTTCTTCATACGAGGCCACCAAAATATTTTCCTCAAATCTTGATACATCTTAGTAGCACCCGGATGAATACTCAATCCACTACGATGCCCTTCTTCAAGAATACTCTTCTTCAACTCAACAATATCAGGAATACAAACTCTGTCACGACATCTCATGATACCATTTTCATCAATCCAAAAATCACCACCTTGAACTTGATTGATCAATGTCAACCGATCAACTAAACCCAAATCAGATTTCTGTCCTTCTCGAGTCTCGTCAAGAATACTACTAGTAAGCTTTAACATACCAAGCTTAACTCCGTAAGAAGTCTTCTCACACAATAAGCTCAAATCGCGAAATTGCTCAATCAATTCCAACTCTTTCACCATCATCATCGACATATGCAATGATTTCCTACTCAATGCATCAGCTACCACATTTTCTTTACCCGGATGATAATTCAAACCAAAATCATAATCCTTCAGAAGTTCCAACCATCTCCTCTGCCTTGCATTCAATTCTTTCTGATTGAAGAGATACTTCAAACTCTTATAATTACTAAATACCTCAAATCTAGAACCAAACAAATAATGCCTCCAAATTTTCAACACAAATACAACGGCGACCAACTCTAAGTCATGCGTCGGATAATTCCTCTCATGCACTTTGAGTTGCCTCGAAGCATAAGCTACAACTTGTTTATTTTGCATCAACACGCCTCCTAAACCCATCAAAGAAGCATCACAATACACGACGAACAGTTCTGCCGGATTCGGCAAAATCAAAATAGAAGTTGTCGTCAATCTTCTCTTAAGCTCTTGAAAACTCCCTTCACACTTTGCATCCCAAACAAAAGTTTGACCCTTCCTAGTCAACTGCGTCAACGACAATGATAACTTAGCAAATCCTTCAATGAATTTACGATAATATCCTGCCAAACCAAGAAAACTTCTAATCTCAAAAACTTATTTTGGAGTTTCCCATTGCGATGCCGCTTCACCCTTCGACGAATCAACTGCAATACCTCTACTCGAAATCACATGACCAAGGAAACTCACTTCCCTCAACCAAGATTCACACTTAGAAAGTTTAGAATACAATTGCTTCCCTTTCAACACAGATAACACAATCCTCAGATGCTCGACATGTTCTTCTTCACTCTTCGAATAAATCAAAATATCATCAATGAACAACCACAAACTTGTCCAAATAAGGATGGAAAATCCTATTCATGTACTCCATAAATACACCTGGTGCATTAGTCACACCAAATGGCATCACAGAATACTCATAATGTCCATACCTCGATCTAAAAGCAGTCTTCTGAATATCCTCAGCCTTCACACGGATCTGATGATACCCAGATCTCAGATCTATCTTACTGAACACACTTGCACCAACCAACTGATTCATCAAATCATCAATCCTCGAAAGTGGATACTTATTCTTGATAGTCACCTTGTTCAATTGTCTGTAGTCCACACAGAGTCTCATAGAACCTTCTTTCTTCTTAACCAACAAAATTGGTGCACCCCACGGTGACACACTCGGACGAATAAACCTCTTCTCAAGTAGATCTTCAAGTTGACTTTTCAACTCTTTCAATTCCGATGCTGACATACAATATGGAGCCATCGATATCGGACTAGTTTCAGGAATTAAGTCGATCATAAACTCCAGTTCTCGTTCCGGCGGTAAGTCTTTTATCTCATCAGGAAAAACTTCCGGAAAATCATGGACAATTGGTAAAGCATCAATTGCTCCATTTTCACCCATGTTCAAAGTTTCCATCAACAGAAATACCTTCGCACCATCTTGCATTGATTCCTTCACTTGCTTAGCAGTCATAAACAAGTCTCCTTCATCATCAGGTTCAGGAAAAATAACCGTTTTGTCAAAATAGTTAATATAGACACGATTGAATTCCAACCAATTCATCCCAAGAGTAACATCAAGTTGATCTAAGTGAAGACACACTAAATCAACTCCAAAGTCTTTACCAAAAATACTCAACGGACAATTCAAACACACAAAAAGGGTAGTTACTGAACCCATATCAGGAGTATCAATAACCATACCTCCACTCATAACTGACAACTCAAGATTCAATCTCTTAACATAATCAAAAGAAATAAAGGAATGCGTAGCTCCAATATCAATTATAGCGACCAAAGGTATACCATTAATGAAACACGTACCTCGGATCAATCGATCTTCACTAACAGTCTCCGATCCTGATAGAGCAAACACTTTCCCATTCCCTTGAGTCTCCTTTGGCTTGTCACACTTGGTACTAATGTGCCCTTGCTCACCACAGTTGTAGTAAGTCACATTCGCACCACTTTTGCACTCAAAAGCCTTGTGGCCTGGCTTCCCACACTTGAAACACTTCTGCTCAACACTTGTGAACTCAGGAGCACGATGTCCTTCAACACCACATTCAAAACACTTCACTAGAGTGGAAGCTCCTCCCCCACTCGGCTTCTTGCCGTAACCAGCTTTCTGTCTCCCTTTATCAGCAGGAGTCACATACAGCTTTCCTCTAAATTGACCTTTTCCCTTCTTATCATTTAAACTCTTGTAGTGACTAGATCGAGCCCTACTATCTTCATCATAAATTCTACTCTTGTTCACCAACTCAGAAAATCGCCTAATTTCCTGATAACCAACGACTTGCTTGATTTCAGGCCTCAAACCATTCAAAAACTTGAGACACTTGGATCTCTCAGCATTGGTAGTGTTGTAATGGGGATAAAACTTAATCAATTCCTCAAACCTTGCTGCATACTCGGCCACAGTTGAGTTACCCTGCTTCAGCTCAAGGAATTCAATTTCCTTCTTACCCCGCACATTTTTTGGAAAATACTTCTCCAGAAATGCCTCTCTAAAAACATCCCAAGTAACCACAACCTCATCTTCTTCAAAACTTTGGCGAGTATTACCCCACCAGTCCTCAGTTTCCTCTTCAAGCATATGAGTTCCAAACTGCACCCCCTGCGCATCCGAACAGTTCATGACTCGAAAGATCTTCTCAATTGCTTTCATCCATACCTGTGCTTTGTCAGATTCATGGGTTCCCTTAAAAATTGGCGGATTGTTCCTTTGAAACCTTCCCAAAGCACGAAACGCATCATCAGCGTTGTTTCCAGCATTCACATTGGCTTGAGGATTTTGTCCAATCGCCCCAGCCAACCTCGTCAAAGCCTCAGCAATCGCTTCATCATTCCTACCGGCGACCATCGTTATGAATCCCAACAACAGAACTTCATAAGATCAAACAATATCGATAGTGTCATACACACAATCAGATATATATATAGGGAATAAATACATTATCAACTTAGCCAACTGGCCGACCTGCTCTGATACCACTTAATGTGACACCCCCTTCAAAACCCCTAAGTAATCAAATAAATCATTTAAGCACATATTAAAATTTCATCAGAGTAAAATTAAAACATGGTATAAAAGAGGTATGCCACATCGTACACGAAATTGAAACATACAACACCTGCTCTATAGAAGACATGCAACAGTGGGGTAGCCTTCAACCTAGGAACTTAGTCCTTACACCCACATCTCAATATTTAGAATTAAAAGCGGAAAATCTAAACATTGAATCACTTTAAACATGTAATCATATAAATACATATCATCCAGTTTGACTCACCACATCATTCATGTTTACATAAACATTTGTCAGCATATACATATACAAATGTATCACAAAAGAATGTTATACAATCCTAGCTACCCGGTGCTACATATCAGAGCTAACCGACCAAAAAGAATGAAGTTACACTTCACAAAAGACCTCCAGCAATCCTAATCTGCAATGCCTCATAGAGCATTATAAAACAACAGAAGGGTGAGAAATATTATCATAATAATCAATGCACATAATTTATATATGTATAAACATAAAATACACATTCTCACACTTCAATCCTCATCAATTACTATCATTCCCAATTATACACATGCATACTTTCATACAACAATCATATCTATGCCATGTGACTCACATAAGACTCATTAATTTTGATCAGTGCCCATTTAAAATTATGGATACATCGCTTATACCCCACCAGGAACAACATCTCGGTCGTTCTACCCCGGAGATTACTCTACTAGGAACGACACCTTGTCATTCTATCGCAGTGGTTACTCCACTAGGAACAACATCATTCATTCTACCCCAGTGATTACTCCACTAGGAACAACATCTGGTCATTCTACCCCAGTGATTACTCCACTAGGAATAACATTTGTCATTCTACCCCAGTGAGTACGAGTTTTGCACATACACATATTTTCATAAAACAATGATATGCACTTAAGACCGTTCTCGCATCTTAATCTCATGCATACTCAAATAATTCATCACACAAGAATTATAACGTGACTGCACACACAACACATCTCATAATAATTAGAGTGTTCATACTTTCATTCATCAGTACTACAGTTATCAAGCAATGCACACATATTCACTAATATGTTCCCATGCATTCTTCACATACAGTCACATACAATCAATATGCATTCACAATATCGTGCCAACGACAATGAACTCAATCACATTCATCATGAACTTTTAATTAATTTAAACAATGCATATATTGGTCAAAAGACCGCATTCCACAATCGATTCCACAATCTGGGATTCACGCCACACGGCTACCCACAGCATATCACATCACAACATACAACTCTGCATTTAGAAAGATCGATCATAATCGAGCCAAACAATCAACATTGGATGGAACACAACGAGAAATAGGAATGTTGTCACGCTCGCTACACCCCTCGCTTAGCGAGTCCTTGGCGAACACTCGCTACTGGTTTGCCTAGCGAACAAGCTCGCGAAGACAAACAGAAGCTACTAGAAGGGTTCGCTCTGGCTTGCTACAGTCACGCCTAGCGAACAACTCGCTACATCTCTCGCCACAGCGAATAAGGGTCATTTCCATTCTGCCCAAGTCTGGGGACGTTCGCTGGCAGCTCGCTACCAGCTTGCTTAGCGAACGACTCGCCACTCTGCTCGCCTAGCGAACGTGCTAGCGAGTGTCTGCGTACTCAAAAACCCCAACTGTCCAAAAACCTCAGAAACTCCCGAAATCACCCGATTCAATTCCAACAAATTCCAGTAGTCTTAGTCTAACATTCCTCGACTAAACTACACCATTAATTCCAAATCTTAACCGTTAGAACATCGATTTCTACTGATTAAATCATTTCTGCCATAGAACTGAAAATATAGAAAAGCGTTGATCTTGAAGAATCCAAGTTTTCCTCTCTTTTCCTTCTCTTTTTTCTTCTCCCTCTTTCTTTCTCTACTTTTTCCCTTATGTTTCTATTCTTCCCTTTTCTTTCCACTCTTCCTTATATGTCTTTCTATTTCCTTCCATCATATTTCTTCTCTCAAAATATCTACTAATAATTCCAGTAATTAAAATCATCCAAATAAATCAATTAATTAATATGAATAATTAATTAATTAAAATTTGGCTGTTACAGAAGGTGCTAGCATCCTAAGCTTCTGTAGTACTCTACAGGAACCTCTTGTTTTCTGTTGTTTATTGCTAAGGGTTATCTAATTACGGGAAAAGACCTAGTGGTTTAATTCTAAGTATACTCTCCAAGATGTCGCATCTTGTGCCTACATATCCTGACGGGAGTGGAATCAGAGTATTTGTAGTTCCCCTAAAGGGTATGAGGAACTTTTTAACTGTAGGTCAAAGTTGCAAAGGGAATAGGTTTTTTGATTGATTGGTTTTAGGAGAAAAGACGAGTCGTCATCTCGAGGGAGAACACTCGACTTAACCACCATAACTTGTAGGAGATGGTCTTTGCATCGTCTTGAGAGAAGGGCTCAAACACTCGAAATTGTCGACGAGTATGCCACTATCTCCCTCAAGAGAAAAAGATCTACATCACTTGATTGTGTTATGGGGCAGGAGATTTATTTCTCGACTGTCAAGATGACTAACATCTTATTCTCTAATAGGGAGTAGTTTGAATTGGTTTTATCTATGTAGTAAAAGAAAAAAGGTCCTCCTTATGGGGTAAGATCTAAACTTAAGCGATCAACTTGAAAAGGATCAAGGATCGAGTGGGGAAAATGATGCAAGATGAGATGCATACGCACAAGTATTAAGTCATGTGCAGAATCTTCCTTTAGACATTATGCGATGCAATAAAAATAAATAACGGTAAAGATAAAAGATAGCGGTAAATAAATCCATACAATAGGAATGCCAAAAAATCAAGCAAGCGCGGGACGCGAAAATTAAATCGGTGCTGAGATATGGAAAGAGATTGGGAGCGCGTTGATTAATTTTAGGTGAATTTGATTTTAGGAAATTATTTGTTAATTTTAAATAAAAGTTCTAAGTGATAAATCAATTCTAAAGAGTGATCTTTAAATAAAAGAGCTTCTTAAAATATCTAAGAGGTTTTATTTTATCTTATTAAATAAAGAAACAAATAGTTTATTATTTTTAATAAAAGTTGTTATTGTAAATTAATTAGATATACGTTAGCTCAATTAAGAAAAAGTTTTCTTAATAAAAAAAGTTTTAGTTATTATTATTAAATAAAAGTTAATCTAAATAAAAGGTTATTATTACTAGTAAAAAAACAAATCAAATAGATTAATATGAAATGAGTTTTTTTGGTTAATATAATTAAAGTTCAAAGTTAACAAATTTTTATTAAATAAAATAGTTTTGTTATTGTTATTAGATAAAAGTTTAAAAAAGTTTTTTTAATAATATATAAAAAGGAGTGATGATTAAAAACAAATAATTGATAAAAGGGTACTAATTAGATAAATAAACTATGTAAAAAAAAAGGTTTATTTAAAAAAGAGTATTAGTTGGTTTTAAATTATATAAGACTGATTAAAAGATTAAATATAGTGGTTAATTAATTAATTAAAAAAGTTAATTATTAACTAAATTAATGAGTATATTAGGGTGGTTAACGAAGGGTTAAGTAGTGATTAGGAAGTGGGGCGCTGGATCTGGTGTAGTGCGAGTGTGGGTGTATCGTGAGGGAACAAGCGTGTCCGTATGGTGATGATTAATCAGGGTATGGAAGCCCGTGATGAGGGCGCATGATATGGTGTGTGGGTGAGCATACACGTGATTATACAACATTACAAATAAAAAAATAAAATAAAAATAAAACCCTAGAAACACTCCCCCCCTTTCCGCCGTTCTCCTATCTTCCTCTTCAATCTGCTCTTTCTTCCCTCTCCATCTTCTCGCTCCTCTCATCTTCTATTTCTTCCTTATTCGTTCTTTCTCCTTCTTCGTCATCGTGATTACGTTCCTCTCTTCTACCTTCGTCTTCTCCATATCTACACAAATCAAACAACAAAAAAAGAGTTAAAGTGTTGAAAAAAAATCTCACTGTTGCATGTTTTCACAGGTTTCGAAGGTGGATCGCAAAGGTGGTTTTTCGCGGGTTTTGAATGGTGATGGTCGAAGATGGAAATGTGAGGGTTCTGGCGGTAGACGGTCAATTTCCGGCGACGGGGTTTTGGGCTTGCTCGCGAAAGGCTTCGACGGCGACAATGGTGAAAGTGATCCCGCGTTTCGCGCTGGATGAACAGAAGAGATAAGTTCTTGACTTTCGTCTTCATCAAAATTTCCTAGATTCTGTTTGGCTGTGATGATATTTTTGGTTTGTGGGTGTCCCTTTGTGTATTTGAACTCGTGGATTTTATAGTCTCTAAACATGATTTCAGAATCTGATTTTGGAAAGGATTCAATCGGTTCTTGATGGTTCATGATTCTTTCCATTACCGTTCTGACATGTTTTAACCAGATTTGGAAATAATTTAAGAATTTGTCGACTTTACTTTGGAAAGTTTTCTTTCGTTTGTCCTGCGTTTTGAATGGCCTTGCTGCTTATTATTTCACAAACATTGATGTTGTTTCTTCGTGTCAAATGACTTATCAATATTTGGATCTCAAAGAACTAAAATTGATTATCTTATTATGCAGGGTATTCTTGAAACTTCTTTGATGAATTTCGAATTCTGTTTCTGAACTGTATTGACATTTCTTTTTCCAGGAAAGTTCTAGCTTCAGATATTGCCGGTATGATGCTTCGAGAAAGGTTCCAAATTCGGTGATGATGCCATAACGGTCTGAACCAGAAGGCTTAAGATTGTTGTTGCCTTTGAATATTGTTGGTGGCCTATGACGTTCTTGTCCAAAATCGCTTTCGATCCCTTGCTGGAAGCTGGTGACAGTTTTCGTTGCCCTCTCGGTCGCTCGAATTTTTTTCCGATGATGAGTCCAAAATTGAGGGCTGAACTCACTTCAATTCTTCTTAATTCTTAAATTGCAATTCAATTCTGTTATGGCTATTCTGACTATCAGTGGTCACTAATTCGATTTTGCGTTTACGTACTTGAACTCTTGTTGTAATTCTAATTCTCTTGATTTTCTTTGACAGGTTCCCCAGAATACGGTAGCTTGTCGTGACAAAAACAGGGTTCGGTTGGCAGCCTGTGTCACCAAATTGAAGTTCGCACAACCTACTGCAATGAATCTCAAGTTACTTCTACTTGAGTACCTTTGGAGACGACTTTGGTTACAAATTAAGCCTTTTTAGGATTAGGATTCCTTTTTGTAGCATAAGTTCTTCTATAAGATTGAATGTAAATAGGATGTGGTAGTTTGAACTTGTAACCGCATGAACTTAGTTGTTACATCTTGAACGATTCATGTAAATCATCTTAACTTGTACTTAAATTATGATAGATCTTGAAATAAAAATTGGACATGAGTCTTTGAACTTTCCATGGGATTTGAAACAAACATAGAATTTGGATAGTTCAAAATTTCTCTGTAACAGTTCTCCATTTTCTTCACGTGACCACCTTATGTTACTTCATCAATCCATCTTAAATTAGAATTAAAAATGGTGCAAATAAAATCTCTTTGTAACCTGAATTCTTTAAATGATGAATTTGCATGATGAAACTTGAGCCATGAATTGCAATTTGTGTCATAGCCTAATCGGGACTAGAGCCCATAATTTTAAATATTTGAATCCTAAACTTGAGTTTCAACTTAAACTTGTGAAGAAAATAAGTCTTGAACTCTAAAAAAAAAACAAATTGATGAAATTTGATATTTGAGTCGAACGTTCTCGCACCCATCACTAATAATTTATTCAACATGAAAATGAACTTCAAGGAACCCCTTATACATGGACATCCTGATTTTATCATGCTCGCCAATTTAATTCAAATGAGCTGTGTCAATTGTACTCACAGCGCTGCGGACCAAAATTGGATGCCAAAATGGAACTCATACACCAAAATCAAACCACTATATGACTTTGTAAACTTAATTCAAAACACAATTGCGCGACCTCCACTTAATTGATTAAAGCCCAAAATGGATTTCCAAGAGATGGTGGCCAACAATCTATCTAACGTGCTTTCACAGCAATGGTCCCAGAATAGCCCAAGAATGGAGAAAGAGTTCTAAAAGTGGAACCCAGATCAAACAGAAGCTCTAGAACCATTTTGGAGTCAAGCGCAACTGGCCATGCCCTGAAAATGCTTAATTTGAGAAAATAAGTATCATCCACACTTGACCTCGTTGTATCTGTACAAACTGGTTAGCCGTAATAAACATACATATAGAGGTAAAATAAGCACAAGGAAACAGGATCTTATGGTCAAAAATTAGGGTGTGACAGTTACATCTTCACCAATCCAGCGACTTTCGAGCCACTCAATCAACTCATCCTTGTCTTTTATCTCTCTCTTCAATTCCGTCATCTCAGAATGAAGAGTATGGTACTTACCCTCCCAAGTTTCCCTTTCAAGATTGGTTCTCTCAAGGATCTCTTGGTATTCTTCCATCTTTTAAATAGGGATGGCGAAAGATGATTCGATGACAATTTGCATATTCTTTTCAAGAAGGTAGGGCATCTTGCGATCACGGGCTCTAGATTGAACCCACTGAGTAAATGCCTCAAAGGTCACACAATTCCTTTTCCCAAGGTCAGCTTTAGTTTTCTTCTGGATGTTCTCTCAAGCATCAATCATACTATTCCTTGAACTCTCCTCTGCTTCGGGGTTAAGGTAGAAGAAACCAGACAATAGGATGTTGTTAGATTTATCCTTCATTGGAAATCCAAATTGACGTCTGGACAAAGCAGGATTGTAGTTGATTCCCCCTTGTACTCCAAGGAGTGGTACATTTGGAAAAGAACCACAACTATCAATGTAGGCCCCTCGATCATAGGCAGGATCATACTAGTGAATATCTGCTTGAGTTAGAGACATAATCCTTTGAGACCATCTCCAACCATTAGGATTTTTCTTGGAAGTGTCCGTCCTTGATAAATGATTGACAAACCATTTGTACAACAAGGGTGCACAACAAAGAATAGTTCCTCTTTCATGAAGAGTCCTATGATGAATGGAATGATAAATATCACCTAGCAAAGTGGGTACCGGATTATCATTCAAAAACACTGTGATAGCAGTTGAATTGACAAATTCTTCTATCTCAGGGAACAACACCAACCCATATATCAATAGAGCCAAAACCGCTTCAAATGCGTCCAAACTACCTTCCTTGGCAAGGTAAGTAGCCTTCTCCAATAAGTAATCAGAATGAAAACCTTTAACTCCATTCTTTGAAGCATAATTGGTTTTGACCTCAGATACTTCTAGATGAAGTGCATCAACAATCTCTTTCG
This sequence comes from Lathyrus sativus, assembly GCA_963859935.3. Classification (NCBI taxonomy): domain Eukaryota; kingdom Viridiplantae; phylum Streptophyta; class Magnoliopsida; order Fabales; family Fabaceae; genus Lathyrus; species Lathyrus sativus. The sequence goes on from OZ012740.1 coordinate 266,592,202, forward strand.
ACGAGGGTAACTTCTCCAAACTGTTGAACGATTTCTTATCTGTCACAGGGATTCCAATGAAGTAAGAGTATTCTTCCAATGTCGGCATCAATTGGTAATTCGGGAAGGTCGTATAACGAATCATAGAACTGGACCAAAGTGCTAAGAACCCCTTCTTCCATTCTAGTCTTCACAATACTCATGAGTTTCCCGTATGTTTTCTCAAAATCTTCAAATACCAACATTCCTAGCTCTCTCTACTTTGTTGTATCACATTTCTTGAAGTTGTATTTCTTAGTGTTTCTTTTCCCAAAATCCATGATATCTAGGGTTCCGCAAAAAGAAGACAACTGAGTTTGACAAAACCAGTAAGATGAGATGCCATGATGATATGATGACATGATGCACACATAGCACATATACAAGTATACACAATGCACAAATGCATATGATAACAAGCAAGGGTCCTAGGTTCGGGGTTATGAGCATGAAGCTAGGGTATACCCTCCTAAAGGACATGTCCTAAGGTGTTCATTTTACCTGCAGAACAGGTTCTATCAAGAGTTCCCAAAGTCATAGATAAATCCTTCGGATATTATCAATCAACATGACTACTCACGTGGGTAAAAAATATTCTATAGATAAACTCGTCTGAGTGTAGTATCACATAACAACTATTTCGGGACTACTCCCTCATAATCACTACACTACGTCCTAAAAAGGTCAAGTGGGGTAAGTGGGTAACTAAAGGTTCTCAGTTTCACAAACTCTCAAGTTGAAAAAACTAATGAAATGCATGACTACTCATACACCATTAATCATCTCAAGGAGGTCTCAACTAAGCATGGTTACATCATATGTCAAACATGTTAGGACTACTCCCAACAATCAACTATTGATCATACCACATCCTATCATATATGTACGCTCAAGTCCGGGTTAGGAATTATCTCACCACTCAAGATATCACCCAAATGATCCAATGCAAACATAGAGTTATATATGCAGAAATATACATGTATAGGAAAACACACAGGGATATAGCATACAAGCACACAAAGTGGGTTAAACCCTCAAACTCCCTAGTGAAGTTACCATTTCAGTTGCGGTGAGAATCAGATATCAAGCTATTGATTAACTTGAATCTTAATTCATTTAAATTCACCACCAAGATTTGATTTATCCAAAGGAAAGGTTAAAGAAAGAAAAACCTTTTGCCGATGTAAAAACAACGCTAGAGTTTCGGGGAACGGGGTTGGTTATGCCTAGGGTAGTCATTCACATCCTAAACATCTGTAGTATCTACAAGAACCTTTTATGTATATGTATGCTAAGTTATCTAAGTTGTTATTTTCTAGGGTCATGGGATAAGGTTAAGGTAAAGACCTAAGGATAGTTCTAAGTTTGCTCGCAAATATATTGCATCTTATGCCTACGTATCCTAACAAGGATGAAATCAGAGCAACCGTAGTTCTCCTCACTAAGTTGAGGAATACTTGACTATGGTCAAAACTCCAAGGGGGAACAAACATAACAACGTTTGTATAGAGTTTGAAAAAACTCTCTATATCTAAGTCTATTACTCAAAGGGATTGACTTTGACAAAAGCCAAGAGGGGAGTAAGTAATCATGACATGATCCTTACATAGTGTTAACAAACTCTATCTTAAAGTTCTAATTGAAGGATACTCCTAACAAGGGGTAGGTCTTTAGACTTAAAGCAAAGTCTAATGGATATAAGTTCTAACATAACTAAGTTAAAGGACCTAATAACTTAACCAATTCAAGAGGAGGGGTAATGAGCTATCTATGATAGTGAAGTCAATAGAAAGACTTTCCTTTGGAATAAGGGATAACAAGGAAACTTGATGAGAGCTAACAAGCTACATCACTTGGGGAAAGTTAAAAAAGCTTAAACTCACATATGCATTCATTCAAACATGATGAAGATATAAAGTCATGGTAACAACAAAAAAAGATAAGGGCAAACTTGTGACAACATTAAGCAAAGATGATAACAAGGCAACTTGATGAGAACTGACAAGTTCCGTCACTAGGGAAACAAACTTGATAAAGACAAAGATAATCAAGTAGGATCAATTAACAAATTTAACACAAAAGGCATGGTAACAACCAAGGTTTTATGATTTAACATTACAATGTTCAAAGATCATAAAGGTAACAACCAACAAGGGCAAGCATGAAACATGTGTAACAACAATATTTTCATCAATGGTATTCAAACAAAACTCATGAAAACAAGTTACAACTTGAATCAAACATGGTATATGAATCAATTAAAGACAAATGTAACACATTTTATCATATTCAAGACATATTGATGACAATCAATCATGGATAGGCAAGAAAAGTAACAACAGTTCAAGCATGGATTCAAACTTTTCAAAGGGAAAGATAAACAAGATTCATGGTAACTTTCAAGGCAAGAAACAAAACCTAAACATTCTACGGTTCTAAAAAGACACATAAACAAGTAAGATGGGGGTGAAGGATCATGCTCATGAGGTTACAACATCAAGAAACATATCATGGTTCACAAACAAGTTTCAAGGCATACTTTTCACGTTCATGCATTCACAAAGGCAAGTATAATCATGGTAAAGAAAAGAGATAAGTGTTTTAAAACATATAAACATGTTATACTTTCAATAATGATTCATACAAGACCAATCTTACAAGAAAAATCAAGTATTATGTCAAGAAAGTTCATGAAAACCAAAGAAAACCATAAAAAGGACCATGCCATTCAAGTGGGCCAAAATGTTTCAAAAATTAATTTTTTTGAATACTCTGTTCACAAATTGAAACTAGACATACTAATGAGCATATTTCAAAAAGAGTGGCATCAAAATAATAAAAATCAAAGAAGTTATGCACATTTGAAAAACTAGGCACAAAACTAGGCAACTAAGGCAAAAAACAAGGCAACCAAAAACAAAGGCAAGGAAGATTTTGCAAGAAAGGTCATAGCTCACTCAAAACTTAATCAAATTGGATGAAATAAAAAAGAAAATTGTATATTTTTTCACAAAAAATCCAATGGTGGTGGTGGTTTTCTCAAATCATGCACCATGTGAAAAACTCGATAGCATCATTGAAAAAGACATGTTATGTGCAAGAGCAATGTGACAGTCCAATGTACATGTTCTAATCAACAAGTAATGATTTAAACACAACATATGAGACATATAGAGAGTTCTTACAAGAATCATACATCAACAGACAAGTTAATTCAACAGATGGCATGTGTAGTGGCAAAAATAATAAGTTTGTGCAAGAGCAAAACAACAGACAGAGATGTACCAATTCAGTATCAACTAAATGATCAAACATATCACATATGACCTATAAATGATGTTTACAAACACCAGTCATCTATGCCTAACCAGAATTAACAAGTTGCATATTAAAATGACACTTAAAGTAAGCTAACAAGCCAAACCAAATGGACAGTCATGAATACCCAAGTTTATGAGTGAGAAATGGTTCAAACATGACCTATAAAGTGTATATAGCATGTCCATAATTAGTGTACATCAATATTCTACATGATCTTAAAAGTAGCAAGTTGGAAAACTTTCCTCTTGTAGCTTTTTCAAGTCAATGCACCAAATAAGAAAATTAGTTGATCGATGATGATCCAAGAAGCTCCAATATGTTCTAAATAAGGTGTTCAAATGATGATAACTCCCCCAAGATCACTGTCTTGACAAAATGCCTTTTTATGCAAGAAAACACCATAAGCTTCAAAGTGAAACTCTAGGAAATGGTGTTACAGAACTTTTATGATGCCATGGACAACTCAAACAACTTATATGGAGAGTGTTTGAAGTGTTAGAATGATTGGAAAAAAGTTGGTTTAGTTCTGGTCTATGAAGATACAGAAAAGTCAAATTTTCAAGGTATGAGAGTTGAATTTTGGAATGTGAGGGGTTGAACAACTTCAATGCATCATATGTTATGTGTTTGAGGTGTTGGTTCAAGTGTTTTATGGCTGTATTGAGTTGTGGCAAAGTTTTTGCAAGGCAGATTTTTCTTCACAGAGAAGCAACTTCTACCACTTGCAAGAAAATGGTGATCATAGAAATGAGAGAGATTCAACTTGGCTTCTAGTTGATTTTGGTGTTCTTTGGATGTTAGGAGTGTGTTCTATTTATAGGAAAGCTTGGAGAACGAGAGGTATGGGCAGATTGTGCTCTTTTCTGAGCATGAGCAACCTTTCTTTGGATGTTAGGAGTGTGTTCTTTTCTGAGCATGAACAACCTTCCTATGTGTTTCAACATCACCAATAGCCTGCAGATAGTTGACATGAAGTGAAGAAAAGAAAGTAGTTGATGCAATAGCTGAGGTGTAGCAGAAAATGCAAAAAGTCTCTTTCCTTGCCACTTGCATCCACTTGCTTGAATAAACAAATTAAATAATCCAATCTCTGGTTTTTGCTCATTGTAATCCATTGTAATCTCATCAATTAATTCTCTAAACATTATAGAATTATTTAAATAAGTGATTATAAGAGGTTTGAGTGGTTTATGCATCAAAATGCAAGGGCTGAACTTGGTTTTGTGACATGAGAAATCGAGAGCAATTGTCCCTAGCCACAAAGGCTGTGAAAATTCTCTTATAATTTTTTTAAATCCCAAAATATGATCTACAATATTCATGTTTATCCAAAGTTCATATTCCAAAGGTAACTAGGTAAAAAATCTTTATGAAGTTGGCTGCAAAACTAGACTTACAAGTCAAAAAATAAGAAAATTTTCTAAGTGTTGAAATCCTTCACAATTTGATGAGCTCATAACTCAAAATCTATGCATTTTTGGACATCAACCTTCTAGGACACTTTTGTAGGATTTCTCAAGAGCTTTCCAACCAGCTTTGGACCACTCAATTTGGATGTGTGGTTTGAGAGTTATGACCATTCCAAATAAGTTTGTAATTAGGGTTTTTCATAAAATTTCTTGATTCACAAGTTATCCATCAATACTTGATTAAATCTTCACCAAACTCATTAGTTAGGCATAACATGATGTTGGAAACCTTTATTGCTTCAATTTGGGGTCAAAACCCTAAAATTCAAAGAGTTGACTTTCCAGACTAACGAACCGAACAGTTGAAATCTTCAGTATCAATCCTTAGTGTTCTGGGGTTTTTTTGAACCTTTCATAATTCTTGAGGAAACTTCAATAAGTCATAGAAACATCACGGACCATGGTTCAAGCTTTGGAAACCTATTTAGACCAAAAGTCAAACTACAATTGACTTTTTCAACTAGAAACCCTAATCAGGGTTTTGCACAACACTGCTTCAATTATCTTGGTAAAAACCTCAAATAGCACTTGTTATTGGTAAGATATGAACCTCCTGATGATATGAAGACTTGATATGGAGAAGATCAATTTAAAACCTTGACTGATCAGTCCACAAGATTCTTGATTTTAACAGTGTGAAACCCTAATTCATCTGCATCTTGACAAAGACTAAATTGAAAGAGGTTGGGGTTAGATAACATATGCTTGATGCATCTAGAATGATAATGGAATCTAGGGGTCAAAGTTTAGGGTATGATAATGAGGAACAAGTCATGTGAATCTAGACACCAAAGACGAAAAGCGAGTGACTGTCACTCCGAAAACCTTGTGGGTTCCGTAACCACCACTTCTAACTTTTTGAAAAGCAAGCGCTTGTGCCGAGTTAGCTGAATGTAGGACTGGAGAAAATTATGAAGAATGAGGGAGGGGGGGGGGGGGGTCAAAACAAAACTTTGAGCCTTATATCCTTTCTTTCTAAAACCGTGAACCAGGCCACGTAACAACCTTCAAAAGACCTAATTGAAGTAGGTTTGTTTCGAAAGCATATTTCGGCAAAGATCGCATCAAAGATGACTCCTAAACAGATTTTCTTACCATTCATGTTGTTATTGATGTGACATTCTGATAAGTTTGGTCACTATATGTCACAACATTTTTTCCAGTGGACAGACTTGGATTTCAAAACTGTCATATGCATTGCATTAAAATTATCATTTTCAAAACAAATTGTTTCACTTGCAAGTAAGTACTTGACATCAGGAGAGTTTCTGCAATGGAAGGATTCATCAAGATAAGATGCAAAACACCCGAGTACTCCATTGAGTAGGGGAAAGTCATATCAAATGATCACACCAGGAGGGTCAACCATTCCAAGACTCAATTATTCTGGGGAAATAAGTTCGAGATTTGATAAATCTCTCGAAGGTCAATTAGTTAGAGGCACTCCTTCACAAGTTAGTCAGTCAGGAGAAAGTTACTTCAAGGCTAGGCAGGCCACCCCAAGAGCATAAGAAGTTAATCTGGTTCAGAGCAGAGATTAATCTGAAGTACTTCTCTAAGATTCAGAATATTGGGCACTTCATCTTAAACCATCGGGATACAGAGGTTCCAGGTTTCCTTTCGAGGAAGATTTTTACAGAGATCCCATAAGCTGGGGAAATATTGGAGACAAAGGAATGTTTCCTCTCCATATTTTCAGAGCTACTCAAGCAGGTTCTGTCAACCTGTAAGCTCAAGATGAATGTCGGGAAGTCATGTTAACCATCCCGTAACCTTTCAACCAGAAATCTTGTATCATGACAAGACGCTTTACAACGTCAACCGTACCTTACCTACCTCAAAGCCACCGGTTAAGCCGTCATATCATTGCATAATCATTACATATCATTTGTCCTATACCATAGCATGAAGCCTGGTAAAAATGAAGAGAAAATCCAAAGCTTAATCCCTATTGGCATTCACATAAACCAAAAGCCCAATCCATATTGGCACCTTCATCCAAAACGTAATCCCTATTGGCGTTTCTTAAACCAAAAGTCCAATCCCTATTGGCACCTCATTCCAAAATCCAATCCCCATTGGTACCCAAAAAACTCAATCACCATCAAGTTTCACCCGTCCTTCTCAGCAAAGTCTAATCATACTTGGCACATCTTTCTTTCCTCGGAAGCCTGAGCCTACGTCTGCATTTCTGCATATAGTTATTGTAACAACCCCTTCTACACCCCCAAATAATCAATAAATCATTTAAGCACATTTTAAAATTTCATCAGAGTATAATTAAAACATGGTATAAAAGAGGCATGTCACATCATACACAAAATTGAAACATACAACACCTGCTCTATAAAAGACATGCAACAATGGGGTAGCTTTCAACAGAGGAACTTAGTCCTTACACCCACATCTCAATATTTAGAATTAAAAGCGGAAAATCTAAACATTGAATCATTTTAAACATATAATCATACAAATACATATCACCCAGTTTGATTCACCATATCATTCATGTTTACATAAACATTTGTCAGCAGATACGTATACAAATGTATCACAAAAGAATGTTGTACAATCCTAACTACCCGGTGCTACATATCAGAGCTGACCGACAAAAGAATGAAGTTACACTTCATAAAAGACCTCCAGCAACCCTAATCTGCAATGCCTCATAGAGCATTATAAAACAGCATATGGGTGAGAAATATTATCATAATAACCAATGCACATAATTATATATACACAAGCATAGAATACGCATATATATATATATATATATATATATATATATATATATATATATATATATATATATATATATATATATATATATATATATATATATATATATATATATATATATATATATATATATATATATTTATATATACACAAGCATAGAATACGCATATTCTGCATTTCTCACCACAATTCATTATCATCATCGTATACATCACAATATATGTATAAACAAATATGGATAATCACCAAACATGTTTCATCATGCACACATCCATAATCCTCAATTCAACAATTCATATACAAGCATACTTTCATATAACAATGATATCTATGCCATGTGACTCGATGCAACTCAATGCAACTCATGCCATGTGGTAGCAACACATGTTATCATTTTTCGGTTTTTACATTTAAACCGGGTCCGTCCCCTAGACCGATAACAACAAAAGCCTATCCTCTAAGCTTTCAAACCCACCCTTCTAGGTTTGGGACAAGTCACTAGTCTCCACGAAACTAGCAAGCATTGCCTCTTGACCAAATGATGCGTATGCAATCAACAACCAAATGCACTTAAGACCGTTCTCGCATCTTAATCTCATGCATTCTCAAATAATTCATCACACAAGAATTATAACATGATTGCACACTCACGCATCATCTCAAAGTATTCATACTTTCAACATCATCACATTTATCAAGCAATGCACACATATTCACAATATGTTCTCATCCATTATTCACAATATTGCATACAATCAATATGCATTCACAATATCGTGCCAAAGACAACGAACTCAATCACATTCATGATGAATTTTTGATTAATTTAAACAATGCATATATTTTTCAAAAGACCACATTTCACAAATCGATTCCACAATCTAGGATTCACGCCCTACGGCTACCCACATCATAACATATCAGAACAGTACACAAACTATTCATTTCCGATAAGGATTGAACACTATTGAACCAAACAATCAACATTGGATGGAAACACAAGGAAATGAAAATGCTGTCACACTCGCTAGCTTGCTCACCTAGCGAGTTCCTAGCGAACACTCTCTACTTGTTCGCCTAGTGAACAAGCTCGCGAAGGCAAACAAAAGCTATTGTAAGGCTTCACTACGTACTCGTCGGGGCTTCGCCTAGCGAACCCCTCGCTACCTCGCTCGCTACCAGCGAAGAGGGTCAATTACATTCTGTCCAAGTCTGGGACCATTCGCTACTAGCTCGCTACAACGAACACTCACGACCTGCTCGCCTAGCGAAGGTGCTAGCGAACGTCTGCGATGTTCAAAACCCCAACTGTCCAAAATCATCAAATCATCACAAAATCAACCGATTCAATTCCAACAAATTCCAGTAGTCTTAGCCTAACATTCCTTGACTAAACTACACCATTTATTCTCAATCTTAACCATTAAAACATCGACTCTACCAATTAAACTCATTTCTGCCCTAGAATGGAAAATGGAGAAAAACATCCAAACAATCCATACATAATCATACACATTGACAAGATAATGAAATTTCACACCCTTACCTTGATTAAATCGAAGCTAGAAGTTGTTCTTGAGCTTTCCAAGCTTTTTCCCCTTTTCCTTCTCTTTTCTCCTCTTCCTCTTTCTTTCTCTTCTCTTTCTCTTGTGTTTCTATTCTTTCCTCTTTCTTCCACTTTTCCTTATATGTCTTTCTATTCTATTTCCTTCCATTATATTTCTTCTCTCAAATATATACCAATAATTCCAATAATTAAAATCATCCAAATAAATCAATTAATTAATATGAATAATTAATTAATTAAAATTGGGTTGTTACAGTTATCATCATTGCATGGTATCCTCAAATGCATAGCATTTCCATTGTGTGTGGAGCATTACACCATATTCAAACATATGCATGCAAAGCATAAGCCAGATTTGGTATCTTGAGTGAAAACCCGAATCACCTTTTAGTCAAAACAGTGACATATCCTCACAGATAATGCCGATTCATTCCCCAGTAGACATCTCAATCAACCCCTATGCTTACATTTATATGGGTCGTAGATGATACGTCGATCTTACTCTCAATCAATCCTTGTCCATCAACCCTTTGCTGACAATATTCCTAAGCAGTTTTTCTTCTCGACAACTCTTTGACGATGTGTTCCTTCGTACAGGTTTTCTTTCCATCAACTGTTTGACGAGGTGTTTCTTCAAACAAATCTTCTTCCCGTCAACCCTTTGACGATGTGTTCCCTCGGTCAGGTTTTCTTCCCGTCAACTCTTTGATGATGTGTCTCTTCAATGAAGTTTTTCTATTCCGCCAACCCTTTGACGATGTCAGTTTCCTTTCCGTCAACCCCTTGGCGATGTGTTGTTCTTCTCCGTCAACCCTTTGACGAAGTCCGTTTTCTTGCTGTCAACCCTTTGATGACGACATTCCAGATGTTATCCTTCCGCCAACCCTTTGACGAGGTGTCTCTCTAATGAAATTTCTTCTTGTCAACCCTTTGACGATGTCAGCTTCCTTTCCATAAACTCTTTGATGATGTGTCCCTTTGATGAGAACATTTTTCATTCCATTAACTCTTTAATGGATAGTATTGGTGTTCTTTTATTCCTCAGCAGAGTCATCTTCTTTTCAAGTTATAAGTCAGTTAATTCTACTTCCTCTCTATCCTAGTTGTTATCCCAACTTTTGGTTGGTAACCCTTTGTTATACCAACTTTTGGTTGGTACCTTTTGTGGGCCGTATCCCAACTTTTGGTTGGTATCCCTTCCGGGTATTCTAACTTTTGGTTAGTAGCATTCATCCCAACTCTTGGTTGGTATCTTTCTTCAGTTCATCCCAATTCTTGGTTCGTACCCAAGTCACCATTTTCTTGATAAACTTTTCCTTATCCCAATTTTTGGTTGGTAATCCTTGTTTTATCCCATCTTTTGGTTGGCATCTTTCCTCACAAGTTCGCCTTTGGTCGGCGTTCCGGTGATTCTAACATTTGGTTAGTAGCCTTTCTCCCAACTTTTGGTTGGTAGCCCTTTGTTTCATTCCAACTTTTGGTTGGTATCTTGTATCCGTTTTCTATCCCAAATTTTGGTTGGTACCCACTACCTTTAAGTCCACCTCCGGATGGCAATCACTATCTTTATCTCCCCACAGATTGCAAATTTCCGGGTTCTTTTGGTATTCAACCCTCAGGTTCAAGTCGATTGAATAGGGGGAGATGTTACACAATACAATTTATCCTCTCTTTTCTAACTTCTTCTAGCTTTTGTTTCGCATTTGTTTTCATTTTTCATTAGGTCATGAACTCATTATCATATATTGCATTGAACTCTTAAGACGAGGGATCAAGAGGTTATTTGAATCAAGTTTTTCTATATGCTTTGGGTTTCTTGTACTGAAGCAATGGTTTGAGCTCACAAGATCATGAGTATCTTTCCATCAAAGTTCATTAAGTATCAAGGTTTCCCTTTGTCAAGATTATCAAGCTACAAGGTCATCTTCTTAAAGATTTTTCAAGAGCATCAAATGTTTGGGGTTTAATTGAGAAATTTGTGGATTAGAGTTTTATTTCCTTTCAACATCTCAGGCTGGTCTCTTCATTAGTGGAATTCGAGAACCTCTTCGTTGGTAACATACCAAAGGACATCGATCGGTTGGGTTGTCTGCTGTTTTTTAGCCGTAGGGCAAACAACGTTTTCAGGCAATGTTCTTAGGATTATCGAGAAGTTGAAGGATTTAAAAAATCTTCAACTTTATCAATGTCTGTTTAATGGTACCGTTGCTGAGGAAATTGATGATTTGTTCAAATCTTGAAACTTCGTTATTGTTTTCCAATGGTATGCTACCTAAAACAAAATTGAAATCTAGTTTTATAAAGTTGAATAAGTTAAGGATCTTTGATATGCATGACTCTAACTTGCTTGGTGAAATTCTTGAAACAATTGGTGAGATGTTGGCTTTAGAGGATTTGGATTTATCAAGAAATCTTTTTTTTAGTAGAAAAATTCTAAATGTTTTGTTCACTTTGAAAAATTTGAGTGTACTTTATTTGCACAAGAATAATCTCACTGGTAAGATACCATATGGCTTTGGGAAACCTCTAAAAGCTAACCTTCTTGGGTTTGTTTGTGGATCAATTATTAGGGAGATTCTGAATGGGGTGATGGCAATGAAAAACAACAACAACAAGTGAAAGAAATCCATTAATAATAGAGAATAAGAGAATATCAAAACAAAGTGGAAAAGGATTACATAGTAGCAAGCATAGAGCAAGAACTCATAAGAAGAAAAGAAAAGTCGCAGGCTACAAAACAATAACAAGAAATAATAGCAGCAGTTAATATAAAAACAATACAAGCAATGTTACACTACAATACCATCCACTCCTTGCAAAACCATGAAGGATCCACCACACTACATACATCATGATCACAAAATCCCCGTACAACCAAAAACAGCCTGCAACACACAAACTTGCCACTAAACCTGCAATTGCTACAAACCTGTATGACCCACCTCCTTTACCATAACAAAATGCAGCCAATCCAAAAAAAATAGAACTCACAAACCTTAAAAATTATATTGATGGATCTAGACATAAGGAAAGAACTGGGATTAGAATCTTAATAATCTCACCAAATAAGTTACCATCTAAGTTCAAGTTTAAGATTGAAGGACATTGTTGAAACAATGAAGCTGAATATGAGGCTTTGATAGCAAGCCTTGAGTTTTTATTAGACTTAGGGGAAAAAGAAGTAGAAACAACGGGTGACTCACAATTGGTAGTGAAGTAGTTAAGAAAATAATATAAGTGTATCAAGGGAAATCTAATGATATATTTTGTCACAACAAACTCGCTTCTAAAACACTTTAATTATGTAGAGATTAATCATGTTCCTCGACTAGAAAACTAAGAGGAAAATGACTTAACTCAAATCACTTCAGCTTACAAAATCCAAAAAGAGATGCTTGAATAGTTGATCGAAGTAAAAAACAACCTTGTCTCATCTAATAGTTCCACAAAGACATCATTAATGTCAAAACCTTGTGAGGGCATAAGAAGTTGGAGATGTACCAAATTTAGTGGAGTCTGAAATTTTTGAAAGTTTCAAGAGTTGTGAATTTTTTTCTATTTAACATATGTCGCATGTGAAGGTGGCGAGAAACAAAAGAAAAAGGGGTTTGAATTGGTTTATTAAAACCAAAGCTTTTCAAGACCAACTTAACAAGAAATAACACGAACAATATAAATAACAAGTTACTTTTATACTGGTTTGATATTAACAAAGCTACCTCCAATCCATCCTACCAAGGTGATTTTTCCTTCTCAACAAGGACTTAATCCCCTATAATCAAAACTGATTACAGACACCACAAAGACTAATCGTCTTTGTCTTCTCGAGTATATCTAACTAAACCATAGTCACTAAAGGAAAACCACTTAAACAAGATTGAGATTTACAAGTTGTATTTACAAATAATGCTTCTTAGAAAGCAGATTAAAACAAGTTAATACAATGAAAATGTCAAACAAATAACGAGAAAAAAACTCTTTTTGTGTTGTTTGCAACTCCGAAAAACACCCGGCGGAAAAACAGAAGAGTCGCCACCAAACATTATTTATCCCAAAGAGAGGGAAAGGAAATGATCGAAGAAAACCTGAAGAACGGGAGAAGACAAGGTCATCGCAACCAAATCTTGGGTTCGGGAGTCGATTACGCAAGGGGAAGATATTAGCACCCCTCACATCCGTTGTACTCAACGGGATCCATGCTTGTTGTCTAATCAAAGGGTGTGCTTATCTATAAGCTACTGCTAAACAAAAATGAGAACAAAATAAAAAAGAAAGAGACTCGATAGGACATCGCCGCCCTATGCCTACGTATTCCCTCGTGCAATGGGAAAGTCAGAGTCAACGTAGTTCGGAATACTACGGGTGATGGGGGGAAGGTTGCTCGCCAAGACATCACCATCTTGTGCCTACGTATCATCATCTGGTATGAGAAATCAGAGTAAACGTAGTTCGGGTAAATGAAAACCATAGGTTGGTTAAGTGTTTTTTATGAGCAACGTTAAGTTCCCATTCTAGCACTTAGGGTTGATGCCTATTTGCAGTAGAACAGAAAAGTAACATACTCTTTTCAAAAAATGAGTTTGAACACCAATCCCGAATGATAAAAAAGGCTTGAATTTTGTTTGTGAGTTTTAGGGAAGTGAATTGGTTTGCTTTGTGATTCACGTTGCACCAAAGACTATGGCATAGGAACAAATGCGCCGCATATCGGCCCCAAACGGGACGTACACTTAACACTCTAGACAAGAGAGAGGAGACCCCTCACCATCATTTCCCACGTGCTTAAGGCTTGTAGCGTACAACATTCATCGTGTTTATTAGATGAGTTAGAATGTGTTTTGAGATGATAAGAGAGACACGCGAAAGGTCTAAGGGGAAACTCGACCATAACATTGTCATGCAATGTGATCCTAAAGTCGGGCATCGCCGCCCTATGCCTACATATTCCCTCATGCAATGGGAAAGTTAGAGTCAACGTAGTTCGGAAAACTACGGGTGATGGGGGGAAGGTTGCTTGACAAGACATTGCTGTCTTGTGCCTATGTATCCTCATTTGGTATGAGAAATCAGAGCAAACGTAGTTTGGGAAACTAAACCACAGGTTGGTTAAGTCTTTTTTATGAGTGACATTAAACTCCCGTTCCAGTAGTTAGGGATGATGCCTACTTGCGGTAGAACAGAAAACTAACGTACTCTTTTATGAAAATGATTTTGAAACACAAATTCTGAAGGATAAAAAGGTTTGAATTTTTTTTGTGAGTTTTAGTGAAGGGAATTAGTCTGCTTTGTGATTCACGTTGCACTATAGACTATGACATAGGAGCAAATGTGTTGCATATTGCCCAAAGGGCATACGCTAAACACTCTAGACAAGTGAGGAGAAACCCCTCACTCGTCATTTCCCATGTGCTTAAGGCTCGTGGCGCATAATGTTCATCGTATTTCTTAGATGAGTTAGAATTTTTTTCGAAATGAGAAGAGAGACGCACGAAAGGTCTAAGGGAAACTCAGCCCTAACATTGTCATTTAAAATGGTCCTAAAGTTGGGATGCGAAAGGAGATTCTATCCTAATGTTAGCATGCAAAAGATGGACCTATGGTTGAGGTTAAAAGGGACTAGCCTACTTGATATCATGCATGGATTAGATTCCTAATGTCTATCTTACTCCAAATTTAATCGGAAATTAAATTGTAATAAGAAATCTAAGGGAGCATGCAAAGAGAAAGCAAAAACAAGAAAATAAGGTTAAAAACAACAGCTACAACAATGCCTCATATACAAAACAACAATAAAATCCAACGCACAAGCAAGACAGCCTATAACAGCACATGTTTCAGCAAAAAAAGCAGGTGTAAAAGAGCAGGCATCAAGCAAGCAAGGCAAAGATAGCATACAAGTTCAAAACAACCATAAATGTGGAAATTAGGGTAGCAATTAGGCATGAATGCGATTAATTAAGAGAAAGCATTAATCATGAGAAAAAATCATGCAAGTATGGACATGCTTCGACAAACAAACATCATGGATCAACAACATTGCATCAACAAGAATCATCAAGATCAACATGCTTTTTTCAAATCAAATTGGATGATCGACCGATCAAACAAACATACAACAAGCGGCATCGAAAGTAAATGCAAACATGCATCATAATATCCAACAACATATTATCAACAGTAATAAATTAATCATGCTACAAGCGAACAAAGTAATGTGATCATTCATCAATCAAGCAACATGAACATGTTATGCATTCAAACAGAAACCAAAAGTTACACGTCGAAGAATTGAGATCAAACATTCAAGAATGATGAAATATCTCAAAAACAATCCACACAAATGCATCATATCAATCCATGAAGTTTAGATGTGAAAAGGATCCCAAACAAACAAGAAAAATGCAAAAATACAGCATTCTGCTTAGTGGTAACCGGTTACTCAATATCACGTAACCGGTTACCCTATATGAAAACAGCTGAAAACGTGAAATTTGTACAGAGTAACCGGTTACCCTATATCAGGTAATCGGTTACCACTGAACCAGAAACAGAAAATCAGCTTTAAAACTCAGTTTTCAGCATCCAACAGCTTATCCAATCCCTCATATGAACATGTTATCAATTAAGCACGAAATTAACATCAAATATCAATGATCAAACATCATGTAAACACAATCAATCACTTAAATCACAAATCACCAAGATCCAAATCATCAAAATGGATCAAAAAACAGCAAAAGCCATAGATCTACATTGTTATTATTCAAATAAGCTCAAAACAAAATTGGATCTAAAATTACCAACCTTCAAAACTGAGATGTGCTTTGGTGAGTGTTGATTCACTTGAAATTAACAGATCCAAGCTAGAAACCTAGAGATTCTTAAAGATCCAAGAGCTTCCTTGTGGTAGAAATAATAAATAAGAAAGACTAAACAAAAATGACTCATAAAAGCACTTCTGATCTAGCTTCCAAGTTCAGATCTCAATTCAAACGAAAATTGAGTGATGAATTGAAGCTAATGGAGATGAATAATGAAGGTTTAGCTCTAGAATTCATGGTTTCAAATGAAGAATCAATGAATTCAAGTGAAAAGAGCTTTAATGGAGGTTTTGGGAGTGAAAAAATGGAGAGAAAGTTGAGAGCAAATTCTCAAGAATGAATGTGAAATCTGAAAAATGATGGTTCCCTTTTGTGAGGTTTGGAGCAAATTCACTTAAATAAGCTCTAGGTTAGGAACCAAAATGTGGTTTGGAGTGTGGATTAGCATTTGGAATGGAAATTAGGAGTAAAATTAGGAATGGAGTATTAGAAATTTGGAGGGAAATGATGAAAATTGAAGCAATTCTAGATCCTTCGAATGATGATCATATGAAATCAATGGTTGAGAATGATTGGAAAATTGCAATGCTGAAAATTTGAATTCCTTGGAAAATTTCGCTTGAAGTAACCGGTTACCCTATATGTGGTAACCGGTTACCACATTCAAAAATGCCCAATTTGGCGCCAAATGGAGGGAATCCTGTATAATCACTCGTTGCCACCTGTTATAAGCTTTGTTAACACTCTGAAACTTTCCCTTGGATATTATGACTGTGAGAATGCTTGAGATAGTCTGTACATCATCTCTTGAGCTGAAAATAACTTGTTGAATAAAATACAATCGACCGCTTGATTGCTGGGCAAAATAAGTGTCGGAGCCTCTGATGCTTGTGGTTTAAAGTCTTGCAATGAAAGGGAACACTGAGCCACAAAAACACCTTGTTCCCCTATCTCGAGAGCCAATGCTATGAGATGCATAAATGCAAAATGAAGAGAAACAAAAGCCAGTAAATCCAGAAATGATGAGGCAAATTTTAGGGTGCTACAGTTGCCCCTATTCAATCGTCTTGAACTTGAAGGGATGATATCAACGAATTTCAAACATTCAAGGTGCACGATGATTGAATACCAAAAGAACCCAGAAATTTGCAACCTGCGGTGATGCAAAATAGCGAATACCAACAAAAAGTTGGGATGCGACACGCTGAGGATAACAATCCAAGATGAACCAGACATCAACCAAAAGTTGGAACGAAACCGCCGGATAAAAACCAAAAGTTGGAATGAAGCAAAGAATACCAACCAAGAGTTGGGATAAACAACCAGAAAATATCCACCAAGAGTTAGGATAGACAACCAAAGAATACCAACCAAAAGTTGGGATAAAAACCAAAGGATACCAACCAAGAGTTGGGATAACAATCAAAGGATACCAACCAAGAGTTGGGATAACAATCAAAGGATACCAATCAAGAGTTGGGATATCAACAAAAGGATACCGACCAAGAGTTGGGATAACAACAAAAGGATACCAACCAAGAATTAGGATAAAAACCAGAGGATACCAACCAAGAGTTGGGATAAACGAGAATGCCAACCAAATATAACCTTATGGGGGAAAAGTCAAATCAAGAACCTACAGGACGTACAATCAATGGACTTACAACCTAAGGGAAGAGACAACTCCACTCGGGACGAAGAGAATCCTAAACAGACAACTCCGTGGGGAACAAGTGTCCATCAGAAGATAATAATCAAAGGATACCAAACAAAAGTTGGGATAAAGGTTACTACTTAGGGATAAAACGTAAACACTGCCAACCAAGAGTTGGAAAAGTTGGAATCATCGCAATACCAAACGAAGGCGAAATGATGGCGACTTCACTGGGGAGTATACTGACCAAAAGTCAGAGTGCAACAAAAGGTAATAAACACGAGTTACCAACCAAAGTTAGAAATCACCGCAATACCAAACTAAGTTGAACACAAACTACCAGCCAATAGTTGGAATCACTTCCAATCTGCAAGGGATAACCTCCAGCCCAAAAGTTGAAGAATCAGGCTACTAACCAAAAGTTAGAATTACCAAAACGCCGAACAAAGGCAAAATGACGTAGAAAGATACCAACTCCAATAGTTGAACCAACAAAGGAAGACTACCAATCAAAAATTGGAATCGACAACCCAAAATAAAAACTACCAACCAAAAGTTGGGATTGTCAACTAGGAAACGAAGGTTACCAACTAAAAGTTGGAATAACATCAACAAGACGACTAAGCTGGGGATAACCTACCAAGAGTTGGAATCAAACAAAGGCTACCAATCAAAAGTAAGAATTGCGGGAACGCCGAATGAAGGCGAACTGACTACAACGAAGATTACCAACCAAAAGTTGGAATAACCGACTCCGCAGGGGAATACCCATCAAAAGTTGGAATAATGTCCAACAAGCGATAGATTACCAACCAAAGGTTAGGATAACAACTCTGTTGGGGAACCAAGGACTACCAACCAAAAGTTGGGATCACGTCAACAAATTTTACCAACCGAAAGTTGGAATCAAACCATGGTTTACAACCAAAAGTCAGAATAATTGCTGGGGAAAAAGATCTCACTGATGGATTACCAACCAGAAGTTGGGATCTAGGCAAAGGTTGTCAACCAAAATTTGGGAGAACCCCCATAAATTGAAGATTACCAACCAAGAGTTGGAATAACATCAACAAAACCTTACCAACCAAAATTTGGAATAACACCAAATAAGTCCCGGATTACCAACTAAAAGTTAGGATAACGACTTTGTCGGGGAATAGAAGAAGACTACCAACCAAAATTTAGGATAACATCCAACCACCAAGGGTTACCAACCAAAAGTTGGAATAACTTCCAGTGAAAGGCAGACTACCAACCAAAAGTCGGAATACCGTCAACAACGCTTTGGACTCAGCTAGGGATTACCCACCAAAAGTTGGAATAACATCCAACAAGTGACGGATTACCAACCAAAAGTTGGGATAACGACTCCACTAGGGAATGAAAGAGGACTACCAACCAAAAGGTGGTGTAACATCCAACCGCCAATGGACTACCAACCAAAAGTTGGAATGAAACACCCAGTATAGGCAGGC
Organism: Lathyrus sativus; assembly: GCA_963859935.3. NCBI lineage: Eukaryota > Viridiplantae > Streptophyta > Magnoliopsida > Fabales > Fabaceae > Lathyrus > Lathyrus sativus. Next base: position 266,611,266 of record OZ012740.1, read on the forward strand.
AACATAATCAACCGACTCATAACCTACAAAGAATACTCCAACGGGGAAAGAGAGGTTTCAACAAATGACTTTGCCGCGGAAAATGACATTTAAACAAACGACTCAACTAGGGAAAGAAGATGTTAAAACAAGCGACTCAACTGGGAAGAACCCGATAAAATGAACAACCAAAAGATCCACTCTGATGGGGATAACGTGAAAATCTCCTAAATAAAACCATCATCTACCGAAGAGACAACTGGTACCAAAGGTATCAAACCTGGCTTATGCTTTAGATGCATATGTTTAAACATGGTGTAATGCTCCATATGAAATGGAAATGCTACGCATTTGGGAGGATGCTATGCAAAATGAAAATGTAAAGGAACACAACTCAGAGGAGTGCTGAAAAGGCCAACAAACCAACCCTGTTGAGGAATATGCACTGGATGGCTCTCCTTGCAAAACTTCACCCTGCTGGGCAATACGCCCTGGATGACTTTCCTGGAAAAACTTCACCTTGCTGGGGAAAAACCCAAAACTCCACTCTGTGGGGAATTAAGAATAGCGCTCAAATCCCACCCGGTGGGGATAACAAACTTTTGCTGAAGGCTCCACTTTACTTGGAATGCAAGAATAATAATCCGCCCTGCTGGGGACATACAAGTAACAATCCATCCTGCTGAGGATATCAGAGACTTCTACTTAAGCATCCATCTTGACAAAGAGATGAAATTAACCTCTATTAATGATTCCCGTCCACAGGGAATATAATGAACATATATAGAGAAATCCATTTTATTGGGGGATAAACAAGCTCTGCTTAAACATCCGCCCTAAGGAAAATGAGAATACCATCTGTCGGGAGCTCATGCCAAAAACTGATCTTGAAAGATGCCAATGACCTTTGTACTTTGTTGACGATACCAACTTACCATTGATATACATGTCGAGGGAATCAGCACTAACCTCTGCTCGAGGAAGAAGTTCATGAATACTGATCTTGTTGGGGAGAGACACCATAGCGTCGACTCCTTTGGGGAAGGATGTCAAAGACGTTGCCTCTGCTGGAGAGTAACACTGAATTGAAATCTACCCTACCACTGAGGGATTATCCTTCATCCTTACTCTTCTGAATATGCTAAGAATAAATCCACCCGCTGGGGATTAGCCTCTATGGGGAGACAGAACTCTGCTTTGCTAGAGATACACTACACACCTTCGCTGGTGACAACACTTCTTATTTGATAACATGATTCTGTGGGGAAGACAAAATCTCTGCTGTGGGGAAACAAAAATGCCTGACTGCATTCTACCTGAAGCAGTCAATCCTCGAACACTTGTCGGGTAGTACGTATCCACTTCGGTTGGGAAATACAACTCTAAACGTCTGCTAGGGATGGAATGATTCACCATGCATTACTGTTAGAACTTCATCGCGGGGGAGAAAAGCTCTATTGGGGAGAGGATCCTGTCATCCTGCAACAAACAAGAAACAATAGGATGCCCCTCATGTGAAATGGTTACCTCGGTTACCACTCATGACACTTATCGTTCAAGAAAAAATCCATTGCTTTCATTATGCTCTGTAGAGTCTCATATTTTCACCTGTAATGCTTATAAAAAATATCAGACGTTTTTGCAAACAAAACAGTAAAAGTAAAAACAAGAAATGAAAAGCTCTTTGACTGAAGTGAATACTTTATTGATGAAAGGCCTGTAAATAGGAGAATTTACAATTCGAATGCAATCCCTAAAAAGAGGTAATTACGCAAAAAAGCAAAAGGAATATATACAAATGTCGGCAATGTGGAAACAGACAACCACCATGTGTTAATTCAGCTATGACCTGTATGTCTTCGATGTTCCCCCATGTTTTGCCTTCTGAAAAGACTGATTGGACTAATTCCTTTCCTTTGGGATAACCATGTATCGAATAAGTTCACAGATCGAACACAAACCATAGTCATTTGCTTTCAAATACCTAACTTTTTCCTAGACCGTCCTTTCGGGTTTTCAATCCACCGGGATACCCATTTTTACCATGGTCGCCCTCTTAGGTTTTCAACCTTGCGGGTTCATTCTTTTTCTTTATCCTTAATTTTTGCCCGAACCTTCTCGTTTTATGGTTCGCCGGGATGCCCCATTTTTTCCTGGACTTTTCTTTTTCTGTCCAACGGGTCTCTTTTAAGCAAAGTATTTTTTAACCACGTATGCATTCACAGGGGACGAAAAATCTTCACCATCCATGGTAGATAGTAATAAGGCTCCGCCAGAGAAAACCTTTCTTACCATACATGGACCTTCATAGTTGGGAGTTCATTTTCCCATGTGATCTGTCTGAGGAGGAAGGATCTATTTCAACACCAAATCACCTGTCTGGAAACACCGAGGATGCACTTTATGATCAAAGGATTTCTTCATCCTACTCTGGTACAACCTGCCATGAGAAATGGTTGCCAATCCCTTCTTGTCAATCAGGATCTACTGATTTAATCTGGTTTGCACCCATTTAGCTTCGTCAAGCTTCACATCAGATAATACCCTCAAAGAAGGAATCTCAACTTCTAATGATAGGAATTCCTCCATACCATACACCTGTGAGAAAGGAGTTTCCCCGGTTGATGTACGTACGAAGTACGATAACCGTGAAGAGCAAAGGGAAACATATCATGCCAATCCTTATAGGTTACAACCATCTTCTGCCCAATCTTCTTGATATTCTTGTTAGCTACCTCGACAACACCATTCATCTTCGGACGATATAGAGAAGAGTTGTGATGCTCAATCTTGAAACTTTGGCATAGTTCCTTCATTATCTTGTTATTCAAATTTGAACCATTATCAGTAATGATTCTCTTCAAAATTCCGTAACGACAAATGATGTCCTTCTTTATGAATCGAGCGACCAGGTGTTTTGTGACATTGGCAAACGAAGCTGCTTCTACCCATTTCGTGAAGTAATCAATCGCAACCAGAACGAAGCGATGACCATTGGAAGCAGTCAGATCAATATTTCCAATCATATCAATGCCCCACACACAAAAGGGCCAAGGAGATGTTAACACATTCAGATGGGTCGGTGGAACATGCACCTTATCAGCATAAATTTGGCATTTATGGCATATTCTGGCATATTTGAAGCAATCAGATTCCATAGTCATCTAATAATATCCAGCTCTTAACAATTCTCTGGCCATGGCATGTCCAACGACATGAGTACCAAAAGGACCCTCGTGGACTTCCTCCATTAACAGGCATACTTCATATTCGTCAACACAGCGCAACAAAACCATGTCAAAGTTTCTCCTATATAGCACCTCATCCTTGTTCAGATAGAAATTATCGGCTAACCTCCTCAGAGTCTTCTTATCTTTGCTGGATGCCCGAGACGGGAACTCTTGACTCTTTAGGAAATGCTTGATATTAAAATACCAAGCTTTCCATCTGATACCTTCTCAATTGCAAACACAAAGGCAGGTCTATCGAGACGCATGATGGTGATAGCTGGAGCTTCATTCCAGAAATTCACTTTGTACATTGATGATAACATGGCCAAGGCGTTCGCCATCTGATTCTCAGCTCTCAGTACATGATGGAACTCAACTCTATCAAAGAATGGCAACAATCTCCTTGCGTAATTCTTGTAAGGCACCAGGTTGGCCGGACGAGTTTCCCACTCTCCTTTGATTGACGACTAGTGTTGAATCACCATACACGTCTAGATTCTCGATCCTCAGATCAATGGCCTCTTCTAAGCCCATAATGCATGCTTCGTACTCGGCTTCATTATTGGTGCAGGAAAATGTCAATCGGGCAGTGAATGGTATGTGAGAACCATGAGGAGTTGTAATGATTGCACTGATTCCATTTCCATATGAATTAACAACACCGTCGAAAACCAGTTTCTACTGAGATCCAATCTCAGGATCCTCGTCAGGTAAAGGCTCATCACAGTCTTTCATCTTCAAAAACATGACGTCTTCATCTAAAAATTCAAACTTCATTGGCTGATAATCCTCAATCGGCTGTTCAGCCAGATATTCTGACAGAACGCTTCCCTTAATGTCTTTCTGGGAAACATACTGAATATCATACTCTGTTAAAACCATTTTCCATTGAGAAATCCTTCCGGAGGGTGCTTGTTTTTCAAAGACATACTTGATCGGATCCATCTTTGAAATCAAAAGGGTTGTGTGGTTTAACATGTACTGCCTCAAACGCTTAATAGCCCAAGCGAGTGCACAACATGTTTTTTTTTCCAGCATTGAGTATCTTGACTCACAATTAGTGAACTTTTTACTCAGGTAATAGATGGCATGCTCTTTTCTACCTAACTCGTCCTGTTGACCAAGCACACATCCTATTGAATTCTCAAGAACCGTGAGATACATGATCAGAGGTCTCCTTGCAACTGGAGGCATGAGTATTGGAGGTTCCTGCAAATACTCTTTGATTCTTTCAAATGCCTTCTGGAAATTTTCATTCCATCTGACCGTTTGATCTTTTCTTAGCAATATGAATATTGGTTCACAAGTGGTTGTAAGATGAGATATGAACCTTACAATGTAGTTCAATCTCCCTAGGAAACCACAAACCTCTTTTTTCGTCCTCGACTCAGACATTTCTTGTATAGATTTTATTTTGGAAGGATCTACCTCAATACTCCTTTCACTAACAATGAACCGAAGTAACTTTCCAGATCTCACCCCGAAGGTGCACTTGTTAGGATTCAGCCTCAGCTTGAACTTTCTTAACCTTTCAAACAACTTCATAGGATTGACCAAATGTCCTTCCTCCGTCTGTGACTTCACAATCATGTCATCAACATATACCTCGATCTCATGATGAATCATATCATGAAAAAGAGTCACCATTTCCCGCTGATAGGTTGCCCTGACATTCTTCAATCCAAAAGGCATCACCTTATAGCAAAAAGACCCCCACAGTGTAATGAAAGTAGTTTTCTCCATGTCCTCTGGGGCCATCTTGATTTGGTTATACCCAGAGAAGCCATCCATGAAGGAAAACATAGAATATTGAGCGGTGTTATCAACCAACACATCAATGTGGGGGAGCGGGAAATCATCTTTCGGGCTTTCTCTATTCAGATCTCTATAGTCAACACACATCCTGACCTTTCCATCTTTCTTAGGCACAGGAACAATATTAGCGGCCCATGGAGGGTAATTTGTGACAGCAAGAAAACCAACATTCAACTGCTTATGAACTTCTTCTTTGATCTTAACTTCCATGTCAGGTCTCGTCCGTCTCAACTTCTGCTTGACTGACGGACATTCTTCTTGAAGAGGCAACTGGTGTACCACAATATCCGTATCCAGCCCAGACATGTCTTGGTAAGACCAAGCGAAGATATCTTTATACTCACGGAGCGTTTCAACCAATCTTCTCTTCATACTGTTTTCTAATGCAACCCCAATTCTAACCTTTTTCTTATTGTCATCAGTGCCCAGATTAATAACTTCAATATCCTCATGATGAGGCACCATGACCCTTTCCTCTTGTTTGAGAAGTCTGGCTAACTCATCGAGTAGTTCATAGTCTTCATCAGTCTCTTCCTCGACTTGATAAATAGGATTATCAAAGTCATACGAAGCCATAGCCGAATCCGAATCGATGTTATCTGAGAGAAAAGACCTGCATGATGATGTTTATGTTTATAATGCGATGCAACAAACAAAACACATTTCCATTTTTCTGTTTAATAAATGCAAGAAACAAAAACAAGAAAAATAGGGATCACAATATTTGAATGCGAAAAACGTCCTTTATTTATGATAAAGTGCAAATAACAAAAGGGCCCCACAGATTGGGTCACTACGCCTTCGGCAGAACGTAGGACTGAACATAATCAAAACAATGAACATTACTCTGCAGTAGTAACATGAGTGGTCCAATTGCACAACTTTTGGCCGGGAGTACATGGATGAATCCATGCATCCATATCACAATCACTGTCACCTTCGTCATCTTCAATGGCATTAATCCTGTCTAATATCACACCACCGCTGGTGAGTTGAATAGGTCCTCTATATCTCAGAATGTCTTGAGAAGAACTGGAGGGTTTGTATCCCAAGCCGAACTTGTCCTACTTGACAGGAACATTAAGAACTTGGCCTCACTTCTGTGATGAACCGGATTCTACGATAGCACGAGCTTCCTGGAACGATGACATGGAAACTTATGGGCTTTTGGCTTCTACATGAGGCTTCTCTTGAATCTAAACTGTTTCAAACACCTAGCAGAGTGTTTCGTGGATCTCCTCATCCACTTCCACATACTTGAATGATGTCAAATGGATAACCATAATATCCTCTTCACCGCATACTGTAACAACTTTCCTTTCCATTATATATTTCAGCTTCTGATGCAATATTGAAGTAACTGCTCCCGCAACGTGTACTCAAGGTCGGCCAAGCAAACAACTGTATGTTGGCTGGATATCTATAATGTAAAAAGTTGCATCAAAGATCTCTGGTCTTACCTAAATAGGCATCGTAATCTCCCCAAACACTAATCTTTTAGATCCATCAAAAGCCTTCACAACCAAATCACTTGGCATGCATATCAAACCTTGAGTATCTAATTTCATCAACGCCTTCTTCAACAACACATTGAGGGATGATCTTGTATCAACTAGGACATGCGACAACAGGGACCCTCTATATTCCATTGATATATGTAAAGCATAGTTATGGTTTCTCCGGGCAGGAGTCAAATCCAAATCAGTGAAACCCATGTCATTGCCAGCATTTACATGAGCCACTACCCTCTCTAGTTGATTATGCTTGGAAAGCTATGAAATGTTTGAAGACATTATAGGTCATTTTGGACTTAGAATTATTCTGGCCTTTAATAACAAGTCATGATGCCAACTTTACAAGGACATAACTTTTTGCTCAAGCACCAAAATGAAACCTTTCTTTTCACATTGTATTCTTTGTTATGATTTGATCATTTTGCAAAATGAATGAGCATTAAAAGTTAAGTTTACAAGACATCCCATTGGTTTGAAATTGACCTCATGGAACTGAAAATTGCCCATGGTCAAAATTTGCAAATCACAAATTACTCCAAATTGGCCAAATATTTACACGTTTTTTGTCCATGATGATGTTAAGTGATATTTTTTTTAGCAAAAACGACTTGAATTAGAAAGGTTTTGGCTGCATTTTGGTTAGCTTTGGTTTAGGTTTTCATCACAAACTTTGCACATGGGATCACACAAATTCTAACTAATCCTCACATGTATTTCATTCGTTCGCCTCAGCTATAAATAGAGGAAGCTTTTACACTCAATTCAAGATTGGATAGCCCCTAGAACCTCTGCTCGAGCTCACACTTTTCACTGAAATTTTGAATATTCGTTTTCAAATTCTAAGTAATTTCAACTCCATTTCTTGATTCCATTAGCACCTTCGACATCATTTGAAGCTAAAGCAACAATAATCAAGACTTAAGAACCTCTGAATCATGCTAACCAAATCGACCGTGTAGCATCTTTCGATCGTATTTGTACAAGGTAGTCAGAGGCTTCGTTTTCACTCAAACAAGTTACCACAATGAAGCCTGATACTCTCTGATTCTTTTGTCTAAATTATTTTTCTGTGGTTGATCGTATATGGAATTTAATTTTACTTTTCGTGTTTTGTTTTTCATTGAGTTTTCTTTAAAATTCTCCATGCTCGTTTTCAATAAATGAAAATGAAACATATGGTTGAATTCAAAAAAATGATATGGTTGTAATGGTGGTGATTTCGTGCCTTGAGCTTGTCATTTGCCAAACTTCGGTGAACAACTCACTGGAGAAGATGACTGAAGGTGCACAATGGTGGCTTGAGTTTGTTTTATTTCTAATATGATCCAACAGGTTATTTCACTTAAGGTCCACAAGATGCCTTAATATTTGACCCTTATGATGTGCTTACTTCATCATAGTTGACCAGATCTAATGCCTGACACTTTTTCCTGATTTATTTCTTTTTCTTTATTTTCATTTTATTTGATTGTTCTTATAAATTCATTTTAAATGATATTTTCATCGAAAAAATCTCAAAAAATTCAAAACAAAATATTTTCTATTATTTTACACCTTGGGTAATTTTTTCACAATTTTATTTTATGATTTGATATTTTTCTTTAATTTTCTTATTTTTCATGCATTTTAATTGGTTTAAAAATGCTTTTATGCATTTTAAAAATCTCCAAAACTTATCTTACGATGCTTGACTTGTTTCTGACCTGTCTTGATTTTTTTGGAGCCTTTGTTTGATGTTTAGATGCTTCATTTGCACTTTTTCTTTTATTTTCTATTTAAAATCATTTTTAAAAAATCATTAATTGATTTAGTTTATGCATTTTTAATATTGTTTGACTTCTGTTGACTTGGATTAGGGCTTGATTGATCAAAATCTTCCTCAATCTCAATGTACTTTGTGTGTTGATGAGGTTGGATGAATCTCATCAATTCAAATCTACCATTAAGTGATTAATTAAATCATTTTTGGTGCTTTAGGTTGATGATAGGTTTAGTACCTTAATCCACCTAGAGAGGTGATTGAAATAAATGATAGATGAATCTCAAGTCATAGTTCAATTTGGTTTCCCTTTTCATTTCCTTCTCCTTCTTTTCCTATTTCTTTTCTCTTAATCAATTGCATGATTAAGAGTCTATCTTGTTCATGATGTTTGGGATGATGCTTGATGAACTTTCATCATTTCAAATATACCTTCCAATTGTTCATGGATCATTGAGGTACGTTGAATTGATGCATACGTTTGTCCTAGGTTAACATGAAGAATGATGGATGTAATGGACCAATCTCATTACCTTAGTGCTTGATCCCTCCTTGGTTTTTACTTGTGCTACATGTTTTAAGAGTATGGTTTCTATCATATCTCTAATATGTATGGTACATAAATTGTCATTGAACCGGCCTCCCATATTATGATCTTGCAAACAACCCGGTTTTAAGGAAAACACAAATTTTCAAGAGTTTCCTGTAGAGTACTATAAATGTGTTTGGGTGCTAACACCTTCCCTTTGAATAACCAACCCACGTAGCCTTATCTCTTTATTTTATTAGTTTTGTTTTAAAACTTCGGTGGGTTTTATTCGTTTCTTTCCCGTTCCTTTGGAAATAATAAAAAGCGATGGTGATTCTTGATTTTGTGAGTTAATTTAATCAATATCTTAATCTTAGATTATCTCACGTCGCTACAGAAAAGTGGCGCTCTACTGGGGATTTCATTCTCTAAGTGGGTTGAGCCTAACTTGTTTATCTGTATTTTATTATTATCATCTGTTGTTTGCTTTTGTTTTTTTCTTGGTGCTTGGTGATCTCTGAGTGGTGACATAAGTCCTATACCCGAACTTGAGTGCACTTCAGATAGGATGATGGTATAGTCATGTTTGGCTTACGTGGAGTTAATCTTTAATAAGTTGACTTGAGATTCTCAACTCAGTGGTGGCCTCCTTAAGGGTAATAATATCGAACAAGTGAGTTGTGAAGGAATTTTACTTTCAACCTGAGATCCTGAGAAGCTGAAGACCTTAGAACCCTTTAACTAATCTTGGCCTTTTAGGACGTAGTGAGTGACTATTCAGGTATAGACTTGGATTAGTTTTCATGTGATACTACACTCAGACGAGTTTCTCTTGAGAATATTATTGGTTGATGAGTAGTCGTCCAAACCAGTAATATCTGAAAGATAAAATTACGACTCTGGGAACCTTGTATAACCTTATTGTACAGATGATACACCCTTAATACATACCTAGTGGGTGGTTCTCACCCTTGACTCCATGCTCGTGACGTCGAACCCTTAAACCTTGTTTGTGATTTTTGCATAATCATCCACTCATGCATTCATGAATATCCTTTTTCACTTAGTTTTCAAGGAACTTAGAGGTTCTCTTTGCAAACATTGCATGCATTGCGATCATGGATATTGGAAGGAGGGACACTCATAAGTATAGTTTCAGAGTCCCTGATCTAAAAGATTTGAGAAAGTTAGCATCATTAGTGGTTAATCTTGTGAATTTCAAAGATCTCTATCGAAGATTTTTGGCTATTCTATCCACCAATGTTAAAGATGGACTTCTTGATACTCTGGTTCAGTTTTATGATCCTGCCTACCGGTATTTCACATTTTCAGATTATCAACTTATGCCTACCTTGGAAGAGTATGTTTATCTTATGGGTGTGCCAGTTTCTGATAAGGTTCCTTTTAGTGGTTTGGAGGAGGTTCCTAAATCACAAGTCATTGCAACAACTATTTATAGCACCCCAATATTTGCCCTTTCGTTTTAACCTTTACTAGCTTATGTTTCTTTGCATTTTGCATTTCTTCATATCATAGCATTTATTCTTGAGGCATGGGATCAAGGTGTTTTTGTGGCTCAGAGTTCCCTTTTAGTGCAAGAGTTTAAACAGTAAGCATCAGAGGCTCCGACATTTATTTTGCAAATCGATCGAGCGGTCTATTTTGTTTTAATCAAGAGGTTAATTTTCAACTCAGGAGATAATACACAGGTTATCTCAGACATTCACACATTTATGATATTCAAGAGCAAGTTTTAGAGGCTTAACGAAGCTCAAAACAGGTGGCAACAGGCATTTGTACAGGATTCCCTCCACATGGCGCCAATATGGGCATCTTTGAATGTGGTAACCGGTTACTGCATATAGGGTAACCGGTTATTTCAAACGAAATTGGCCAAAGAATTTCAATTTTTAGCATGTGCAATTTCCAATCATTCTCAACCATTGATTTCACTTGATCATATTTGGAAGGATCTAGAATTGTTTCAATTTTAATCATTTCCCTCCAAATTTCAAACACTCCATTCCTAATTCCACTTCTAATTTCCATTCCAAATGATAATCCACACTCCAAACCATATTTTGATTCCAAACCTAGAGCTTATTTAAGTGAATTTTCTCTAAACCTCACACAATTACCTTCATTCACACAAAGAACCATCATTTTCAGATTTCACTCTCACTCTTGAGAATCTGCTCTCAATTTTCTCTCCACTTTTTCACTCCCAAAACCTCCACTAAATCTTTTTCACTTGAGTTCTTTGATTTTTCTTTGAAATCATAGAATTCTAGAGCTAAACCTCAATCATTCATCTCCATTATCTTCAATTCACCATTCAATTTTCGTTTAGATTTGGATCAGAATTTGGAAGCTAGTTTGGAAGTGCTTTTGTGGATTATTTTGCTTGATTTTGCTTGTTCTTCATTTCTACCACTAGGAAACTTTTGGATCTTGAAGAATCTCTGGGTTTCTAGCTTGGATCTGTTAGTTTCAAGTGAATCAACAATTACCAAGGCCAATTTCAACCTTGAAGGTTGGTAATTCTAGATCTAATTCAATTTTGAGCTTATTTGAATAATCACAATGTAGATCCATGGCTTTTATTGCTTTTTGATCCATTTTGTTGATTTTGATTTTGGTGATCTGTGATTTTCAATGTTTGATTGTGTTTACATGATGCTTGATCAGTGTTTGTTGATGATAATTTCGTGCTTGATTGATATCATGTTTATATGGATGATTAGAGAAGTTGTTTGATGCTGAAAACTGATTTTGAAGGCTGACTTTGTGGTTTCTACTCAGTGGTAAACTGTTACCACGGTTGCCTTCACAAATTTCACGTTTCTGGGCCTTTTTTCATTAAGCAATCGATTACCTTATATTGGGTAACCCGTTACTCTGGGCAGATTGCATATTTGTTTGCATTTTTTGTTGTTTGAGTTCCTTTTCACATGTAAACTTCATGGATTGATAAGATGCATTTATGTGAACTGTTTTGGACATATTTCATCGTTCTTGAATGTTTGATCTCGATTCTTTGACGCATAACTTTTGGTTTTCGTTTTGAATGTTTAACATGTTCATGTAATTTGTTTGATGAATGATCGTTTCATTTGTTTGTTTATAGTATGTTAATTGATGATCATTGATGATTATGTTGTTGAATATTGTGATGCATGATTGCATTTGTTTCCAATTCCGCTTTGTTGCATGTTTGTTTGATCGTTCAATTGTTCATTTTAAATGGAAATACATACTTGATCTTGTCACTTATTGATGATGCAATATTGTTTATCATTTATGATTCATTGTCAAAGCATGTTCATACTTGTGTGTTGTCTATCCATGATTGTTGTTTATATTTGATTAATTGCATTCAAACATGCTTGCTGCCCTACTTTTCACAGTTGTCCATTCTTTGAACTTGCATGCTATCTTTACTTTACTTGCTTGCTGCCTGGCTTCACACCTGTTTTTATGCTGAAACATGTGTTGTTATATGTTGTCTTGCTTGTGTGATAGATTTTATTTTTGTCTTATGCAGGAGGCGCTGTTGTAGCTGCTGTTTTTGCCTTGCTTTCTTGTTTTTTTTCTTTTCCTTTGCATGTTCCCTTAGGACTCTTATTCCAATTTAATTTGGAGTGAGACATACACTAGGAGATTAATCCAAGCATGATAACAAGTAGGCTAGTCCTGTTTAACCTCAACCTTAGATCCATCTTTTGCATGCTAACATTAGGATAGAGTTTCCTTTTTGCATCCCGACTTTAAGACCGCTTTCCAATACAACGTTAGGGCAGAGGTTCCGTTAGACCTTTCGTGCGTCTCTCTTCTCATCTCAAAACCATTCTAACTCATCTAATAAAAATGATGAACATTGTACACTACGAGCCTAAAGCACATGGGAAATAATGAGTGAGGGGTCTCCTCTCGCTTATCTAGAGTGTTTAGTATACGTCCCGTCTGGGGGAGATATGCGACACATTCATTCCTATGTCATAGTCTTTAGTGCAACGTGAATCTAAAAAAAACTCAAATCACTTCACTAAAAATTTAAAACAAAAGTAAAAAATTTTTATCCTTCGGGATTTGTGTTTCAGAATCATTTTCAGAAATGAGTACGTTACTTTTCCGTTCTATCACAAACATACATCGTCTCTAACTGCTGGAATGGAAACTTAACATCAAAAACAAAAGTCAAAATTTTTTATCCTTTGGGATTTGCTTTCCCGAACTACATTTTCTCTGATTTCTCATACCAAATGAGGATACGTAGGCACAAGACGACGATGTCTTGGTGAGCAAACTTCCCCCTCTTCATCCGTAGTTTTCTGAACTACGTTGACTCTGACTTTCCCATTGCACGAGGGAATATGTAGGCATAGGGCGGCGATGTCCTATCGAGTCTCTTTCTTTTTTCATTTTGTTCTCGTTTCCGTTTAGCAGTAGCTTATAGATAAACACACCCTTTGATTTGACAACAAGCGTGGATCTCGTTGAGTACAACGGGCGTAAGGGGTGCTAATACCTTCCCCTTGCATAACCAACTCCCGGACCCAAGAGTTGGTTGTGATGACCTTGTCTTTTTCTGTTCTTCAGGTTTTCTTCGATTGTTTCCTTTCCCTCTCTTTGGGATAAATAACGTTCGGTGGCGACTCTTCTGTTTTTTCTGCCATGTGTTTTTCGCAGTTACGACAGCCGACGACTCTGTTGGGGATCCCTAATTTGGTTCCCTATGCGAGCCAATCCTAGAGCTTGTTTGTTTTGTATCTTTGGGTGTTTACTTTTGTGCAATTATTTTCTTTTATGTACATTACCTGTTGTATATTATTGCATTTTGCATTTTGTTATCATATTATGTTGTTGTTGCTGTGTTGTTGGGTGGGTTGTTCCATTGAGAGATAAGCCTAATACCCAGGCTTGAGTATACACCTAGTATTAATGTGGAGAGTAGTACGGGCTTGCGTGTTTTGTATGCAAGAGCCCTCATAAAATTTGCGTCCAAACGAGGTTTTCTTTGGAGACATCCTATCCTGCGCATTTAGTGCAGTTGAGGGGGTGTTGAATAAGAAAGCTAACGACTCTGGAGACCGTTCATTGGGAAGTCATTTGAGGCCTCCTTGATTGACCATGATGCCAAACTAGAAATGGTGAACGTATCATCGTTTATCGACCTGAGAGTCTGTGATACTGATGACCTGCATAGGATGCCATACTGTTCAAAACTAGAACCCACATACGAGAGGGGATGGGTTTTGCAGGAAACCTTGACTTTCAACAAACCCGATATTCTGGTTTTCTTATCAGTGTGAACGTATCAACCTAGTATTCTGGTATTTCAACTATTCCAGTATTCTTGTTATTCATGTAACAACCCAATTTTTCAATAATTAATTATTCGTATTAAATAATTGACTTATTTGGATGATTTTAATTATTGGAATTATTGGTAGATATTGAGAGGAGGATATAATGGAAGGAAATAGAATGGAAAGAATATAAGGAAAAGTGGAAAGAAAAGGAAAATATAGAGACATAAGAGAAAGAGGAAAGAAAGAAAAGAGGAAGAGGAGAAAAGAGAAGGAGAAGAAGGAAAAGCTTGGAATCATCAAGAACAACTTCTAGCTTTCAATTTAATCAAGGTAGGGGTGTGAAATGTTGTTATTCTATCAATGTCTATGATTATGTATGATTGGTTTGGATTGTTTGGATGTTTTCTCCATTTTCCATTCTAGGGCATAGATGAGTTTAATCGGTAGAATCAAGGTTTTAACTGTTGGAATCCGGAATGAGTGGTGTAGATTAGTCGAGGATTGTTAGACTAAGAGTACTGGACTCGTTGGAATTGAATCGGTTGATTTTGTGAAGAGTTGAGGAATAATGACAGTGAGGGTTTTTTAACATCGCAGACGTTCGCTAGCACCTTTGCTAGGTGAATAGGTCGCGAGTGTTCGCTAGAAACTCGCTAAGAGAGCAAGCTAGCGAGTGGTCCCAGACTTGGATAGAATGTATTTGATCTGGTTCGCTGGTAGCAATGAGGTAGCGAAGGATTCGCTTGGACCTCGCTGCAGCGAGTAGGTAGCGAACGAAGTCAGTAGCTTCTGTTTGCCTTCGCGAGCTGGTTCGCTAGGCGAACAGATATCGAGTATTCGCTAGGGACTCTCTAGGCGAGCAAGCCAGCGAGCGTGACAACACTTCATTTTCTTTGTGATTCCATCCGATGTTGATTGTTGGGTTCGATTATGTTCGATCCTTATCGGAATGAATAGTTGTGTGCTGTGGTGTGATAAGTTGGGGGTAGCCGTATGGCGTGAATCCTAGATTGTGGAATCGATTATGAAATGTGGTCTTTTGACAATATATGCATTTTTTAAATTGATTAAAGTGCATGATGATTGTGATTGAGTTCGTTGTCGTTGGCACGATGTTAGTAATAATGCATGAGAACATATTTTGAATATGTGTGCATTGCTTGTAATTGTATGTGAAGAATGCATGAGAACATATTGTGAATATGTGTGCATTGCTTGATAAATATGGTAATGAGGATTTAAAGTATGAATGCTTTGATTATGTGAAATATTTTGTGTGTGCAATCATGTTATAATTCTTATGTGATGAATTATTGTGAATGCATGAGATTAAGATGCGAGAACGGTTTTAAGTGAATTTGGTTGTTGATTGCATATGCATCATTTAGTCAAGAGGAAATGCTTGCTAGTTTTGTGGAGACTAGTGACTTGTCCCAAGCCTAAAAGAGTGGGTTTGAAAGCTTAGGGGACGGGCTTTTGTTATTATAGGTCTAGAAGAGTGGACCCTGTTTAAGTGTAAAAACCGAAAAATGATAACAAGTGTTGGTACCACATGGCATGAGTTGCATTGAGTTGTGTTGGGTCACATAGCATAGATATCATTGTTATATGAAATATGCTTGTGTATGGATTGTTGAGTTGAGAATTATGGATATGTGCATGATGAAACATGTTTTATGATTATCCATATGTGTTTATACATGTTGTGAAATGTATGATGAGTTATGAATGGAATGTGGTGGGAAATGCAAAATATGTGTATTCTATGCTTATATATATATATATATATATATATATATATATATATATATATATATATATATATATATATATATATATATATATATATATATATATATATATATATATATATGCATTGATTATTATGATAATATTTCTCACCCTTCTGCTGTTTTATAATGCTCTATGAGGCATTGCAGATTAGGTTTTGTTGGAGGTATTTTGTGAAGTATAGCTTCATTCTTTTGGTCGGTTATGCTCTGATATGTAGCATCGGGTAGTTAGGATTGTACAATATTCTTTTGGGATACATTTTGTATATGTATCTGTTGGGAATGTTTATGTAAACATGATGATGTGGTGAATTAAACTGAACGATATGTATTTATATGATTAACGTGTTTAAAGTGATACAATGTTTAGATTTTCCGCTTTTAACTCCAAATATTGAGATGTGGGTGTAAGGACTAAGTTCCTCTGTTGAGACTACCTCACTGTTGCATGTCTTTTATCGAGCAGGTGTTGTATGTTAATTTCGTGATGATGTGACATGCCTCTTTTATACCATGTTTTATTTATATTCTGATGAAATTTTATTACGTGTTAAATGATTTATTTGTTTATTTGGGGGTATAGAAAGGGGGTGTTACATTAGTGGTATCAGAGCAGATCGGTCAGTTGACCAAGTTGTTAATGTGTTCATTCCCTTATGCATTTGGTATGTGTGGGTAGCACTATTAATATGGTTGTTCTAACAAGGATTTTTTGTGGGAATCAAGAACAATGGTTGCAGGTAGGAATGATGAAGCGATTGCTGAGGTGTTGACGAGGTTGGCTGGAGCGATTGGGCAGAATCCTCAAGCCAATGTGAATGTTGGGAATAACGCTGATGATGAGTTTCGTGCTTTTGGAAGGTTCCAAAGGAACAATCCGCCGATTTTCAAGGGAACCCATGAACCTGACAAAACTCAAGTATGGATGAAAGCGATTGAGAAGATCTTTCGAGTCATGAACTGTTCGGATGCACAGAGGGTGCAATTTGGCACTCAAATGCTTGAAGAGGAAGCTGAGGACTGATGGGGTAATACTGGCCAAAGGTTTGAAGAAGATGAGATTATGGTTACTTAGGATGTTTTTAGAGAGGCATTTCAGGAGAAGTATTTTTCGGAAGATGTGCGTGGTAAGAAGAAATTGAATTCCTTGAGCTGAGGCAGGGTAACTCAACTGTGGCTGAGTATGCTGCAAGGTTTGAGGAATTAATTAAGTTTTGTCCTCATTATAACACTGTTAATGCTGAGAGATCCAAGTGTCTCAAGTTTGTGAATGGTCTGAGGCCGGAAATTAAGCAAGTTGTTGGTTATCAGGAAATTAGGCGATTCTCTGAGTTGGTGAACAAGAGCAGAATCTATGATGAAGATAGTAGAGCTCGGTCTAGTCACTATAAGAGTTTAAGTGATAAGAAAGGAAAGGGCCAATTTAGAGGAAAGCCGTATGTGACTCCTGCTGATAAGGGGAAACAGAAAGCTGGTTACGGCAAGAAGCCGAGTGGGGGAGGAGCTTCCACCCCGGTAAGATGTTATAATTGCGGTGAAGCGGGACATCGTGCTCCTGAGTGCAAGAGTGTTGGGATGAAGTGTTTCAAGTGTGGGAAGCCAGGCCACAAAGCTCTGGAGTGCAGAAGCGGTGTGAATGTGACTTGCTACAACTGTGGTGAGCAAGGGCACATTAGTACCAAGTGTGACAAGCCGAAGAAGACTCAAGGGAATGGAAAAGTGTTTGCTCTATCAGGATCAGAGACTGCGAGTGAAGATCGATTGATCCGAGGTACGTGCTTCATTAATGGTATACCTTTGATCGCTATAATTGATACTGGAGCTACACATTCTTTTATTTCCTTTGATTGTGTTAAGAGGTTAAGTCTTGAGTTGTCTGTTATGAGTGGAGGCATGGTTATTGATACTCCTGCTATGGGTTCGGTAACTACCCCGTATATGTGTTTGAATTGTCCGTTGAGTATTTTTGGTAAAGACTTCGGAGTTGATTTAGTGTGTCTTCACTTAGATCAACTTGATGTTATTCTTGGGATGAATTGGTTGGAATTCAATCGTGTCTATATTAACTGTTTTGACAAAACGGTTATTTTTCCTGATCCTGATGAGGAAAGAGATTTGTTTATGACTGCTAAGCAAGTGAAGGAATCACTGCAAGATGGTGCTAAGGTATTTTTGTTAATGACAACGGTGAGCATTAGTGAGAGTGGAACAATTGATGCTTTACCAATTGTCCGTGAATTTCCGGACGTTTTTCCTGATGAGATAAGAGACTTACCACCGGAACGAGAAGTGGAGTTTACGATCAACTTAATCCCTGGAACTAGTCCGACATCAATGGCTCCATATTGTATGTCTGCATCGGAATTGAAAGAGTTGAAGAGTCAACTTGAAGATCTACTTGAGAAAAGGTTTATTTGGCCGAGTGTGTCGCCGTGGGGTGCACCAGTGTTGTTGGTTAAGAAGAAAGAAGGTTTTCTGAGACTCTGTGTGTATTACAGACAATTGAACAAGGTGACTATCAAGAATAAGTATCCATTTTCGAGGATTGATGACTTGATGGATCAGTTGGTTGGTGCGAGTGTGTTCAGTAAGATAATTTGAGATCTGGGTATCATCAGATTTGTGTGAAGGCTGAGGATATTCAGAAGACTGCTTTTAGAATGAGGTATGGACATTATGTGTATTCTGTGATGCCATTTGGTGTGACTAATGCACCAGGTGTATTTATGGAGTACATGAATAGGATTTTCCATCCTTATTTGGACAAGTTTGTGGTGGTGTTCTTTGATGATATTTTGATTTATTCGAAGAGTGAAGAAGAATATGTCGAGCATCTGAGGTATTGTGTTATCTGTGTTGAAAGAGAAGCAGTTATATGCTAAACTTTCTAAGTGTGAATTTTGGTTGAAGGAAGTGAGTTTCCTCGGTCATGTGATTTCGAGTAGAGGTATTGCAGTTGATCCATCGAAGGTTGAAGCGGTATCGCAATGGGAGACTCCGAAATCAGTTTTTGAGATTAGAAGTTTTCTTGGTTTGGCGGGATATTATCGGAAATTCATTGAAGGATTTTCCAAGTTATCATTATCGTTGAGGCAGTTGACTAGGAAAAGACAAGCTTTTGTTGGGATGCAAAATGTGAGGGAAGTTTTCAAGAGCTTAAGAGAAGATTGACGACAACTCTAGTTTTGATTTTTCCAAATCCGACAGAACCATTTATTGTGTATTGTGATGCTTCTTTGATGGGTTTGGGAGGTGTGTTGATGCAATATAAACAAGTTGTAGCTTACGCTTCGAGGCAACTCAAAGTGCATGAGAAGAATTATCTGGCGCATGACTTAGAGTTGGCCGCCGTTGTATTTGTGCTGAAACTTTGGAGGCATTATTTGTTTGGTTCGAGATTTGAGGTATTTAGTGATCATAAGAGTTTGAAATATATTTTCGATCAGAAAGATTTGAATGCAAGGTAGAGGAGATGGTTAGAACTTCTGAAGGATTATGATTTTGGTTTGAACTACCATTCGGGTAAAGCGAATGTGGTAGCTGATGCATTGAGTAAGAAATCGTTACATATGTCGATGATGATGGTAAAAGAATTGGAATTGATTGAGCAATTTCGCGATTTGAGTTTGGTGTGTGAGAAGACTTCTTACGGAGTTAAGCTTGGTATGTTAAAGCTTACTAGTGGTATTCTGGACGAGATTCGAGAAGGACAGAAATCCGATTTGAGTTTAGTTGATCCGGTTGACTTTGATCAATCAAGGTCAAGGTGGTGATTTTCGGATTGATGAAAATGGTACCATGAGGTGTCGTGATAGAGTTTGTGTTCCTAATGTTGTTGAGCTGAAAAAGAGCATTCTTGAGGAAGGGCATCGTAGTGGATTGAGTATTCATCCTGGTGCTACTAAGATGTATCAAGATTTGAGGACAGTATTTTGGTGGCCTTGTATGAAGAAGGATATTGCCGAGTTTGTGTATTCTTGTTTGACTTGTCAGAAGTCGAAGATTGAGCATCAGAAACCGTTGGGCTTGATGAAACCGTTGTTTATTCCTGAGTGGAAATGGGATGGCATTTTTATAAATTTTGTATCTGGTTTACCGAGGATTCCGAGTAACTTTGAAGCTATTTGGGTTATTATGGATAGATTGACCAAATCTGCTCACTTTATTCCTATGCGAATGGATTACCCGTTGGAGAGATTGGCAAAGCTGTACATCGAGAGGATTGTCAGTTTGCATGGTATTCCGTCTAGCATTGTGTCAGATAGAGATCCGAGGTTTACTTCGAGATTTTGGGAGAGTTTGCAGAGTGCTTTGGGTACGAAGTTGCGTTTGAGTTCAACTTATCATCCGCAGACCGATGGTCAGACTGAGAGGACGATTCAGTCACTTGAGGATCTTTTGAGAGCTTGTGTATTGGAGAAAGGAGGAGCTTGGGATAGCTACTTACCTTTGATTGAATTTACTTACAACAACAGTTTTCATTCGAGTATTGGTATGGCACTATTTGAAGCATTGTATGGTAGACGGTGTAGGACGCCATTGTGTTGGTATGAATCTGGAGAGAGTTATGTGGTTGGACCCGAGATAGTCCAGCAGACTACCGATAAGATTAAGATGATTCAAGAGAAGATGAGGATTTCTCAGAGTCATCAGAAGAGTTATCATGACAAGAGGAGGAAAACACTTGAATTTCAGGAGGGAGATCACGTGTTTCTTTGGGTTACTCCTATGATTGGTGTTAGTAGGGAATTGGAGTCGTGTAAGTTGACGCTGCGTTTTATTGGTCCTTATCAGGTTTTACAGAGGATAGGAGAGGTAGCCTATCATGTTGCTTTACCACCGTCGCTTGCTAATCTCCATGACGTGTTCCATGTATCTCAGTTGAGGAAATACATTGCGAATCCATCTCATGTAGTCCAAGTAGATGATGTGCAGGTGAGAGATAACCTGGCTGTGGAGACATCACCTATGCGGATAGAGGATCGAGAGTTGAAGCAACTTCGAGGCAAAGAGATTGCTTTGGTGAATGTCGCTTGGGGAGGACCGGCTGGTGGAAATGTGACTTGGGAACTTGAAAGTCAGATGAGGGAGTCTTATCTAGAGTTGTTTGGAACAGGTAACATTTTCGAGGACGAAAATTCATAAAGTGGGGGAGGGTTGTAACAACCCAATTTTTCAATAATTAATTATTTGTATTAAATAATTGATTTATTTGGATGATTTTAATTATTTGAATTATTGGTAGATATTGAGAGGAGGATATAATGGAAGGAAATAGAATGGAAAGAATATAAGGAAAAGTGGAAAGAAAAGGAAAAGATAGAGACATAAGAGAAAAAGGAAAGAAAGAAAAGAGGAAGAGGAGAAAAGAGAAGGAGAAGAAGGAAAAGCTTGGAATCATCAAGAACAACTTCTAGCTTTCAATTTAATCAAGGTAGGGGTGTGAAATGTTGTTATTCTATCAATGTCTATGATTATGTATGATTGGTTTGGATTGTTTGGATGTTTTCTCCATTTTCCATTCTAGGGCATAGATGAGTTTAATCGGTAGAATCAAGGTTTTAACTGTTGGAATCCGGAATGAGTGGTGTAGATTACTCGAGGATTGTTATACTAAGAGTACTGGACTCGTTGGAATTGAATCGGTTGATTTTGTAAAGAGTTCAACATCGATGACAGTGAGGGTTTTTGAACATCACAGACGTTCGGTAACAACTTCGCTAGGCGAACAGGTCGCGACTGTTCGCTAGCAACTCGCTAAGCGAGTGGTCCCAGACTTGGACATAATGTATTTGATCTGGTTCGCTGGTAGCGAGTGAGGTAGCGAAGAATTCACTAGGACCTCGTTGCAGCGAGTAGGTAGCGAATGAAGTTAGTAGCTTCTATTTGCCTTCGCGAGCTGGTTCACTAGGCAAACAGATAACGAGTATTCGCTAGGGACTCGCTAGGCGAGCAAGCCAGTGAGCGTGATAGCGCTTCATTTTCTTTGTGATTCCATCCGATGTTGATTGTTGGGTTCGATTGTGTTCGATCCTTATCGAAATGAATAGTTGTGTGTTGTGGTGTGATATGTTGTGGGTAGCCGTATGGCGTGAATCCTAGAATGTGGAATCGATTATGAAATGTGGTCTTTTGACAATATATGCATTGTTTAAATTGATTAAAGTGAATGATGATTGTGATTGAGTTCGTTGCTGTTGGCACGATGTTATTAATAATGCATGAGAACATATTGTGAATATGTGTGCATTGCTTGTAATTGTATGTGAAGAATGCATGAGAACATATTGTGAATATGTGTGCATTGCTTGATAAATATGGTGATGAGGATTTAAAGTATGAATGCTTTGATTATGTGAAATATGTTGTGTGTGCAATCATGTTATAATTCTTATGTGATGAATTATTGAGAATGCATGAGATTAAGATGCGAGAACGGTCTTAAGTGCATTTGGTTGTTGATTGCATATGCAACATTTAGTCAAGAGGCAATGCTTGCTAGTTTCGTGGAGACTAGTGACTTGTCCCAAGCCTAGAAGAGTGGGTTTGAAAGCTTAGAGGACGGGCTTTTATTGTTATCGGTCTAGAAGAGTGGACCCGGTTTAAGTGTAAAAACCAAAAAATGATAACAAGTGTTGGTACCACATGGCATGAGTTGCATTAAGTTGTGTTGGGTCACATAGCATAGATATCATTGTTATATAAAATATGCTTGTGTGTGGATTGTTGAGTTGAGAATTATGGATATGTGCATGATGAAACATGTTTTATGATTATCCACATGTGTTTATACATGTTGTGAAATGTATGATGAGTTATGAATGGAATATGGTGGGAATTGCGGAATATGTGTATTCTATGCTTTATATATATATATATATATATATATATATATATATATATATATATATATATATATATATATATATATATATATATATATATATATATATATATATATATATATGCATTGATTATTATGATAATATTTCTCACCCTTCTGCTGTTTTATAATGCTCTATGAGGCATTGCAAATTAGGTTTTGTTGGAGGTCGTTTGTGAAGTATAGCTTCATTCTTTTGGTCGGTTATGCTCTGACATATAGCATCGGGTAGTTAGGATTGTACAGTATTCTTTTGGGATACATTTTGTATATGTATCTGTTGGCAATGTTTATGTTAACATGGTGATGTGGATAATTAAACTGAACGATATATATTTATATGATTAACGTGTTTAAAGTGATTCAATGTTTAGATTTTCCGCTTTTAAATCCAAATATTGAGATGTGGGTGTAAGGACTAAGTTCCTCTGTTGAGACTACCCCACTATTGCATGTCTTTTATCGAGCAGGATGTGTATGTTAATTTCGTGATGATGTGACATGCCTCATTTATACCATGTTTTATTTATACTATGATGAAATTTTATTACGTGTTAAATGATTTATTTGTTTATTTGGGGGTATAGAAAGGGGGTGTTACAATTCTGGTGTTCCGGTATTTTCTCATCAGAGCAAACTTATGAGCCTATTCAGTCAGCGGCACAACAATTATTCAATGCTTTGGGGAAGCTTTGATCCCATGTTTGTTGCATTTATATTGCATTGTGTAACACCCCACTTCCCAAATTAAATAAAATACCAACATTATAAATAAACATCAGAGTTTTCACCTCCCAAGTGGGATATCACATCACCAAAATTCACCGAAATTCTTTATTGATTATTTTCAAAATAAAACAGCGGAAATTATTATTTCAACATTCTTGGCCATCCGCCAGATTACATAAAATCTTTGTTATTATAATTCACCAAAATGTGATACGTTACAGGATTCCAACAAGTTTGACATAAAACAATTAAAACACCCATATCCCGTGTTACGTATCAGAGCATCCTAAGACTCGACTCGCACACCGCTATCCAAGCTAGCCATGTACCTGGATTATCTGTACTTCCGAGGAAGCACCAACCACAACAATAACAAAGGGGTGAGAAAACATGATCAAAATATATTGGTAATTACATACATGAAATAAGAGTAGTAAATACACCAATCACATAGTTTATCACCCATCATTCACCAAATACGACATATAGTCCACCAACAACACAATACACCATAATCCAATTATGCAACGCAACACCATGCATGCGATACCGACTCATTGGTTCATTCAATGTGAACCCGGATAGATCACATACACCCACCCTTGGCCATGATCCGTCCTCACCATTCCCCACTCAAAGGAATACGAATGAATCACATACACTCCACTGAGCAATGACTCATCCCACCAATACACCATGAATATGCATAACACCAAATGCACAACAATTTAACACAAGCACGCAATGTGCACACGATCCCCAGATCACATCATCATACATCACATATACACATTATTCATCAATTAACTAATTTAATTAATGTCACATGATCTCCCTGATCCCATCACCATACTCCACACATATCTTCCACACCAACTTACTTATTAATCAAATTGAATAATAAGGGAACTCATATTGGACACTGAGTACACCTAATCCTTCCGATCACTTTACTATACCACCTAGATATGCATATATACATATATCTCACCCACCAATTAATTATATCTACCAAATCCAATATTCCATAATTTCACCTGTCAACACCGAATATACACTCTTCGCCACCGAGCACCATCTCTCTACCCATCACAACCCAAGGCATCCTACAAACAATCACACACCACTCTATTATATTAATTTATTAGATGTTAAGAAAGACCACCTTCTAACACCAAGTATCCTCATACTCCAATACACCGAATGCACACGATCCTACTAATCGCCTCATCTTACATTCATATACTCCGTACGCCAATTAATCATTTACTTAAATTAACTATTATGGAATTCACTTCCTATCACCACATATACACCCTACATTATCCAATCACCATCCCTACACTCATCATGGTCTAAGGGACACTACACGGCTAACGCACAAGGCAAAACAGCACCAAAAGCCATATTCTGCTGCTACGTTCGCTGGTTCATTCGCCAGGCGAACCTGCTGGTGAAGCCCTTCCCAACTATCGTGCATTCGCCAGGCGAAGGGATCATTCGCCAGGTGAACCTTCGCTGGCCATACTCGCCAGGCGAACTTCATACTTTTTAAGTCTGGGATTTTATTTGGAATTACTCGCTACTACTCGCCAACACCCGCCAGGCGAACCCTCGCCAACACTCGCCAGGCGAACCCTCGCGAATGCTGCGATGCCCAAAGTCCTCACTGTCTTATGGTGCTATCTGGACCAATTCAAGCCTACCATTCTCTATTCAGCTTCTGTACTATTAACATTACAACCAATATACATTATACTTCCCAATTGTCCTATAATTTCTACTCTAGAACCAACATTACGGTATATTACCGACACTCCAGAGTTACTCAGAACTTCACCAAGGTCATAACCATAGCCACTAACAGCATCACAGGGAACAACACATAATTTTCCCAAAGCTATAATCATGGTCATTACCAACACTACAGTAACAACACAGAATCTCACCAAAGCTAAATTCATGGTTACTATCAACACTACAGTAACAGCATAAAATCTCACCAACATCACCATAATATATATACACCAAAATGCATCATCAACATTCATCAATTCAACAGCATCAACAATAATTATAAGCATGCCAATATAAAACTCATACGCATCAAATCCCTACGGGGTTACGGAATCCCCTCTACCCAATTTCATATAATTTACCATCCCAATCAGTTTCTCCCCCTTACCTCGATTACCGCTCCGATTGATGAAGAATTCTTCAAGAATCGATAGCCCTAGCCTCTTCCCTTTCTCCTTGTTCTTCGTTCTCACGGTCTCTCCCATTTCTCTTCTCTGACAATTTCTATCGTGATTTTTCACATTTCTCTCTAACTTCCAAAATCCCCTCAACTTCTTATTTTATATTTTAATTCCAATAATAATAATAATAATAATAATAATAATAATAATAATAATAATATAAATAATAATATTAATAATATCATTTTACCAAAATAATAATATTCATAATAATAGTAATAATATTTCACCAATAATAATATTAATACTTATAATAATAATAATAATAATAATAATAATAATAATAATAATAATAATAATAATAATAATACCACCAATATTACTATTAACTATTATATTATAATCTCAACACCACATCTCCACAAATAATCCTTATATATCAAGGATACTCACCAATCATATACAAACACACCCCACCTAAGGACTCACCAACATAAAATAATTAAATTCACACCAAAATGACTAAATAAATAAAATGAGTGTTACAACTCTCCCCCACTTTAATTATTTTCATCCCCGAAAATTACCTTATGGAAACAAATCCGGATACACTTCCCGCATCCTTCATTCCAATTCCCAGGTCACACTGCCTTCTGCAGCACCTCCCCAAGCCACTTTCACCAAAGATATCTCCTTCCCTCAGAGTTGTTTCTCGTTCGTCAAAACGAACTAGCAATGCCTCAACAATCAAATTATTTTTCACTTGTACATCATCCACCTGATTCAATGTACTTCCTCAACGAAGACACATGAAACACATCATGCCAATTCACAGCGGTAGCGGCAAAACAGTCTAACATGTTACTTCTCCCATGCCTCCGCTGCGGCACTCTGATACGAACCCCAGAACACGGTGCGAACTTCTAAGATTTCGAAGCTCGTCCAACACTAGTCACCGGCGCGACTCTCAAAACACCTCTTTCTTGGATCCTCTTGCTCTCTTCATCCATCTCAAGCATAATTCTTAGGTCTGAGCATAACATTCTCTCTCAACTCATTCCAACACAGCAGAGTTCTACACTCCCTATCTCACCAAGCCACACATAGTGCCATTCCGGTACTAGGATGGGAACTGTTATTATAGGTAACTCAATCAACGGTAATTAACCATCCCACGATCCACCTTGATCCAACATACCAGCGCTCCACAAATTTTCTAAAGACTGAATAGTCCTCTCTGCCTGACCATCAGTTTGCGGATGATAAGCCGAACTCAACTTCAACTTAGTACCCAAAGCTTCCTGTAAGCTCCTCCAAAATCTCAATATAAACCTCAAATTTCCATCTGACACCATATTCGATAGTGTCTCATACCACTTTACCACTTCGTCAATATGCATCTCATATATCCTCAACATAGAATAGTTAATCCACTCTCAATAACCCAAATTTATACCTTCCCAATTCTTTGGAAATCTTAACACCAAATTTGTGAAAATACTACCTGATTTCCACTCTGGAATATTCAACGACTACATCAGACTCAGCAGTCTCTGATGTTCAATCTCCGACTTTCGGCAATTCTAGCCAGCATATTCAACCTCAACCACTCCTCTCCTCTTCCATGGTCACCCAAAACAATTTACTAAAATTCGGTCACTTCTTCATAGCACCAGGATGGATACTCCATCTACCTCAATGTATGTCTTCACGAGTACTCCTACTCCACTCAACAACATCTGGTACACATACCCTATTACAGCATACAACATATCATGGTACTCTTTCCACAAATCCGACAATCCACTCTTCGACTCTGATTTATCAAATTCAACTAATTCATCAACTCAACCCAGATTTCTGACCTTCTCGATTCTTCTCAAGAATACCACTAGTCCGGTTTAACAATAAAAGCTTAACTCCATAAGAAGTCTCTTCATCTACCAAACTCATATTACAAAATTGCTCAATCAGTTCTAACTCTTTTCACCATCATCTTCGGTATATGCAAATATTTCCAACTCACTGCATCATCTACCACGTCCACTTTACCCGAAGGGTAATTCAACTCAAAGCCGTAATCCTTTAGAAGTCCCAATTGTTTCATCTTCCTCATATCCCACTCTTCAAATCAAACAAACACCTTAAACTCTTAGGATCACCAAACATCTCCGATCACAGTCTGAACTTTCGAAGCCTCCAACTTCGGCACTACCATAATAGCAACCAACTCTAAATCACTGGTCAACTGATTCTTCTTATGTACTTCAAGTTTCCTTTAGCAAATCCCCCAATTATATCCACAAGCATCACAAACACAATAAATAGTTCTGTCGGATTCGGCAGTACTTTCCTCACAGAAGTATATCGCTACTCTTTTTCCAACACTGATAACTAAAGTTCCTTATGCTCAACATAATCCTCTATACTCTTGGAATACCCTAAAATATCACAGATTAACACAACCGTTGCCTTGCTCAAATAATTAAATAAGATCCCATGCCAAACGGACAAACAAGTTGTGAGTTATGGCAGAAACACGAACCGTACCTTCCGTCCTTACCACAACATCTAAACATACTTCCTCAATAAATAACTTAATTCAATGTCATTACTTCACCATCACATAGATCATTGTAATAGATTTCCAACGCTTCGAACCGCACGTCGTTCCGAGTTACAGTTCTCCCGTTTCGGCAAAAATACGAAAACCACTTTTTCCTGCCCAAGACGTCTTCGCTGGGCGAACACCATGGCGAACGAGGAGCCGTTCGCTAGTATACTCGCTAGGTGAAGGACCTGGCAAACCTGACAGTCCGCAATCTTATTTTCTACCATTACCTGACTTCCGAGTGTCCGATTTTGATTCCGTAAAAAGCTGCGATCTCGGAATTCAACGTACAACAACAATTTCATACCTAGGAGGCCATCCAACACACTTTCAATATTTAAATATTTTAAAACCCAATTACTTCCAATCTCAACAGCGGATCTTGGATCCTGCGATACAACTTCGACCTTCGACACCACAACCACAATAGCGCTACTCGAGATCTCACGACCACGGAAACTTAAATCCTTCAATCAATTGATCCATCAAATCATTAACTCTTGGAAGAGAACCCTTATCCTTGATAGTCACCTTGTTCATTTATCTATAGTTCACCCAAAGCTTCACAAAACCTTCGGCCTGTCTAACCAACAAAATTGGTGCACCTTACGGTAACACATGCAAACAACAGAACCTCTCTTCCAGCAGGTCTTCAAGTTGACTCTTCAACTTTCTCAATCCCAACGCAAACACACAATATGGAGTCACCCATATCGGACTAGTTCCAAGAACGAAGTCAATGTGTAAACTTCACTTCAGATTCCAATAGTAAATCACTTACTTCCTCAGGGAACCTCCGAGCAATCACCACTAATTGACAAATCCCAATTTTCTCACTTTCCTTCTCAGTCAAAGTTTCCGTCAAGATAAACACTTCAACACCGTCTTACGACGACTCCACAAAATAATCCCTTAAGCACTTAGCTCAACTCAAGACAATTCACTGCTCACGCCACCCAAGCTTGCAAGACACGTCTATCCCATCCAACACAATCCCGTCTACTATTAACAAGAGATTAAGGGTGATCAGTTCCTAAATTTGTCAATAGACAGCTGAAATCATGATGGGGTACAAACCATCTTTACCAAACTATAAGAGCGTTCCTCAACACACTGAGACACCAGACTGCAGCATTCCGGAGAAATACAACTTCTTCCCCACTGGAATCATTCCACTTCTATCAACAAAGTTAAACAACAACATGTACCGACAGTGTTTTTACACACATGTCGCATACCAGGGAACAACAACACTAGACAACATTGGCCGGACGGACCGACCTGTTCTGATACCAATTGTAACACCCAACTTCCCAAATTAAATAAAATACAAACATTATAAATAAACATCAGAGTTTTCACCTCCCAAGTGGGATATCACATCACCAAAATTCACCGAAATTCTTTATTGATTATTTTCAAAATAAAACAGCGGAAATTATTATTTCAACATTCTTGGCCATCCGCCAGATTACATAAAATCTTTGTTATTATAATTCACCAAAATGTGATATGTTATAGGATTCCAACAAGTTTGACATAAAACAATTAAAACACCCATATCCCGTGTTACGTATCAGAGCATCCTAAGACTCGACTCGCACACCGCTATCCAAGCTAGCCATGTACCTGGATTATCTGTACTTCCGAGGAAGCACCAACCACAACAATAACAAAGGGCTGAGAAAACTCCAATTTTCTTGTGGCATTCTTATTATTGTGATGTTGTGAATCAAAATATGCACAAACATGTTATGAAAATGATTTAAGATCAATTTAATTCAAATCATGCCTTTAAGTTCATACTTCCATGGAATTCCTTCACCAATCTCTTCATCCAACCATAATCCATAACAATTGAGAGTTCTATGATGCAATTGGGACCATTTGGAGAAAGTCTCGTGTTGGACAAAGTTCCATTTGAAGTGCACAAAATCATGAAAATGACCTATAATGAAAATGGCCTATAATCTCACTTTCCCAAAATACCCCTGCCTTGCAAGCCTCATAACTTGAGTTCTATAAATCAGATGAAGGACTTCTAGGACTTTTTGGAAAGCTAAGACCATAAGGAACAACTTTCATGTTAGGGTCAAAGTGAGATGAAACACGATTCTAGGCAAAAGATGCTTTGAAAGTTGGTTGACTTTTGTTGACTAAAAACACATTCATCTAAGGACCCATAACTTGTCATCCTTATAACTTGGGTTCTAGAAAGCATATGGATGAGTTCTAGTACTCAAAAGAAGGCTACAAACATACTCTACAAGTTTCATGTTTACATCAAAGTTAAATGAAACTTGTATCTTGAGATATGTGGTCTTGAAGTTAGGCACTAAATAGGGGATTTTACACTGACAAGCTTAAAATCTCTAATTTAGAAACTTCTCACACTCTTGATTCTTCTTAAGTTGATCTTGAAATAACATCTTGGATGCTTCAACACAAATTTCCATGATCACAATGACTTGGAATTAAGTCTCAAACCACTTCAAATCCACAATGGATCTTGCACCAGGCAGATGAAACCCTAGGTGTACAATCCTCTGACTGCAACCTCTTGCACATGATATAACAACTTGGATAAGCTCCACAATGTCTTCCAAAGCACACCATGAGCTTCCCTAACATATCCTATCCATAACCATGGACTCATGATCCTTTGATGATCTTCAATTGGTCCCCAAGATAAGAGATAAACCACATATGTCCATTTACTTTCTCAAAGAGCTTTGATCTTCTCCTGATGATGATAAGCAATTGACCACTTGAATAAAACTCTTTGTTTAGGCTTAGAATCTTGGTAACCTCCTCTTGTCATGCACACCTCTCATGATCCCCTGCAAATGAACAATGGTATGCAAATGCAAATGCTAGAACAATGAGATGAAACATAAACCAAGCTAAGAAAAGGTTGGGCAAATTTTGGGGTACAACACATTCCATTCTCTAATAACATGTTTAATCTAAATTATAACAGGCTATGGAAGAATCATATGTGGATTTAGCAGAGAATTTAGCAGGGTCAGGAGTGAAAGTTTGAAAATTTAGAGCAGATGGCGATGAAAATAGATCGAATAACTAATATAATGAAAATAGATCGAACATATGGTATACAAGCATAACAAATGGGAGTTTAAAATTATAGCAGTATAGAGAATGTTCAAAAACTAATGGGCTCACCTGCGCACGACTACGACCGTATCTTAACACCTCCGCCTATTCAGCAACCCAAACAACAAAGCTCTTGTCTTCAACGTATATGTCCTCCGCTGTAACCTTATATCACTAACCGTCCTCCGCCGTTACTTACCGTCTGTCCGCAACTTCCTCCGTCATAGAACTATTTCGATAAACCCATGATTGTGATTTAGAGAATTAAGATACAAATGAGATTAAGGTTTGAAATTTGAAGAATGATGAAGAAGAAAGAGATGAATAAAATTTGGATTTTGAGGATTAGGGTTTCTGAAATTTGTGTTGATCTTGATTTTCCCAAACTATTCATTGAAAAATGGTTACCGAATCTCAATTCAGTTTGGAACAAATGGTTAACATTTTTTTTTAATTTGATAAATGGGCCACCAAATTTAAAATATAAATTTGGTTTGGGTTTTAAAATTTGGATTAACTTGGATAGGAATTTGGTTTATGGTTATTGGTTATTTTGCACACCCCTACCCCTGAGTACATCTCGGCTCTTGATTTCTTAACAACAACAAAAGTTTTCGAGCAAACAACTCAGTGATTATGCAACTGCATCCCACTTCGGTTGGTTTTCAATTATCACTCTATTTTGATTAATTTGTAAAGTTGACAATTAAGGTATTTTAGTGTTGTGGTGTTCAATACTGTTAGATTTTGATTGAGCATTTTTTGTTCCTATTGAAAGATTTGGTTTGAATTATTGTTAATGAATTGCTCTGTATTATGACTCTACATGAATCCATGTTCTAGCTTGAATCTTTTTTCGAATCCTTGTGATTTTGGGATGTAACTCAATGCTGGTGTTCTAAAACTTCTGTTACCATAAGGCTAAACTGTGACCCTGCTGTGTCACCCTGTTCTTATTGCATTGCGTAGTCGGATTTGACTCACAGTTTTACCACCCATGTCTATTCAATATAGTAATGATTTAGAGCTGTTGTTGCTATGTTGCGTATGAAATCGAATCGACAGTGCAAAAGTTTCGATTGTAATTGTGTATTCGTTCTCTTTTAGATCCCGTCACACTATTTTTGTTTTGATATTGGTGTTATGATTTCTGGCTTTCGATTACGCATTCATTTCAAATGAGAAGCTTTGTGAAATAAATGGTTGGTCGTTAATTCAGGTTGTTGTTGTTGTCATTAATTTTTCTTTAATAACTATGTGAAATCGTGGGTTTGAATACTTTGGCCGGTGATATATTGAGATTCATGTTGCTGTTGTTCTGCCGATTTTACTATATTAGATTGTTTAGGTTCAATGTCCATATGTCACGATTTTGTATGTAAGTGTGATGTGAACGAGGCTGCGACTGATCCGTCAATTATGATGCGAAATCTTGATCATGATTCATGTCGTGTTTGTATCATATAGATTGTTTGTTTTGTTTGACTTTTGTTTTTGGTATGACTTCAAAATTAGTGACTTGAATATTGATGTCCTGTTTTCTGTTCGACTTCTGTTTAAGAGTTCTATTTGGATTGTGTCTTGTTTGAGTTCGTCGGTTTACGTTGTTTACTAGCTTGATGTGCTTTTGATTATGTTTTGGTTCATTCTTGATTTTTAGATCGTATTGGTTATTAGTGGAAAAGCCTTGTTGATTTTGAATTTAATGTTTTGGAAAATTGGTTGTACAGGTATGCTGCTACTGTCTTAAGTTATGTTTTTTTTTAGTTTTCTGTCAGCACAACTACAACGCTTCTTGACAGAAGCGCTGTTAAAACTCTTATCCTGTTGTGCACCTTTTACAGCTGCCTTGAAAGAGGCGCTGTTAAAAACCAGTTTTATATATATATATATATATATATATATATATATATATATATATATATATATATATATATATATATATATATATATATATATATATATATATATATATATATATATATATATATATATATATATATATATATATATATATATATATATATATATATATATATATATATATATATATATATATATATATATATATATATATATATATATATATATATATATATATATATATATATATATATAATTTTATTCTTTTTTATATAATATTTATTTAATTTCTTTTTCTTTTTGCTATAAATTGTTTATAAATTTTGTAAATAGGAAATTGAATTATTTTACTAAGTATATTCATTTAGTTTTAATTAATTTAATTAGCTTTATTAAATAATGATGCTTAATTAATAATTTTATATGATTTAATGATTTTTGTTCGTTTATTTCGGTTGTCCGATTTTCCTCAACTTGCTCATTTATATGTGTTGACTTCATTTCACTTACATGCTCGAAACATCTTTCAACTAAATCTCGATTCGGTACTGAGTCCGTTTTCACGTACGTAAATTCATACCTTGATTTACATAGACTATTTTCTTCAAACCAAATCAAAATATGTTTTCTTAATTAATCAACGAATGTAGTGAGTTCTTGGAGTCTAGAACTCCTTGGACTCTTGAGTGAATACTCTCAAAGCGCACGCTTTGGGTTGTATTCGTTCCATCTTTCATTCTTAAAAATGATTAATTTTCGTTTAAAAATACTTAACTTTTACAAATAATTTCTTAGTTAATTTAAATACTCTCTTAATTACGTTGAAACCTTAATCCATTTAATTATTATAAAAAGATTTTATTAACTAAATTTTGACAGAACTGAATTCTTGGATCTCGCCTTCCTTGGATTCTTGGACGACTGCTCTTGAGGTGCACGCCTTGAGTTGTGTTCGTCCCATCTTTCATTTCTAATATGTTCAAATTCCTCTTTTCAAAACATCTAATCCACGCAAATCCTAATTCGACTATAATGTTTAACCTAATTAATCATTCCTCAAAGATTGGCTAAGTAAACTATCCTTCTTCGATTAAACAATTGAGACATCGAACTCTTGAGGTCTAGCACTTTTTGGGTTCTCGAAAGATTGCTCTTGGGGCGCACGCCTTGGGTTGTGATCCTTTTGATTTTGCATTTCTAAAATGCCTAGCACGTATCTAGTTGAAATACGTGTAACCAAAATATGCTAATCTATTCCAATCATTTTTTTAATTAAATTGCGAAAGAACTGAGTTCTTGGGGTCTCGCGCTCCTTGGATTCTTGAGCGATCGATCTTGGGGTGCACAACTTGGGTTGTGGGTTGCTCAACCTTTCATTCTTAAAACATCTGCCCTGATTAATTGGTTGAGAGGCTGACGTCTCATTTATCAAAGTTATTCTCCTTCAAATTTTTCAACCAATCTAACTTCGTTCCGTCGCCCCCGTGCGATCGAAACCCTAAATTTATGCAAATCAAATACTATTTTCTTATTTTAAACCCTAATGCACACTAATCATATTCAAATCTTTTTCCTAATAAAATTGCGAAAGAAATAAGTTCTTGGAGTCTCGTATTCCTTGAATTCTTGAAGTAACTGCTCTTGGGGCGTACACCTTGGGTTGTGGATTGCACGACCTTTCATCCCTAAAATACTTGCCTTAATTGTTTGGACAAAGAAATTCCATTGCAGTTTAGCATTACATATGGTACTTTCATTGACCATCCAAACAAAATTTTGTAATTAAGGGAATGAAAAAGGAGTCGTTGGAATCTAGCATTCCAATAATGTCATGATTAATTGGTTGCAAGGTTGACGTCTCATTTATCGAATAGTCGTCCCCGTGCGATTGAAACTTCTCCAAACACTAGTTCATCGCCCCTGTGCGATCCACAGCTCAAACACCTTTCCAAAATAACATTGTTTAGTCCCTTCTTCCACGCATACAAACTCGTGTTTTAGTCTCCACTAGCGAGCAGACAAGCCAATGTTTAGCATTTAGAATGCGACCTAGACACTTGTTCATTTAAGACATAAACCAACCAGCCGAAGTCGTCCGAACAACGGACGCTCTGATTTCTCATTTTTCAATGAGGATACATAGGCATAGGATTGCGATATCCTAGCGTGATACATTTTTTTCCTACAATCCCTTCATCTTTCTTTTTACCCCAAACTTTTTCCCGTAGTCCAATAAACTATGATGCTCTAACTCTCCCATTGCACGAGGGAGTACGTAGGCACAAAGGCCTCAATCCTTGGCGAGCACCCTAACAAAAAACCACCCATTTCCCCCTTAGAAGCATTACCTTAGAATAAAGTAAGCAACCTAGCTAACTTTTCTCTCAAATCGAATCAAGATATTTCTGTTGAGTACAACAGACATAGAGGGTGCTAATACCTTCCCTTTGCGTAATCGACTCCCGAACCTAGAATTTGGTTGCGGTGACCATGTTCTTATCTCTTTAAAGGTTTTAACGATATTTTCCTATTCCTTCCTTAGAATGAATAAAGTTCGGTGGCAACTATGTTCGAATGTTTTTTCCGCGTCCATCGCGAGGATCGTATTTTTCAAGGTACGATAAATGGCGACTCTGCTAGGGAAAATGCATTGACCTATGCAAGAGAGAGTCAAGCCTAACTTGACTCGATTCGAGAGTGCTAGCTTTGCTTAGTTGTTTTATTCTTAATTGGTTTTCTCCTGTTACCTATTTATTTACTTTGTTGTTTTCTCTTGTATTGTATGTTGTTTGTTACATCTGCTTGCTAGATTCGGGGATGACATTGCAAGTAAAGCTTTACGTCCGGGCTTTGGAAAAAGAAGAGAGAACACAATTTAGATTTTGTAAGTAATTAGTGTTAGTCCCCAAGGACTCGCTCCTTGTGTGCCTAGCATGAAAGCTTCCCCTAGGAGTAGACCTATTCATAGATCTTGTTGTAAAGCAGCTATCCTGTCACACGAATTAATTCATGGAGGGTCCGTGACTCTGGATACAACTCTTAGAACCAGTTT
Source organism: Lathyrus sativus (assembly GCA_963859935.3). Taxonomy (NCBI): domain Eukaryota; kingdom Viridiplantae; phylum Streptophyta; class Magnoliopsida; order Fabales; family Fabaceae; genus Lathyrus; species Lathyrus sativus. The sequence goes on from OZ012740.1 coordinate 266,647,647, forward strand.
CTATATTGGTGGTCGTGTAGTGTTAGTCTCCGAGGACCCGCTCCTCGTGTGCCTTGCATGAGGACTCCACTCAGGAAAGATCTTTTCAAATCCTCATCATAATGCAGCTAGCCTGTTGCATGATGTTGATACGATTGGTGTCCGTGACCCTGGGAACCTTACCCGTCAATATAGAAGCTATCCCGTGAGTGGGTATGTGGGTAAAGAATCTAGAAACTTCCTTAAAGTCTACCTGTTAGGGTGCTTTGACTTGCTTATGTTACCTTGGATCTTGTTTATGCCTGCATTGCGTTCCTTTGCATTATCATTTTCTAAACTAAGAAAAATCATCCATCCTTTGTCCATAATCCACAGATGATTTCTCGACACACATATTGGATTTGAAGTAGTGCTGGAAGACCATGGAACGCTTGAAGCAGAATCAAGTTAAGCTGAGAAAAAACGAGCACAACATGAAAGGCAAGATGAAGCAGACGCCAGAAGCTATAACAACCTTGGGAAGAAGAAAGGAAAAGCTTTAAGAAGGCGCCACAACTAGGAGTTTTACTCCTATAGTTCATCCCACTCTGTAGCCTGCAGTGAATAGCCCATTGTGTGTTGCTCCACATTGGTTTTATCCCCAACCAATTCTTACAAAACCTTGGAATTAACGGTCGTCACCTATTCTGTCCCAGGAACATGGTGTAGCACCCCTAAAATTTTCCTTTTCGTTTTAACCTTAACTGGCTTTGGTTTCTTTTCATTTTGCATTTTCGCATATCATAGCATTTGTTCCCAAGACATGGAATTAAGGCATTCTTGTGGCTCAGGTTCATTTTGGCGCAAAGGACTGAAAGACTGAACATCGAGCATTAGAGACTCCGATTTATTTTGCCCAGCGGTCAAGCGACCGATTTTATTTTATTTTACAGTATAACTTCAGGAAGCAGCACTCAGGCTTATATCAAGCATTCTTACAGTTGCAACATTCAGGAACGAGATTCAGAAGCTTAACAGAGCTCCAAACAGTCGAAACAGGGCAAATATGAGAATTTCCTTCCAAAAGGCGCCAAATTCAACTTTTGAGGGTGTTAATCGGTTAACCCATATGGTTAATTGATTAACCAAGTCAAAATCGGGTCAATTTAGAAGTTTTAAAGGTGTTAATTGATTAACCTATATGGTTAATTGATTAACTAGTGCAGATTTTGCCTCTGCACGTGAATTTTCAAAGGGAGCTGTTTTGGGGTCCAATTTTGATCACTTGAATTTCAATTTTACACTTGGGAAGGATCTAGAATCATTTCAGAATTTGTTTAATTTCATTTTCCCTCCAAACTCCCATTCCTCACTCCATTCCAAATTTCCCAAACCCTCTTCCAAACCTTTCATTGGATCCAAACCTAAGGGGTATTTAATTGAATTACTCCAAACCACACACATCTAAGCCTCATAATTTCATTTCAATTTCAGAATTGATCTCATTCTCTCTCAAGTTTCTCTCAACTTGTTCATCTTCCAAAACCTTCACCAAAGCTCTTTTCCATTGAATTCTTTGGTTCTTCCTTGGAATCAATGAATTCTTAAGCTCAAACCTCCATCCATCATCTTCATTGGATCATTTTCTTCATCCAATTTTTATGCAAGCTTGGATCTGAATCTGGAAGTGATTTTGGAAGTGATTATTTGAAGTAATTTGGTTTAATCTTGAAGGATCTTCATTGCTACTACAAGAATTGGTGTGGATCTTGAACTATTCCGGAATTCTATCATTGGATCTGTTCAATTACAATTGAATCAACATTAACCGAAGCAATTCTCCGCTTCGAAGGTTTGAAATCCTTGATCCGAATCTGCTTTTTTTGGCTTATTTGCATAATCATGTGGATTTTCATCTTTGATTAGCTTTTGGTTAATTTGATCTGTTTGATTCATGATTTGGTTGTGTTAATCCGTTTACATGTTGTTTGAATCATTATTTGCTGGTTTAATTTCGTGATTAAGTGATTATGCAATCATCCGGTGGATCGGATAAGTGCTTATTTGCTGAACAAGTTGTTCTGTTGGCACAGTGTTAATCGGTTAACACATATGGTTAACCGATTAACCATTTCAAATATTCAAATTTTTTCAAAGATTTCAAGGTGTTAATCGGTTAACGCCTGGTTTTAACCGATTAACATGTACAAATTTCCAGATTTTTAAGCATTTTTAAGTGGTTAATCGGTTAACCTCTGGCGTTAACCGATTAATACTGTGCCAGTGGGTCTGGTTTGCTGATTTTCTTGCTTGTTTGAGTACCATTTGGCATCGAATCATCGTAGTTCAATAGGATGCGTTAGAAGTGAAATATTTTGGACATTTGGTCGCTGTTTTGGTTGTTTAATCGAGACTTCGTCGACTTGTGTTTGTTTCCCACTTGGATGCCTACTTTCGTAGTTTGTCGTTCAAAGTGGTATTCATTTTTGTGCTTGCATATTCATGATTTGCTTGCCTTCTTACATTTGCATTTCCTCTTGTGTTTTGCATCTTTATTTCTTGCATTAATAAAGGTCGAGATGTGCTTGTGGTGGTGTTTACCCCACACTTTGTTCCTCCCTTTGCTTGTGTGTTGCATTCCATGTTTGCATCTCTCACTTGTGATTGAATTTATCTGGTGCTTTCTTGTGCTTTTTGTCATGATCCTCATAGGGTTCCAAGTCCCTCCGTTTAGGATGGGAGTAGGAAAGACATTAGGTGTTCAATCCAAGCATGCTAACATTAGGGTAGATGTTCCCCCTCTTTAATCCAAACCTTAGGACCACTTTGCATGACAACATTAGGACCAAGTTTCCCTTAGAGTTCGCATATCTCTCTTCTCATCTCAAATCAATTCTAACTCATCTAATAAATGCGATGAACGTTGTGCGTTACGAGCCTTAAGCACATGGGGAATGATGAGTGTGGGGTCTCCTCTCGCTTGTCTAGAGTGTTTAATGTACGTTCCGTTTGTGGGTGATACGCAACGCATTCGCTCCTATGTCATAGTCTTTTGTGCAACGTCAATCACAAACTGAATTAATTCACTTCACTAAAAAACTCAAAAACAAACTTCAAACCTTTTTCCTTCAGGATTAATCGGAAACCTATTTCATAAAAAAGAGTGTTGTTAAGCTTCGGTTCTACCGCAAACAGGCATCGTCCCTAACTGCTAGAACGGAGGTTTAACCCTACTCGGTTAAAACACTTAATCAACCTGTGGTTTCCTGTCATCCCAAACTATGTTTGCTCTGATTTCTCATACCATATGAGAATACGTAGGCACGAGACGGCGATGTCTCGGCGAGCAACCTTTCCCCCCTTCACCCGTAGTTAGCCGAACTACGTTGACTCTGACTTTCCAATTGCACGAGGGAATACGTAGGCACAGAGTGGCGATGCTATGCCGAATATCTTTTCTTTTCTTTTTGTCCTGTGAGCCTGTAGCGTAGATAGATAAACACACCCTTAGATACACAACAGGTGTGGATCCCGTCGAGTACGATGGACGTGAGGGGTGTTAATAGCTTCCTCTTGTGTAACCGACTCCCGAACCCCGAACTTGGTTGCGATGACCTTGTCTTTTCCCTTTTTCGTTAGGTTTTTCCGATCATTTCCTTTCCCTCTCTTTGGGATAAATAACGAAAGGTGGCGACTCTTATGTTTTTTGCCGGGTGTTTTTCGCAGTTGCGACAGCTGGCGACTCTGCTGGGGAATTCTTTTGCAGTCTCGCCTAGTTTTTTTTCCTGGCTGTCTGGGCTCCCCAGCAGCTGGCGACTCTGCTGGGGACTACCTGTTCCCTATGCGAGTCAATCCTAGCGCTTGTGTGTTGTTTGTCTTTGGGTGTTTACTTTTGTGCAGTTATTTTGCTTTATGTACATTATCTGTTGTATATTATTGCATTTGCATTTTGTTATCATATTATGCTGCTGCTGTGTTATGGGGTGGGTTGTTCCATTGAGAGATAAGCCCAATACCCAGGCTTTACTATACACACAGGATTAGTGTGGAGAGTAGTGTGAGCTTGTGTGGCGTTTGGCCACGCAATAGCTCGCGTGAAATTCACGTTCAGACGAGGTTTTTCTTTGGAAATATTTTATCCTGCGCGTCTGGTGCAGTTGAGGGAATATTGACTTAGAGAGACTGTCGACTCTGGAGACCGTTCATTTGGGGTGTCAGCTAAGTGAGGTCGCTTCATTAGACTATGATGCCAAACCAGAAATGGTGAACGTATCATTGTTTCTCGAAAGTCTGTGACGCTGACAACCCGTATAGGATGTCGTACCTTTCAAGACTAGAACCCACGTGTGAGAGGGGATGGGTTTTGCAGGAAAATTGACCTCCAACCTACCCGGTTTTCTTGTCAAAGCGGACCTTTGATCTTTGATACTGTGGGTTCCTATATGTTGGTATTCTGAGGTTCCGGTATTTCCTTGCCAAAGCAGAGCTATGGTTAAATTCAGTCAGCGGCACATCAGTAAGTTTGAGCATTGGATACCTTGATCCCATGTTTGCATCCGCATAATCATCCTGCATTTAACATTGCATGTTTATGTGTGTTACAGGTTCTCGTCTTTCCCTTGATTCTAGTACTGGTCTGGAAGTAGACAGAAAGAGGATCATTATATACAAGTTTTCGGACACCTGAGTTAGGACCTTTATTTGGTCTAATCTCCATGGCTGAGCCTAGCGTCTTAGAAGTCTTCAAAAGGAGTTTACTTGATATGAGAAGATTATCATGGTGTTCTTATCCATCTCTGCTGTTCTTGTTTATTGAAACTAGAATCAAGGGGGAGATCTCCCTGTGAATACATAGACATGTTTTCATTTTGCATTTTGCATTTTGCATTTTCATTTGCATAATAGGTGTTCAAGGCTAGGTTTTGTTGTCCTGATTCGGGGTTTCTTTAGAATTTCAGACACCAACTTGTAGAGAAGACAGAAGATGACTATGGAACAGATGCAAGCAAAGTTGAGGGAAGTCCGAAGCCAGTTGGGACAGTGTATGAGGAACATGCAAGCGTTACGTCTGGATCTGAAGATGCTTAGGGAGGAAAACCATCAGTTGAAGACTCAGTTGGGCTTGATTCTAGAGGTGATGAGGAAGGTGCTAAGAAAGGAAGGTGATCAGATGCCTGAAGCTGTAGCGGAAATGGTTGTTCCACCTTTATCTGTGGAACCTTTCCCAAGGTGTGATACGCCTCAGAGATTTCCTACACAATCTTAGAGTACAGAACTTCCTCGTCAGCAGATGCCTCCTGGTTCCCGAGACAACTCTAAGAATATGAGGTATGCTCGAAGGACGAAACAGCCTGGCAGGATCATCAACCAGATCCCTATGACTTATGCTCAATTGTTGCCAGTCTTGCTTCAGCTTCGGTTGGTAAAACTTCGGATTATGTTTCCTTCGACTGATGAGTTGTCACCAGGTTATGATGAAGGTGTCCGTTGTGATTTCCATTCGGGGGCACCGGGACATAATATTGGCAACTGCACATCTTTTTAGCACAAAGTTCATGACTTACTCGATGCAAAGAAATTGGAATTCACGCCGGGCGGCGTAAGGACATCAGGTGGTTTCATTCCATTCATCGCAGAAGAGATGGATGTTCATACTCTTTCCTCCAAAGCTGCGTCAGAGCAGGAGTATGGTTTGCAATCTATGATTTCTGAATCCCCGTGCCCACAGCTGTTGCCGTTTCCTAGGCCAAGCCTGAGGATGAAAGGACTTGAATAAAGGGAGTCCCTGATAATTCAGATTCAGTCTCTAGATGTTTCAGTTATTCCTGGTCAACGATCTTTTGGATCTTCGCAACATATATTAGTGTCTCTCCAGAATCAAGGGTCATACCATTATCAGCAGCGTCAGCACGCCTGGCAGAGACCAAAGAAGCCAGAGAGATAGTTCAAGGAATTTATTGAAGGCAAAGGTGCAAGAGAGTATCAGACTAACTTCGACGAGCAATTCTGAGGAGGGTTGATTCAGCGGCAAGTCAAGATTGAAAGCCCGGTTCCCCGAAGCTGGCAATCCTTGTTTATCATGTCATTTCTTTACATTTGTAGTTTCTTTCCTATTAAAGAGAAAATTGCATTTGTAAAACTTATTTGTTTTCAATTGATATTGATAATGAAATGAATATGCAGGTTTTGATTAAATCCATTCGTGTTCACTAATTGCTTTTCATTTATGTCAAACGCTTGTTTAAGCGAAATCTGAGGAGGATGACGAAGTTGAAAGACGCGCAAGCTTTCGATTGTATGCTTTTGAATGAAACATGTTGATGATGTATCGACATTGTTTCAAATTCCTAAACACCGGAGATATAAGGATGATAATCCCTTGTCAACCCCCTAGAGCCTAGTAGTAGGAGTTTCTTTCTGAAAACGGAAAAACCCCCAATCTTAACCTGGGGCAGGGTAGGTGTCAATTAATTTGACCAAGCGTCCAAATTGCAAAAGAGTATTCCCGTTCAAGGATCAATCACACCTCTAGAGGTCGTGCCTATAAAACCACAGTGGTTATCTATCTCCAAGAAAGGAGTGAAACCGTCACAATCCCTGTTCAAACAAGTCAGACAAGTCGGTGTCACGCAATTTGTTCAAAAAAAGAGAAAAGAATCAAAAGAAGAAGCTCGCTAAGTCGAATCTTGAAAACAAGCGACTTAGGCAAAAATTAGGGCATTCTGCTGGACTCCGAAAAGAAAAGAAGCTCAAAAGAGCCAGTCCAGGCAAAAGTTAGGGAAAAAACGAAAAGCCGAAAAGCGAAAAGGATTACAAAAGAAATTCCTCGAGAAAAAACAAGTCGTGTGACTCCAGGTACACAAAAGACGAAAAGCGAGTGACTGTCATTCCCGAAAGCTTGTCGTTTCCTGAACCATCACTCCTGTCACTCAACCTTTGAAAGGCAAGCACTTGTGTCAAGTTAGCTAAACTTAGGATTGGAGAACATCACTGAAAATGGGTGGGTTAAAATAAACTTCAAGCCTTATATCCTTTCTTTCAAACCGTGAACCTGACCAAGTTACAACCTGCAAAAGTCTGAATTGAAGCATGGTTGTTTTGAAAGCATACTTCGGTAAAGATCGCGTCGAAACTGACTCCTAAAAGGATTCCTCTTACAATGTTGTGCTGATGTTGACATTCTGATAAGTGATTCATTCACTATATGTCACAATTTTTTCCAATGAACAGACTTGGATTTCAAAACTGTCAAATGCATTGCATTAATGTATCTTTTGTGCAGAACAGTTTGTTTTACTTGTGAAGTAGGCGCTTGACAGCAAGGAAGGTTCCACAGTGGAAAGTTTGATCAGGATAGAATGCAGAATGCCCACTCCGTTGAACTAGGGCAAGCTATATCAGATAATCATATCAAGGGAGTCAGCCATCCGAAAGTCAGCTGATCTGGGGCAATCAGGTCGAGATTTGATAAATCTCTCGAGGTGGTCAGGGGTATTGCTCCATAAATCAGCCAGTCAAGGGCAAAGTCATTGCAAGGATGGGACAGGCCATCCCAAGAGCACAAAATCTATTCTTATCCAGAAGGCAATTAATCTGAAGCATCTCTTCGAGGTTCAGAATGTTGAGGCAGTTCATGTCAAACCATCAGGGTACATAAATTTCAAGGTTCCTTTCGAGGAAGATTTTCTACGGAGATCCCACAGGCTGGGGAAAAATTGGAAACAAAAGAACTGTTCCTCTCCCTATCTGCAGAGTTCATTAGAGTTAGTCAACCAGGGACAAATCCTTTCATGGTACGGATTCTGGAGAAAGCCATCTCGAGGTCGTCTCATGGCAAGCTTTTCTTTTCAAGATGAATGTTCTCAGAGATCAGACTGGGGCAAGTGGAATTACACTAGGGCAGTTACTCAAGCGAGTTTATTCTCCTCAACCAGAGTTGAGTATTGGGGAATTGTGTCGTCACCCCACCAAATAGCCTGAACCCGTTACCTGTCAAAACTGTGTAACCAAAATCATTTCCAGAGCCCAGTTCTTGTCTGGCAAACCAGAAATCAGTCCCCGTCTGATAAATCTTCGTGATATCCCAGTTCTTGTCTGGTAGTCAGTTCTCGTCTGACCCGTTTTTGGTAAACCCAGTTCTCGTTTGGTAGTCAGTTCTCGCCTGACTCGTTTATGTAGAACACCAGCTCTTGTCTGGTAGTCAGTTCTCGTCTGACCTATTTTGAAATCAGTTCATGTCTGGTATATGTCAGATTTTCGACCAGTTCCCGTCCGGTCACCCTTTCTGTAGCTTACTATTTAACCAGTTCTTGTCTGGCGACCACAGTTTCAAAGTCCAGTTCATGTCTGGAAAACTAGAAATCAGTTCTCGTCTGATATCCAGAAACAAAAATCAATTCCCGTTTGACGAAATAATCTTTTACCACCAGTTCTCTTCTGGTAGTCAGTTCTCGTCTAGTGGTCGTTTGTCTGTAACACCAGTTCCTGTTTGATGAAAAGCGTTTCGAAGCCCAGTTCTCGTCTGGAAACCACAAAGTTAGTTAATGTTCAACACGAGAATGAGAGTTCATTTCTTGACTGACAATGTTCGCCACCAGTTCTTGCCTGGTAGTGTGCCCTTTCCAACCGGTTTTTGCCTGGTGATTCATGTTCAAAGCCCAATTGTCTTTGGTACAACCGTTATTCCTAGAATAAGTCCAATTGTTATTGGAACGTGTAAGTTATCCCTAACAAGGTGGTTTTCTTTTCCCAGTAGGGTGGTTTCTGTATCCCTAACATTTATTTTGCTGATTCGGTTCTGTTGCATCTGTATGCGTGCATAACATCTACCCAAATGCGTAGCATTTCCATTTCGTATGGAGCATTACGCCATTTTCAAACATACACATGTGAAACATAAGCCAGGTTATTATCTCTTTGTTTCAGGTGTATCCCCAGAGATTTGATCTTTTTTGCCCTTGGTATCCAAACCATGGAAGCTTCTGTTAGCCCGTGTGGTGTCCAGACCCCGACTTACGTTATTCCCCAGCAGTATCGTCGGATTTTAGCTGATCATGTTGTTTTGAACTCATTTGGTATCCAAACCTTGATGAGTATTTATGATGAATTTCTCTGTCCGTCGAGTGTCCAAATTCCGGTCAGTTCCCAATTGATGGTGTTTTCTTTTTTTCGTCGAGTATTCAGACTCCGGTAAAGATAGTTGTGGTATCCAGACCACGACAATTATTGTTATTGTGATTTGTCCGTCGAGTACCCAGACTCCGGTATGGACAGTGTGGTTTTCAGACTTTGATGAGTATATATATGGTGTATTCCTTCGCCCGACAATTCGAAAGGTTATCTTTTTGCTCGAATGGTATCCAGACCATGGCGATTTCAGATTTGTTTACGTCCATTGAGTATCCAGGCTCCGGTTATTTCATTGAGCATTCAGGCTCCGGTTATTTCATTGAGCGTCCAGGCTCCAGTTATTTCGTTGAGCGTCCAGGCTCCGGTTATTTTGTCGAGAGTTCAAGCTCCGGTTATTTCGTCGAGAGTTCAAGCTCCGGTTATTTAGTCGAGCGTTCAGGATCCCGTTATTTCGTCGAGCGTTCAGGCTCCGGTTATTTCGTTGAGCATCCAGGCTCCGGTTATTTCTTTGAGCATCCAGGCTCTGACTTCTCCGTTGAGTATCTAGACTCCGGTGAATTTCCAATTCATGAGGTATTGCTTTGTCCGTCGAGTATCCAGACTCCGTTCAATTTCTGTCGAGTATCCAGACTCCAATAAATCCTCATTGAAGTCACTTATTTCGTTGATCATCCAGGCTCCGATTTTTGCGTTGAGCATCCAGGCTTCGGTTTCTCCGTTGAGTATCCAGACTCCGGTAAATCTCCAATTTGTGGTGGTCCCTTTATTTTGTTGAGTAACCAGACTCCAGTTTATCTCATTGAGCATCCAGGCTCCGGTTTCTTTGTTCGTCGAGTATTCAGACTCCAGTCATTACGTTGAGTATCCAGACTCTAGCAAATTTTGTCGATTCATTTTGTTCATTGAATATCCAGATTCCGGCAATTTGAAACGTTACCTTTCATCCTATATGGTATCCAGACCATAGCAATTTATGCTGACCAATTTCGTCGAGTATCCAGACTCCGGCAATTTGAAACGGTATTTTCAAATTCTTATGGTATCCAGACCATGGCACAATCTTTGATGGGTGTGTTCATCTTATTGTGTTTCTCCAACAGAGTTACTTGGTTAAGTTTCTCTATTCCCTAGTGGAGAAAGGTCGTTGAATTACTTCTCACGCGATACAGGCTTGGGTAATTTTCTCTTTTGGTTCCCGGGCAGAGTCGTTATTCCAACTCTTGGTTGGTGTTTTCTGGTTGTTATCCCAACTCTTGGTTGGTATCTTGTGGTTGTATCCCAACTCTTGGTTGGTATTCTCCTGGTTGACGATTTCAACTTTTGGTTGGTATTCTCCTGGTTGACGATTTCAACTCTTGGTTGGTATTCTGTTGGTTTTTATCTCAACTCTTGGTTGATATCCGGTATTCGTTATCCCAACTTTTGGTTGGTATCTTTTGGATGAAGCTCTGTTTCGTATTGGATTATTATCCTCACCGTGTCGCATTCCAACTCTTGGTTGGTATTCGCTGTTTTGCATCCTCGTAGGTTGCAAATTTTTGGGTTCTTTTGGTATTCAATCGCCTTACACCTTGAATGTTTGAAAGCTGATGCTTCTCACCCCTTCAGGTCTAAGTCGATTTAATAGGGGCAGCTGTAGCACCCCAAAATTTTCCTTTTCGTTTTAACCCTAACTGGCTTTTGTTTCTTTGCATTTTGCATTTTCGCATATCATAGCATTTGTTCCCGAGGCATGGGATCAAGACATTCTTGTGGCTCAGGCTCATTTTGGCGCAAAGGACTGAAAGACTGAACATCGAGCATTAGAGGCTCCGATTTATTTTGCCCAGCGGTCGAGCGGCCGATTTTATTTTATTTTGTAAGATAACTTCAGGAAGCAGCACTCAGGCTCATATCAAGCATTCTTACAGTTGCAACATTCAGGAACGAGATTCAGAAGCTTAACAGAGCTCCAAACAGTCGAAACAGGGCAAATGTGCAGATTTCCTTCCAAAAGGTGCCAAATTCAAATTTTGAGGGTGTTAATAGGTTATCCATATGGTTAATCAATTAATCAAGTCAAAATCAGGTCAATTTGGAAGTTTTGAAGGTGTTAACCGATTAACCTATATGGTTAATCGATTAACCAGTGCAGATTTGCCTCTGCACGTGAATTTTCAAAGGGAGCTGTTTTAGGGTCCAATTTTGATCACTTGAATTTCAATTTTACACTTGGGAAGGATCTAGAATCATTTCAGAATTTGTTTAATTTCATTTTCCCTCCAAACTCTCATTCCTCACTCCATTCTAAATTTCCCAAACCATCTTCTAAACCTTTCATTTGGATCCAAACCTAAGGGGTATTTAATTGAATTACTCCAAACCACACACATCTAAGCCTCATAATTTCATTTCAATTTCAGAATTGATCTCATTCTCTCTCAAGTTTCTCCCAACTTGTTCATCTTCCAAAACCTTCACCAAAGCTCTTTTCCATTGAATTCTTTGATTCTTCCTTGGAATCAATGAATTCTTGAGCTCAAACCTCTATCCATCATCTTCATTGGATCATTTTCTTCATCCAATTTTCGTTCAAGCTTGGATCTGAATCTGGAAGTGATTTTGGAAGTTATTATTTGAAGTAATTTGGTTTAACCTTGAAGGATCTTCTTTTCTAATACAAGAATTGATGTGGATCCTAAAGTATTCAGGACTTCTATCATTGGATTTGTTCAATTACAGTTGAATCAACATTAAACGAAGCAATTCTCTGCTTCGAAGGTTGGAAATCCTTGATCCGAATCTGCTTTTTTTTTTGCTTATTTCCATAATCATGTGGATTTTCATCTTTGATTAGCTTTTGGTTAATTTGATCTGTTTGATTCATGATTTGGTTGTGTTAATCTACTTACATGCTAGTTGAATCATGATTTGCTGGTTTAATTTCGTGATTAAGTGATTATGCGATCATCTGGTGGATCCGATAAGGGCTTATTTGTTGAACAAGCTGTTCTGTTGCTGTTTTTCTGCTGTTGGCACAGTGTTAATCGGTTAAAACATATGGTTAACCTATTAACCATTTCAAATATTCAAATTTTTTCAAAGATTTCAAGGTGTTAATCAGTTAACGCCTGGTGTTAACCGATTAACATGTACAAATTTACAGATTTTCAAGCATTTTTAAGTGGTTAATCGGTTAACCTCTGGCGTTAACCGATTAACACTGTGCCAGTGGGTTTGTTTTGCTGATTTTCTTGCTTGTTTGAGTACCATTTGGCATCGAATCATCGTAGTTCAATAGGATGCGTTAGAAATGAAATGTTTTGGACATTTGGTCGTTGTTTTCGTTGTTTAATCGAGACTTCGTCGACTTGTGTTTGTTTCCCACTTGGATGCCTACTTTCGTAGTTTGTCGTTCAAAGTGGTATTCATTTTTTGTGCTTGCATATTCATGATTTGCTTGCCTTCTTACATTTTCATTTCCTCTTGTGTTTTGCATCTTTATTTCTTGCAATAATAAAGGTCGAGATGTGCTTGTGGTGGTGTTTACCCCACACTTTGTTCCTCCCTATGCTTGTGTGTTGCATTCCATGTTTGCATCTCTCACTTGCGATTGAATTTATCTGGTACTTTCTTGTGCTTTTTGTCATGATCCCCATAGGGTTCCTAGTCCCTCCGTTTAGGATGGGAGTAGGAGAGACATTAGGTGTTCAATCCAAGCATGCTAACATTAGGGTAGATGTTCCCCCTCTTTAATCCAAACCTTAGGACCACTTTGCATGACAACATTAGGACCAAGTTTCCCTTAGAGTTCGTGTTTCTCTCTTCTCATCTCAAAACAATTCTAACTCATCTAATAAATGCGATGAACGTTCTACGTTACGAGCCTTAAGCACATGGGGAATGATGAGTGAGGGGTCTCCTCCCGCTAGTTTAGAGTGTTTAGTGTATGTTCCGTTTGGGGGCGACACGCGACGCATTCGCTCCTATGTCATAGTCTTTAGTGCAACGTGAATCACAAACTAAATTAATTCAGTTCACTAAAAAACTCAAAAACCAACTTCAAACCTTTTTCCTTCGGGATTAATCGGAAACCTTTTTCGTAAAAAAGAGTATTGTTAAGCTTCGGTTCTACTGCAAACAGGCATCGTTCCTAACTGCTAGAATGGAGGTTTAACCCTACTCGATTAAAACACTTAATCAAATGTGGTTTCGTGTCAGCCCGAACTAAGTTTGCTATGATTTCTCATACCAGATGAGAATACGTAGGCACGAGACGACGATGTCTCTGCGAGCAACCTTTCCCCCTTCCCCCGTAGTTAGCCGAACTACGTTGACTCTGACTTTCCCATTGCACGAGGGAATACGTAGACACAGAGCGGGGATGCTCTGCCGAGTCTCTTTTCTTTTCTTTTTGTCCTATGAGCCTGTTGCATAGATAGATAAACACACCCTTAGATAGACAACAAGTGTGGATCCCGTCGAGTACGACGGACGTGAGGGGTGCTAATACCTTCCCCTTGCATAACCGACTCCCGAACCCAGGATTTGTTTGCGATGACGTTGTCTTTTCCCTTTTTCATTAGGTTTTTCCGATCGTTTCCTTTCCCTCTCTTTGGGATAAATAACGAAAGGTGGTGACTCTTCTGCTTTCCGCCGGGTGATTTTCGCAGTTGCGACACATGGGAATCTAAATCGGAGAGGCAGTAAGAAGTCTCTGTCACGCCCTATTCTCGACCTTATTCCTCTACCGTGTTGACAACTGCTCTCATGCCTGATTTAGAGTTCATTGGTGGTACCCATATCCCTCGGGCCAGCTCGTACTCCTCTTCCACCTAGATATGATCCTAATGCACAGTGTGAATACCATAAATAGGAGATTGGGCATTTTTTTTGAAGGTTGTTGGTTATTCAAGAATAAAGTTTGAAAGATAATTAACAACAAACGCCTAGCCTTCGAGAAAAACAACCCAGGGGAAGAATGTGGGTATCACACTAGAACCATAGGGCATGTTGTTGAAGAGTGTGAAAGCTTTCGAAACAAGTTGCAAAGATTAACCAGAAAGGAAGACCCTAGCATAAATGGTTCAACTCAAAGATCTAGTAAAGAGAAAGTACAAGAGCTTCGTGGACCACTCATAATTATGTACCACAAGGAAAAGGTCGAATTTATGGTAGATGAAATGTCTTTACCCTCTGATAATCATGCTGAAACCATGACTTCAAGAGAAGAGCTGAAAGAGAAGTCCAAAGGGGTTGTATTTTCTGAGGATGCCTTGAAAAAACACCTTAGAGGGCATCCCACTGATGCTGAGGAAGACGATGACATTCACCTCTGGGTCCCAAAAGGACAACCAACAATACCTAGGGAACCATGTCATAAACCTTGGACTGCTCCCTATGCAAATCAACGAGCATATGGCCGAGGAAATCAAAATCCACGCCAGAATCAACATAGGCCTCGCAACAATTTGGAAAGAAGGAACGCTCCTCTTCATCCAGCTCATGTATCTTACACTCAACTTCTACCGTATTTGATTCGAAATTCACTAGTGGAGCCTAAGTCTCTCAAGCCGGTGCCAAAACTATATGCTCCTGGGTACGATCCCAAGGCGCATTGTGAGTATCACGCTGGATCAATGGGGACTCAACTGAAGATTTCAAAGCCTTCCAAGCTAAGGTGCAACAGTTAATTGATAAGAAGTACATATCCTTTCAAGAAGGGAGTTTGGTTGTGCGTATCCGCCTCGCACCCAAATGAGTTCGAAGACTTCAAGACGCATCTTTTTAGGACAGTGAATCAAGATAGAAGAGCATAGTCCTCAATACTAGCAGTTTTTAAATCTTACTACTTCTATGCATTTGTAGTTTCTTTTCTATTAAGTGCTATTAGCTTTCAGACGTTGTTGTTTATTAATGGTATTGTTAATGTAATGATTATGCAGATGTTGATCAAATCCATTCGTATTAACTCGCATTTTCTCATTTATTGCAAAACAAATCACAAATTTTTTTCACTTCCTTTATCACATTGTTTTTAGCTAATATTTGAGGGAGGATGACGAAAACATGATACCCATAATTGCTGATTGTATGCTTTTGGATAAAATCTCGCTGATGAAGTATAGGCATTGTTTCAAATCCCCAAACACTGGAGAGATAAGGAGGTAGTCCATAGTTAACCACTTTGATCCTAGAAGTAGGAGTTTCCTTCGGATCTACAAATCCTTACGCTTAACCTGGGGCATGGGTAATGTTCAGTTAACCTAATTATGCACTCGAATCATGAGACAACATCCAAAACACATGACGGTTATTCAATGACCAATGACTTGGCAGTCACAAGCCTTTCATAAATAAATAAATAAAACAAAAGCCTGCTAAGTTGAACACCTCAAAAGGGGACTTAGGAAAAAATTAAGGAAATCCAGATGGACTCGAAGAGCAAAATCAGTTCATGCAAAAGTTAGGGATCAAAATAAAAAGATAAATCAAAAGAGGTCCTCAAATCCTCAAGCAAAATAAGATTTAGTGGCCACCGCTGATATCTGTAACAAAAAATAATTAAGTGACTGCCATTTCAAGAAAATCTTGAATCATTATCATCTTTCTTGCACCACCGAACATTAAGTGTGTGTGTTGAATTAACTGAACATAGGACTGGCGAATCATCACGAAGAAAGGGTGGGTACAAAACACACTTTGAGCCTTATGTCCTTTGTTTCTATAACTGTGAACCAAACCGCGTTACAACCCTGAAAAGACCTAATTGAGGTGGGGTTTATTCTAAAAGCATACTACAATAAGGTTGCGTAAAATGACTCCTGGAGATTTGCTAATCTGCTATATTGGTGTCATATTATTCCTATACCTTTCACACCATATAAATCAGCACTACGTTTGGACTAAAGGTACACTCGTCACACACTGTCGCATCATTTCAATAAACGATAATTTTTTGAAACTTGCATGAATGTTGCATTAAAATTACCATTTCTGAATGATCAGTTCTAGCTGTAAAGAAGTACTTGACATAATGGAAATTCCAACAAAGAGCAATCAAAGAGGAACTTAATCATTTGTTGGTACTGGCACGAATCAAAGACTATCTCATAACCTTGTGAATCTGGGGCAAGTCATTCCGAAGTTCAAATAGGGGCAGACCACTACAAGATTTAGACATTGGGGCAAATGGGCTCAAGCCCTGTCTTGGTATAGTCGCTCCCAAAGTTCTCATCCCAAAAGAAATCATTCAAATACCTGGCAGACTGGGCTGACTAATTGAACAGGGAAGTCTCCCTTTTTTCTTTCAAAGTTGGTCAAGTAGACCATGCCAGACGCTAAAAAATGTTTAGGTCAACAAGCATCAAAAAATCCTTGGGGCAGAGCAAAAGCACGATAAACATTCATTGGTTAATTCGCTACGCTCGCACATTTAACATGCTTTGGTTACGTCGCTACTCTCAACATTTGTAAGCCAACATGACATATCAGCTAGAAGTGAGGTTCTTACAGGAACGAGTACACAACTTCTGCAAAGGATCTAACTTAGGGCACCGAGAGCATCCACATATGTCCTCTGATTATGGTGCTGTCAGATACTATGTATCAGGAAGTCAAATCCTTTTACCAAATCAAGTCTAACCTCGCTTATCACATCCTCAAAGTCCAATATTTTATTCGCACCTACATAAAAGTCCAATTTTGTTGGCACTCTCGAATTTTCCCTAAAAGTCTAGTCTTCATTGGTAACCCTAAAAGTCCACCCTTGCTGGCATCCTCATAAAACCAAAGCTTAATCTCATTTGGCAAAATAGCCAAAGTTCGAATTCATTTGGCAACTACCAAATCCAGTCACTAGTGATATCCCCAATAGGAAATTTATCCCTAGCATACCTAATCATTTGTATTATCATAAGCATGACATATAGGATAATATCATAATCATATAAAGTATTTGCACATAATTTTCATTCATACGTGCATTAGATTCCCTAGCAGTTGCATCTTAACTGCATACTCGTGCATCATATAATGCGCAATAGTGATGTCCCCAGCGGCATAGCATACCAGGATCCAGGATCAGTTTGCAAGCATCTTGGCCAATCCTTCATCGAAGTCAGGAATATTTTTCTTATAAGAATTAATACCCGGCACGTGCTCATGGAATCCTATTCCCCAACAAGTCATTCTTCAACCATGCAGTTGATAATGGTAGTCCCCAGCAACTGTTGCCCTTGTACTCCCCAAGAAGAGCTTGTCTTAAAAAGTTTCTGGAAGGCATTTCTCCCACAAAGTTTGGACAACACTTTTCCTCTGATAGGAATTTTGTTCAACTATTCCCTAGCAAATTTAATGCTCGAGATATTGCTTTGGTATCGCGAAGGACCTTATTGGTTAAGGGACTGGATCGACCATCCGAAGAAATCTCATTTATGTTTAGAGATATTGCTTTGGTATCGCGAAGGACCTTAATGGATAAGGGACTGCTTCGACCACCCGAAAAAATCTCGTATGTGATCAGAAATACTTCTTTGGTATCGCGAAGAACCTTAATGGATAAGGGACTGCTTCGACCACCCGAAGAAATCTCGTTTGTGTTCAGAGATACTGCTTTGGTATCGCAAAGAATCTTAATGGATAAGGGATTGCTTCGACCACCCGAAGAATCTCATTTGTGTTCAGAGATATTGCTTTGGTATCACGAAGAACCTTAATGGATAAGGGACTTCCTCAACCACCCAGAAAATCCCAGGTTATCTTGTTCATCTTTTGCATCCTGCTATCCCATTCTGGTATATCTTATCTCATTGCATGTTACTTGCTTGTCGGACAAATTTCGGGGTCTTCTTGTATCTAATTGACTTTCACCCTAAAATGAATGCCATGTAGCTGTTCATTCTCTCAGGTTCAAGGAAATTAGATAGGGGCATCTATCATACCCCAAATTTGTCCTACCTTTTTCAAATTTTCATTTGTATGACTTTATTTTCAATTTGCATCGCTTGTACAACATAACATATTTTCCAGCATGAATAATTCCTAAAATGATTAGCCAGGATAAATTTCTTGGATATGTGGATGGACTTGTCGAGTTGTGTCTCAAATATACGAGAAAAATCAGTGATTGAAAAGTTTCGAATTTAAGCTTGCAGACGTTAGTGATTTTGACCTACTTTCCATTGAAGCTTGACCTAGCGTGCTCGTTTTATCTCTCGACAAATTTTCAATCTCTTTTTGTCATACCCCAAATTTTTACCCCTATATTCCATTATCATTCTAGGTGCATCAAGCATGTGTTATCTAACCCTAACCTTTTTCAAGTTAATCTTTTTCAAGATGCAAATGAATTAGGGTTTCATACTGTCAAAATCATGAATCCTGTGGACTGATCAGTCAAAGCTTAAGATTGATCTTCTACAAGTCAAGTCTTCATATCATCAAGAGACTCATATCTTGCCAATAAAAAGTGTTATTTGAGGTTGTTACCAAAACAATATGAGCAGTGCAGTGCAAAACCCTGATTAGGATTTTTAGTGGAAAAAGTCAACTGAAATTTGACTTTTGGCTTATATGGTTTTTTAAGGCTTGAATCATGGTTCATGGAACTCCTATGACTTATTAAAGTATCCTCAAGAAGTTTGAAAGGCTCAAAGAACCCAGAACATTGAGGAATGATCTTGAAGAATTCAATTGTTCGGTTCGTCTGTATGGAAAGTAAACTCTTTGACTTTTAGGGTTTTGACCCTAAATTGAAGCAAGCAAGTTTTCCAACATCATTTTGTACCTAACACGTGAGTTTGGTGGAGATTTAATCAAGGATTGATGGATAACTTGCAAATCAAGAAACTAGGGTTCATGCAAACCCCTAATTTTAAGCCAACTTGAAATGATCATAACTTCCTAACCACACATCCAAATGGAGTGGTTCAAAGCTTGTTGGAAAGCTCTTGAGGAGCCCTACAAAAGTGTCCTACGTGATTGAGGTCCAAAAATGCATACATTTGTAGTTAAAAGCTCATCAAGTTGTGAAGGATTTCCACACTTAGAAAATTTTCATGTTTCTTGACTTGTAAGTCAACTTTTGCAACAAACTTCAAGAGGATCTTTGACATAGTTCCTTTTGGAATTTGAAATTTTGTAAGGAATGAATTTTGTATATCATATTTGGGGATTTTTAAAAGGTACAAGATAATTTTCTCAACCTTTGTCGTTAGGGAGAATCGAAGAGGGCAAGTTAGGCATTTTCCATGTCATAAAACCAAGCTCAGCACTTGCATTTTTATGCATAAACCATTCAAACATCTTCTAATCACTTGCTTAAATCATTCTTTTATTCTTAGGGACTTAATTGATGAGATTATAATGCATTTCCACGAGCAAAAAACTATAATTGGATTAATGGAATTGTTTATTCATGCAAGTGGATGCAAGTGGCAAGAAGAGAGAAACGTTTTGCAAAATCTGTCAAAACTCAGCTACTACATCAGCTGCACTCTTTCCTTCACTTCATGACCACTATTTTTAGGCTATTTATGATTATGAAACACATGGGGAGGTGGCTCATGCTCAGAAAAGATATCCCGAGTTGGATTTGCACATTTTGCCTCCAAAAAGGGCAAACTTGGCGAAATGATCTGAACTACCCATACCACTTTCTCTCTAACCTTGCCTAAAAATAGGAAACACTCCTCACATCCAAAACACACCAGATTGAGCTAGAAACCAAGCAAAATATCTTTCATTCCTCTTATCATAACCTTCTTGCAAGTTGTGAACCTTGTTCTCTTGTAGCACGAAAGCTGCATTTGCATAAACTCTTCCAAAACACTTTACAACCATCAAACACTTCCATCAACACTTCAAACACATCACAAATAAAGTGTTGAAGCTGCTCAAACACTCACCTTCACCAAAAAACATCTCATTCAAAAAGTCAATTGTCAATCCAAGATAGTTTGACTTTCTGCATCTTTGAAGCTAACTCACTGCATAGATCATTTCCCATATTTCCAACACTTCAAAGACACTCCAAATAAGTTTTTTGAACTATCCAAAGCATTACCACACTTCTGTAACACCATCTACTAGTTTTTCACTTTGGAACTTTTGGTGATTTCTTGCAAAAGGAGGTCACTCTGTCAAAGCAGTCACTTGGAGGAAGTTTGGACCATTTGAATAACTTATTTAGAGCATCTTGAGGTTGTTTGAATCATCACATCTCAACTGGAATTCTTGCTTTGTGCACTTGCTTAAGGAGGCTACAAGAGGAAAGTACTCATACTAGCCACTTTTAGAATCATGCAAGTTTTTGATGTGCATTGAGATTGGATATGTCTAATATCTGTTATAGGTCATGTTTGAACTTTGGTTTGCCCTTAAACTTGTGCGGTTGTGACTGTTGTACCCCAAAATTTGACCAACCATTTCTTATACTTGGCTTATGTCTCTTTGCATTTTAGCATCTTGCATTTGCATAACATTGTTCTTACAGGGGATCAAGTGATTGTTTATGTGTCATCTGTCGCATCGCTGCAAAGAAGGCCGGCGGAAGACATAAGAGTTGCCATCGTTCGTTATTTATCCCAAAGAGAGGGAAAGGAAACGATCGAAGAAAACCTAGCGAAAAGGCAATAAGACTGGTCATCGCAACCATATATCGAGTTCGGGAGTCGGTTACGCAAGGGGAAGGTATGAGCACCCCTCACGTCTGTCGTACTCGACGAGATCCACGCTTGTTGTCTAGTCTATGGGTGAAAAACAAACAATCTACGACTGCTAATGCTAAACGGAAAGAACTGACTCGATAGGACATCGCTGCCCTATGCCTATGTATTCCCTCGTGCAATGGGAAAGTCAAAGTCAACGTAGTTCGAGAAACTACGGGGGGAGATTGCTCGCCTAGACATCACCGTCTTGTGCCTATGTATTCTCATCTGGTATGAGAAATCAGAGCAAAACGTAGTTTAGGCTAACTACGGGTAAACATGGTGTTCTCAATTGTACGGGGACGAGAGAAGAGGTAGACGATACTAGCGTACGCATTCTAGCAATTAGGTGTATTGCTGCTCGACCATTGGAGACTTAGGAATTACCTGTTTGCGGTAGAATGGACGTAGTATGTCATTGGTTTAAAGGTACGGGTTACCTAAAGGGGGAAAAAGGAAAAGTTCTCGCTAGGTTATCGCAATCCTATGCCTACGTACTCTCAATAGATATGAGAGATAAGAGCAGCCGTAGTTCAGCTAACTACGGAAAACAGTCTCGATCGCACGGAGGCGAGAGAAAGGGGGTCTTGATTGCACGGGGGCAAGAGAGGGGATCTCAATCGCCAGGATGCGAGAGAAAGGAGTCTCGATCGCACGGGGGCGAGAGAAAAGAGTTTCGATCGCACGAGGGCGAGAGAAAAGATGAACTAGGCCAAGACATGCCTAAACGGGAAGGAACTCGGGACACACACGCTAGAACCTAAGGCATAGGAGCGAATGCGTCGCATATTGCCCAAAGGGTATACACTAAACACTCTATACGAATGAGAGGAGGTCCCCCATTCATCATTTCCCACGTATCTATTGCTTAGAAATCACAACGCTCGGCGGTTGATTAAAAGACTTGAATTAGAAAGATGTTACCGAACGGAGTGGTTCCGTTGACCCTTGACATTGTGTGCAAGCTCCATTCCAATCTTCTCCTCTTTTGATCCTTGATGATGCTTCGAATTGGGACCAATGTGACGCTAAACCGTCATAGCTCGACTTATAAGGGAAGTCAAACTTTAAGAGGTTGCGTATTGATTTCTGTGCTATGGACAAGATAGAGAAACGATATTGAGGATCGTTCTCCAATTGAATCGTGTCGCATGGACCAAAAACAGTGGGATCTCGTCTTGCGGATACAAGACTCCATAGATCACAGAAAGTCAAAATAAAGTCGAAAAGAAGAAGAAATGAGGAGAGAAAAGAAGGTGGTCTCAGATCCAACATTATTCATCAATAATTTGACTAGTAATGGATTACGGAGGTCTCGTCATCGACAAAAACAGATGAAATGGGACGAAATGACCAATAACAAATACAAAATGGAATTTAACTTCTAAAAGAAAGTAAAATAAAATTCTAACAGAAATTAATAAAAACTCTAATATAAAGTAATTCTAAAGAGAAGTTAGAGAAGAATATATAAAATTAAAACTAATATATGTATTTACAAAATCCTATAAAGATATAAGATATAAAATATATAATAACAGTATGTTTTAAAAATATTAACAAACTTCAAAAACTAAATACGAAATTATATATATACAAATAGCCTGTTAGAAAAATATTAATAAAATACAAAAAATAATTTATAGTTTTTTCCAAAATTATAAAAGGGGAACATGGGGTGTACACAAGTTAAAATGGGGTGTAAAACAAAGTGAAGTGGAACAGATGGGCCGTGAGGCCCGATCAAAACCAACAGTCAAAAAGAAAAATAAAAAACGGAGACCCAAATAAAACTTCCTCTTCGCAGCAAAATGGTTCTCCTCTCGCTCCATTGTTATTTCAATCAGTTCATCTTCAAACTCAAAATCAAATTCTCCGATTTTCTCTATCAAAACTCTCACAGTTTCCACTTCATTTCCGCTCGTGTTTGATTGTTGTGGTCGTTGGTATTTGGAGAGAATAAATGGAAGCTTGAGTTATTGAAAGATGGGGAGCTGGGTGGAAATGGGTTTTACGGAAGTTTGAAGAATGAAACGGGTTTCGTTGGTTGGCTGAGATCAGAGTTTTGGATGGAAGAGGAAAAAATGGGTTTTAGTGAGTAAGTCGTGGCTTCTGGGTTCACGCGGTGGAGATTTATGGTCTGAGTTTTGAGATCTGGCTTAAGCTTGAAGGCTATTAGTGATGGAGGTTGCGATGGGCTATTTGGATCATTTGAAGGAAGAAGAGGAAGATAGTTGGTTTTACTGAAGGTTTAAGGTTTTGTTAATGGTGATTTGTGAAGAAGGTTGAAGGTGAAGGTTGTAGTTGAATTTTCTGGAGAATGGTGAAGAACGGATAATTTTGGGCAAATTTGGTGGGTGTTTTCGCGGCGTAAGTTTGGAATAATGGTAGAGGTCCGGTTTTGTTTGGTGGTTGGTTGGTTGAAAAATGAGTTTCAGCAAGGTTATGAAGTTGAGAAGATGAAAGGTCGCGGTTTGTTTTGGCAGCGACGGAAGGAGTTCTGAAGGTTGTTTTCTTCTGGGTTTATGAAGAAGACAGTTGGAGAGGGTTTTGTAGTGTGTTGTTCATGTGGTGATGAAGGTTAAATGAAGAACAAGAAATGTTCGATTTTGGGTTTATCTAAGAAGGTTCAGGGTGTGTTGGTTGTTATTCGAAGCTCGAGAAGTGGTAAAGAGGGAAATGGGTATCGGAGCTTTCGAGTTGGTTTTCGGTTTGAATCCCTCCTCCTTCTTCCAATTCTGGTTCGGTTCTGTTGGGACTTGTGGGTTTTGATGTGAGTTTTGGTTGAAGAACAAAGGAAAACGGGTTTTGGTTGCCGTTGAATGGGGTTGTCGTAATGTTTTTTTTTGCAGGTGATGAACTGAAGGATTTGGAAAGTAATGGATATTTTTCGGTTGTGAGTGGTTGTTTGAGGTTTACCATTTCGTTGATGAAGAAGGAGTGAGCTGGTTCTGAGTGAAGTGTATAATGAATGAAAATGGAGGTGGCGGCTGAACAGTGTAGGGTTCTGTGTGTTCCATGAAGGAAGAAAGTGAATAGTGGTTTTTATAGCAGAATTCTGACACCTGACACTTGGCTTGGTTAATTTATTGATTGATTAATTGATGATGATTAAACTGATGATAACAATGGATTAAATGCTGATGGGTTGATTTAATGGAATTTATTAACCACATGCACCGTTAATTAATGTTAATGATGTTAGTTAAAAACAAAAATGAACTAAAACATAATTAAAGCTAATCTACTTAAACTAACCAAATAATTCTAATAATAATTAACATCTATCCTTAATTAAAAATTAAACTAAAACGTAATAAAACTAAAATTAATAATAATTCTAATTAAAAAACCTAATAAAATCTGTTTAAAAAAAACTATTATCTAACCATTTTTAAAAAAAAAAAACAATATTAAACCCAATTAACTATTTCTAAAAAGAATTCTATTTAAAAAACAACTAAAAAGTTAAATTCTAGAAATTATATAAAAACCCTAATAAAATCAAATTAAACTATATTCTAAAATTAATAAAAATCTAACAAAAAAATCTATATTATAAAATTCTAAAAAATAAAAAATATCTATTTAAAAAAAATAATATTAAAAATCTACCTAAACTATTTTCTAAATAAATAAATAATGAATCAAAAATAGCAATAAAAATGCGAAATGCCATGGAAAAACAGGCAGGCACTGAAATGTGCCGATATTATCAACACGGATTGAATTATCAAGAGGAGAGCGACTTTTCACTCGATTTCGACACTGAACTTCTTGTTTGAATTGATTTGAATCTCCTGAAATGCAAGCAATGTGGCTAAAATCCTGATAAATTCGATCCGGCCGATAACACGGGCAAAATGCGACCTAAATGAAATGCAGATGAAAACAAAGTAAAACTCAGTCAAAGTCGGAAAACCGGTGGACAAATTTTAGGGTGCAACAGCTGCCCCTATTCAATCGACTTGGACCTGAATGGGTGAAAAGCAACCGCTTTCAGACATTCATGGTAGAAGGTGATTGAATACAAAAAGAACCCAGAAATTTGCAGTCTGTCGGGATGTATGCAATTGAAGCCCGGTCATACGTGTCGCTACTGCGAAAATCGGCGCCGGCTATGACATAAGATTCGCCACCGTGCGTTATTTATCCCGAAGGAGGGAAAGGAAACGCTCGAAGTAAACCTACCACAAAGACGGGAAAGGAATGGTCATCGCAACCAAATCCTGGATTCGGGAGTCGGTTACGCAAGGGGAAGGTATTAGCACCCCTCACGTCCGTCGTACTCGACGGGATCCACGCTTGTTTTCAGGTACGGATTGTTATTCTATCTACACTAAGGGTTAAGGGTTAAAAGAAAATAAAACGACTCGGCAAAGTATCGCACTTTATGCCTACGTATTCCCCGTCTGGAACGAGAAATCAGAGTCAACGTAGTTCGCCTATCAATACGGCATCTTATGCCTACGTACTTTCATACAGCATGAAAGATCAGAGCAAACGTAGTTCGGGCTACGAAAGACACAAGCTTGTCTGACTGTTTTTATTACCTTATGAAAGGGTTTTCTTCTGATTAAGAGTCCAAGCGGACAAAAATGACACTTTGATGTTTGCTTTGAATCTTTTACGAAAGAAGGGTTTTTTGTTTGTTTGCAATCTCTGACGCACTAGAGACTATGATTTGAGAGTGACTACGTTGTATGTCACCCTAGGGGTAACACACTAAGCAGTCTAATTACTGAAGAGTGACCCTCCAGCAACCCTCTCTCAAATAGCTTAAGGCTCGTAGCGTACGACATCGATTATCCTTATTACTGTGTTTTGAATTGTTTCGAGATAGAAGAGAAAGAAATTCTAAAAACCTAGGGTTTGAAATGGGAATCAAAACTACCCTAATGTTGTCATGCATGGATTACAACCTAATGTCTGTCATAATTCCCTCCTGCACAAAGGAAATCAGAGATCCTAGGGGATAAACAGCAAAAGAAACAGATATATACAGTAAACAGTAAAATGCATGAGATGCAGCAATACAAGCGAGGCAAGGGAGTCCCACTCAAACTCGAACCTGGGAAAACAATAGGCAAAGTGAAACAGCTTCACTTCAAACCTAAGGGGCAAGCTGAACAAGCCAACAGACAATACAGTAAAAGAAATAAAACCCAACACCAGCTCTGACAGCAACACCAGCTCCTACAGTTACAGTTGATTAACAACAAAAAGTTAACAATAACCCTTCCAAGCAAGACCCCCTCTTCACTCTTAAATGATCCCCAAGCTTTAGATAAGCTCTTGTTTTCAAAATCTCCAAGATCTGGCAAGCACTGAACCCCAACCAATAAACAGCTTCAAACAGCAGCAGGACCCTAACTTCAACAGATAACTCTCTTTGACAGGTACAGGCTTTAACTTCACCAATATTTAATGAACTCCATTCTTCATAGGTTCCCATCTTCAATGCCACCACTCCAGAAGAGAATTAATTAATGATAGATGAAGTTGAGGTGTTAAGAGGCTCAGTGACAACCCAGGGAAATCACTAAGATCTTAGCATAGCAAGTAAAAGGTATCCTCAAGGTTCTACCCAACCAAAGCTTGCTCTACATCCCTCCTAAGGAGAGATGGAACTTCTTTGGGGGACCTTGTGTCATGGGATGGAATAGAGGCACAAGAAGCTCTCTATGTTTGAAAGAAGCAACAAGCCTACTCTAATGCTCTTCCTATGAACCCTAATCCCTAAGCCTCTGACAAGCCCTCTATCAAAAGAGAAGTCACCAACTTCAAGCTTCTTCAAACCATCCAAGGAAGATTCATTTGATCCTTAAGTCATCCAAGAAAAGCCCAAGCCAAGAACACTACACAATAGCCCCACACAAGCATAACCAAATCCAACATCCAAAAGAGAAACCCATAATCATCACACAAGTTGCAAAAATCAGATAAAATGCTAGAGCTTATCAGAAAATCCTAGATAAATTTCTAAGGGAACCTAACCCTATACCTAATACCCCGTAGGAATCCCAAACCCTAAATCAACCATTCAAGCCTCAAACTATGTACAACACTACAACTACATGTTTTGAAACCCTAATTCTAACCCCTCTCCTATTCACCTCTCAAACTAACCTAAATTTTATTCACAAAAATGTGATAAAATTTCTAAGGGTACATGATTCCCTAATCTAATCAACCTCACAAGAATCATTCAAAAATCAAACACCAATCTCTCATACTAAATTCAGAAAAAGGAAGTATCAAACAAATGCCAAAATAAAATCAATAACATTGTAAAATATACCAAAAATACAAAATGCAAGAAATTAATATTTTTATTATTTCAAAATTTTCTAGAGGTCCTAAGGGAACTAGGGAAAAAAATCCCATCCTAAAATGTTTATTTTTCAATTTGATATGAATTTTCTAATTAACCTAAATGAAATGTGAAAATAAAAGGAAAATAAAAGAAAATGGAAAAGAGGCGTGCAGAATAGCAACTACATGCAGTACAATTCACCAATTGGGCTCAGGAGGGGGTGATAGTAGCGAAGCGCTTCTTAAGCCCAATCAACTCAGAAAATAAAATGAAAATGGAAAATGTTCGTGTGAATAGCAAGTCTTTTATGTGTATTTTCAAATGGGCCTGGGAAAGGGTGTGTTGGTAGCAAGTTATCACTAAGCCCATGCCAATATTTAAGTGAAACGGTGCGCTTTGTATTACTCTCAGACTCCTCACAAATTTTCCACGCATCTTGGCCGTTAGATCAAGATTTGGTCAAAGGCCTCAGTAGGATCTAATGGTTACAAGACCTTCTTCTTCATTTTGAACGTTGGAGGGAACCATGACCAGACGGTGGCCGGAGGTGGAGCCACCGTCGTCCCCAATCATCACCTCTCTTAATCCTCACCAAAACCCTAACCTAAATACATCATTCAAATTGTTTTTCCACAAGGAACTCAACCACATCATCCAATTGTGTTGAAACCTCCTCACTCTCAAAACACGAATAGATGTTCAGAAAATTCTCAAACAAAAAACTATCACCAAACTCAAAATTGAATAGCCTAGATTTATCACCACTTCACCCTGAGTAAAATCCACTATCAAACTAAGTTTAATCCTCAAGAATCATCAAGATATATCCCTGAACAGAAATGGTGTCATCTGCAAAATTGTCTCTAATCCTTGAATTTCTTTACCAGAAAGCTCCTAGCAATGATCTACCTCACATATAACCATCTAAACCCTAACAATTATACCTATATCAAGCCATAGGATGAGATTTACATACCTGCAAAAATCGAGTGAACAGACCAAGCAACCCTTCAAATTATGCTTCAAGAATCTCCAGATTGCTTCAATGATGTATGATTAAGCTTCTGTATGCATCAAATTGGACTGAATCTTCTTGAATCACCAGATGCGATTCTGAGTTGCAAGCTATGAACTCCAAATGCTATCTCACTATTCTTCACCAATCTTGATCAACAATCTATCTGGAATCACTCACACACTCAAGAGGAAACTTCTGAATGCAAGAAATTGGATTGAAATTGATCCAATTGTTGTAACCGTTTGTGATTTGCAAACTGAAAATTCAGAAATCAATCTCTCCAATCTCTCTCAATTTCCACCAACCAATGCACTGAACTAACTCTAATACTTATATAGAGCATGTATGAAAGCTCTAGAACCTTCTGGATTGATCCAGTGAGAAGTTCAATATCTCTTGCATTTGAAAATGTCATGAGAAGTTCATACATGGCAGCTGAGTTCTAAGCTTGTTGTAACACTTTATTTTGATCCAAATTCTCCTCTAATGACAAATTGAGTGGATTGGCAAGGGTTGAGGCCTCGGTTATGCTCTAAAGAGTGGTTTTGCACATGTTACTTATGATGTAAGAAACCACTTTACAAAGGAAGTCATGGAATTATCCCTCAACTCAAAAATGTGTAAATGTCATTGTGTCCAAAATGTGTTTCCCAATCAATTTGGTATGTCATATGGCTTGGTTTGGACCTATGGCTCAAAAATCTCAATTTTCCTCTTTGGTTCATTTAAAATCCATCCTTATTTTAGGCCATTTTTGTAATTTTGTGATACAAGCCCTTCCAAGATCTCATGACTTCTTACCTAGCCCAAAAACATAATTTTAAGCACATCTCATGTTGAACATTTTTCCATTTGAGGAGTGGAAGATAGAGATTTTGACCTATGTTTGAAAATGACCTATAATTCAACTTTCCCAAAATACCCCTGGATTGCCAAGACCATAACTTGAGTTCCACAAATCTTCTTGAGGACTTCTAGTACTAAAATTAAAGCTACGATCAAGCCCTACAATTCGTATGTTGGCCAAGAATCCATTTGAAAACTCCTTGATGGGAAAAAGTTGCTTGGAAGTCAAGTGACTTTCACAGATAAATTTCAGTGTCCTCTGATGACCCATAACTTGCAAGAACCATAACTTGAGTTCTACAAATCTCCTTGAAGACTTCTAGTACTCAAATTAAAGCTATTGAGAAGCTATACAAGTTTCATGTTGGCCAGGAATCCATTTGAAACTTGTATTTAGACTTGTGTGGCTTGGAAGTCCAGTGTTATACAGGGGATTTTACCCTAGGAACCCTGTCTCAAACCCCTCTAACCACTCCTGATTCTCTTGAACTTGATCTTGACTCATCCATACACATACTTTAACATCTCAATCCATGACTTCCATGACTTATAACTAAGTCTTGGTTCCCTTTCCTTGCTTTCCTTGACCTAGGGTTACCCAGATGAAACCCTACTTGTACACACCTCAACTGTGGTTCTTGAACTTGATACCATGACTTGTCTGAGCTTCAATATGGCTCTCTAGGCCTCCCATGGGATCAATACACACCTCAAATCCCTGATTCCATGCTTCATACCCCATTTATGACCCTCAATACACTTCAAGTTAGGAGAGAAATCCACTTGTTGGCATTCAAATCTCCTCAAAGCTTCAACCCATTCCTTGATGACTTGGATGCTCTTCAACTTGAATAAGGCCCCTTGATGTGCTTCTTTAGATAAGAATGGCACTTGATCCCTTGTTATATGACTTGCTATGCTATGATATGCAAATGATTGGACCATGTACATGATGTGACTATACAAACGATAATGCAATTGAAACATAAACTAGGTGAAATAGGTTGAGAAAATTTTAGGGTGCAACAGCTGCCCCTATTCAAACGGCTTGGACCCGACTGGGTGAAGAGCGAACAACCTTCAAATAATCGAGGTACGAGACGGTTGAATACCAAGAACCCGGAAATTTGCCAACCGCAGAAATAAACTGCACAAACTGCTTAGGAACAATAACCATAGGACCGAATCGGGTCGTTACGGCAACAACCGATCAGTCATCCACTATCAAAATCTGATTCAACGTCAACCGCCTGTGTATCGCCACAGGGTTTGAACTCCCTATTGTCGAAACCTCTCGCCTTTTGTCCATGTTAAAACTCTGCCGTCTATTAATGAGGAGACAACAAATTAGCGACCGTGCTGGGGATCATTTTCATCAACCCGAAAAAGACTCTATCATTGCAGGGATGGAACTTTGTCCACGTTAGGACTCTACATTCCGTCAACACAGAAAAATCCCGACGACTTTTCCGGAGGAACGTTTCTGTCTAATCACAGGGAACTTATCTGCCTATCCATACAGGCCCATCATCTGCCTAAATACAGGAAACCCCATCTGTATACTTCATATGGGAAAAGTCGTCTGCCTGATTACAGAAAAATCCATTCGCCTGCTTCATACAGGAAAGCACATCTGCCTGATCACAGGGAAGTTCATCCGCCTGCTCCATACGGGAAAATTTTCTGAATACTGTTTTTCTGCCTACTTCTGTAGTAGTTACCTCCGTTGGTCCCAACCCACAAACGACTTTGAGGAGGGCTCTACTAGGGACAGTAACACGAGGAAATCACGGAGAATTCCTTGGGGAAAATACTTTTGTTGAATATCGGAACACAACTCACCTACTCTGTCTATCACGGGGGAATCATCTATCTGGATACCGGAAAGGTTCATCCGCCTGATTCATACGGGAAAACACGTCTACCTGATTCTTATAGGAAAGTTCATCCGCCTGTTTCATACGGGAAAATACATCTGCCTAATTCTTACAGGAAATCATAACACATCTGCCTGGTTCATACAGGAAAGTTCATCCGCCTGCTTCACACGGGAAAACATAACACATCTGCCTGGTTCATACAGGAAAGTTCATCCGCCTGCTTCATATGGGAAAATACATCTGCCTGATTCTTACAGGGAAGTTCATCCGCCTGCTTCATACGGGAAAATACATCTGCCTGATTCTTACAGGGAAGTTCATCCGCCTACTTCATACGGGAAAATACATCTGCCTGATTCTTACAGGAAAGTTCATCCGCCTGTTTCATACGGGAAAATATAACACATCTGCCTGGTTCATACAGGAAAGTTCATCCGCCTGCTTCATATGGGAAAACATAACACATCTGCCTGGTTCATACAGGAAAATTCTTCCGCCTGCTTCATATGGGAAAACATAACACATCTGCCTGGTTCATACAGGAAAGTTCATCTGCCTGCTTCATACGGGAAAACATAACACATCTGCCTGGTTCATACAGGAAAGTTCATCCGCCTGATTCATACAGGAAAACATAACACATCTGCCTGGTTCATATAGGAAAGTTCATCTGCCTGTTTCATACAGGAAAACATAACACATCTGCCTGGTTCATACAGGAAAGTTCATCCGCCTGATTCTTACGGGAAAACATAACACATCTGCCTGGTTCATACAAGAAAGTTCATCCGCCTGATTCATACGGGAAAACATAACACATCTTCCTGGTTCATACAGGAAAGTTCATCTGCCTGATTCTTACGGGAAAACATAACACATCTGCCTGGTTCATACAGGAAAGTTCATCCGCCTGATTCTTACGGGAAAACATCTTGGATATAGCTTCCTTGCCTATTCTTGGTAGTAGCTAACTCCACTAGGGATATTCTGAAAATAACTGCCCGACACCCGTTTCGACAACAAGTGACCACTTCTGAAATCTTGATTCATGAAACCCTGAAATGCTGCCGCGGCAGCAAACCTGAAGAACAACATTCCGCTGGTCGGATAAGAGAAACTTCAGCCAGCAACTCTGTGGGGAATGATAACAAGAAATGCATCATCATATGTTTCACGGCGAGACCTCGAATATCCGGAAATAGATCTGAGTCATAACTTCATACTCCTGCTGAAAAACACCCCTGAAAGCAAAAGGTTAACCAACCTGATTTATGTTTCAAAATGCGTATGTTTGGCAATGGCGTAATGCTCCATACGGCATGGAAATGCTACGCGTTTTCTGGGTAGATGCAAACATGATAATGTATGCAAATGCAAATGCAGGTTCAGGCTGCTGGGGAAGCTCTGACAAGCTTGCTTCAACATGGCTGTTGAGGATAAATACCACCCTGTTGGGGATGAACGGGTATCGCAAAGTATTCTGGCAAAATAAATGCCGGAAATACAACCAACTCTACCGGGGAGAGATTACACATCGATTTCCACTGGGAGGAAAGAATAACACCTGCTAGGAAGATTAACTCAGTTGGGGGAGAAGCAACCCTTCTGGGGGACAACTGTCTTGGTACAGTTTACAAACTCGGAACTACCACTCCGCTGGGGATAATCATCCTGATGAACGCATGACAACCTGTGGGGAGGACGAAAACCATCCTCGTTGGGGATAATCCTTCTGAACCTACTATGACTTGGTTACGTGTCGCAGAAATCCTCCCAGCTGGGGATTGAACGTGCACATACTCGACTTTCCGGGGAGTATAAACTCTGAATAGGATACTGATCTTGTCTGGCTGGAGATATCCTGTGGACAACTTCCATGAGGATACTCTTCTGGGGGAACTAATCCTTCCTTCGGTAAGGGATAATCATCGTCTCAACCTCTAGGGATGAGGTACGACCTGCTGGGAAATAAGGTCAAGTCCTTCTTCCAGGGCCTCTGGCTGGGGCCACCCTTTTCTGATTGTCCGCTTCAAGGGCGAGAACCCTGCGAAACACAAACGAGACAAAACAAATCTATACAACCAAATCTATTCGGGTTAGCATCCGCGATATTACTTCAGTCAATTCGAAGTTTTAGCAATTATTGGCAAGGGCCAGCAAAGTTATTCACATGCAAGTTTATCAAAAACATCGGCGTTTTCCACATACAAAACAGTAAAGCACAATCATCAAATAATGAATAACATGTTTTATTAATAACAGGCCTCTGAATAGGCAAAGTTTTGTACACTGGATGCAACTCCTGAAAAGAGGAAGTTACGCACACACACATACATATATGCACAAAAAGCATGAAAATACAAAACAATATTTGTACACATGTCGGCAACGTGGTGCAGACAAACATCATGAGCTGATCCTCCTATGACTCGCCTGACTCTGGCGCTTTCCCAGTATTCAATTTTCGGAAGAGATTGTGTTGGATAAACAAACCCTCAGTTACTCCCAAACCACTAAGCAATGTTGTATCAGATCCGAACCACAGTCATTTGCTTTTTCAATCCCTAACTTTTGCGTGAATCGCCCTTTGCGGGTTTTCAATTCACCGGGATACCCTTTTTTGCCGAAGTCGCCCTTTGCAGGTTTTCGACTTCGCGGGTGTACATCTTTTCAATTTTATGCCTAACTTTTGCCCGAACCTTTTATTCATTTTTTTCGGTTCGCCAGGATGCCCCATTTTTGCCTGGACTCTCTTTTTATTGTCCAGCGGGTCACTTTCAAGCAAAGTATTTTTTAACTGCGTCCGAATTCACAGGAGAGGTAAAGTCTTCACCATCCATGGTAGATAGTAGCAAGGCTCCTCCAGAGAAGACTTTCCCGACAATGTATGGACCTTCGTAATTAGGGGTCCATTTACCCCTGTGATCTGTTTGTGGCGGGAGAATCCTTTTCAGCACAAGGTCGCCCGTCTGAAAGCTTCGCGGACATATCTTCTTATCATACTCTTTCTTCATCCGGCTCTGATACAACCGATCGTATGCGAGAGAAGCTAGCCTCTTCTCGTCCATTAAACTGAGCTGATTCAGTCTATCTTTAACCCATTCTGCCTCGTCAAGTTGGACATCTCGTAAAACCCTCAGGAGAAATTAAACTCACAAGTTGGCTCCAACATCATTGGATACTTAAGAAAGAGGTGAGAAGAAATAATGAAAGTCATTCATAGTGCCTTCCTCAGGAAAGTACCATGAACTTCCTTCAAACTTCAGGATCTCAAACCTCACAGACAGGGAATAATCCAAGCTCTGGGTCTCTGAGTCTTGATCTACAATCTTTTCTTCATCATGCTCTCCAATAAGATCTTCAAGACAAACTGAGCCCCCCAACAAATTCCCCACAATAAACCCCAGAGATGAACAGATAACCACAGAACAGACAAAATCATCAGCCAACTTCAGAAAATACCTAAAAATACTAAACCAAGGGGGAAAAATCTATCAATTATTCACAAGGGTCTACAACATCTACCCATATCATCCCTATATGCCCCTACCCAAGAATCAAGACAAAACTATCTAAAGAAAATGAATTTCCTTACCTATGCATAACATAAACCCTAATTAGGCACCCTAATGCTAACCTAACTAAACTAATCAAATTTTAATCTAAAAATCAAGAATTAAATCCTATGGGGAACTATGATTCAATATCTAATCACACCAAAAAGAATGAATTAAAAATCCTAAGGGAAAGTCTTAAAAGAAATTCTACAAAATCATGCACAAAATTAATCCTATTTTAAAAGCTATTTAAAAGAAAAATCTATTAAAAATACTAAACTTAAAAATAAAATCCCATTTTTATTTTTAATATTTTCTACACATTATTATCTACCTGGTGCAAAAAGAATAATTAAAAAACAATTATTTTTCAATTAGTTATGATTTTATTAAAACAAGAAAATATTAAAGAAATTGAAAAATAAAAGAATTGAAATAAAGGGGAGGGGGGTGCTAGAAGCAAGGCACGCTAGTTCATTATTAGATGGGCTGGATCAGGGGGGGTGCGGATAGGAGAGAACACATTAAGCCCAGACGCTGCGTTTAATGAAACGCAGCGTTTCAATTCCCAGATTTCCCTCTCAATTCCTTTTAAATCACAGCCCTCGGATGAGATGATTTAGTCAACTCCTGGGACTAATCCAACGGCATATGGCCATCGTCCCCAAATAATTCTAGGGTTTTCAGAAAACCCTTCCTCCATGCGCAGACCTTCCATCTCCTATATTTCCCTCGATACTTGATGAAATTCAAAACTTCCAAAAAGGAAAATGATCTACTGATTACAAGAAACAAAACTGGACGCGTGATTTTTATTAATTCTTCATGGATCATCCTAACAGAAAGCTGGAAGATCTTGGTACCACCATATTTCTCTGAAATTAATCCTAATAAAACTTCAACCTAATGGTGTAAACATGTTCTTTATGCTACCCTAACCCTTCTAATCCACAGTATGACCATTAATACTCCATACACGAACTGTTCTTGAAACTGAAAGAAAATGGGGTCTGCTGTGGAACTTCATACAGAGCTCTATAATTCTCAGGGAATGGTCTACTATCCTAACATAACAATTCTATACCTAAAGAACTAACAGAAACCACATAAATAAGGAGAAAGGGAGAAGAATCCCAACCTGTCAAGAAATGATGGTGAGTGCTCGTGGAGATGGTTTCAAGCCTTATAGTTGGTGCCAAACACTCCTCTAATGGAGAGAAACTTTCTGTTTGCAAGAGCTTTGAAGAAGAAAGCTTGTGGTGAAAGAAATCCCAAGTTGCTTGATCTTGAAGGAAGCTCCTCAATGGCAATTTCTCTCTCTCTTTCTCCTCTGAATTCTTCAACCTTGACCAACCCCTTACTCATCATGATTCACTCTTTTTATAATGATCCATGGAAGCTCCTAGATCCTTCTAGAAAGAGCTAGAAAGTGCTTGAAAATTTCATGTGATGATAAGTTGAAAATCCCATGTATCATGCCTTATGCCTTGTAATTTTGTGCCAAAATACCTTTACATGAGATATTGAGAAGATATGTGTGAAAAACAAGCTTTTTCCTTGCCTTGTGTTAAGATTTCCAAAGGTGCCTTATAATTCAAGTAACAATTTTCCAAAGCATGTCCCATTTTAAAGCCTCAAATGAAAATTGTGTTTAAACCAATGTTCTCAAAATGATGTTTCCAATCAAAATGATATATTGGATGACCTATTTTGGATTCCTAGATCTTCCAAACCAATTTTCAAATTCAACTTTTTAAACTTATAAGCCATTTTTAGTTCATTTTTAACCAATCATGGAAATCCATGCTATGAGCTTTTCCAAACTTTCACACCCTCTTTTCTAGACTTAAAATCACATTTTGAACAACTTTCATGTTTTGGGTTTTGCCATTTGAGGCTTGGAAATAGGAGATATGGCCTTTGCTTAAAATGACCTATAACTGACAAATGACCAAAATACCCCTGTCTTGTTCAAACCATAAGTTGAGTTCTACAAATCCTATCAAGGACTTCTACCACTCAAATTAAAGCTAAGAAGATGCCCTTCAACATTCATGTTGACCAAGAAATCATAGGAATCATCCTACTAGGGCAAAAGTTGTCTGCAAGTTGGGTGACTTTC
Source organism: Lathyrus sativus (assembly GCA_963859935.3). Taxonomy (NCBI): domain Eukaryota; kingdom Viridiplantae; phylum Streptophyta; class Magnoliopsida; order Fabales; family Fabaceae; genus Lathyrus; species Lathyrus sativus. The sequence continues at coordinate 266,684,160 of OZ012740.1, forward strand.
AAGGACCCAGATTCACACACCTCAGCTGACCTGTAATTTGTCAAAACCATAACTTGAGCTCTGCAACTCCTATCAAGGACTTCCACCACTCAAATTAAAGCTAAGAACAAGCTATACAACATTCATGTTGTGGGGAAGATGAGATATCAATCACATCTAGAGCTAAAACTTCCTGGAAGGTAGGGATCAAATTAGGGTTTTTTCACTGACAATCCTTGGAAAGCTTGACCTGAAACTTCTCAAACTCCTCAATCATGATGAGTTGGTCTAGGAATCATCTTTATAACACCTCTATGCATCATTCCATGATCTCATGGCCCTTGGATTAGGTCTCAACCTTCTCCAAATTTTCAGTTGATCTAGGGTTGACCCAGTCAAAACCCTAATTCTACCATTCATGGTTGAATCTTCTGAATTCTTGCATAATGACCTCTCTGGGCTTCATGATGGATATCAAGACATCTCATACACTTTCTCAAAGCATCAAGTTCATTCTCAAAGTCTCAGAATCATCTGAGGAGCACCCACAACTCTCAAGCTATGAAGCACACAACCCTGGTTTCAACCCACTCCTCTGAGGATCTCTTGAACTTTCTGGTGAAGGTATCAACTTTCAAACACTAGATGGATAAATAATTGTTGGTCAAATTTTGGGGTGCAACAGCTGCCCCTATTCAAACGGCTTGAACCTGATTGGGTGAGAAGCGAACGGCTCTCAACCAATCAAGGTGCGAGACGATTGAATACCGGTAAACCCAAAAATTTGCCAACTGCGCGAGCACACGGTACTCTGCGGGGAACAAATCTTTGAATACTGCAACACTAGCTGCTCGACAGCTAGCTTGAGAGATACTGAACTGACATCGCCGTCAGTCATCCACATTAACTTCTTCTGATATTGCCTTCAGACAACCACAACACCCAACATCGCCGCTGGAGGACTAACCTATCTGATATACCCAACATCGCCGCTGGAACTAAATCTGCCAAAATACCCCGCATCACCGCTGGAGACCTAAAGGATCTGCATCACCTAACATCGCCGTCAGAAGACTGGATTAACTTGACATGCCCAACATCGCCGCTGGAAAACTGAATCTGACGTCGCCGTCGGAAACAAACATCATTTTAGAGCCACTCGACATCGCCGTCGTACAAACATCATCTCTACTGGGGATTTAAAGAGTCTGACCTCGCCGTCAAACAAATATCCAACCTCGCCGTCGAACAAACATAATCTGACCTCGCCGTCAAATCCAAACGCTCAACCTCGCCGTCGAACAAACATCCGACCTCGCCGCCGGACAAATGATGATTTAGCCTCGCCGTCACATCCAAACGTTCAACCTCGCCGTTGAACAAACATCCAACCTCGCCGCCGGACAACTGATGATCTGACCTCGCCGTCAAACCCAAACGTTCAACCTCGCCGTCAAACAAACATCCAACCTCGCCGCCGGACAAATGATGATCTGGCCTCGCCGTCACATCCAAACGTTCAACCTCGCCGTCGAACAAACATCTAACCTCTCCGCCGGACAACTGATGATCTGACCTCGCCGTCAAATCCAAACGTTCAACCTCGCCGTCGAACAAACATCCAACCTCGCCGCCGGACAACTGATGATCTGACCAACTCTGACCTGGGGTTCACCCTTGGTAAATGGAACAAAAAGTACACTTGCGTATTTGAAACTACTCCACTGGGAATGAGAGACTTAACCGAGCACACTCTGATCTGGGGTTCACCCTCAGAACCATAACGAACATCGGAATACTGCTGCACACTGCCCGCCGTAGAACTTCAACATTAAAGATATATGAAACCCTGGCCCCTGGCCATTTCCAGCTTCAGCTAGAAAAAATCTTCAAGTATTTCTGAAGATAGATGGAACCCTGGCCCCTGGCCACTCCAGATCCGCTGGAGAATCTTCAAGTTCTTCTGAAGAAAGATGAAACCCTGCCCGTCGGCTATTCCAGCTTCAGCTAGAAACAACATCCTTGGCCTTCAAGGATGTAAACTGTGCCCGTCGGCAACTCTGCAGGAGGCATCTTCGACTTCAGTCTAAAGAAATGGTCCTTGGCCTTCAAGGATACATAGATATGCCTTCAGGCAACTCCACCTATGCTATAGAGCATCCGTGACTTCAGTCAGGGATATATTTCGGCCTTCAGTCCGAAAAATGAATCCTAGGTCATTCGTGACCTTGGGGTAACCTTGCCCTTAGGCACCTTCGCTTCAGCTTAGGAAATCTGTGACTTCAGTCAAAGAAATGGTATCCTGAGCCATTCATGACTCTACGGGGATTCAAACACTTTGCCTTCAGGCAAAACTCCGCTTTAGCTGGAGAAACATCTTCGACTTCAGTCAGAAGAAAAACTATCCACTTGATCGCAATCAATCAACTCCTCAGGACAACTGACTTGGTCTTCAGACCAACACGGATCATCTTGTTATATCTACAAACTTTGGAACCTTGTCTTCAGCCACACGTTGATTCATCAACAAGGACATCTGAGCTCACAGGAACCTTCTGATACCGCCTTCAGGCGTTTACGAAGTCAATCTTCAGATTAGACATCACTGTTGGAGCAGACATATCACGCTGCTAGGGGTTTCAAGAATCATCTTGAACAAACAACTCCGTCGGGCATCTTCAAGAATCATCCTGAACTGATAACCTTTCTGGATACTTCATTCTGCTGGGTATTCCAGGAATCTTCCTGGGCAACTCTTGTTGGGGACGCTATCGGGGAGCTCAAGAACCATCCTAAGCACACCATTCGGGAACCTGCACCGAGATCTTAAGAATCATCTTAAGCATACGGCTCTGTTGAGGAATTCGAGAATCATCTCGAACTGAAAACTTCGCTGGGGATCTCAAAAATCATCTTGAGCGAGCGACTGTGGGGATTACACCGGGGTCTTTAAGAATCATCTTAAGGAAGCGACCTTGTTGGAGAGAATGCCAGGAATCATCCTGAGCAACCGGTCCTTTGGTGGAACACCTGTAAAACAAGAATGCTAGTAACTTAGATCATGCTTATGATGCGTATGCTTCTGCGCCATGCCCCACACGGTGGGAATGATATGCGTTTATGCTAAATGTTGTGCAATCATGCACAATGCTATGCAACGTTAAATGCTATGCAGTGTTAAATGCTATGCAGTCGTGCACAATGCTATGCAGTCATGCACGATGATGCGATCCCGTCAGCAAAATAAATGCCGAGGGGAGATTCTCCTATCAAGGAGAAAGAACTACTCAGATAGAGGAATCATCCTGCTGAGGAGAACGTGGGCACGTCAATATCAATCGGACTCCGTCTGGGGAATTGATCTTCCGTTGACTGCTGCAGGGAAAACAACTTCAGTTGATCTGCTGCGAGGGAACGAAGCTCTACAAGAACTTGGTCCTGGTGATATCAATCGTGAGAATAAACTACGCGGCCGTCATGGCTACTCTTATGGGGATAACCGCTCTGTGGGGAAACAACTTCAGCTGCTCCACACTCCACTGGGGAAAATCAATCATGATCTGATCAACTTCCAAGGACTCGGCTCTCTTGGATATCTGCAAGCTCGGATGAGGAAGGGGAAATCATTCTTCTTCGCTGGAGAGAGTGCGACTCTGGGGAAATACAGCATCAGCTGCCCCACACTCTGCTAGGGAACATCCACTCAAGGTTCCAACTGCTTCCAAGGATTCTGCTTTTCTGGGGATCTGCAGACTCAGCCGGGGAGAGAAATCATTCTACTTCACTGGAGAGTACGACCCTGGTGAGGAATTTCAATTTCGCTAGGGAAGAAAGAATCATCTGACTTCGGGGGAGAGTACAACTCTGCAAAGGAATACAACATCAGCTGTTCCAACACTCTACCGGGGAAGAGGGAATCATCCAACTTCAGGAGAGAGTATAACTCTGGTGGGGAATCTCAATTCCGCTGGAGACTTTACTGGGGAAACACGAGCTGCGGCACCCGAACACTTCTATGAAATCTGCACTTGTGACCCGGTGCTGGGGAGACATCTGCTTCGGCAACTTTACTCAGCTAATGAGGTGGCGTTCCTTCAGGATGCGTCTGCTTGGGGAAGAGAATCCTCTCTGTCTTGGGAGACATATCAATGCTCACTATTCTGATTCTGCGGAGGAGAGACCACTGAACTTTGCTGGAGAAGGAGGGCTCGCCCTGCTTCGGGGATGCGCACGACACATCTTCCGGGAGGTGTTACACCTGCAACAACACAAACAAACAGACAAGGTACCCTCCTCAAAGGGGCCTATCCAGGTTATTATCTCGTGACAATATTCAGTTAATTAATTGTTTCAACAATCAATGGGCCTAGGCCCGTAAGTTTATGTATGCGCATTTTATTAAAAACATCGGCGTTTTCGTTCGCAAACAAAACAGATAAATGCTAAACAGACAAGCAGAATTGCTGAATAATGTGCATTTTATTGATGATAAACCCCTGAATGGGCAAAAATGTTTTACAACAGAGGCAAGCTCCTGGAATGAGGAAGCCGCACAAAAAGAAAACATAAATATACATCAGCATATACAAATGTCGGCAACGAGGCATAGACGAACACCATGAGTTGATCCCTCTAAGACCCACTCGACTTCGATACTTCTCCGACGCTTCAGCTTCGGAAGAGATTGATTCAGATAAACGGCCCTCAAGTCTTCCAAACCACTAAACAATGAAAGTCCATGCGCGGAACGCAGTCATTTGCTTATTCAAATCCCTAACTTTTGCGTGAACCGCCCTTTACGGGTTTTCAGTTCACCGGGATACCCTTTTTTGCCGAAGCCGCCCAGTGTAGGTTTTCGACTTCGCGGGTGTACATTTTTTCAATATATCCCTAACTTTTGCCCGAACCTTTTATTCTGTTTTTGGTTCGCCGGGATGCCCCTTTTTTGCCTGGACTCTTTCTTTTTTGTCCAGCGGGCCTCTTTCAAGCAAAGTATTTTTTAACTGCGTCCGCGTTCACCGGGGATGTAAAATCTTCACCATCCATCGTGGATAACAATAAAGCTCCTCCCGAGAAGACCTTGCTGACGACATACGGCCCTTCGTAATTCGGAGTCCACTTGCCCCGGTGATCGGAGTGTGGCGGAAGAATCTTTTTCAGGACGAGATCACCCGTCTGAAAGCTTCTAGGACGCACCTTCTTATCGTAAGCTTTCTTCATTCGGCTTTGGTACAGGCGACCAAATGCAATCGATGCTAACCTCTTCTCGTCCATCAGGCTGAGCTGGTTCAAGCGATTCGTAATCCATTCTGCCTCATCGAGTTTTACATCAACCAAAACTCGCAAAGAAGGAATCTCCACTTCTAACGGTAGGACAGCTTCCATACCGTACACCAAGGAGAAAGGAGTTGCCCCGGTCGACGTACGCACCGTCGTACGATAACCGTGCAAGGCAAACGGCAGCATCTCGTGCCAATCTTTGTATGTCACAACCATCTTCTGAACAATCTTCTTGATGTTCTTGTTGGCCGCTTCAACAGCGCCATTCATCTTTGGCCGGTAAGGAGATGCGTTGTGGTGTTCAATCTTGAAGCTCTGGCACAGCTCCTTCATCATCTTGTTATTAAGGTTCGAACCATTATCAGTAATGATCCGCTCGGGAATTCCATAGCGACAGATGATGTCCCTCTTTATGAATTTAGCTACCACCTGCTTGGTCACATTAGCGTACGAGGCTGCCTCCACCCATTTGGTGAAGTAGTCGATAGCTACCAGAATGAAACGATGACCATTGGATGCAGTGGGCTCGATCTTGCCTATCATGTCGATGCCCCACATGGAGAACGGCCAAGGGGAGGACATGACATTCAATGGGCACGGCGGCACATGAACTTTATCAGCATAAATCTGGCATTTGTGACATTTCTTCGCGAATCTGAAGCAATCCGACTCCATCGTCAGCCAGTAATATCCTGCTCTCAGGATCTTTCTCGTCATGGCATACCCGCCGGCGTGCGTACCAAATGTGCCCTCATGGACTTCTTCCATGAGCATACTCGCCTCTTTCTCATCTACACATCTGAGTAGCACGAGATCGTGATTTCTCTTATACAGCACTCCATCAGGATTGAGATAAAAGTTTCCAGATAATCTCCTTAGAGTCTTCTTATCCTGGGTTGACGCACTCGCAGGATACTCTTTAGTCATAAGGAAGGTCTGGATATCGTGGAACCATGGCTTGCCGTCATTGGCATCCTCGATTGTAAACACAAATGCCGGTCTATCAAGACGCGAAAGCACAATTCTTGGAGCCTCATTCCAATAATTGACTTTATACATTGAAGCCAGCGTGGCTAAAGCATCAGCCATTTGATTTTCAGCCCTGGGTACATGATGAAGTTCCACTCGATCGAAGAAAGGAAGCAGCCTCCTGGCATAATTCATGTACGGCACTAAATTCGCTTGACGAGTTTCCCACTCCCCTTTGATCTGATTGATTACAAGCGCTGAGTCACCATATATGTCTAGATTCTTGATTCTCAAATCAATTGCCTCTTCTAGACCCATAATACATGCTTCATACTCGGCTTCATTGTTGGTAACTGAGAACGTCAGTCTTGCTGTAAACGGGATGTGGGATCCGTGAGGAGTCGTGATGATAGCCCCGATACCACTTCCGTAGGAATTAACCGCTCCGTCGAATATCAACTTCCACTGAGACTTCCTATCTGGCCCCTCATCGGGCAATGGCTCATAGCAATCCTTCGCTTTGAGAAACATAATGTCCTCGTCAGGGAATTCGAACTTCATCGGCTGGTAGTCTTCGATTGGCTGTTCGGTAAGGTAATCAGACAATACGCTTCCCTTAATGGCTTTTTGAGAGACAAACTGAATATCATATTCCGTTAACACCATTTGCCATCTGGCAATCCTGCCCGAAAGAGCCTGCTTCTCGAAGACGTACTTAATCGGATCCATCTTCGAACTTAGCATAGTGGTGTGGTTGAGCATATACTGCCGTAGACGTTTGGCGGCCTAAGCTAATGCACAACACGTCTTCTCCAGCATCGAGTATCGAGATTCACACTCAGTGAACTTTTTACTCAAATGATAGATGGCATGCTCCTTTCTGCCCGTCTCGTCGTGCTGACCGAGAACACACTCCATACTATTCTCCAGAACCGTCAGGTACATGATTAATGGCCGTCCAGCCACTGGGGGTATCAAGATTGGAGGTTCTTGAAGATACTGCTTTATTTTGTCGAATGCCTTCTGGCAATCCTCATTCCAAGTAATCGCCTGATCTTTCTTTAAAAGCTTGAACATCGGTTCACAAGTGGCCGTGAGCTGAGAGATAAACCTTGCAATGTAGTTTATTCGGCCCAGGAAACCACGAACTTCTTTTTCTGTTTTCGGCGTTGGCATTTCTTGGATAGCTTTTATTTTTGCAGGATCAACTTCAATCCCTCGTTCACTAACGATAAACCCCAATAGCTTTCCGGACCGCACTCCGAAAGTGCACTTGTTAGGATTCAGCCTCAGCCTGAACTTCCTAAGCCTTTCAAACAGCTTCAACAAATTGACCAGATGCTCTTCCTCCGTTTGGGACTTTGCAATCATGTCATCAACATAGACCTCGATCTCATGATGAATCATATCATGAAACAAAGTTACCATTGCTCGCTGGTAAGTGTCCCCTGCGTTCTTCAGACCGAAGGGCATTACCTTATAGCAAAACGTTCCCCAGGGGGTAATAAACGTCGTTTTCTCCATGTCTTCCGGTGCCATCTTAATCTGATTGTAACCGTAGAAGCCATCCATGAACGAAAACACGGAAAACTGGGTTGTATTGTCGACCAACACATTGATATGAGGCAACGGGAAATCATCTTTAGGGCTCGCCCTATTCAAATCTCGATAATCGACGCACATGCGTACCTTACCGTCCTTCTTCGGCACAGGCACTATGTTGGCGACCCACGGAGGGTAAGTGGTAACGGCTAGAAATCCTGCGTCCAACTGCTTCTGGACTTCTTCTTTGATTTTTACAGCCATATCTGGTCTCGTCCTCCTAAGCTTCTGCTTGACTGGAGGGCAATCTTCTCGTAACGGCAAGTGATGAACCACGATATCTGTGTCGAGTCCGGGCATATCCTCATATGACCAAGCAAAGACATCACTATACTCTCGAAGCATCTCGACCAGTCTATGCTTGACATCCTTCTGCAGCGCAGCCCCTACTCTGACATTTCTGGCGAGCTCCTCAGAACCCAGATTTACAATCTCAATATCCTCCTCGTGAGGCAGAATAATCTTTTCTTCTTGTCTCAACAAGCGGGCCAACTCTTCCGGAAGGTCCTCGTCTTCATCAATCTCATCCTCGGCTTGATAGATCGGGCAATCATAGTCGTAGTGAGTCGTAGAGGGTCCAGAGTCGATGTCATCTGTTATGTGGATCCTGCAATAACAAGGGTTAAGTTTAAAGCAAGAATATGTAGGTTAGCACAAACCTCGCTGCCATTTTACTGTTTTTTCGAAATAAACATAAAACAGGGATAACAGAGAACACAATATTTGATTACGAAGAAAACGCCTTTTATTTATCAACAAAATGCATACACATAATCCAACAAGGCCCTGACAGTAAAACCACTATGCCCCGGGTAAGACATAGGGTTGTACAAAGATTGTAAAAAGCAAATCATTACTCTTCACTTGTCGGCTTGATAATCTCCTTGATGGTCCAATTATGGAGGCGCTCGCCCAGCTTGCTCGGTTGAATCCAGGCGTCAAGATCACAATCACTGTCCCCGCTGTCCTCCGACGCAGCGTTGATGCTCTTGAAAATTACTCCCCCTTGGTGAATAGGATCGGCCCTTTCCCACGAGACGAGCTGCCAGAAGAAGATGAAGCTTCAGCTCCAGGAGAATACCCCAATCCAAACTTATCCTGCTTGATTGGTATATCTAGAACATGCCCCCAGCCTGGGGTAGAACCGGCTTCGACAACGGCCCGAGCTCCCTTAAATGAGGAGAGATTCATCTCTTGCTTCTCTACGACGACAGGAGCTACCTCTTTTACCCTGACGGTTTCAAATGCTTGGCAGAGAGTTTCATGGATCTCGCCATCCATTTCAACATATTTAAAGGACGATAGGTGGCTTACCATAATGTCCTCTTCGCCGCAAACGGTTACTATGCTGCCCCCGACAGCATATTTAAGCTTTTGATGCAGCGTGGACGTCACGGCACCGGCAGCATGGATCCATGGCCGACCTAAGAGGCAACTATAGGCGGGCATGATATCCATGATATAGAAAACCGTATTGAACGTCTCTGGACCAACTTGAATTGGCAGGGTCAACTCTCCAAAGACGTGGCGCTTGGTTCCGTCAAAGGCTTTCACGACCAGATCACTGGGCGTGCACAGCAATCCACGGGTGTCCAACTTCATCAGTGCCTTTTTCGGAAGCACATTAAGCGAGGAACCCGTATCCACCAGGACATGCGACATGATCGTGCCTCTGCACTCTATCGAGACGTGCAGGGCGTTGTTGTGGTCTCTTCCCTTGGGAGTCAGCTCCAGATCTGTAAATCCCAACCCATTACCAGCATTAACATGGGCTACCACTTCCTCGAGTTGATTTACTGATATCTCCTGCGGCACGTATGCAGCATTCAATACTTTTAGTAATGCGTTGCGGTGCGCCTCAGAACACAGCAACAAGTTAAGAATAGAGATCTTTGACGGAGTCTGATGAAGATGATCTACAATCTTGTAGTCACTCTTCTTGATTAGTCACATGAACTCTTCAGCATCTTTAACCAACAAATCTTTTTCTGCCCCAGAAGGGACCTCTTCAACAACTTTACCTTTACCCTTATCCACAGCGTCCGCTTGGACCACTTTCTGTGCTGCAACCTCTGCTGGCGCGAACACTCTACCGCTTCTAGTAATGCCACGGACTCCGGTAAGATTCTGCACAGTTGATCTGAACGGCTCGAGCTCTAACTTCTGGCCATTACAATAGACTTCGGCGCCGTAATGCCATGGGACGGTGTTAGTACTCTCGAATGGGATCGGTCCGGCCCTGGTGATATTAATAGTAGGCGGACGGGGCGCAGAAATAGTAATAGGGTGACGAGGAATAGTAATGGTAGCAACTTCGTCTGCCTGCTTTAGCACGACTTCCCCTGATGCACTTTCGACGCTCCGGCTGAACTGCAAAATACCCTCAGACATCAAACTCTGGATACCTTCGATCAGCTGCTCACACCCATCAGGAAGTGTAGCACAAGCCATACATAACTCTCCACATCCAGGGAAGAAGCCTTTCTTCAGCAACTTATCCTTGACAAAACTCAACGGCGTCTTCAAATCTTTGACATCAGTCAGCAAGTCCGCACTCTCCTCAGTGATAACAGCATTCACTCCGCCTCCTTTATGATGAGGCATCGGGTTTTTGGTGACATTGGGTACACTGTCAGAAAAATTGATAACCTTGGCGTCCACCAAGTCCTGGACTTTGTGCTTAAAAGCTTTACAATTCTCAATCGTATGGCCTGGTGCCCCAGTATGGAACTCACAAGTAGCATTGGCGTCATACCCCGGTGGTGGTGCCCCTGTTAAGGGAGCCAACGTCCTCTTTTGAACTAATTGGAGCTGAAGCAACGTTTGCAAAAGCTATGCATACGACATAGGAGGAGTTTCAAAATGACGATTTGTCAGAGGAGCCCGATTCTGATATCTTTTATACCCCTGCTGATTCTGCTGCTGGGGTTGCGGCTGTTGCTGCGGCGGGGCAGCTGGGATATTTATGCTAGCAATCTGAGGCTGAGGGCCCTTGCCCTTTCTCCGAGCGTTAGTGACAGCACTGGCATCTCCCTCTCGACGCTTGCCAGCGTAAGGTTTCTTACTACCTCCTCCAGCTGAGGATGATTCGCCCTGAATTTTTCCGATCTTTATACCGTTCTCAACATGCTCGCCCAAAGTGATGAGAGCCGAGAATGTTCCAGACATGCCACTGACCAGCTTTTCCTAGTAGATTCCAGGAAGGGTAGCCACAAACATTTGCACTAGCTCACGCTCAACCATCGGCGGTTGAACCCGAGCAGCCAATTCACGCCATCGCTGGGCGTACTCTTTAAAGCTTTCATTGTTCCGCTGTGAGAGATTCTGAAGCTGAACTCGGTTGGGAGCCAAGTCGCTATTGTATTAATAGTGGAGGACAAACGCTTCTGCAAGATCTTTCCAGGTGCGCACAGTAGCGGGCTCCAAACCCATATACCATTCGAGTGATGGACCAGAAAGGCTATCCTGAAAGAAGTGCATCAGCAGCTTCTCATCGTCAGAATAGGCGGGCATCTTTCTATAATAAGATCGGAGGTGGACCCGGGGGCAAGTAGTACCCTTATACTTCTCGAAGACAGGCACCTTGAATTTATGAGGTACCTTAAAGTCAGCAATCAACCCGAGCTTGGACATGTCAACGCCCAATGTGTTCTGATTTTCAATGTCTCTCATCTTGTCTTCCAGCGCCTTGAACCTGAGTCGAGCTTCAGCATTCAACTCTGCTTCCACACCTCTCTGAGAGAATATGTCATCCTGATGGTCCTCCAACCACGGTTGAGGCACCAACAGATTTCCTGCACCAGCATTGCCATTGCTCGGCCCTATGTTAACATTGGCTCCCAGACTGCCATTGCCGACGCCTGCAGCATTGAGTCCGAGATTAGTCATCAGATTGCCGTTAGCACTGCTGTTGCCCCCGGCAGCAGGAACAACGTTCTGTGGAGCGTCCACTAGAGGAGGAGTAGGCACGGCCCCGCCGTGCAGTATGCCATTACTGTCAACCCTGGAGATTAGAGGTTGAACCAAAGTACGAAGCTGGTCTTGACCATTCGCGACCACCTGCATCAGCTCCATAAAACGATCCATCCGTTCACGGAGCTCTTGAACATCTGACTGCACCTGGTCCATTATCCTTGTCTGATTAGCGCGAGTTGAGTAGCGGTGGATGAGTCTTTGATCAATCCTGGAGATCGAAAGCAGCTCGGAACCTGTGTATCTGAAAAACCTGTCAACATTAAAGGTTAGGAAAAGCAATAAAATGTATGTCATGCAAAATGCTTTATGCAGATGTATGCGTGTGTCTGTGTGCTTGAGAGATTTCCCCCGATCCTGGCGCCTTAGTACCGGTGCTGACAATAATAAGGAGGGGAATCTGGGCCCGATCAAGGAAACAGCAGTCTCACATATATAGGAAGCATATAGCATTAGTGATAGTCAACTTTGACGCATCAGGGATCGAGAACTCGTATGCAATGGTCTTTCTGAGAGAGGCTGTAGTAACACAACAAGAGGCGAGAGATCCTGGATCGGGGAAATGGTACCTGTCACAGACACACGCCAATGGAATGCGAATGATCATGCAAACTAACGCAAAATGCAGGCATGCAGCAATATATCCAGGTGGCTGCTGTGGAGATTTGGTATCAACAGTCACTGATGAGAAGGAAACCCCGGTGTAAAACCACTGATCTGATCTGCTGAAAATAACCATCTGATAGGATCGAGATCAAAATTCTGCTCTGACAAGAATAAGTGACTGATAATAAGGACCCCGGGTGCAAGATCAAGTAACATCTGTTGATGAAGTCTTCAGACCCCAAATCAAAAATCTGCCCTGTCGAGAACAAACACACAGCTGCTGATGAGATCTTCAGACCCCACTCAAAATCTGCCCTATCAAGAACAAATAACATCTGCCGATGAGGTCTTCAGACCTCACTCAAAATCTGCTCCGTCCAGCACGAACCACTGATGATAATACACTGATCAAAGCCTGCTCTATCAAGAACAGACAAACACCCGACGATAAGATCCTCTGACCAAACTCTTGCTCTGTCAAGAACAGTCAAATCTGCCATCGAGAACCCTGATATCAACACAACTGATTCACTGTCAAGAAAACCAGGTAGTCTGAAGGTATAAGTTTCCTGCAATATCCCAACCCCACTCACAGGTATGGACCTAATCCACGGACAAAGGTACGGCATCCTATGCGGTCATCAGCGTCACAGACTTTCATGAGTGACGATACGATTCCCAGAAGGAGTGGCATCATCAAGTCATGAAGAGGCCTCACTTAGCTGACTTCCAAATGATCGGTCCCCAGAGTCGACAATCCTCACGTCTGGACTCCCCTCAGATCCTCAGGACCGGAAAGGAGCACCTCTCCAAGAATCTCGTCTGAGCGCAGATTTTCGTAGGGAACTGTGCCTGCTCAGCAGACAGGTTCGTCTACTACTTCTCCGCAAATATATCTAGGTGTGCACTCAAGCCCAGGTCTGGCTTCTCACTCATAGTAACATCCCTCTCCCACAGCAGCACAGATAATCATATCGAACTGGAAATAAAATGCAGGAAATAAAATGCGGGAAGTAAAAATGCGATAAATAAACGCAACCCAGCAAGCAAACACACAAACGATAGGATTGACTCTCATAGGGAACTGGAGAACCAGAGATTCTGGGTTCGCTCCCCAGCAGAGTCGCCAGTTGTCGCTTGCGCGAAAATAAGGTGCCGGCATGACAGAAGAGTCGCCACCTTTCGTTATTTATCCCTCAGAGCGGGAAAGGAAACGATCGGAGAAACCTGACGAAAAAGGGTAAGACAAGGTCGTCGCAACCATTGTCTGGGTTCGGGAGTCGGTTACGCAAGGGGAAGGTATTAGCACCCCTCACGTCCGTCGTACTCGACGGGATCCATGCTTGTGTGTTTACTTGGACGGGTTGGTTATAATCTATCTACCTATCAAGGCTGGCTGAAAAAGAAAAGAAAAATGACTCGGCAAAGCATCGCGCTTTATGCCTACGTATTCCCGTCTGGAACGAGAAATCAGAGTCAACGTAGTTCGCCTAACTACGGGGTTATGGGGGAAGGTAGCTTGCCAAGACATCGCCATCTTGTGCCTACGTACTTCCACACAGCATGGAAGATCAGAGCAAACGTAGTTCGGGAAACTACGGGTTATCTCCTAAAAGAAGTGTTTTTTATTATGTTTGCGATTTCAACCGCACTAGAGACTATGACCTGAGAGTGAATGCGTCCTTTCTCAGATAGCTTAAGGCTCGTAACGTACGAAAGAAATCATTCATGATTACTGTATTTTAAACTGCTTCGAGATGAGAAGAGAGCAGGCCCAACTAGGAGGGAGACTATCAAGTCCTACTGTTATCATGCCATGGATTCATCCTATGGTTGAGGTTTGAACAGGGAACTCCTAGATGTTGTCATGCATAGGTTTCAACCTAAAAGTCTATCATCAAATCCTCATCAGAAGAAATGAGAGTCCTAAGGGATCATGCCAATGATACACCAAAACAGACAAAAGCATCAGCTTTAACAGTAAAATGCATGCAATGCAAGTGAGGGAGGAAATGTGTGTGGGGCTTCAGCCTCCACAAGCTCGTCTCGACCTCAAGCCAGTCATGAAATAACAGTAATCATACTGAAGAATAAACAACATGCTATCAAGCAATATACAGATAAAAGAAATGAGGTGCCATCAGGCAAACAAAACACACTTGAGAAAGAATCATCTACTCTCTAATCCTAACCCTAACACAGAATCTAAATCAAATCTAAGCAAAGCCCTAAAGCAAAACCTAACCAAAATAAATCAATCCCAGTCTTCAAGCTTCAAAACAAGCTTACCAAAGAAAGGGAGCTAAGTAAGCAGACTCATAGTGTCTTCCTCAGGAAAGCACTAGGAGGTGTATACTCAGGAATCATATCCTATGTGGCTCAACCACTGTGATTAGTTTACATTCCTCCTCAGGAGAAATTAAACTCACAAGCAGGCTCCAACATCACTGGATATTTAGGAAATCCTATCTGAACTAGTGGAACTAAGTGAATAGACCCATAGGACCTTCCTCAGGAAAGTACTAGGAGGCTTCCACTTAGGAGTTGTATCCTATGTGGCTCAACAACTGTGATCAGTTTACATTCCTCCTCAGGAGAAATTAAACTCACAAGTTGGCTCCAACATCATTGGATACTTGAGAAGTCCTAGATAAACTAATGGAACTAAGTGAATAGACCCATAGGACCTTCCTCAGGAAAGTACTAGGAGGCTTCCACTTAGGAATTGTATCCCATGTGGCTCAACAACATGTGATCAGTTTACATTCCTCCTCAGGAGAAATTAAACTCACAAGTTGGCTCCAACATCATTGGATACTTAAGAAAGAGGTGAGAAGAAAGAATGAAAGTCATTCATAGTGCCTTCCTCAGGAAAGTACCATGAACTTCCTTCAAACTTCAGGATCTCAAACCTCACAGACAGGGAATAATCCAAGCTCTGGGTCTCTGAGTCTTGATCTACAATCTTTTCTTCATCATGCTCTCCAATAAGATCTTCAAGACAAACTGAGGCCCCCAACAAATTCCCCACAATAAACCCCAGAGATGTACAGATAACCACAGAACAGACAAAATCATCAGCCAACATCAGAAAATACCTAAAAATACTAAACCAAGGGGGAAAAATCTATCAATTATTCACAAGGGTCTACAACATCTACCCATATCATCCCTATATGCCCCTACCCAAGAATCAAGACAAAACTATCTAAAGAAAATGAATTTCCTTACCTATGCATAACATAAACCCTAATTAGGCACCCTAATGCTAACCTAACTAAACTAATCAAATTTTAATCTAAAAATCAAGAATTAAATCCTATAGGGAACTATGATTCAATATCTAATCACACCAAAAATAATGAATTAAAAATCCTAAGGGAAAGTCTTAAAATAAATTCTACAAAATCATGCACAAAATTAATCCTATTTTAAAAGCTATTTAAAAGAAAAATCTATTAAAAATACTAAACTTAAAAATAAAACCCCATTTTTATTTTTAATATTTTCTACACATTATTATCTACCTGGTGCAAAAAGAAGAATTAAAAAACAATTATTTTTCAATTAGTTATGATTTTATTAAAACAAGAAAATATTAAAGAAATTGAAAAATAAAAGAATTGAAATAAAGGGGAGGGGGTGCTAGAAGCAAGACACGCTAGTTCATTATTAGATGGGCTGGATCAGGGGGGGTGCGGATAGGAGAGAACACATTAAGCCCAGACGCTGCGTTTAATGAAACGCAACGTTTCAATTCCAAGATTTCCCTCTCAATTCCTTTTAAATCACAGCCCTCGGATGAGATGATTTAGTCAACTCCTGGGACTAATCCAACGGCATATGGCCATCGTCCCCAAATAATTCTAGGGTTTTCAGAAAACCCTTCCTCCATGCGCAGACCTTCCATCTCCTATATCTCCCTCGATACTTGATGAAATTCAAAACTTCCAAAAAGGAAAATGATCTACTGATTACAAGGAACAAAACTGGACGCGTGATTTTTATTAATTCTTCATGGATCATCCTAACAGAAAGCTGGAAGATCTTGGTACCACCATATTTCTCTGAAATTAATCCTAATAAAACTTCAACCTAATGGTGTAAACATGTTCTTTATGCTACCCTAACCCTTCTAATCCACAGTATGACCATTAATACTCCATACACGAACTGTTCTTGAAACTGAAAGAAAATGGGGTCTGCTGTGGAACTTCATACAGAGCTCTATAATTCTCAGGGAATGGTCTACTATCCTAACATAACAATTCTATACCTAAAGAACTAACAGAAACCACATAAATAAGGAGAAAGGGAGAAGAATCCCAACCTGTCAAGAAATGATGGTGAGTGCTCGTGGAGATGGTTTCAAGCCTTATAGTTGGTGCCAAACACTCCTCTAATGGAGAGAAACTTTCTGTTTGCAAGAGCTTTGAAGAAGAAAGCTTGTGGTGAAAGAAATCCCAAGTTGCTTGATCTTGAAGGAAGCTCCTCAATGGCAATTTCTCTCTCTCTTTCTCCTCTGAATTCTTCAACCTTGACCAACCCCTTACTCATCATGATTCACTCTTTTTATAATGATCCATGGAAGCTCCTAGATCCTTCTAGAAAGAGCTAGAAAGTGCTTGAAAATCTCATGTGATGATAAGTTGAAAATCCCATGTATCATGCCTTATGCCTTGTAATTTTGTGCCAAAATACCTTTACATGAGATATTGAGAAGATATGTGTGAAAAACAAGCTTTTTCCTTGCCTTGTGTTAAGATTTCCAAAGGTGCCTTATAATTCAAGTAACAATTTTCCAAAGCATGTCCCATTTTAAAGCCTCAAATGAAAATTGTGTTTAAACCAATGTTCTCAAAATGATGTTTCCAATCAAAATGATATATTGGATGACCTATTTTGGATTCCTAGATCTTCCAAACCAATTTTCAAATTCAACTTTTTAAACTTATAAGCCATTTTTAGTTCATTTTTAACCAATCATGGAAATCCATGCTATGAGCTTTTCCAAACTTTCACACCCTCTTTTCTAGACTTAAAATCACATTTTGAACAACTTTCATGTTTTGGGTTTTGCCATTTGAGGCTTGGAAATAGGAGATATGGCCTTTGCTTAAAATGACCTATAACTGACAAATGACCAAAATACCCCTGTCTTGTTCAAACCATAAGTTGAGTTCTACAAATCCTATCAAGGACTTCTACCACTCAAATTAAAGATAAGAAGATGCCCTTCAACATTCATGTTGACCAAGAAATCATAGGAATCATCCTACTAGGGAAAACGTTGTCTGCAAGTTGGGTGACTTTCAAGGACCCAGATTCACACACCTCAGCTGACCTGTAATTTGTCAAAACCATAACTTGAGCTCTGCAACTCCTATCAAGGACTTCCACCACTCAAATTAAAGCTAAGAACAAGCTCTACAACATTCATGTTGTGGGGAAGATGAGATATCAATCACATCTATAGCTAAAACTGCCTGGAAGGTAGGGATCAAATTAGGGTTTTTTCACTGACAATCCTTGGAAACCCTGACTTGAAACTTCTCAAACTCCTCAATCATGATGAGTTGGTCTAGGAATCATATTTATAACACCTCTATGCATCATTCCATGATCTCATGGCCCTTTGATTAGGTCTCAACCTTCTCCAAATTTTCAGCTGATCTAGGGTTGACCCAGTCAAAACCCTAATTCTACCATTCATGGTTGAATCTTCTGAATTCTTGCATAATGACCTCTCTGGGCTTCATGATGGCTATCAAGATATCTCATACACTTTCTCAAAGCATCAAGTTCATTCTCAAAGTCTCAGAATCATCTGAGGAGCACCCACAACTCTCAAGCTATGAAGCACACAACCCTGGTTTCAACCCACTCCTCTGAGGATCTCTTGAACTTTCTGGTGAAGGTATCAACTTTCAAACACTAGATGGATAAATAATTGTTGGTCAAATTTTGGGGTGCAACAGGATTCAAATAGAAATTGCCAACCAATCTCCTAAGAGTCTTCTGATCTCGACTGGATGCCCCAGCCGGATACTCCTTGTTCTTCAGGAAATTCTGGATGTCAAAGTACCAGGGTTGACCATCGAGAGCCTCGTCAATGGCAAATATGAAGGCAGGCCTATCGAGCCGAGAGATGATAATCCGGGGAGCCTCATTCCAGAAGTTAACTTTATACATGGAAGACAGTGTCGCCAGGGCATCAACCATTTGATTTTCTGCTCGCGGCACATGATGCAATTCCACCTTGTCGAAGAAAGGCAACAATCTCCTTGCATATTTCATATATGGTATCAAATTGGGCTGACGTGTCTCCCATTCTCCTTTAATCTGATTCACCACTAGAGTCGAGTCTCCGTATACATCCAGATGCTTGATTCGCAAATCAATAGCTTCTTCCAGACCCATGATGCAAGCCTCGTATTCAGCCTCATTATTGGTAACGGGAAAGGTCAATCGGGCAGTAAAGGGGATGTGCGACCCCTGAGGAGTAGTAATAATTGCACCTATTCCGCTACCATATGAATTTACAGCTCCATCAAATATCAACTGCCATTTGGAACCCAACTCTGGTCCTTCGTCCGGCAACAGTTCTTCACAATCTTTCATCTTCAGGTACATGATATCCTCGTCAGGAAAATCAAACCTCATCGATTAGTAGTCCTCAACAGGCTGCTCCGCAAGGTACTCCGATAGAACGCTACCTTTAATAGCCTTTTGCGAGACATATTGAATATCATATTTGGTTAACACCATCTGCCATCGGGCAATTCTTCCGGAGAGTGCTTGCTTTTCAAACACGTATTTGATTGGATCCATCTTTAAAATTAGCAGGGTGGTATGATTCAGCATGTATTGCCTCAAACGTTTGGCGGCCCAGGCTAGCGCGCAACACGTCTTCTCGAGCATCGAGTATCTGGACTCACAGTCGGTAAACTTCTTACTCAAATAGTAGATCGCATGCTCTTTATGTCCGGTCTCGTCGTGTTGACCGAGAACACAACCCATACTTTCCTCAAGAACCGTCAAATACATAATCAAAGGTCTCCCCGACCACTAGGGGTATCAAAACAGGAGGTTCCTGCAAGTATTCTTTTATCTTGTCGAACGCCTTTTGACAATTTTCATTCCAGGTCACAACCTGATCCTTTTTCAACAACTTAAATAACGGCTCGTACGTCGCAGTTAAGTGAGATATGAACCGGGCGATGTAGTTCAACCTCCCTAAAAATCCACGCACTTTTTTTTTCTGTTTTAGGCGTCGGCATTTCTTGTATTGCTTTTATTTTTGCAGGATCAACCTCTATTCTTTTTTCTCTCACGATAAACCCTAGTAGTTTACCCGATCTCACCCCGAAGGTGCACTTGTTAGGGTTCAGTCTCAACCTGAACTTCCTAAGCCTCTTGAACAATTTCAGCAGATTAACCAAATGCTCGTCCTCCGTCTGGGATTTGGCAATCATATCATCAACATAAACCTCGATCTCTTTATGCATCATGTCGTGAAAGAGAGTCGTCATGGCACGCTGATATGTTGCCCCAGCATTCTTCAATCCGAAGGGCATTACTTTGTAACAAAATGTTTCCCAGGGAGTAATGAAGGTAGTCTTCTCCATGTCTTCTGGAGCCATTTTGATCTGATTGTAACCCGAGAAGCCATCCATGAAGGAGAATACGGCGAACTGAGCAGTGTTATCAACCAGCACATCGATGTGAGGAAGTGGAAAGTCATCTTTCGGGCTCGCTTTGTTCAAATCACGGTAGTCTACACACATTCGTACTTTACCGTCTTTCTTCGGCACTGGCACAATATTAGCAACCCATGAGGGATATTTCGTAACAGCTAGGAAACCCGCATCCCACTGTTTTTGAACTTCCTCCTTGATCTTCACAGCCATGTCCGGTCTAGTTCTTCGGAGCTTTTGTTTAACAGGTGGACATTCCTCTCGCAGCGGCAGACGGTGAACAACCTTATCCGTATCCAACCCCGACATGTCCTCATATGACCAAGCACATATATTACTGTACTCTTTGAGCATCTCAACCAATCTTTGCTTGATGTCGCTCTGCAGCGCAGCCCCTATACGGATGTTTCTCACAACCTCTTCCGACCCCAAATTGATAATCTCAATGACTTCCTCATGAGGCAGAATGATTCTTTCCTCTTGTTTCAATAACCAGGTCAACTCTTCTGGCACGTCGCCATCTTCGACAACCTCTTCCTCAGCCTGAAATATCGGGTGCTCAAAGTCAAAGTAAGTCATAGGCGGTTCATAGATGTCATCTGAAATAGTAGTCCTGCAAAGGAAATGGTTAAATGCTTCAAAACGCATGCAAAGCAAATAACCACATTGCCATTTTATTGTAAAACACAAAGACGGAAAAACAGGGATCACAATATTTGTATATGAAAAACGCCTTTATTTCATGATTAAACAATGTAATGTACATAACCAAATGGCCCTAAGCAAAATCACTATGCCCCGGGTAGGACACAGGATTATTCAACAATTGAGAAAACAAATCATTACTGTTTAGTTGTCACAGGAACAGTTTCCCGAATAGACCAATTGTAGAGACTTTGTCCTGGCACGCTTGGCTTGATCCACGCGTCCATATCACAGTCGCTATCTCCTTCTTCAGCGTCGGAAATAGCATTGATAGTCTCGAAGCTCACTCCATTTGGTGTAATTGTGACTGGTCCCTTGAACCTGGGCGCTCCTGAAGAGGATTTTGATGACGAAGGATGATATCCAAGCCCGAACCTGTCATTCTTCACGGGAATTTCCAATACCTGCCCCCAGCCCTTGGTTTTGCCTGCCTGCACTAGAGCTTGAGCCTCTTTGTAGGATGACACTGCCACGTCCGATATTTTGCTGGAACCCTGAGCTTTGTCTATAATTCGCAACCCCTCGAAGGCTTGACAAGGTGTCTCATGTATTTCGCCGTCGACCTCCACATATTTGAACGAAGATAAATGGCTAACCATAATATCTTCCTCTCCACAAACAGTGACGACACTATCCCCAACCATATACTTCAGCTTTTGGTGCAACATGGATGTGACTGGCCCGACGGCATGGATCCATGGGCGCCCAAGAAGACAATTATACGCTGGCTGGATGTCCATTATATAGAATTCAGTTTCAAATATCTCAGGCCCCACCTGCAACGGTAAAGTTATTGATCCGAAAACTAACCTCCTCGTTCCGTCAAACGCCCTCACCACTAAATCACTGGGCGTGCAGATAATCCCCCTGATATCCAACTTCATCATGGCTTTCTTTGGCAGCATATTCAGGGAAGATCCAGTGTCTACTAAAACATGGGACATGACCGTGCCCCGACATTCGACTAACACATGCAATGCCATATTGTGCTCTCGCCCTCTCGGAGTCAAATCAAAGTTTGTGAAGCCCAAACTGTTCCCCGCATTGACATGTGCCATCACCCCTTCTAACTGATTAACATAAACTTCTTGAGGAACGAACGACGTGTCTAGAATCTTCAGCAAAGCGTTCCGATGGGCCTCGGAACATAAAAACAAGGATAGGATGGAAATTTTTGACGGCGTTTGCTGGAGGTGCTCCACGATTTTGTAATCACTTTTACGAATGAGCCTCATAAACTCCTCAACATCCTTAAGTGACGTTTCCTTTTCATTCGACTGAGACGGACCACCCTTAGTTACCTTGGCTTTACCCTTGGCTAATCTTTCCGCCTCTACCTCAGGTGACGTGAAGATTCTTCCACTTCTGGTCATGCCCCCTGTTCCGACAACATTATCTACAACCCCAGCTGGTTGCCCATTGACTTCAATTTTCTCACCATCGCAATATACCTCCAACGCGTAAGTCCATGACACTGCTTTAGTACTCTCAAAAGGAACTGGTCATGCTTTAGTAATTGTGATCGTCGGCCGCCTGGCAGGCGCTATTATCGTTATTTTTTTCCTCGGAATCGTCACCGTTGCAACATCGTTCTGCTCATCACACGACGCCTCTACAGGCTTTTCAACCGCGGTTCTATCAAATTGCAAGGTACCCTTATCCATCATAGCCTGAATGCCTTGCCTCAGCTCATTACAACCCTCTGGCTGGGTCCAACAATCCAAGCAAAATTCATCACAACCCGGGAATACACCCCCTTTTAACAACGTGCTTTTAATCTCACCCAACGGTGTCTTCAGCTCATTGACATCCATCACTAGATTCAGATTTTCTTCCGTCAAGATGGCATTTGCCCCATGGTTGGGCATAGGCTGTTGTACGATATTTGGACCCACCTGTCCAAAGTTAATAGCTTTGCTATCCAATAAATCCTGAACTTTATGTTTAAATGCCTGACAAGCTTCTATATCATGCCCGGGTGCCCCGGAATGGAATTCGCAATGCTTGTTGGCATCATATCCGTAAGGGAGTACCACCCCTGTAAGTGGTGCCAAAGTCCTCTTTTCAACCAAGTTCAACCCTAGCAGGGTCTGGAGGAGTTCTGCATACGTGGAAGGAGGCGCATCGAACACTCTTTTCGGCCTCGCATTCTGTACCCTTCTCTGGCCAGGATTTTGTCCTTGCTGCTGCTGTGGTTGTGGTTGTTGTGGCTGCCTCTGTTGAGGAAGCGGGATAATGACGCTAGCTATCTGCTGCGGCTGAACATACTGATTTCTTCCTCTGCCCCTGCCCCTGCCACCAAACACGGCACTGGTATCACCTTGTCGTCTACCGCCAAATGCTTTTCTGGTACCTCCTGTTGTAGTAGACTCACCTGCTTGGAACCTTCCCACTTTAATCCCGTTCTCGATCATCTCTCCCATAAGAATCAAATCTGAGAAGCTGCTCAATGACACACTAAACAATTTTTTGTAGAACACCCCCGTAAATGTCCCGATGAACATATCATTCATCTCCCTTTCAATTAAAGGAGGATGCACCCTCACTGCCATATCGCGCCACCTTTGCGCATACTCTTTAAAGCTTTCACCGTTCTTCTGTGACAAACCCTACAGTTGGACCCGGTTTGGCGCCAGATCGTTGTTATATTTGTAATGTGTCACGAAAGCATCAGCCAATTGCTTGCAGGTTTTAATCTGCGTGGGCTCCAGCCCCATATACCATTCAAGCGAAGGTACTGACAAGCTATCCTGAAAGAAATGCATGAGCATCCTTTCATCATCTGAATACGCGGACATCCTTTTGTAATAAGAGCAGACATGGACCTTAGGGCAGGTGTCCCCCTTGTACTTGTCAAAAGTGGGAGCCTTGAATTTCAACGGCACCCTCAGTCCTGGTACCAAGCCCATTGTAGTCATGTCCAAGCCGGTGGAGTTCTGATTCACTACCCCCTTCATTTGTTCTTCAAGCATTTTGATCCTCTGCACAGGATCAACAGGTCCTTCAAATCCCATGCCTCTTCCAGAAAAGGCGTCCTCCTGGCGGTCTTCACCCCAATTCACATTTTCATTTCCATATCCGTCGTAACCAGTGTTGCGACCAAACCCTTGCTGATTGATCATGGGACCTCGTCCCCCGTTACCGAAACCCTGGTTGACCCTAACAGGTCCAAACCCAGTGTTGACAGGAATCACCCCAGCACCATTCATATTACCAAATCCACCATACCCCTGGTTAGCGTTACCAAAACCGTCGTAACCGAAACCCTGAGTGTTGAAGCCGAATTTCCCGTCCTGATTGACGTAATCAAATCCCTGATCATTGTAGCTGAAACCATTGTTGCCAAAACCATTACCGTCATTGTTGTTACCACCGCCTTGGTTGATGTCCCCAAACCCAACATTGTTAACAACAGTCTCATTTCCATTCCCTGTGTTGCCATTGCCAGCGCCAGCGCCATCGTTCACAATCACAACAGGCGGGGTCACTACAGGTGGAACCACAGGCGTGGGGGGCCCATCCTACGGAATAGTTTCAACGTGTGCAGAATTGTGGTCATTGTTGCCATTCCCATTAGTCCGCGCCAGCAGCGGCTGTACCAAAGTCTGGAGGCTCTCCTGGCCCTTAGCGATGTTCTCCATTGCTTGCATGAACAAATTCAGCTTCTTGTGAATTTCCTGCATCTCCACTTGGACTTGATCCATGATTCTCTTGCAGTTGTTTCGGGTTGAGTAGCGGTGGACTCTTTGTTCGTCAATCCTGAAAAACCTGAAGATGCAGGAAATAAGATACAGATTCAAGAATACCGGTCATGCAATATGAATGCAGATGCAATTGTGTAAATATGCTACAGGTTATATTCCCCCCGATTCTAGTTTCGGAGAGAAGGCCATCATGACAATGGAGTCCCCATCAAGCAAGCAAGAAATCAGAAAAACCCTCATATATAAACACATGCCAAGAGGATGAGTACAAGAGTACAACTGAATACAACTGAAGAGACCTCGACCAACAAGCCTGGCGATGGTCAAAATACAAGTACAGATAACAAAGGCAAGGCAAAGATAAATCAGGCCAAATGTAGTGTTCTAACGTCTTCCAATATCCCCAGCATCTCTGAACGACCCAGTCTGGAGATTAGCTCTTGTATCAGTAAGGCATGCCGCTCGGCAGTGGATCTCAGCTTTTTGGCGTCATCCTGGAAGGTTCCTTCGCCAGAACTCTCGTCAAGTCTGTACCTCTTGGAACCGGCCTTCACTTCATAAACTCTCAGCTTCTTGTCAAGGTTACTTACTCTAAGCTCAACAGCGCTCCTAAGTGATGTCTCTTCGGCAATCTTTGCGTCTTAGGCTCTAATCTGTGCCTCTAGCGTGGCAATCTGCAGCTTCAGTTCGTCTTCACGCTCCTTCCGCTTGGTAAGTGTCGCATTCCACAAAGCTTCCCACTTGCTGAGGCGGGTATAAGCTTTGCTTAAAAGTTCCTTCTTGGAAGCAAGCACCTTGCTAACACCGTTCAAGGCTATTCCCACTTTTTCTTTCTTGTTGGTCTCTTCTGTCAGCTCTGAACCCAACCTATTAATCAATTCAGTTTGTTCCCTCACAGTGAAGGTAGCTTCATTCTTCTCATGACGCAACTGGAAGATCTCTTTTTCTAACTCATCATTGGCTTTCTTCAATTCTTCGTTTTCGGCCGACAATTTGTTATACTTCTCACTCTCTTCCGAAGTAGGTACCTCAATCATTGGAAGATACAGGGGTTCCGCAGCAGGATAAGGCATCAAGGAAGTACTAGCTCTCTCGCGGATCCAAGCCAAATAAGGATCATAAGCCTTGCTGTTGCTCTTACCAAGCAAAGCTTTCCCTCTCCTATGGATGTTAGCCCATACATGTCTCAATCTGATCAAAACAGCAGTGTCTAATAAGCCCGTGAGATACAGAGATTCCTGTATCTCCTTCTCAATAGGAGCGTCCCTCAAAGCATAACCGAACTGTCTTACTAGCAGTGAAGGGTTATAGTTAATACAACCTTTCCATCCACTCAGGGGGACATTCGGAAAGCCATTGCAACTATATATAATATTTGTGCCAAGCATGCTCCGACCAAACCAAATGATGTTCTCAGCAGACAGCCCCATCAACCGGGAAGACCAATCCAAAGTATCAACAACATCAACAAAAGGCCATGTCTTTGGAAGATGCCCCTGGAACCACCTGTACAAAAGAGGAAGACAGTAGGAAACATTCTTGCCACTACATTTCTCATTCTTGTAGTGAATAGAATGATAAACATCGCCCAAGAGAGTAGGAACTGGATTCTTCGAGGCAAGGATCAGGAAGGCATCTGAGTCGACCAAATCCGGCACATTAGGAAACAAGACAATCCCATAGATGCAGACGGCTAGAATGGCACTGAAAGCAACCCAACATCCACTCTTCGCGCACTGTGTAGCCTTCTCAACCAGGATAGACAGGTGAAAACCATAAGCTCCGTTCAGCTTGACCAAACCTCCGGGGAACTCAGAAGCGTCTAAACTGACAATCTCAGCGAGTGTAGCTAACTCAGGCTCAGCATCAACATGTATAAAGGGCATCTGGTCTAACACAGGAACTCCCAACATCGCAGAATACTCCTCCAAAGTAGGTGCCAGAATATAGTCGGGAAATAAGAAACATCTCAGCTGCGGCTCATAAAACTGCATCAAAGTATACACCCCAGTCGTCTCGAATGCTGAAGGTCTGTATAACAAACTAAACAATCTCCCATAAGATACTCTGAACTCAGCCCTCACTCTCTCATCTGCTAGAGCAACCAATCCCAGCAAAGAACTGACATCTGGTGAATGCAACCGGTAAGCAACGGTCCTCTTCAGGGACTCCATGTCTGGCCAGAAAATACACTAGAGTTAGAGGGGAATGATCACCTGCAACATAAATACACGTTAATGATATGCAGTCATGAAAATGCATATGCATATGCAAACAGGAGATCAAGTGCAATGCTGGTGAACTGTGCTGCTCTGTACTGAATCCTGAGAACCATCAAATCTTCATCTCAAACCAACCACTCAAATGAACCCTGTAACCACATCTCACTGACAGAGATTAACTAGGTATTTTGAGGTCAAAGGTTTCCTGCAGACAAACCTACCTACCCCTCACAGGTGTGAACTTAACTCGCAGACGAGGTACGACATCCTATGCGGGTTCAACGTCACAGACTTTCAAGAGTGATGATACGATACCCAGTAGGTGTGGTATCATCATCCCTTGAAGCGGACTCACTTAGCTGAATCCCAATTGATAGGTCCCCAGAGTCGACAATCCTCGGGTCAGACAACTTGTCAAGCCCTAAGGGCCAGGCAAGAAGCATCAAAGAGAATCTCGTCCGAGCGCAGATTTCGCGGCTAGCTGGTGCGAGCTAAGCAAGCAGGCTAACCACTACTCTCTACTTCTAAGTCTAGGTGTAACCTCAAGCCCAGGTCCGACTTATCTCTCAACAGATCACCCCCTCCCCATAACAATAATAACGATATAAAGCCGATAATAAAATGCGGAAAGTAAAGACAGAAAAGTAGATCTATACAACACCCACGACGGGAAAACAAGCGCTAGGATTGACTCGCATAGGGGATATTCCTGTCCCCAGCAGAGTCGCCAGCTGTTGCTACTGCGAAAATCGGCGCCGACTATGACAGAAGAGTCGCCACCGTGCGTTATTTATCCCGAAGGAGGGAAAGGAAATGCTCGAAGTAAACCTACCGCAAAGACGGGAAAGGAATGGTCGTCGCAACCAAATCCTGGATTCGGGAGTCGGTTACGCAAGGGGAAGGTATTATCACCCCTCACATCCGTCGTATTCAACGGGATCCACGCTTGTTTTCAGGTACGGATTGTTATTCTGTCTACACTAAGGGTTAAGGGTTAAAAGAAAATAAAACGACTCGGCAAAGTATCGCACTTTATGCCTACGTATTCCCGTCTGGAATGAGAAATCAGAGTCAACGTAGTTCGCCTATCTACGGGAAAGGAGGGGAAGGTTGCTCGCTAGGATACGGCATCCTATGCCTACGTAATTTCATATAGCATGAAAAATCAGAGCAAACGTAGTTCGGGCTACGGAAGACACAAGCTTGTCTGACTGTTTTTATTACCTTATGAAACAGTTTTCTTCTGATTAAGAGTCCAAGCGGACAAAAATGACGCTTTGATGTTTGCTTTGAATCTTTTACGAAAGAAGGGTTTTTTGTTTGTTTGCAATCTCTGACGCACTAGAGACTATGATTTGAGAGTGACTATGTCGTATGTCACCCTAGGGGTAACACACTAAGCAGTCAGATTACTGAAGAGTGACCCTCCAGCAACCCTCTCTCAAATAGCTTAAGGCTCGTAGCGTACGACATCGATTATCCTTATTACTGTGTTTTGAATTGTTTCGAGATAGAAGAGAAAGAAATTCTAAAAACCTAGGGTTTGAAATGGGAATCAAAACTACCCTAATGTTGTCATGCATAGATTACAACCTAATGTCTGTCATAATTCCCTCCTGCACAGAGGAAATCAGAGATCCTAGGGGATAAACAGCAAAAGAAAAAGATATATATAGTAAACAGTAAAATGCATGAGATGCAGCAGTACAAGCGAGGCAAGGGAGTCCCACTCAACCTCGAACCTGGGAAAACAATAGGCAAAGTGAAACAGCTTCACTTCAAACCTAAGGGGCAAGATGAACAAGCCAACAGACAATACAGTAAAAGAAATAAAACCCAACACCAGCTCTGACAGCAACACCAGCTCCTACAGTTACAGTTGATTAACAGCAAAAAGTTGACAATAACCCTTCCAAGCAAGACCCCCTCTTCACTCTTCAATGATCCCCAAGCTTTAGATAAGCTCCTGTTTTCAAAATCTCCAAGCTCTGGCAAGCACTGAACCCCAACCAATAAACAGCTTCAAACAGCAGCAGGACCCTAACTTCAACAGATAACTCTCTTTGACAGGTACAGGCTTTATCTTCACCAATATTCAATGAACTCCATTCTTCATAGGTTCCCATCTTCAATGCCACCACTCCAGAAGAGAATCAATTAATGATAGATGAAGTTGAGGTGTTAAGAGGCTCAGTGACAACCCAGGGAAATCACTAAGATCTTAGCATAGCAAGTAAAAGGTATCCTCAAGGTTCTACCCAACCAAAGCTTGCTCTACATCCCTCCTAAGGAGAGATGGAACTTCTTTGGGGGACCTTGTGTCATGGGATGGAATAGAGGCACAAGAAGCTATCTATGTTTGAATGAAGCAACAAGCCTACTCTAATGCTCTTCCTATGAACCTTAATCCCTAAGCCTCTGACAAGCCCTCTATCAAAAGAGAAGTCACCAACTTCAAGCTTATTCAAACCATCCAAGGAAGCTTCATTTGATCCTCAAGTCATCCAAGCAAAGCCCGAGCCAAGAACACTCTACAATAGCCCCACACAAGCATAACCAAATCCAACATCCAAAAGAGAAACCCATAATCATCACACAAGTTGCAAAAATCAGATAAAATGCTAGAGCTTATCAGAAAATCCTAGATAAATTTCTAAGGGAACCTAACCCTATACCCAATACCCCATAGGAATCCCAAACCCTAAATTAACCATTCAAGCCTCAAACTATGCACAACACTACAACTACATGTTTTGAAACCCTAATTCTAACCCCTCCCCTATTCACCTCTCAAACTAACCTAAATTTTATTCACAAAAATGTGATAAAATTTCTAAGGGTACATGCTTCCCTAATCTAATCTACCTCATAAGAATCAATCAAAAATCAAACACCAATCTCTCATACTAAATTCAGAAAAAGGAAGTATCAAACAAATGCCAAAATAAAATCAATAACATTGTAAAATATACCAAAAATATAAAATGCAAGAAATTAATATTTTTATTATTTCACAATTTTCTAGAGGTCCTAAGAGAACTAGGGAAAAAAAATCCCATCCTAAAATGTTTATTTTTCAATTTGATATGAATTTTCTAATTAACCTAAATGAAATGTGAAAATAAAAGGAAAATAAAAGAAAATGGAAAAGAGGCGTGCGGAATAGCAACTACATACAGTACAATTCACCAATTGGGCTCAGGAGGGGGTGCTAGTAGCGAAGCGCTTCTTAAGCCCAATCAACTCAGAAAATAAAATGAAAAAATCAAATGAAAATGGAAAATGTTCGTGTGAATAGCAAGTCTTTTATGTGTATTTTCAAATGGGCCTGGGAAAGGGTGTGTTGGTAGCAAGTTATCACTAAGCCCATGCCAATATTTAAGAGAAACGATGCGCTTTGTATTACTCTCAGACTCCTCACAAATTTTCCACGCATCTTGGCCGTTAGATCAGGATTTGGTCAAAGGCCTCAGTAGGATCTAATGGTTACAAGACCTTCTTCTTCATTTTGAACGTTGGAGGGAACCATGACCAGACGGTGGCCGGAGGTGGAGCCACCATCGTCCCCAATCATCACCTCTCTTAATCTTCACCAAAACCCTAACCTAAATACATCATTCAAATCGTTTTTCCACAAGGAACTCAACCACATCATCCAATTGTGTTGAAACCTCCTCACTCTCAAAACACGAATAGATGTTCAGAAAATGCTCAAACAAAAAATTATCACCAAACTCAAAATTGAATAGCCTAGATTCATCACCACTTCACCCTGAGTAAAATCCACTATCAAACTAGGTTTAATCCTCAAGAATCATCAAGATATATCCCTGAACATAAATGGTGTCATCTACAAAATTGTCTCTAATCCTTGAATTTCTTTACCAGAAAGCTCCTAGCAATGATCTACATCACATCTAACCATCTAAACCCTAACAATTATACCTATATCAAGCCATAGGATGAGATTTACATACCTGCAAAAATCTAGTGAACAGACCAAGCAACCCTTCAAATTATGCTTCAAGAATCTCCAGATTGCTTCAATGATGTATGATTAAGCTTCTGTATGCATCAAATTGGACTGAATCTTCTTGAATCACCAGATGCAATTCTGAGTTGCAAGCTATGAACTCCAAATTCTATCTCATGATTCTTCACCAATCTTGATCAACAATCTATCTGGAATCACTCACACACTCAAGAGGAAACTTCTGAATGCAAGAAATTGGATTGAAATCGATCCAATTGTTGTAACCGTTTGTGATTTGCAAACTGAAAATTCAGAAATCAATCTCTCTAATCTCTCTCAATTTCCACCAACCAATGCATTGAACTAACTCTAATACTTATATAGAGCATGTATGAAAGCTCTAGAACCTTCTGGATTGATCCAATGAGAAGTTCAATATCTCTTGCATTTGAAAATGTCATGAGAAGTTCATACATGGCAGCTGAGTTCTAAGCTTGTTGTAACACTTGATTTTGATCCAAATTCTCCTCTAATGACAAATTGAGTGAGTTGGCAAGGGTTGAGGCCTTGGTTATGCTCTAAAGAGTGGTTTTGCACATGTTACTTATGATGTAAGAAACCACTTTACAAAGGAAGTCATGGAATTATCCCTCAACTCAAAAATGTGTAAATGTCATTGTGTCCAAAATGTGTTTCCCAATCAATTTGGTATGTGTTGCACCCCGAAATTTGACCAACCGGTTCCCATATCTGGTTTATGTTTCGACACATTTTGCATTCGCATTCGCATACTGCATGCATTGCATTTTCTCAGTCAGATTGATTTTATCGGGATTGCAGCCCCTGGCGTTTCAGGCAGTTCAGGTCGGTTTGAATAAGCGTATTTTGAGAATTGGTGCTCGTTCCCTGTGTCTTCAGGCCATCTCGGGGCCTGGGTTTCGTTATGGTTGCGTAATCATTTTATAATCGATTTAATCGGCCTCCTGGCATTTTTAGGATTTTTCTTTTATTTTCTAGATTTTTAATGCATTTAATAGATTTTTTAATAGGGATTTGTTTGTTTTTAGATAGTAAATAGGTTAGTATTTTGTTTATAGAATTTAATAGATTTTTTAATAATTTTTAGAGTTTTAAATAGATATTCTTTTTTTCTTTAGAGATTTAATAGATTTTAAATTTTTTTTTAGATATCAATTTCCTTTTAATAGTTTTTTTTAAATAGATATAACTAGATATTATTTTTCTTTAATAGAATAGATTTTAAATAGAATTTAATGTTTTTTAGATTTTATTAGATTTTAAGTTTTTTATAAGAATAGATTTTAAAATAGATATTAAGGTGTTTAGATTTTATTATATTTTTTATTGATTTTTCAAATTTAATAGAATAGTTTTTTATTAAAAAAAAGGATTAAATGTTTTAGATTTTATTAGATTTTTATTTGATTTTTCAGATTTAATGAGATTTTTTTTAAATAGTTTTTAGATATTAAATAATTTTTTTCTGTTTTTTTTAATAGATTAATTAGGATTTTATTATTAATTTTCGTTTTAGGCTTTAATTAGGGTTAATTAGGGATTTTAATTAGGTTTTTTAGTTAATTTGCGTTTTATTTTAATTAGGGTTTTATTATTAAATTTTTGTTAGTTAATATTCATTTTGTTGGGTTAAGTGGTCCTTAATCAGGTTTTTTATGAGTGATTAGCAACTGGGCCAGTATCCAAGTCAGAAAGCCCAAGTCCAAGGTCCAAGTTCGCGCCAGGTGTCACATAAATACAGTGCCATGCGTGTATCCCATTTTTCGGCCACCTCACTCTCTCAGCATTGCGAGCTCACAGTTCCACTACCTCCATTCAGAGCCACGTGTTCCCTCCTCATCCTCCCTTTGATCCACGCGTCCCTCTCTCCCTCCTCCCTCTGCCACGCGTCTACCCGCCGGTCCCCTTCACCGCCGACCATGCAAAGCTCACCGGACCACCGCGCCTCCTCCGCAACTGTCGCCGGAATCTACTAATCTCACCGGAAAACACATCAGATTCTCCAGTTTTTTCCAGATTTCTGCAAATCACCAAGAACATCGCCGTGTTCTTCATCTTGATCTTCATCAGCATCGCTTATTGATCATCCAGATTCGCCAAAAAACTGATTACATTCCCAGATCATTCAACATCTTCATCGTTCGCCATTCTCCAGATTCCTCAACGATTCCATCCATTCAACGATCTCGTCATCGCGTCGTGTTCGTCATCTGGATCTTCATCCAACGTCTCCCGTTCGTCCAGATTCAACACGTTTCTTGGACTTTCACGCAACTTCGACGAAGATCTTCAACAAGCGTCAGCCATCCTCAACTGGTTTTCCAGATTTCGTCCACGTTTCGTAGATCTGCATAGAAGCTCTCTCCAGATCTTCTTCAAGGTTTTCGTCAGGAGCTCTTCGTCATCCGTAGATCCTCTCAGCATCACCCAGGTTTCTTTTCCTTTTCACCTAATTCATTGCATGTTATCGCTTCCGCGAAAATAAGGTGTCGGCAAGACAGAAGAGTCGCCACCTTTCGTTATTTATCCCTCAGAGCGGGAAAGGAAACGATCGGAAAAACCTGACAAAAAGGGTATAAGACAAGGTCATCGCAACCGTTGTCTGGGTTCGGGAGTCAGTTACGCGAGGGGAAGGTATTAACACCCCTCACGTCCGTCGTACTCGACGGGATCCACGCTTGTTGTGTTTACTGGACGAGTTGGTTTTATCTATCTACCTATCAAGGCTGGCTTAAAAAGAAAAGAAAATGACTCGGCAAAGCGCCGCGCTTTATGCCTACGTATTCTCCTCAGAGAATGAGAAATCAGAGTCAACGTAGTTTGACTAACTACGGGTTACGGAGAAGGTGGCTCGCCAATACATCAGTATTGTGCCTACGTACTCTCAACAGGCTTGAGAGATCAGAGCTTACGTAGTTCGGGATAATACGGATTACGGGAATTCACATTCATCTGTTTTATCGAGTAGGGTTAAACAGCAGTTCCAGCAGTTAGGGACAAAGCCTGTTTGCGTTGGCGCTGAAATTTAACGATACTCTTTTCTTCAGAAAAGCTTCCTTTGAGTTATGGGCCCACGGGGCAAAAAGGTTTGAAGTTTGTTTTTTTTCTTTTACGGAAGAACTGTTTTTTATTGTGTTTGCAATTTCAATCGCACTAAAGACTATGACCTGAGAGTGAATGCGTCGCATGTCACCCAAAGGGTACCATACTAAACATCTGGACTGTTGAAAAGAAACTCTCCAACAATCCTTTCTCAGATAGATTAAGGCTCGTAACGTACGAAAGAAATCATTCATGATTACTGTATCTTAAGCTGTTTTGAGATGAGAAGAGAACATGCTCAACTAAAGGGAGACTATCAAGTCCTACTGTTGTCATG
Source organism: Lathyrus sativus (assembly GCA_963859935.3). Lineage (NCBI taxonomy): Eukaryota > Viridiplantae > Streptophyta > Magnoliopsida > Fabales > Fabaceae > Lathyrus > Lathyrus sativus. Next base: position 266,718,287 of record OZ012740.1, read on the forward strand.
CGAAGGATTCATCCTATGGTTGAGGTTTGAAACAGAGAACTCCTAGAAGTTATCATGCATAGGTTTCAACCTAAAGTTCTATCATCACTTCCTTATCACAGGAAGTGAGATTCCTAAGGGATCATGTCAATGATAAACAGAAACAGATGAAGCATCAGCTTAAACAGTAAACAAATATACAGTAAAATGCATGCAATGCAAGTGAGGGAGGAAATGTGTGTGGGGCAGCAGCCTCCACAAGCTCATCTCAACCTCAAGCCAGAATGAATAACAGTAATCATACAGCAGAAACAACATGCTATCAAGCAGAATATAAGATGTTATCAAGCAAAATAAACCACATGGGCAAGGGAGCAGGGCTCTACCGAATACCCGCGAGCAAAGCCATACAGTAACAATACAAGCAGAGGGAGCAACTCAACCTCTAGTGCAATCATGCTCCTAATTTAAAGCCAGTCTAGATATGAACTTATTCTAATGCATCAAGCAAGTCAAACAAGGCACATCAACACAGAAAAGAAAACAGACAAGAAAGCAGATCAACAACCCCCTCAATTCCAACCTTCAACTCTTCTGACAGCAACCCAGTCTTCAGACTTCAATCACCCTTCAAGGCTAAGTATCAACTTGCTTCTCCAGGTTTCAACCCATCAAACATAAGTGTCCACTTATTCTCTCTTCTCCAAGCTTCAGCTCTTCAGTCAATTCCACCCTCAGGCTTTGCTCTTAACCACAAGTATCAACTTGCTTCCTTCAGGCCCTCCAAGCATCAATGTAAGTATCAACTTATCTTTTATTCCTCAGCTTCAGCTTTGCACTCAATCTCAATTGAATCCTCTTCATAAGTATCAACTTAGTCTTCAAGCTTCAGCTCTCTCTTCTTTACCAGTCTCAACTTGGTCTTCTTCTCCTACAAGCCTCAGCTTCTCAGAGTAGTCTTTACTCATATGGAAGTGTCAACTTCATCCTTCAATCTTCTAAGCCTCAGCTCTTCCCTCAATCTTCATTGAATCTTCAAGTATCAACTTGTTCTTCTTGCTCTTCAAGCTTCAGCTGCAATGACAATGCTCAAGGAATCATCCTCTTCCACACTCTTCAGTGAAGTCCTCATCTTCAAACTCAAGCCCAACATCTCTCAAGATACTCAAACCAGAAGATAATTGATTTAACAGGATGAGTGGGAATGATAAACAGCTTACTGACAACCAAAGGAAGCCTGTAAGGGTTCATCATTATGAGAGACTGGTTCCCTCAAAGTTCTACTTCCCAGATAAAGCCACTCATCCCTCCAAAGGAGGGATGTGAATATCTGAGAAGGACTTTTAGTCATTGGGAGGAATGGAAGCACAAGATGCTTTCCATGTTTGTGAAAGAAATCATTCTAACTACAAGGCTCTCCCTATGTCCTATCTCCTAATCCTCATCAAACACCTTCAGGCACAAACAAATCCAAAGCTCCAAGCAACTTCAAGCAACTTGAAGCATCCTCACCTTGTCTTCAACTTGTCTTCAATCTCAACCAAAGGCAAACCAAGCACAAACCCTAATCTAAGGGGACTAAGGAAGTTAAACTAGTTGAATTAGTAAGTTAGGATCACCTAAAACCTAGTATTAAAGTTAGTCCTAACTAAAATACTAAAATCAATTGTAAAATCCTACAAAAATATCTATGGGAACCTAGGTCAATCATGACTCTACCACATTAGGTTCAAAGATCAAACCATAAAATTAGACCTAGAAACAAATTCTACATTACAAGGTATCCAACCTAAAACCTAAAAGGAAGCATCTAAATATCAATCTAGAAAGCACACCTATTTTCATCACAAAAATGTGAGAAAAATTATATGGGATCATACATGTCTAACCTAATCACACACAAAAAATTAGAATCAAAATCATCACCAATTAATCACACTAAATTCCACAAAGATATGCATCAAACATAATCATTTTAATATCAATTAAAATGTAAAATTCCCATTAAATCAGAAATTACATGAAATGAAAATATTTTTTCTCTAAAAAATACTAGACTCAATCATGAGTAGAATGCAAAAAGAATGGGGTTGATTGGATTAATTTTCAATTTTATATGAATTTTACAAGAACCATGAATAAAATGAAAATTAAAAGAAAATCAAACAAAAATAAACAAGCGCGTGGTGCAAATAGTAATCAGAATCAGTTTAAACAATGGGTTGGGCCATCATGGGGGTGTGGATAACACGTAATTCACTAATCCCAAAACGCCTGAATAAATGAAACGGTGCGTTTCATTCATCAGAATCCTTCACAAATCAAGTTTAAAACGTGGCCGTTGGATGAGCCTCAAAGTCAAAGTCAAAACAAGATCCAATGGTATCAGGGTCATCTTCAACCTTTCAAACATCTGAGCTTCGCGCCCAGCTCCGGCCACCACCGGTGGAGCTCCGGTCACCATCCCCAACCCTAGTTCTCTCTACAGGCCTCCATTGCAAGTGGTCAAAACGTGAAACTCATCCCAAATCTTGCCACGAATTCAACCATACCCTTAGTTTCCTCTGAAACCTCAAGATTCATCATATCCCAATCTCAACCGAAAATGGCAATTCACCTAATTTGTCTCTAATTCTCCAATTAACTATCTGAAATCCATCCTACACCATTATACAATAAATCTAACACCTTACTTCACCTTAATTCTACCTAAATCATGCTATAGGAAGAAAGTTCCCAACCTGAAAATCTTGGATGAACAGATGCACTAAACCTCCAATTCAAGCTCCACAATCTTGCAGACACAATCAATGAACCTCCTCCTTGCTTCTGTATGCAAAAGAACCAGTTGAAAGTGCTTGAATCTTGAAACCCGATGGTGAGTTGCAGGTGGAGAAATTCACTTGCTCAGACACGATTTAGCCACCAATTCTTCTTGAAAATGATCTGGAATTACTCCTTGACATCCATGGAAGGAGTATCAATCAAGAAAATGGATGGAGAATGAGGAATTTGGTGAAACCGATTTCAATTGCAATCCAAGAAAACACAATCTCAAACTATGCTCTCTCCTTCAATCAGCACCAACCTCTGCAATGGATCAACTCTATTCCTTATATAGATGAAGTTTGGATGATCTAGAACCCTCTAGATCCTTCTAATGAGAGTTTCTACTTCTCATGTCATGAGTTTTTCAAACACATCTCATGCTATGCCCAATTCTGTTTGCAGCTTGAAAACCATCCTCATTCACTTCCAATTTCTCCCCTAGTGACATTTTGTAAGAGTTTAGCTTGCAAAGACCCTTGCTCATGCCTTGATTTTGAGTTTTGCAATTGTTACTTAATATGCAAGCAAGTGCTTTTCAAAGCAAGTCCACAAATTGAATCTCAACTAAAAAATGTGGCTAAACCAATGTTCTTAAAATGTTTTCTAGAGTCAAAATGATATATTACATGCCATGGTTTGGATGTGTAGGTTGAAAATATCAATTTCCAACTTTGGTTTATTTAACTTATGCCCTTATTTTAGGTCATTTTTGCAACTTTGAGCTACAAGCCTTTCCATCATCTCATGACCTCCTTACTAGCCTTAAAACATCATTTTGAACAAGTTTGATGTTGAAGGTTTTTCCATTTGAAGCATGGAAATAGGAGTTATGGCTTTATGGTTGAAATGATCTGTAATCTCTAAATGACCAAAATGCCCTTGACTTGTCAAAGCCATAACTTGAGTTCTACAAATCCTATCAAGGACTTCTATTACTCTCTAGAAAGCTAAGAAGATAAGGAACAACATTCATGTTGACCAAAAGTTCATAGGAATCATCCTTCTTGGGAAAACGTTTGATGCAAGTTGGGTAACTTTCAAGGCCCCAGATTCACATACCTCAGATGACCTGTAACTTGTCAAAGTCATAACTTGAGTTCTACAAATCCTATCAAGGACTTCTAGTACTCAAATTAAAGCTAAGAACAAGCTCTAAAACATTCATGTTGGGGGTAAGAAGAGATGACAATCACATCTTGAGCTAAATTGCCTTGAAGATAGGGGTCAAACTAGGGGATTTTACACTGTCAAGCCTTAGAAACCCTAGCTTGAAACTTCTCAAACTCTTCAATCATGATGAGTTTTCCTTGGAATCATCCTTATAGCATCTCAATGCATCAATCCATGATCACATGGCTTTTGGGTCAAGTCTCAACCTTCCCCAAATCATCAGTTGACTTAGGGTTGACCCAGTCAAACCCTAATTGCACCACTCATGGCTGAGCCTTCTTAATCTTGCACAATGACATGTCTAGGCCTCATGATGGCTTTCAAGACATCTCATAAGCTCTCTCAAGGCTTCAAGTCCAAATTCTTGGCTTCAGAATCATCTGAGGACTTCCCACAACTCTCAAGCTAGGAGGCCTACACACTTGGCTTCAACCACTATCTCTGAGGATCTTCTGACTTCTCTAACAAGGATATCTACCCTTGAACACTTGAATAACCTTCTTAGCTAGCTTCATGGTCTTGTATAGCTCTTGATTGGTACTCATACCTCTTGATCTCCTGCATACATGTTAATGAAATGCAAATGATAATGCTAATGTGACTGAAATGAAACACAAGCTAGGTAAAGAAATGTTGGTCAAATTTTGGGGTGCAACACATGTTTGTAGGTAGCTGGATTTAGGTGTGAATTTGAGAATCTGTAGGTTGAATAGTGAATGTTAGGGCGAAGTTTTAAGTTGGAGAATTTTGTTCTGAGGGTTTTAGCATTAGTTCATGTTGATTTGGATTGATGAACTCTTTCATGGTGAAGGAGTTAGAATGAAATTGATGAAGGTATTTTGTTTCAGAATGTTTCAGAGAGAGGGTGAGATGAAGAGAGAGGCGCCGTTTAGGGCTTCTCAGTTAGGGATGAACAGTAGCAGCGTGAGGGAGAGTTAGAGGAGTATTAGGTTTAGTTTTTACTAAGGCTTAGTGTGAATTGGGCTCGGGCATTAGGCCCAGTCACGAGGATTGCTGATCCATCCCCCTTCGTTTACCATTCGCACCCCCTCTCCCCTTTGTGTTGTGTTCTGGGCCTTAGGCCGTTTGCTACTCCCACCCCCCGTTTGGGGCCCAAACATGGATAATGAAGCGAATCCTCGCTATTCGCACCCCCCCTATTTGTTTTGTTTCTTAGTGTTTGTTGTTTTTTTTTATGGATTAATACTGGGCCCAGCGCAGTGATATCTGCACCCTCCTTTCCTGGGCCCAATGTGCTTATGCAGTGTAGAAATTGCTTTTGCCACCCCTGCTTTAATTTTGTTTGAATTTTCTTTTTCTTTCATATTTGCACATAGTTTACAAAAAAATCATAATAAATCCAAAATTAATCAGAAAAATATTTCAAAAATACCTCCATGATCTTGGATTTATTTATGATTTTATGAAAATAATAAATTTCATATTCACCCATTTTTCAATTTAATTTGATTTTTCCCATTTTATTAATTTCTTTCATTTTGTACATTTGATACATGTTTTTGTAAATTTGCTTGTGACCAATTGGTGAATAGTTTTGGGTTGATTCTTGTTGAGTTGATTAGATTAGAAGTATAGGTTCCCTTAGAGATTTATTCCACATTTTTGTGGATTAATCTTGATTAGTTTTGATTAGAGAATATTAGGGTGATAGTAGTAGGGTTCAAACTCAACATAGGTGCATTATAACATTTTATTTTGGGGTTTCTAGCTTGAATTAGGTTCTGGGACATATAGGGTATGTAGGGTAGATGTAGAAATCCCCTTAGAATTAATCTTAGAATTTTAAATACTATATTACTATTTTTAGTATATTTTACAAATGGAGTGTTTGTTTGGTGTTCCCACTTGGGTTTTTAATTGTGTGCTTGGGCTTTTGGGCTTTGATATGGGGTATGGGGCTTGGCTTGAGCTTATGGAGCATGAAGACATCAAAAGAGAAGATTGAAGATGATAATCAAATGTTGAAGCTTGAAGATTGTTTGTGCTTGGAGTTGATTGAAGACATAGGAGATAGGAGATAGGTAAAGCCTTAGAATAGAACAAATTCCTTCATAAACATGGATAGCTTCCTTTGCTTCCATTCTTCTCAATGATTAAAAGTCCCTCCATGATATTCACATCCCTCCTTTGGAGGGATAAGTGGTTTTATCTAGGAGGTAGAACTTTGAGGGAAACAGTCTGTTACAATGTCAATTGTTCATAGACTTCCTTTGGTTGTCAATAAACTGTTTGACATTCAATTTATTCTGATAAATCAATTCTTTGCTGGAGTGCTTACCTTGAAGGAAGAAACTTGTAGAAGAAGACCTTTTGCATTGAAGATTGAAGAAGGAGAAGCTTGTGCTGTCAGAGCTGTGCAACTGGTGAATTAGGGTTTTACTGCTGTCTGGAGCTATTTGCTGTCTGATGTTATCAATTGTTTGAGATTCTGTGCTTGCTTAAGCTTGGTGATTTCTTGGAGATGGAAGTTTTTTGTAGCTCGGGTATCATTAGAGTTGGATATTGGGGTTCACTTGAAGATGTTACTGTTTTGTTGTTTATCAACTGTCAGAGTTGGATGTTTTTCAGAGCTGCTGCTGTAGGAGCTGGTGTGCTGTCAGAGCTGGTTTTGGGGTTTATTTTTCTTTGCTGTATTGTTTGTTAATTTTCCCCTTAGGTTTGAAGTGAAGCCGTTTCACTTTGCCTATTGTTTTCCAAGTTCGAGGTTGAGTGGGACTCCCTTGCCTCGCTTGTATTGCTGCATTCATGCATTTTACTGCTTTACTGTATATGCTGTTTCTTTTCCGTTTATCCCCTAGGATCTCTGTTTCTCTCTGCGCAAGTGAGAAATATGACAAACATTAGGTTTTAATCCATGCATGCCAACATTAGGGTGATTTTGATTCCCATTTTAACCCTAGGTTTTTAGAGCTCTTTCTCTTCTATCTCAAAACAATCAAAAACACAATAAACATTTCAAACACAATAAAAGACAGTTCTTGCGTAAAAGACTGAAAACCAATCAAAGTGTCATTTTTGTCCGCTTGGACACGTAATCAGGAGAAAACCTTTTTCAGAAGGATAAAAACAATCAGACAAATCTGTGTCTTCCGTAGCCCGAACTACGTTTGCTCTGATCTTTCATGCTGTATGAAAGTACGTAGGCATAGGATGCGATATCCTAGCAAGCAATCTTCCCCTCCTTCCCCGTAGGTAGGCGAACTACGTTGACTCTGATTTCTCGTTCCAGACGGGAATACGTAGGCATAAGGTCCGATACTTTGCCGAGTCATTTTTTTTCTTTTAACCATTGACCTGTAGAATAGATAGAATAACAATCCGTACTAGAAAACAAGCGTGGATCCCGTCGAGTACGACGGACGTGAGGGGTGCTAATACCTTCCCCTTGCGTAATCGACTCCCGAATCCAGGATTTGGTTGCGATGGCCATTCCTTTCCCATCTTTGCGGTAGGTTTACTTCGAGAGTTTCCTTTCCCTCCTTTGGGATAAATAACGCACGGTGGCGACTCTTCTGTTCAGCCGGCGCCGATTTTCGCAGTAGCGATAGCTGGCGACTCTGCTGGGGACTCCAACGGTTCCCTACGCGAGTCAATCCTAGCGCTTGTTTTCCCGTCGTGGGTTTTGTATGGATTTACGTTTCTGTATTTACATTCAGCATTATATTATTGTTATTATTGCTATGGGTATGAGGGGGTTCTATGATTGAGAGATAAGCCGGACCTGGGCTTGAGTGCACCTAGAATTAGAGTGGAAATTAGTGGGCGCGTGCATGCTTTTCATGTACTAGTGTCTCATGAAATCCACGCTCAGACGAGGTTCTCCCGGTTGACTTCTTTTTCAACCCTTTGGGTTGAGGGGGATGTTGGTTTGGAGGATTGTCGACTCTGGGGACCGATCATTTGGAAGTTGGCTAAGTGAGGCCTCTTCAGGACATGATGATGCCACACCTTCTGGGTATCGTATCATCCGTCTTGAAAGTCTGTGACGCCGACGACCGCATAGGATGTCGTACCTTGTGTCAGTTAGTAGGACACCTACCTGTGAGAGGGGTTGGGACATGCATGTAACTTGACCTCCAGATTACCGGTTTTCTTGATTGAGGTTCAGTGGTATTTGAGGACAGTGTTATTGGGTCTGTCAGAGACTGGGTTGGAGCATTGTGGATGGTCTTGAGCAGTTTGTGGGTCTATTTGAGGCCAATATTGTGGATTGGATTTCTCATCCAGGGGCACTTGGTCCTTTGTTGCATTGCTTGCATATTGCATTGTTTGCATCATCCTGCATATCATTAACGTGTGTCTGTGCTGCAGGTGCATTTTCATACTTCCCGATTCTAGTGCTCCAGACTTCTATCTGTCACCATGAGTACTTTGAGGAAGACGGTTGCATATAAGTTGTCTAACCCTGATGTGACTTCTCTGTTGTGTCTGATTTCCCTAGTTGACGATGATGTGAAGATAAGTTTTAGAAAGAGTTATGGGAAGCTACTGAATTTGGTTTGTAGACCAACCACATATGAGCTGAATGGGTTATACACATTGATGTAGTTATATGATCCCTCCTTGAGGTGTTTTATGTTCCAGGACTTCATTTTGGCTCCGACCATGGAGGAGTACGCTGAGTTTCTAGAGTTGCCGGTTCAGAACAGAGTGCCCTTCATTCACTTTGATGCTAAGCCTAAGCTGGAGGACTTAGCTATTCCCTTGCATATGGATCCTGCAGAGTTGTTGTTGACTTCCTGGCATGGAGTTTCGGGGTTTTCTCTCAAATTTTTGGTTGGCAAAGCTCAAGAATATGCCAAAAGTGGCTGCTGGATCATGTTTAACGTTGTTCTTGCCTTGTGCATCTATGGGATTATACTGTTCCCTAATCTGCCTGAGTTCGTTGATTTGGATGCATTCCACTTGTTTGCTGCAGGCAACCCGGTGCCTACCTTGATCGGAGATTTCTATCATTCCTTGCATTATAAGAATGAAAATAGGAGGGGGGAAAATGTCCATTGTTGTGTACCTTTGCTTAATATGTGGTTTGAGAGCCATCTGCCCAAGAAGGGTCCTTTTGTTGAATCTGCAGATACAGCTGAATGGTCTGAGCGTCTAATGGGACTTTCTTCAGAAGACATTGTCTGGTTCGATAGAGATTTATTGGGGTCAGAGATTATCTTCAGTTGCGCCGGGTTTCCCAACGTTCCTCTAATTGGAAGGAAGGGGTGTATTAACTACAACCCATCTTTGTTGGTTCGACGGTTTGGGTATGCTTTGAAGAGTCCGCCGAAGGAAGAAGAAATACAGGAATCTCTGTATTTCACTGGTGACCTGAGTGGGGAATTACTAGCCAAGCTTCAGCGCGCTTGGAATCATATCTGCAGAAGAGGGAAACCATTGCTAGGCAAGAATGATTGTCAAGCCTATATTCCATACAAGATGTGGATTCAAGAGAGGGTAAGACAGGTGCAGATGCCTTTTCCAGCAGTATCACGTCCTGTTCCTCTTCCAGTTGAGGAACCGACTAATGTGGCTATTGAGGTCTACGAGCGGGTTGTGAAAGAAAAAGAAGACTTGATAAAGATCAATGAAGAGCTAGAGAAGGAATTGGCTCAAATCCGGAGTGAGAAGAACAAAGCTGTGTATTCCTTCCAACAGCAGACTGAGTTGGTAAACAGGCTAGGTGTCGAACTGACAGAAGAGACAAAGAAACGTGAACGCCTGGGAAAAGAATTCAGAATCTCTCATGATATGTTAGAGTCCAAGAAGAAGTCACTTGATGCCGCCTACCGGGAAATCGCTTCGTGCAACAGAACGTGGAATGCTACGCTAACCAACAACAAAAAGAGGGAAGACAAATTGAAACAGCAAATTTCTGAACTCGAAGATCAGTTGAAGGCTAGCAAGAGAAAGTATGAAGAGGAGGTTATGACAAGATATAGTCTTCAGAACTCTTTGAACAAGGCCGTCGAGTGCAAGAAGGAGGCTGTGTCTCAGAAACGGAAGTTAGATGACCGCTTTGGAGAAGGGACATGGGAGGAATCTATTGGTGATTTACGACGTGTTCTCAAGCGAAGAGATCTACTTGTCGAGGGTTTGCTTACTCAACCAAATCATCCCGAGACTAAGAGATTATTAGAGGAGTACCAGGCATATGGTCGCACTTGACTATCTTATGTATTGATGTGTATGCTTTATTTGCATTGTGCTGGCCATCACCAGGATTGTTGGTTGAGGTCATGCCTTCTTATTATACGCTCATTAATGTTGTATTCCTGACTTGATGGGATTTTCTGCAATGTATGAGATGTTTTCTATGATTGGGTTTCGAGCTTCTTATTGCTATCACTGTCACCGCACTGGCACATTGGCACTAGAATTGGGGAGTGATATTCCCTAATGCACAGACACATGTTGCATTTGCATACACATTCATATTGCATTACCAGGTAATTATTGAACTATATCTCATTTCCTGCATCTCATCAGGTTTTTCCAGGATTGAAAGTCAACGTCCTCACCGATACTCTACTCGTACCAACTGCAAAAGAGTCATGGACCAGATGCAAAATGAAATGCAGGAGATGCGTGAAAAGCTGGCGCTGTTCATGCAGACGATGGAGACAATTGTGAAGGGGCAGGAAAACCTGCAGACTTTGGTGCAGCCATTGCTGGCGAGAAATGCCGGGAATGGAAACGAAGACCACAATTATGTACGTGTTGAAACCATTCATGGGGATGGTCCTCCTACGCCTGTAGCTCCACCTGTGGTGAATATACCTGTTGTGAATGTGAACAATGGCGCTAGCGCCGGGAATGGTAATACAGGAATTGGTAATGAGACCGTCATTAACAATGTGGGATTCGGAGACGCCAATCTGGGCGGTGATAACAATGGAGGTAATGGCTTTGGTAACAACGGATGGGATGTTTGGTTTCAACGCTCAGGACTTCGGACATGATGGATTTGGTAATGCTAATCAGGCCTATGGTGGATTCGGTAGTGGAAACGGTGCTGGAATGATGTCTTTTGGACCTGCCGGGGTCGCTCAAGGGTATGGTAACAGAGGACGGGGCCCTATGATGAATCAGGCTAGATTTGGTTGTAACAATGGGTATGATGGGTACGGAAATGAGAATATTAATTGGAATGAGGACCAACAAGAAGATGCCTTTTCTGGTAGGGGTATGGATGGACATGTGGATCCTGTTCAGCGGATCAAAATGCTTGAGGAACAAATGAAGGGTGTAGTGAATCAGAATGCTTCTGGTTTAGATATGACCACGATGGGATTGGTGCCTGGCCTAAGGGTACCGCTGAAATTTAAAGCTCCCACCTTTGATAAATATAAGGGAGACACTTGTCCGAAGGTGCATGTTCGCTCTTACCATAGACGGATGTCCGCTTACTCGAATGATGAAAGAATGCTGATGCATTTCTTCCAAGACAGTCTATCCGGACCGTCACTTGAGTGGTATATGGGATTGGAGCCCACTCAGATCAAAACATGGAAGCAACTGGTTGAGGCATTTGTGACTCATTACAAGTATAACAATGACCTGGCACCGAACAGGGTCCAGCTGCAAGGCTTGTCATAGAAAACTGGGGAGAGTTTCAAAGAATATGCGCAAAGGTGGCGCGACATGGCGTCCAGAGTGCATCCTCCTCTAGTGGAGAAGGAAATGAATGATATGTTCATTGGAACATTCACAGGGATATTCTACGAGAAGTTGTTCCCTATTGCGTTGGGCAGTTTCTCTGATCTGATCTTGATGGGTGAAATGATTGAGAATAGTATTAAGGTGGGAAGGTTCCAGGCTGGGGAGTCTACTTCGTCGGGAGGTAATAGAAAAGCATTTGGTGGTCGACGTCAAGATGATTCTAGTGCAGTGTTTGGTGGTCGGGGCAGAGGCAGAGGAAAATACCAGTATAATCAGCCGCAGCAGATAGCTAGTGTCACGATTCCGATTCCTCAACAGAGACAACAACAACAACCGCAGCAACAACAGCAGCAGCCACAGCAGCAGCAGGGGCAGAATGCTGGCCAAAGAAGATTTCCGAGTGCAAAGCCAAAAAGAGTGTTTGAAGCGCCTCCTTCCACGTACGCGGAACTCTTTCAGACACTGTTGGGGCTGAATTTAGTTGAAAAGAGGACCTTGGCGCCGCCCACGGGACCAACCCTTCCTTATGGGTACGATGTTAACAAACATTGTGACTTCCACTCCGGGGCACCCGGGCATGACATAGAGGCCTGTCATGCGTTTAAACATAAGGTTCAGGATCTACTGGATAGCAAGGCCATAAATTTTGGACAAGCAGGTCCGAATACAGTACAACAGCCTATGCCCAACCATGGGGAAAATGCAATTTTGACTGAGGAGGGTTTGAATCTGATCATGAATGTTGATAAACTGAAAACACCGTTGTGTGAAGTAAAGAGCAGGTTATTGAAAGGAGGTGTGTATCCGGGCTGCGATGAGTTTTGTCTAGAATGTTGGACCCAAGCTGGGGGATGTGCTGAATTGAAGAAGGGTATTTAGACCTTGATAGACGAAGGCACGTTACAATTTGATAGAGCGGCAGTTGAGAAACCTGCAGAGGTGTTAGCTGATGAGCAAAGTGATGTTGCTACAGTGACAATTCCACGGAAAACGATAACTATAACGGCGCCAGCCAGGCGGCCGACGATCACTATTACAAAGCCAGGGCCAGCCCCTTATGAGAGCACCAAGGCAGTACCATGGACTTATGGGCTGGAAGCATATTGTGATGGGGAGAAAATTGATATCAGTAAACGACAAGCTGGGGTTGTGGACAATGTCGTCGGGACCGGAGGAATGACGAGGAGCGGGAGAATTTTTATATCGCCTGAAGTAGAGGCTGAACGATTGGCCAAAGGTAAGGGGAAAGTGAAAGAGAATGTTCCAGTGCAGAGGAATGAAAAAGAAACGTCACTGAAAGATGTAGAAGAGTTTATGCGTCTTATCAGTAAGAGTGACTATAAAATTGTTGAGCACCTTCAACAAACGCCATCGAAGATCTCCATATTATCGCTGCTATTGTGTTCCGAAGCCCATAGGAATGCGTTATTGAAAATTCTGGACACGTCGTTTGTACCCCAAGATGTTTCTGTGAATCATTTGGAGGGGGTGATGGCGCACGTAAATGCAGGCCATAGTTTGGGATTTACGGATTTTGATTTGACTCCGAGGGGAAGAGAACATAATATGGCGCTGCACGTCTCAGTTGAATGCAGGGGCACAGTCATGTCCCATGTGCTGGTAGATACCAGGTCTTCCTTGAATGTGCTGCCGAAGAAAGCAATGATGAAGTTAGACATCAGGGGGATCATTTGTACGCCTAGTGACTTGGTGGTCAAGGCATTTGATGGTACACGGAGGTCAGTCTTTGGATCTATAACTTTGCCTCTGCAAGTGGGGGCGGAGGTTTTTGAAACTGAATTTTATATTATGGACATCCAGCCAGCATATAGCTGTCTTCTTGGACGACCATGGATCCATGGTGCTGGGGCAGTCACATCTACCTTACACCAAAAGCTGAAGTACATGGTGGGGGACAGTGCGGTCACAGTTTGTGGAGAGGAGGATATACTGGTCAGCCATTTGTCGTCATTCAAGTATGTGGAAGTCGACGGCGAAATCCATGAAACACCCTGTCAAGCCTTTGAGGGGTTGCGCATTAAGGACAAAGTTCTAGGGCCAAGTAAAGCATCAGAGGTGGCAGTGTCGTCATACAAAGAGGCTCAGGCTCTGGTAAAGACCGGCGAGACCAAGGGCTGGGGCAAGGTTTTGGATGTCCCCGTGAAAATGGGCAGATTTGGGCTTGGATATCAACCTTCATCATCAACGCCTACTGCAGGGGCACCCCATTTCAAAGGACCAATAACAATTACGGCTGGTGGCGTATATCGCGAGATCATCAATGCTGTTTCAGATTCTGAAGAGGGAGACAGCGACTGCGACATGGACGACTGGATTCAGCCGAGCGTGCCAGGACAAGGGCTTTGCAATTGGTCTATTCAGGAGACTGTTCCTGTGACAACTAAACAGTAATACTTTGTTTTCTTAATTGTTGAACAATCCGGTGTCCTACCCGGGGCATCGTGATTTTGCTTAGGGCCATTCTGTTATGTACATTGCACTGTTTAATCGTTAAATAAAAGGCGTTTTTCATGTACAAATACTGTGATCTATGTTTTTCCTGTTTTTATTTTTACAATAAAATGGCAACGTGGTTATTTGCTTTGTATGTGTTTTGAAGCATTTAACCATTTCCTTTGCAGGATTACTATTTCAGATGACATCTATGAACCGCCTATGACTCACTTCGACTTTGAGCACCCGGTATTTCAGACCGAAGAAGAGATTGTTGAAGATGGCGATGTTCCAGAAGAGTTGTCTTGGTTGGTAAAACAAGAAGAAAGAATCATTCTGCCTCATGAGGAAGTCATTGAGATCGTCAATCTGGGGTCGGAAGGGGTCGAAAGGAATGTCTGTATAGGGGCCGCGCTGCAGAGCGACGTCAAGCGAAGATTGGTTGAAATGCTCAAAGAGTACAATGATATTTTTGCTTGGTCGTATGAGGATATGCCTGGGCTGGATACGGATATGGTTGTGCACTGTCTGCCGCTAAAAGAAGAATGCCCGCCGGTTAAGCAGAAGCTTCAAAGAACTAGACCGGACATGGCTGTGAAGATTAAGGAGGAGGTTCAAAAGTAGTGGGATGCTAGTTTCCTAGCAGTTACAAAATATCCCTCATGGGTCGCTAAGATTGTGCCAGTGCCAAAGAAAGACGGTAAAGTGAGAATGTGCGTAGATTACCGTGATCTGAACAAAGCGAGCCCGAAAGATGATTTTCCACTTCCTCACATCGATGTGCTGGTCGATAACACCGCTCAATTCTCCGTATTCTCCTTCATGGACGACTTCTCGGGCTATAATCAGATTAAAATGGCGCCAGAAGACATGGAGAAGACTACCTTCATTACGCCATGGGGAACATTTTGTTACAAAGTGATGCCCTTCGGATTAAAGAATGTTGGGGCAACGTATCAGCGTGCAATGACGACTCTCTTTCATGACATGATGCATAAAGAGATCGAGGTTTATGTTGATGATATGATTACCAAATCCTAGACGGAGGAAGAACATTTGGTGAATCTGCTGAAATTATTCAAGAGGCTTAGGAAGTTCAGGCTGAGACTGAACCCTAACAAATGCACATTCGGGGTGAGATCGGGTAACCTGCTGGGGTTTATCGTGAGCGAAAAAGGAATAGAGGTTGACCCTGCGAAAATAAAAGCAATATAAGAAATGTCGATGCCTAAAACAGAAAAAGAAGTGCGCGGGTTTTTAGGGAGATTGAACTACATCGCCCGGTTCATATCTCACCTAACAGCTACGTGTGAGCCATTATTCAAGCTATTGAAAAAGGACCAGGCTGTGACCTGGAATGAAAATTGTCAAAAGGCGTTCGATAAAATAAAACAGTATTTGCAGGAACCTCCTAGTTTGATACCTCCAGTGGCAGGGAGACCCTTGATTATGTATTTGACGGTTCTTGAGGGGAGTATGGGTTGTGTTCTCGGTCAACATGATGAGACAGGGCGTAAAGAGTATGCGATATACTACCTGAGTAAGAAGTTTACTGACTGTGAATCTCGATACTCAATGCTCGAAAAAACTTGTTGTGCGCTAGCCTGGGCCGCCAAGCGTTTGAGGCAGTACATGCTAAATCATACCACCATGCTCATTTCTAAGATGGACCCTATCAAATACGTATTTGAAAAGCAGGCACTATCTGGGAGAACTGCCCGTTGGCAGATGGTTTTGACCGAATATGACATCTAGTATGTTTCACAGAAGGCTATAAAAGGGAGCGTGTTATCGGAGTATCTTGCTGAGCAGCCTATTGAGGACTACCAATCGATGAGGTTTGATTTTCCTGACGAGGATATCATGTACCTGAAGATGAAAGATTGGGAAGAACCGCTGCCGGATGAAGGACCAAAGACAGATTCCAAGTGGCAGTTGATCTTTGACGGATCTGTGAATTCCTATGGCAGCGGAATAGGGGCAATCATCACTACTCCACATGGGTCGCACATCCCATTTACTGCTCGATTGACCTTTCCGGTTACCAATAATAAAACCGAATATGAAGCTTGTATTATGGGGCTTGAAGAAGCCATTGATTTGCGAATCAAAAATCTGGATGTATACGGAGACTCAGCCCTGGTGGTGAATCAAATAAAAGGAGAATGGGAGACACGTCAGCCCAATTTGATACCGTACATGAATTATGCAAGGAGATTGTTGCCTTTCTTTGACAAGGTTGAATTGCATCATGTGCCGCGAGTAGAAAATCAGATGGCTGACGCCCTGGCTACATTGTCTTCCATGTATAAGGTCAACTTCTGGAACGAGGCTCCCAGGATTGTTATCTCTCGGCTTGACAGGCCTGCATTCGTATTTGCCATTGACGAAGCTTCTGATGATAAACCCTGGTATTTTGACATCCAGAATTTCCTGAAGAACAAGGAGTATCCGGCTGGGGCATCCAGTCGCGATCAGAAGACTCTCAGGAGATTGGCTGGCAATTTCTATCTAAATCCGGACGGTGTCCTATACAAAAGGAATCACGACTTGCTGTTGCTACACTGTGTAGACGAGAAAGAGGCGAAGTTGCTCATGGAGGAAATACACGAGGGTACGTTTGGTACACATGCTGGTGGGCATGCTATGACGAGAAAGCTGCTGCGGGCAGGTTATTACTGGCTAACTATAGAAACTGGCTGTTTCAAGTTTGCGAAGAGGTGTCATAAGTGCCAGATTTATGCGGATAAGATCCATGTGCCTCCGAGTCCTCTGAACGTGATGTCATCACCGTGGCCATTATCGATGTGGGGAATTGATATGATTGGAAAGATTGAGCCGACGACATCTAACGGACACCGGTTCATTTTGGTAGCAATTGATTATTTTACCAAATGGGTGGAAGCGGCATCATATGCTAATGTGACCAAGCAGGTGGTAGCCAGGTTTATCAAACGAGATATCATTTGCAGATATAGAATCCCTGAGCGGATTATTACCGATAACGGTTCGAACTTAAATAACAAGATGATGAAGGAGCTGTGTCAGAATTTTAAGATTGAACATCACAACTCTTCTCCTTACCGACCTAAGATGAATGGCGCTGTTGAAGCGGCCAATAAGAACATAAAGAAGATTGTTCAGAAGATGGTGGTGACCTATAAGGACAGGCACGAGATGCTACCTTTCGCTTTGCACGGTTATCGTACGATGGTACGCACATCAACCGGGGCAACCCCGTTCTCGTTGGTATACGGAATGGAAGTGGTGTTACCTTTGGAAGTTGAAATTCCTTCCCTGAGGGTATTATGAGATGTCCAACTTGACGAGGCAGAATGGGTGAAAGACAGGTTGAATCAGCTGAGTCTAATGGATGAGAAGAGGCTAGCTTCTCTAGCATACGGTCGGTTGTACTAGAGCCGGATGAAGAAAGCGTATGATAAGAAGATACATCCTCGGAGCTTTCAGACGGGCGACCTTGTGCTGAAGAGGATTCTCCCGCCACAAACTGATCACAGGGGCAAGTGGACCCCTAACTATGAAGGGCCATACGTTGTCAGAAAAGTCTTTTCAGGAGGAGCATTGGTGTTTTCCACCATGGACGGTGAAGACTTTACGTCGCCTGTGAATTCGGACGCAGTTAAAAAATACTTTGCTTAAAATTGACCCGCTGGACAGAAAAAAGAGAGTCCAGGCAAAAATGGGGCATCCTGGCGAACCAAAAACAGAATAAAAGGTTCGGGCAAAAGTTAGGGATAAAATTAAAAAGAGGTACACCCGTGAAGTTGAAAACCTACACTGGGCGGCTTCGGTAAAAAAGGGTATCCCGGTGAACTGAAAACCCGCAAAGGGCAATTCACGCAAAGTTAGGGATTTAAAAAGCAAATGACTGCTATCCGAATTTGATACTGCGTAGCTTGGTGGTTGGGAGAATACTTTGGGGGTTCGTTTATCAGATACAATCTCTTCCGAAAGTTGAATACCGGGAAAGCGCCAGAGTCAGGCGAGTCATAGGAGGATCAACTCATGATGTTTGTCTGCATCACGTTGCCGACATATGCGCAAATTTGATTTGTCATTGTATTTATGCTTTCTATGCATACTTGTATATTTGTTGTTCATAACTTCCTCTTTTCAGGAGTTACATCCAGTGTACAAATCTCTGCCCATTCAGGGGCCCAATCAATAAAACATGTTATTCAGTATTTGATACTTGTTCCTTACTGTTTTGTATGTGAAAAAACGCCAATGTTTTGATAAAACTAGCAGTTCCATAACGTTGCTGGCCCTTGCCAATGATTGCTAAAACTTCAGATTGACTGAAAATGATGTCACTGACGCTAACTTGAATAGATTTGATTGTATAGAATTGTTTTGTCTCGTTTATGGTGTTGCAGGGTTCTTGCCCATGTGAAGTGGACGACCAGAAAATTCTAGTTCTAACCATAGGCTCTTGACGAAAAGACTTGAGCATTATGTGATGTGAATCCCCACGCAGGTCGCACTTCATTCCCGGAAGCTGAGATGACAATGTTCTTTACTGAAGAAGGATCAATTTCCCCAGCTAGTCGCAGCTTATCCCCCAAAGGATGTTCTCCAACAGGTCAAGATTAATGCTCGCCACGGGATGTCTATCCTCAGTCCCGAGTTTGTAAACTGTGGCCAGGTGGTTTACTTTCCCCAGTAGGGTCGTTTACCCTCAGCAGAGTTTGATAACTTTAAAATTTTGTAAGTTGTATTCAGACAGTGGTGTTTCTCCAAAAGGATTCTTCGTCCTCAGCGGAGTCGTTTAGTTTTCAGTGGATTGATAATTCTAGAGTCGTAAACTGTGCCCAGACAGTTCATTATCCCTAGTAGGGTTGTTCATTCTTCCCCAGCAGAGTCACTCCCTGTTTCCAGCGGAGTTGGTTAAGATTCCCCGAGAGAGTCGTTTTTTCCCCAGCGGAGTGTTCTCTCCCCAGCAGGTGTTTTCTTTCCTCCCCGTGGAAATTGAAGGTTTAAAGCTCTCCCCGGAAGAGTTCGTTGTATGTCGTGGCATTTATTTTGCCAGAATACTTGGTGGTACCCGTTCCTTCCCCAGCAAGGTGGTAGTTGTCCTCAGCATCCGTGTTGAAGCAAGCTTATCAGGGCTCCCCAGCAGCCTGAACCTGCATTTGCATTTGCATGCATTATCATGTTGGCATCTACCCAGAAAACGCGTAGCATTTCCATGTTATATGGGGCATTACGCCATTGTCAAACATACGCATTTTGAAACATAAGTCAGGTTGGTTGACCTTTTGCTTTCAGGTGTGTTTCTCAACAGGAGTATGGAGTTTTAAAGCCCATATGTCTTTTCAGACAATCAAGGTCTTGCCGTGAGACATATTACGATGTGATTAAGTTTATTATCATCCCCAAAGAGTTACTGATTGAGGTTTTCTCGTATCCGATCAGCGGACTGTTTTGTCAAGTTTGTTGCTGCAGTAGCATCTCAGGGTTCCATGAATCAAAATTTCAGAAGTGGTCGCTTGTTGTCTGAACGGGTGTCGGTCATTGGTTTTCAGAATATCCCCAGCTATGTTGATAGAATTTATTCGTGTTGATGAATTATTTCCTCCGTGTTGACGGAATGTGTGTCCTGATGAGGACAAGTTATGCCTATGTTGATAGGATTTCTCCGTGTTGACGGAATATAGAGTCCTGTGGAGGACCAGGATTGATCTCTCCGTGGTGACGGAATGTGGAGTCCTGATGAGGACGAGTTTTCTCCGTGATGACGGAATACGGAGTCCTGATGAGGACAATTTATGCCTATGTCGATAGGATGTATTCGTGTTGACAAATTACTCCCTCCGTGGTGACGGAATGTGGAGTCCTGATGAGGACGAGTTTTCTCCGTGATGACGGAATACAGAGTCCTGATGAGGACAATTTATGCCTATGTCGATAGGATGTATTCGTGTTGACGAATTACTCCCTCCGTGGTGACGGAATGTGGATCCTGATGAGGACGAGTTTTCTCCGTGATGACGGAATATGGAGTCCTGATGAGGACAAGTTATGCCTATGTTGATAGGATGTATTCGTGTTGACGAATTACTCACTCCGTGTTGATGGAATGTGCGTCCTGATGAGGACAATTTATGCTTACGTGGGTAGGATTTCTTCGTGTTGACGAAATGGGAGTTCAGATATGTACAAGAATGGTATTCCTATGATGATAGGATTTATTCGTGTTGATGAATCTTTTTTTTCCTTGTGTTGGCGAGACGTGAGTCCTGACATGGACAATTTATTCCTATGTTGATAGGAGTTCCTTGTGTTGATAAGACGTAAATAAGACTTTATTGCCTATGCTGATAGGATCTCCTTGTGTTGACAAGATGCAGACAACTCATCCCCAGTGAAGTCGCCAAGTTTTATTTCTCCATGTTAATGGAATACGGATTCCTGTTGAGGACAAGGTTTACTTTCTCCGTGTTGACGGAATATGGAGTCCTGATGAGGACTAGTTTGATTTCTCCGTGTTGACGGAATGAAGAGTCCTGATGAGGGCAAATTTTATTCCTATGATGATAGGATTTCTTCGTGATGACGAATTTATGGCTTTTCGTGTTGACGAAATTTAAGGGCAATTGTGGATAAGATTTTTCTTGTGATGATGGGATCTTTACTCTTGTTGACGAATTTGTTTCTCTTCTGGTGTTGACAAGTTTAGTCCAGTTGTGGACAGAGGTGTCTTTGCAAAGATAGTTCAGTACCTGTGGTGTTACATGGGTGGTGAGAGTCAAAATCAGAGTTATTCTCCGACGAATGTTGTTCGACAAGCAGTGGTGCAGTTTATTTCTGCGGTTGGCAAATTTCAGGGTTTCTTTGGTATTCAACCGTCTCGTACCTCGAATGTTTGAAGGTCGTTCGCTCTTCACCCAGTCGGGTCCAAGCCGCTTGAATAGGGGCAGCTGTTGCACCCCGAAATTTGACCAACCGGTTCCCATATCTGGTTTATGTTTCGACACATTTTGCATTCGCATTCGCATTCGCATACTGCATGCATTACATTTTCTCAGTCAGATTGATTTTATCGGGATTGCAGCCTCTGGCGTTTCAGGCAGTTCATGCCAGTTGGAATAAGCGTATTTTGAGAATTGGTGCTCGTTCCCTGTGTCTTCAGGCCATCTCGGGGCCTGGGTTTCGTTATGGTTGCGCAATCGTTTTATAATCGATTTAATCGGCCTCCTGGCATTTTTAGGATTTTTCTTTTATTTTCTAGATTTTTAATGCATTTAATAGATTTTTTAATAGGGATTTGTTTGTTTTTAGATAGTAAATAGGTTAGTATTTTGTTTATAGAATTTAATAGATTTTTTAATAATTTTTAGAGTTTTAAATAGATATTCTTTTTTTCTTTAGAGATTTAATAGATTTTAATTTTTTTTTTAGATATCAATTTCCTTTTAATAGTTTTTTTTAAATAGATATAACTAGATATTATTTTTCTTTAATAGAATAGATTTTATATAGAATTTAATGTTTTTTAGATTTTATTAGATTTTAAGTTTTTTATAAGAATAGATTTTAAAATAGATATTAAGGTGTTTAGATTTTATTAGATTTTTTATTGATTTTTCAAATTTAATAGAATAGTTTTTTATATAAAAAAAGGATTAAATGTTTTAGATTTTATTAGATTTTTATTTGATTTTTCAGATTTAATTAGATTTTTTTAAATAGTTTTTAGATATTAAATAATTTTTTTTTGTTTTTTTAATAGATTAATTAGGATTTTATTATTAATTTTTGTTTTAGGCTTTAATTAGGGTTAATTAGGGATTTTAATTAGGTTTTTTAGTTAATTTGCGTTTTATTTTAATTAGGGTTTTATTATGAAATTTTTGTTAGTTAATATTCATTTTGTTGGGTTAAGTGGTCCTTAATCAGGTTTTATTATGAGTGATTAGCAACTGGGCCAGTATCCAAGTCAGAAAGCCCAAGTCCAAGGTCCAAGTTCGCGCCAGGTGTCACATAAATACAGTGCCACGCGTGTATCCCATTTTTCGGCCACCTCACTCTCTCAGCATTGCCAGCTCACAGTTCCACTACCTCCATTCTGAGCCACGTGTTCCCTCCTCAGCCTCCCTTTGATCCACGCGTCCCTCTCTCCCTCCTCCCTCTGCCACGCGTCTACCCGCCGGTCCCCTTCACCGCCGGCCATGCAAAGCTCACCGGACCACCACACCTCCTTCGCAACTGTCGCCGGAATCTGCTAATCTCGCCGGAAAACTCATCAGATTCTCCAGTTTTTTCCAGATTTCTGCAAATCACCAAGAACATCGTCGTGTTCTTCATCTTGATCTTCATCAGCATCGCTTATTGATCATCCAGATTCGCCAGAAAACCGATTACATTCCCAGATCGTTCAAGATCTTCATCGTTCGCCATTCTCCAGATTCCTCAACGATTCCATCCATTCAACGACCTCGTCATCGCGTCGTGTTCGCCATCTGGATCTTCATCCAACGTCTCCCGTTCGTCCAGATTCAACATGTTTCTTGGACTTTCACGCAACTTCGACGAAGATCTTCAACGAGCGTCAGCCATCCTCAATCGGTTTTCCAGATTTCGTCCATGTTTTGTAGATCTGCATAGAAGCTCTCTCCAGATCTTCTTCAAGGTTTTCGTCAAGAGCTCTTCGTCATCTGTAGATCCTCTCAGCATCACCCAGGTTTCTTTTCCTTTTCACCTAATTCATTGCATGTTTGTAGGTAGCTGGATTTAGGTGTGAATTTGAGAATCCGTAGGTTGAATAGTGAATGTTAGGGCGAAGGTTTAAGTTGGAGAATTTTCTTCTGAGGGTTTTAGCATTAATTCATGTTGATTTGGATTGATGAACTCTTTCATGGTGAAGGAGTTAGAATGAAATTGATGAAGGTATTTTGTTTCAGAATGTTTCAGAGAGAGGGTGAGATGAAGAGAGAGGCGCCGTTTAGGGCTTCTCAGTTAGGGATGAACAGTAGCAGCGTGAGGGAGAGTTAGAGGAGTATTAGGTTTAGTTTTTACTAAGGCTTAGTGTGAATTGGGCTCGGGCATTAGGCCCAGTCACGAGGATTGCTGATCCATCCCCCTTCGTTTACCATTCGCACCCCCTCTCCCCTTTGTGTTGTGTTCTGGGCCTTGGGCCGTTTGCTACTCCCACCCCCGTTTGGGGCCCAAACATGGATAATGAAACGAATCCTCTCTATTCGCACCCCCCTGTTTGTTTTGTTTCTTAGTGTTTGTTGTTTTTTTTTCTCGATTAATACTGGGCCCAGCGCAGTGATATCTACACCCCCTTTTCCTGGGCCCAATGTGCTTATGCAGTGTAGAAATTGCTTTTGCCACCCCTGCTTCAATTTTGTTTGAATTTTCTTTTTCTTTCATATTTGCACATAGTTTACAAAAAAAATCATAATAAATCCAAAATTAATCAGAAAAATATTTCAAAAATACCTCTATGATCTTGGATTTATTTGTGATTTTATGAAAATAATAAATTTCATATTCACCCATTTTTCAATTTAATTTGATTTTTCCCATTTTATTAATTTCTTTCATTTTGTACATTTGATACATGTTTTTGTAAATTTGCTTGTGACTAATTGGTGAATAGTTTTGGGTTGATTCTTGTTGAGTTGATTAGATTAGAAGTATAGGTTCCCTTAGAGATTTATTCCACATTTTTGTGGATTAATCTTGATTAGTTTTGATTAGAGAACATTAGGGTGATAGTAGTAGGGTTCAAACTCAACATAGGTGCATTATAACATTTTATTTTGGGGTTTCTAGCTTGAATTAGGTTCTGGGACATATAGGGTATGTAGGGTAGATGTAGAAATCCCCTTAGAATTAATCTTAGAATTTTAAATACTATATTACTATTTTTAGTATATTTTACAAATGGAGTGTTTGTTTGGTGTTCCCACTTGGGTTTTTAATTGTGTGCTTGGGCTTTGATATGGGGTATGGGGCTTGGCTTGAGCTTATGGAGCATGAAGACATCAAAAGAGAAGATTGAAGATGATAATCAAATGTTGAAGCTTGAAGATTGTTTGTGCTTGGAGTTGATTGAAGACATAGGAGATAGGAGATAGGTAAAGCCTTAGAATAGAACAAATTCCTGCATAAACATGGATAGCTTCCTTTGCTTCCATTCTTCTCAATGATTAAAAGTCCCTCCATGATATTCACATCCCTCCTTTGGAGGGATAATTGGTTTTATCTAGGAGGTAGAACTTTGAGGGAAACAGTCTGTTACAATGTCAACTGTTCATAGACTTCCTTTGGTTGTCAATAAACTGTTTGACATTCAATTTATTCTGATAAATCAATTCTTTGCTGGAGTGCTTACCTTGAAGGAAGAAAATTGTAGAAGAAGACCTAGTGCATTTGAAGATTGAAGAAGGAGGAGCTTGTGCTGTCAGAGCTGTGCAACTGGTGAATTAGGGTTTTACTGCTGTCTGGAGCTATTTGTTGTCTGATGCTATCAATTGTTTGAGATTCTGTGCTTGCTTAAGCTTGGTGATTTCTTGGAGATGGAAGTTTGTTGTAGCTTGGGTATCATTGGAGTTGGATCTTGGGGTTCACTTGAAGATGTTACTGTTTTGCTGTTTATCAACTGCCAGAGTTGGATGTTTTTCAGAGCTGCTGCTGTAGGAGCTGGTGTGCTGTCAGAGCTGGTTTTGGGGTTTATTTTTCTTTGCTGTATTGTTTGTTAATTTTCCCCTTAGGTTTGAAGTGAAGCCGTTTCACTTTGCCTATTGTTTTCCAGGTTCGAGGTTGAGTGGGACTCCCTTGCCTCGCTTGTATTGCTGCATTCATGCATTTTACTGCTTTACTGTATATGTTGTTTCTTTTCCGTTTATCCCCTAGGATCTCTGTTTCTCTCTGCGCAAGAGAGAAATATGACAGACATTAGGTGTTAATCCATGCATGCCAACATTAGGGTGATTTTGATTCCCATTTTAACCCTAGGTTTTTAGAGTTCTTTCTCTTCTATCTCAAAACAATCAAAAACACAATAAATATTTCAAACACAATAAAAGACAGTTCTTGCGTAAAAGACTGAAAACCAATCAAAGTGTCATTTTTGTCCGCTTGGACCCGTAATCAGGAGAAAACCTTTTTCAGAAGGATAAAAACAGTCAGACAAATCTGTGTCTTCCGTAGCCCGAACTACGTTTGCTCTGATCTTTCATGCTGTATGAAAGTACGTAGGCATAGGATGCGATATCCTAGCGAGCAACCTTCCCCTCCTTTCCCGTAGGTAGGCGAACTACGTTGACTCTGATTTCTCGTTCCAGACGGGAATACGTAGGCATAAGGTGCGATATTTTGCCGAGTCATTTTATTTTCTTTTAACCCTTGACCTGTAGAATAGATAGAATAACAATACGTACTAGAAAAAAAGCGTGGATCCCGTCGAGTACGACGGACGTGAGGGGTGCTAATACCTTCCCCTTGCGTAATCGACTCCCGAATCTAGGATTTGGTTGCGATGACCATTCCTTTCCCATCTTTGCGGTAGGTTTACTTCGAGCGTTTCCTTTCCCTCCTTTGGGATAAATAACACACGGTGGCGACTCATCTGTTCAGCCGGTGCCGATTTTCGCAGTAGCGACAGTATGTCATATGGCTTGGTTTGGACCTATGGCTCAAAAATCTCAATTTTCCTCTTTGGTTCATTTAAAATCCATCCTTATTTTAGGCCATTTTTGTAATTTTGTGATACAAGCCCTTCCAAGCTCTCATGACTTCTTACCTAGCCCAAAAACATCATTTTAAGCACATCTCATGTTGAACATTTTTCCATTTGAGGAGTGGAAGATAGAGATTTTGACCTATGTTGGAAAATGACCTATAATTCAACTTTCCCAAAATACCCCTGGATTGCCAAGACCATAACTTGAGTTCCACAAATCTTCTTGAGGACTTATAGTACTCAAATTAAAGCTAAGATCAAGCCCTACAATTCTTATGTTGGCCAAGAATCCATTTGAAAACTCCTTGATGGGCAAAAGTTGCTTGGAAGTCAAGTGACTTTCAGAGATAAATTTCAGTGTCCTCTGATGACCCATAACTTGCAAGAACCATAACTTGAGTTCTACAATTCTCCTTGAAAACTTCTAGTACTCAAATTAAAGCTATTTAGAAGCTATACAAGTTTCATGTTGGCCAGGAATCCATTTGAAACTTGTATTTAGACTTGTGTGGCTTGGAAGTCCAGTGCTATACAGGGGATTTTACCCTAGGAACCCTGTCTCAAACCCCTCTAACAACTCCTGATTCTCTTGAACTTGATCTTGACTCATCCATACACATACTTTAAAATCTCAATCCATGACTTCCATGACTTAGAACTAAGTCTTGGTGCCCTTTCCTTGCTTTCCTTGACCTAGGGTTACCCAGATGAAACCCTACTCGTACACACCTCAACTGTGGTTCTTGAACTTGATACCATGACTTGTCTGAGCTTCAATATGGATCTCTAGGCCTCCCATGGGATCCATACACACCTCAAATCCCTGATTCCATGCTTCAGACCCCATTGATGATCCTCAATACACTTCAAGTTAGGAGAGAAATCCACTTGTTGGCATTCAAATCTCCTCAAAGCTTCAACCTATTCCTTGATGACTTGGATGCTCTTCAACTCGAATAAGGCCCCTTGATGTGCTTCTTTAGATAATAATGGCACTTGATCCCTTGTTAGATGACTTGCTATGCTATGATATGCAAATGATTGGACCATGTACATGATGTGACTATACAAACGATAATGCAATTGAAACATAAACCAGGTGAAATAGGTTGAGCAAATTTTAGGGTGCAACAATACGTTGTCAGAAAGAACACCATATCCAAAGATCACATCGTCTAATGATAGACGGGAAGCAAACCATATCGAAAAATGCACTTCGCCTAATGATAGACGGGAGGTAATATCATATCCAGAGTCACATCGTCTAACGATAGACAGGAAGTAATATCGTATCCAAAACTCACATCGTCTAATGATAGACAGGAAGAAAACCATCTCCGAAATCACATTGTCTAATGATAGACAGGAAGAAAACCATCTCCAAAAATCACATCGTCTAATGATAGACAGGAAGAAGACCATCTGAAATCACATCGTCCAAAGATAGACAGAAAGAAAACCATCTGAAATCACATCGTCTAAAGATAGACAGAAAGAAAACCATATCCAAAACACTCACATCGTCTAATGATAGACGGAGAGAAAACCATATCCAAAACACTCACATCGTCTAATGATAGACGGAGAGATGCATCATATCCAAAACACTCACATCGTCTAATGATAGACGGAGAGAAGCATCATTTCCAAATCACTCACATCATCTAATGATAGACGGAGAGAAGCATCATATCCAAATCTCACATCATCTAATGATAGACGGAGAGAGATACCATATCCAAATCACTCACATCGTCTAATGATAGACGGAGAGAAACCCATATCCAAAACACTCATATCGTCTAATGATAGACGGAGAGAAACATCATATCCAAATCTCGTATCATCTAACGCTAGACGGGAAAAACACCTGCTGGGGATGTTATCATCAGAGGATTGATGGACAAAGTACGACCGACGTATGATTTGGAACCCAAAAGTAAGCAAGTAGATGAGTTGACTAAACCAGGCCATCGGAGTTATGCCACTGTCTTGATTGAAGAGTTGATTTAGGTTTCCACGGAAGGCTAACAAAAACTGGCTTATGCTTCTCATGCACATGTTTGAATATTTTTTTATGGCGTAATGCTCCATACGAAATGGAAATGCTACGCATTTGAGGATGAAATGCAAAGATGATGCAAATATGATAACTATATGCAAATATGCAGATGCAGGCTCGGGCTGCTGGAGGAAAGCTGGATGTGAAAGAACCACTCCAGCAAAATAAATGTTGAAGAGGTGACGCCAACTCCGCTGGGAATAGCTGGATGCGCCAAGTATGATTGGACTTTTGCTGGGGAAGACAGGTGAAATCTGACGGTGATTGATTAACATGAATTCCCGACATTCATCTTGAACTTGAAGGTTGACTGAACCTGCTTGAATAAATCTGAGTAGCTCTGAAGATGGAAAGGAACAATTCCTTTATTTCCAAACTTGCCCTAGCCTGTGGGTTCTCTGTATAAATCTTCCTTGAAAGGAGGTCTGAAAGCTCTATACCCTGCTGGTTTGATATGAACTGCCTCAGCATCATGAAATTCGGAGAAGTGCTTCAGATTCAATGCCTTCTGGATTAGGATAGCTTCTGTGCTCTTGGGGTGACCTGCCCCGACCTTGCAATGACTTTGCCCCTAATTGGCTGATCTGTGGAGAAGTGTCTCTGACTGACTTTGAGAGATTTACTGAATCTCGACCCGATTGCCCCAGACTAACTGAATCTTGGAATGGCTGACTCCCTTTTATGATCATTTAATATGGCTTGCCCCTGCTAAACGGAGTACTCAGGTGCTCTGCATCTTATCTCGATCAAAATTTCCACCGTAGAAACTCTCCTGACGTCAAGTGCTTACTCGCAAGTAAAACAAATCGTTTTACAAAAGATAATATTAATGCAATGCATATGACAGTTTCGAAATCCAAGTCTGTTCACTGGAAAAAGTTGTGACATATAGTGAACGAATCACTTATCAGAATGTCAATATCAATACCAACATGGTAAGAAGAATCCTTTTAGGAGTCAGTTTCGACGCGATCTTTACCGAAGTATGCTTTCGAAACAAACTTGCTTCAATTAGGACTTTTGAAAATGGTAACTTGGTCAGGTTCTCGGTTTGAAAGAAAGGATATAAGGCTCTAAGTTTGTTTTGAACCACCCATCCTCCTCGATGTTCTTTAAT
Organism: Lathyrus sativus; assembly: GCA_963859935.3. Classification (NCBI taxonomy): domain Eukaryota; kingdom Viridiplantae; phylum Streptophyta; class Magnoliopsida; order Fabales; family Fabaceae; genus Lathyrus; species Lathyrus sativus. Next base: position 266,747,282 of record OZ012740.1, read on the forward strand.
CCTAGGTTCAGCTAATTTGACACAAGCACTCACCTCTCAAAGGTTGAATAACAGGAGTGATGGTTCAAGAAACCACAAGTTTTCGGAGTGACAATCACTTGCTTTTTGTCTTTGGTGCCTAGAATCACACGACTTGTTCTATATCATTTTTCTGATTTCCCTATTTTTCCTAGACTGGCTCTCTTGAGTATATCTTACGATTTCGAAGTCCAGCAGGATGTCCTAATTTTTTCCTAAGCCACTTGTTTTCAAGTTATCGACTTAGCGGGCTTCTTATTTTTTTTTTCTTTTCTTTTCTTTTTCTCTTTTTTTTTTCGGTTTTTTTCCGGAACAAATCGTGCGATACAGGCTTGTCTGACTTGTTGAAGGGATTGTGACTGTCTCACTCCTTGATTGGTGAGGGATAACCACTGTGGTTCTTTAGGTACGACCTCTACAGGTGTGATTGATCCTCGAACGGGAACACTCCTCTTGAAATTTGGATGTTTAGTCAAATTAACTGACATCTACCCTGCCCCAGGTTAATATCGAGGGTTTCTCATTTTCAGAAAGAAACTCCTAATGTTGCACCCCAAAATTTGCCCAACTTTTCTTTACCTAGCTTGTGTTTCATTTCATTCACATTAGCATTATCATTTGCATTTCATTGACATGTATGCAGGAGATCAAGAGGTATGATTACCAATTAAGATCCAATAAAGACTATGAAGCTAACTAAGAAGGTTATTCATGTGCTCAAGGGTTGATATCCTTGTCAGAGAAGTTAAAAGATCCTCAGAAAGAGTGGTTGAAGCCAAGAGGGTGTGTCTCCTAACTTGAGAGTTGTGGGAAGCTATCAAATGATTCTGAGGCCATGAAAATGGACTTGAGGTCTTGAGAGAGCTCATGAGAAGTGTGGAAGATCACTTTGAGGCCTAGACAGGTCATTGTGCAAGAATAAGAAGCCTCAACCATGAGTGGTGCAATTAGGGTTTGACTGGGTCAACCCTAAGTCAGCTGAGGATTTGAAGGAGGTTGAGACCTAATTCAAGAGCCATGTGATCATGGATTGATACATAGAGGTGTTATAAGGATGATTCCAAGGTCAACTCATCATGATTGAAGAGTTTGAGAAGTTTCAAGCTAGGGTTTCTAAGGCTTGACAGTGTAAAATCCCCTAGTTTGACCCCTATCTTCAAGGCAATTTAGCTCAAGATGTGATTGTCATCTCATCTTGCCCCCAACATGAATGTTGTAGATCATGATCTTAGCTTTAATTTGAGTGCTAGAAGTCCTTGATAGGATTTGTAGAACTCAAGTTATGACTTTGACAAGTTACAGGTCATCTGAGGTATGTGAATTTGGAGCTTGAAAGTTGTCCAACTTTCATGAAACTTTTGCCCTAGAAGGATGATTCCTATGAACTTTTGGCCAACATGAATGTTGTTCCTTATCCTCTTAGATTTCTAGAGAGTACTAGAAGTCCTTGATAGGATTTGTAGAACTCAAGTTATGGCTTTGAAAAGTCAAGGGTATTTTGGTCATTTGGAGATTATAGGTCATTCCAATCATAAGGCCATAACTCCTATTTGCAAGCTTCAAATGGGAAAATATTCAACATCAAACTTGTTAAAAATGATGTTTTAAGGCTAGCCAAGAGGTCATGAGAGCTTGGAATAGCTTGCTTCACAAAATCACAAAAATGGCCTAAAATAAGGGTGAATTTCAAATGAACCAAATATGGAAATTGAGATTTTTGATCTACATGTCCAAACCAAGCCATATGACATACAAATTTGATTGTAAAACATATTTTAAGAACATTGACATTGCCACAATTTTTAATTGAGGGGTAATTTGAGGACTTGCTTTGAAAAGTAGTTACTTACATCATAAGTAACAATTGCCAAACCAATATGCAAGGCATAACCAAGGCTCCTTTCAATCCAAACACTTTGTTAATCTCATTTGGAGAGAATTTGGATGGAAAGCATGATGGATACAAGCTGATGCAAGGACTATTTTGAATATACCATGAGATTGGATTTTCAAGTGAAGTGAGATATTGAATTTCTCATTAGAGTGATCTAGAACTTTCTAGATCATTCATCCTTGTTCTATATATGATTTAGAAGTGGTTCAGACTGAAGGTTGGTGAGAATTGAGAGAGGAGAGTGAGATTGCACTTTGAAATTTCCCATTGCAAATCCAAATCTGTTACAAGGTTAGAGGCCATTTCAGTCCAAGAAATTGATCTCAACAGCTTGCTCTGAGGTTGGTGATTGATCCCAGATCAAATTCAAGGCCAAGTTGTGGAGGAATTGTGAAGTATCCATTGGAGTTGGAAGCTTGCAACTCAGAATCGGTTTCACGAATCCAGGGCATTTCAATCCATTTGGTTGCATACAGAACATTGATTGGAGGCTAGTGAAGGATTCTGCAAGTTCTTGAGGGTTGATTTGAAGATTCAACCACTCTGTTTGCTCAAGTTTACCAGGTATGCAGTTCTTATCCCATGGCTTGATTTAGGTAGAATCCAGAGGAATTATTGTGTTAGATGCATTGTAGATTGATGTAGGAAGGTTTTTGGATCATCAATTTGGAGATTAGTGACCAATTAGGGTTGTTCCAATTTTCGGTTGAGATGGTGTTCTTGCAAATCTTGAGTTTTTAGAATGAATTAATGGCATGAATGAGTTCCTGAGGAAATTTGGGACAAGATTCATCAAGGAATCGTGGCCAATGGTGGACTCTATAGAGAGTTAGGGTTGTGGAATGTTGATCGGAGAAGTCACCGGCGGTGACTCTAGCGCGCGCAGAGGGAGGAAACTCATAAATTCAAAAGGTTGAAGATGACTTGATAGCCATTAGATCCTAGGTGGACTTTGACTGAAGACCTCATCCAACGGCCACGCGTGAAAGAAAGTTTGTGAAGGATCTCTAAGTTATGTTCAAACGCAGCGTTTCATTAATGTAATCTGGGTGGGCTTAGTTAATAGTTGATACTCACACCACGCGCATGTTATTTTCTTGGGATTTTTCATGCTCAACCCTAAAATGAACTGATTTTTCATGCTATTCACACCACGCGCATGTTATTTTCTTGGGATTTTTCATTTTATTTTTCATTTTATACATGCTTATTGGAAAATTCATAAATAATTGAAAAATGACTCAATTAACCCCATTCTTTTTGCCATGGATTCATGATTGGATCTAGTATTTTTTAGATAAAAAAATATTAATATTCCATGAATTTTCTGATTTTATGGGCATTTTTACATTTTAATTGACATTAAAATAATCATGGTTGATGCTTGATTTTGTTGAATTTGGTTTGATCATGTGATGATGATTTTGGCCTTGATTTTTTGTGAGTAGCTAGCATAGATAGGCATGTTCCCCCTAGATTGTTCTCACATTTTTTTGATGAATGTAAGTGGTAGTTCTAGGTTGAAGCTTTAGGAGCTCCATTTTTAGGGTTTATGGTTGATACCTTATGATTTAGACTTTATTTTTAGAACTTGGTGGATGATTCAACCTCTGATTTTTGTAGGGTAGATTCATGATTGAATTAGGATCCCTTAGGAATTTTTGTAGGAATTTACAATTTTTTTTACTATTTTTGTTTGATTTTAGTTTAGGTGCTAACTTTAGATGATTCTAATGCACTAATTCAACTAGGATGACTTCTTTAGTTCCCTTAGACTAGGGTTTTGTCTCTCTTGCTCTTGGATAAGGTTGAAGACAAGCTTGGGCAACCATGGATTGCTTGAAGAAGCTTGGATGTGAAGATCTTCCCTTCTTTTGGGTGTAGTGTTGATTAGGTGTTAAGATTAGGGTTTGTCGGCAGAGCTTCTAGATAGATTCTCTTCCTTCATAAACATGGAAGATGTTGATCACTTCCATTCTTCCCTATGATGTAAGGTCCCTTTGTAAAGGCCTCATCCCTCCTTTGGTAGGATGTGTGGCTCTTTACAAGTTGGTAGAACCTTTGAGGGTCCTTTTCTCTGATGATAGGATGCTTAGTGGTGACCTTTGGTCTTCACTCTGCTACCAATCATCCAAACTTTGCTCTTGTTAGATGAATCTTTCTCCCTTGCTAGAGGATGGAGTTCCTTGCTTGAAGAAGATTGAAGGCTAGAAGTTGATACTTCTTTGTGTTTAAAGACTACCTTTGGAGCTGAAGCTTGAAGAAGATGAAGAACAAGTTGATACTTGTGAGGGGAATTCATTGAAGATTGAATGAAGAAGCTGAAGCTTGAGGAAGAAGCAAGTTGATTCTTGTGAGTTTAATGCATTGAGGCCTAAAGGTGGAATTTACTGAAGAGCTGAAGCTTGAGGAAGAAGCAAGCTGATGCTTGTGAGTTTAATGCATTGAGAGCCTGAAGGAGCCAAGTTGATACTTGATATTAGGAGTGAAGCCTGAAGGTGGAATTTATTGAAGAGCTGAGGCTTGAGGAAGAGAGAATAAGTTGATACTTATGCTTGATGTGTTGGAAGCTTGAAGAAGCAAGTTGATACTTGCTGTTGAAGATGAGAGTATTGAAGAGCAGTTGAAGACTGAGGACTGAACTGCTGTCAGAGGAGAGCTCTGTTGTGGAAGTTGTTGATCTGCTATCTTTTCTTGTCTGTTTGCTTTCTGTGCAGCTGTATTGATGTGACTTGTTTGATTTGCTTGATGCATTAGAATAAGTTCATGTTTACTGTTTAAGCTAGAGGCATGATTGCACTAGAGGTTGAGTTGCTCCCTCTGCTTGTATTTTTACTGTATAGCTTTGCTTGCGGGTATTCGGTAGAGTCCAGCTCCCTTGCCTATGTGGTTTGTTATTTGCTTGATAGCATGTTATTTCTTCCTGTATGATTGCAGTTATTCATATCAGGCTTGAGGTTGATATGAGCTTGTGGAGGTTGATGCCCCACACACATTTCCTCCCTCACTTGCATTGCATGCATTTTACAGTCGTTTACTGTTTACTGTTTAAGCTGATGCTTTACCTGTTTCTGTATCATTGACATGATCCCCTAGGAATCTCACTTCCTTTGATAAGGAAGTGATGATTAGAACTTTAGGTTGAAACCTATGCATGATAACTTCTAGGAGTTCCCTGTTTCAAACCTTAACTGTAGGATGAATCCTTGGCATGGCAACATTAGGACTTGATAGTCTCCCCTTAGTTGAACCTGTTTGTTCTCTCTTCTCATCTCAAAACAAATTAAACTACAGTAATAAAGGTTAACTGATGTCATACGTTACGAGCCTTAAGCTATCTGAGAAAGGGTTGCCGGAGAGTTTCTTTTCGACAGCTTGAATGTTTAGTATGGCACCCTTTGGGTGACATGCGACACATTCACTCTCAGGTCATAGTCTCTAGTGCGATATTAGTTGCAAACAACCGTAAAAAACAGTTATTCCGTAAAAGACAGAAAACAAACTTCAAACCTTTTTACCCCGTGGGCCCATAACTCAAAGGAAGCTTTTCTGAAGAAAAGAGTGTTGTTAACTCCCAGTTCTACCGCAAACAGTAACGCTTAAGCCTCCAAGGGTCGAGTTGCGTACATCCAACTGCTGGAACTGTTTGTTAACCATACTCGATAAAAACAGATGAATCTGAATCCCCGTTATCCGTATTATCCCGAACTACGTAAGCTCTGATCTCTCAAGCCTGTTGAGAGTACGTAGGCACAATACTGACGTATTGGCGAGCCACCTTCCCCCATCACCCGTAGTTAGTCGAACTACATTGACTCTGATTTCTCATTCTCTGATGAGAATACGTAGGCATAAAGTACGACGCTTTGTCGAGTCATTTTCTTTTCTTTTTCAGACCAGCCTTGATAGATAGATAGATAAAACCAACCCGTCAGGTAAACACAACAAGCGTGGATCCCATCGAGTACGATGGACGTGAGGGGTGCTAATACCTTCCCCTTGCGTAACCGACTCCCGAACCCAGACAACGGTTGCGATGACCTTGTCTTATACCCTTTTCATCAGGTTTTTCCGATTGTTTCCTTTCCCGTTCCGAGGGATAAATAACGAAAGGTGGCGACTCTTCTATTTTTCCGGCACCTTATTTTCGCGGTAGCGACAGCTGGCGACTCTGCTGGGGACTTGATAGTTTCCTTGGGATCCAACGTCCCTTATGCGAGTCAGTTTGGGGATCCAACGTCCCCTGCGAGAGTCAATCCTAGGGCTTGTATGATTACTTGTAGGGTTGTGTTTATTTATCGCATTTTATTTCCCGCACTTTATTTTCAGTATGATATGATTATCTGTGCTGTTGTGGGAGGGGCATTCTGATGAGTGAGAAGCCAGACCCAGGCTTGAGTGTACTTAGCATTAGTTGTGGAAATTAGTGGGCGCGTGCTTGCTTTGCAGGCACTAGTGTCTCATGAAATCCACGCTCATACGAGGTTCTCCCGGTTGACTTCTTTTTCAACCCTTTGGGTTGAGGGTGTTGTTGGTTTGGAGGATTGTCGACTCTGGGGACCGATCATTTGGGATTCAGCTAAGTGAGGCCACTTCAGGAGATGGTGATGCCACACCTTCTGGGTATCGTATGACCCCTCTTGAATGTCTGTGACGCTGATGACCGCATAGGATGCTGAACTTGTGTCAGTTTAGGTCCATACCTGTGAGCAGGGTTGGGTTTGTTGCAGGAAGCCTTAATCTTCAGACTACCTGGTTTTCTTGATAGTGAATCAGTTTTGTTGGTTTCAGAGGTTCTCATCATCAGATGTATATATGTTCTTGACAGAGCAGATTTATGGTCCTGTATCAGAGGTCCTTATTATCAGATGTGTGTTTGTTCTCGACAGAGCAGATTTAGGGTCCGATACCTGGGTTTTCTTCTTATCAGAGATAGTGGTTGTTCTTGACAGAGCAGTATTGTGGTTTTGTTGATACAGAACCTTCATCTCCTCAATAGCACAGTCGTCTTGATCTCCTGCTGCATGATTGCATTTTGCATTGTTTTGCATATTCATCTGCATTTCATTAACGTGTGTCTGTGTTGCAGGTACCGTTTCCCCCCGATTCAGGTTTTCTTGCCTTCTTTTGTGCTATCATGGGTTCTCTGAGGAAGACCGTGACTTACAAGCTCCCCACTCCTGATGTTGTTCAGCTGACTGGTTTGATTGCTTTGGCAGATGATTCTGTGAGAGATGAATTCAGAAAGTCTTATGGGAAACTACTCAGTTTGGTTCGTAAACCCTCTGTGTTTGAGTTGAATGGGTTGCACGCCCTACTGCAGTTCTACGATCCTCCGTTGAGATGCTTTACTTTCCGAGACTTCGTTCTCGCACCTACACTAGAGGAGTATGTTGATTTGTTAGGTGTGCCTATCAAGAGTCAGATGCCTTTTGTTTATATGGATGTCGAGCCTGACCTGGCTAGTCTAGCTCCTTCACTTCATCTAGATGCCTCCGAGTTGATCTTGTCTAGTTGGAACAGGGTTCCCGGTTTCTCCTTGCAGTTCTTAGTGGGAAAGGCTCAGCAGTGCGCCAAAGACGGATGTTGGTTCGTGTTCAACGCCATCCTCGCTCTGTGCATATATGGCATCATTTTGTTCCCCAATATGCCCGACTTTGTAGACTTCGACGCATTTCACATCTTTTCATCAGGGAATCCGGTCCCTACCTTGATAGGAGATGTCTACCATTCCGTCCACTACAAAAACGAGAACAGAAGGGGAAAGAATGTCTCTTGCTGTGTGCCCCTACTCTATATATGGCTTGATAGTCACCTACCCAAGAAGGGTCCCTTTGCTTCGTCTGCAGCCACAACTGAGTGGTCCGAGCGTTTGATGAGTCTGTCAGCGGAGGATATTGCCTAGTTTGATAGAGATAGATTGGGTACCGAGATCATCTTCAGCTACAGTGGGTTTCCGAACGTGCCTTTGATAGGCAGGAAGGGCTGCATAAACTATAATCCATCTCTGCTGGTCCGACAGTTTTCTTATGCTTTGAGAGCTCTACCGAAGGATGAAAAGGTGCAGGAATCTCTGTACCTCACTGGTCTTCTAGAGGGGGATATATTATCCAAGCTTCAGCACGCTTGGAATGGTATCAGTAAGCGGGGAAAACCATTGTTGGGGAAAAGTAACAGCCAGGCCTACGCTCCATATGTGACTTAGATCAGAACCAGAGCAGATGCTATAGGGATGCCGTTTCCTCCTGCCAAGCCAGAAAGCCCTCCAGTGATTGAAGAGCATACCACCGTGCCTATTCAGCAGCACAAGCAGGTGTTAGCTGAGCGAGATGAGCTGAAGAAGGAAAATGAAGAACTGGAGAAAGAATTGGCTCAACTCAGAAGCGAGAGAAGCGAAGCCGTTCATTCCTTCAAGAGGTAGACAGAGTTGGTGAACCAGTTAGGGACAGATTTGACTAAGCAGATAGCTGAGCGTGAGCGTTTGGGTCGAGACTTCAAAGCTGTCAATGATGTACTGGCCACTAAGAAGCAGCACTTGGATGAAGCGTATCGGAGAATATCCAAGTTTAACTAGCACTGGAAGGCCACCCTAGCCAACGGGAAAGAACGGGAGGATAAGCTGAAGCAACAGATCTCCAAGTTGAAAGCCCAGGTGAAGGCTAGTGAGAAGAGGTTTGATGAAGAAACCGCTCGCAGATATGCCGCTGAAGGCCAGCTCAACAAGGCTCTTGCTAACCTGAAGGAGCGCAAGCTGACGTTTGAGTCCAAGAAGCGGAAGTTAGAAGATTGTTTCGGTGAAGGAGCATGGGAAGATTCGGTTGAAGGTCTTCAATACACCATTATGCAAAGGGAGTTACTCGTCGAAGGGTTGCTCACTCGGCCTGATCATCCAAAAACGAAGAGATTGTTAGAAGAGTTTCGCGCCCGTGGTCGTGCTTGACTATTTGTAATCTTTTTGTTTTGATCATTGTTGTATGCTGACCATCACCAGACTTGTTGGTTGAGGTCATGCTATTGATTCATCTTGTACTCATTGACGTTGTGTACCGCCTTGATGGGATTTCTTTATATATGAGATGTTATTTCCATGACTGGACTCAGACTTCTTATTATCAGCACTGGCACTCAGGCACGAGGATCGGGGGATACCTCCCTAACGCACAGACACACGTTTGCATTTGCATGAAGCATCTGCATAACGAGCACTTTGTCGTTTTTCCTAACCCTTTTGTGTATACAGGTTGTTTCAGGTTGTTCCAGAATTGATCAGAGACGTATCCACCGCTATCCGACCAGAGCAAATCAAGCCAGAGTTATGGAGCAAGTGCAAATTGACGTTCAAGAACTCCGAGAAAGGATGGACCGCTTCATGGAGCTCATGCAAATGGTCGCCAACGGCCAGGATCAACTCAGAACCTTGGTTCAGCCTCTGATTTCAAGGGTCGACAGCAATGGTGTACTCCATGGCGAGACTGTTCCAACCCCTTCACCTGTTGAAACTCCTCAGAATGGCGTCCCCGTGACCGGGGGGAATGGCAGTGCCAACGACAATGTGATAGCTAACATGGGACTCAACGGTAATATGACTGGCGTCGGTAATGGGAATTTTGAAGCTAATGTCAATGTTGGACTGGGCAACGGCAATGCGGGTGTTGGAAATCTGTATGGGCCCCAGCCATGGTTAGAAGACCGTCAAGACGATGTGTTCTCGCAGAGAGGTGCTGAAGGGGAGCTGACTGCTAAAGCACGACTAAGGTTTAAGGCACTCGAGGACAAGATGAGGAATTTCGAGAACTAGAACACCATGGGTGTTGACATGTCCAAGTTGGGACTGATTGCTGATTTCAAGGTGCCTCCCAAGTTCAAGGTACCTGACTTTGAAAAGTACAAGGGTACCACCTGCCCTCGCGTCCATGTGAGATCATACTACCGGAAAAATGTCAGCTCACTCTGAGGACGAGAAGTTGCTGATGCACTTCTTTCAGGACAGCCTGTCCGGGCCCTCCCTGGAATGGTACATGAGTCTGGAACCTACCAGTGTGCGCACATGGAAGGAACTTGCTGAAGCATTCGTGCACCATTACCAATATAACAGTGACTTGGCTCCGAGCCGGGTCCAACTGCAGAATTTGTCACAGAGGAACAACGAAGGGTTCAAGGAATACGCCCAGCGGTGGCGTGAATTAGCAGCTCGGGTTCAGCCGCCGATGGTTGAACGGGAGCTTGTTGAAATGTTCGTAGCCACCCTCCCAAGGGTTTATTACGAGAAATTGGTCAGCAGTATGTCTGGAAGCTTCTCAGATCTCATTATCACGGGTGAGCACGTTGAAAATGGGATCAAACTGGGGAAAATTCAAGGTGATCTATCCTCAGTTGGAGGAGGAAAGAAACCCTATGGTGGCAAAAGGAGGGAAGGAGAGACGAGCACCGTGTCCAACGCTCGAAGGAAAGGCAAGGGCCAGCACCAGCAGGTGGCCAACATAACTATCCCCGCAGTCCAACAGCCACCCCAGCAGCAGCAGCAGCAGAACCAACAAGGGTACAGAAAGTATCAGAACAGGGCACCTCTGTCAAGTCGTCACCTCGAGACGTCGCCCATGTCTTATGCTCAGTTGTTACAAACTCTGCTTCAGTTACAGCTGATCCAGAAGAGAACCCTGGCTCCCTTGACAGGGGCACCTCCGCCAGGTTATGATGCGAATGAAACTTGTGAATTTCATTCAGGGGCACCAGGCCACACGATAGAAAACTGCAAAGCCTTCAAGCACAAGGTGCAGGATATGGTGGACGCCAAGATCATAAAATTCTCAGATAATGTGCCAAACGTCACGAAGAACCCTATGCCGAATCATAGGGGAGGTGGAGTGAACGCCATTATTGAAGACGAGAGCTTAGATTTGTTGACTGATGTCAAGGATCTGAAGACACCGTTTAGCTTCGTTAAAGCCAAGCTGATGAAAAGAGGTTACTTCCCGGGTTGTGGAGAACTGTGTATGGGTTGTGCGACTAGTCCTGATGGATGCGAACAATTGATAGAGGGGATCCAGGGTCTGATGACCGAAGGAATCTTACAGTTTAGCCGAAGAGCCGAATGTGGATCGGGAGAGGTCATGCTGAAGCAAGATGATGAGGTTGCCACCATCACCATCCCTCGTCGGACGATAACTATTTCTTCACCCAGGCCGCCCACCATTACCATCACCAAAGCTGGGCCGATACCTTTTGAAAGCACCAATGCTGTCCCATGGCATTATGGGGCAGACGTCTACTGCAACGGACAAAAGTTGGAATTGGAACCATCAGGGTCGTGTGTGGATAACCTAGGGGGAATTGGCAGAATTACTCGCAGCGGAAGAGTATTTGCTCCACCGGAGATCGTGGCGGACAAAGCTGAAGTGACTGATAATGGGAAGAGTAAAGTCGTTGAGGAAATCCCTCGTGGGGTAGAGAAAGACTTACTTGTTAAAGACGCTGAAGAGTTTATGAGGTTGATTAAGAAGAGTGACTACAAGATCGTGGATCATCTCCATCAAACACCCTCGAAAATTTCCATCCTGAATCTGTTGCTGTGTTCTGAGGCACATCGCAACGCGCTGCTGAAGGTGTTGAATGCCACGTATGTACCACAGGAAATATCGGTCAACCAGTTGGAAGGGGTCGTAGCCCACGTGAATGCTGGAAATGGGTTAGGGTTTACTGACCTGGAGTTGACGCCAAAGGGAAGAAACCATAATAGTGCTCTGCACATCTCGATAGAGTGTAGGGGAACGATTATGTCTCACGTGTTGGTGGACACAGGGTCATCACTCAATGTTCTTTCGAAGAAAGAATTGATGAAGTTGGATACTCGAGGATTGATTTGCACACCCAGTGATCTGGTGGTGAAAGCGTTCGATGGATCCAAACGTCATGTTTTCGGAGAGGTGACGTTGCCAATCCATGTGGCGCCGGAAACTTTCGACGCGGTATTTTACATTATGGACATCATGCCCGCCTACAGCTGTCTCCTAGGCCGGCCATGGATCCACTCTGCTGGCGCCGTGACCTCCACGTTGCACCAGAAACTCAAGTATGCCGTCGGAGGCAGCATCGTGACCGTTTGTGGCGAGGAAGATATAATGGTGAGCCATTTATCGTCCTTCAAGTATGTCGAGATGGATGGGGATATCCACGAAACCCTATGCCAGGCGTTCGAAGCTGTTAAAGTCAAGAACGTGGCTCCAGTAATCACTGAAAAACCAGAGATGACTCTCTCGTCTTTCAAGGAAGCCCAGGCCGTTGTTCAAGCCGGATCTACCCCAGGCTGGGGGCGAATTCTAGAGATACCTAACAAGCAAGATAAGTTTGGGTTAGGATACTCTCCTACGGCTGAAGCCTCCTCTTCTAGCAGTGCGTCGCGGAGTAAAGGGCCGATCCAGTTTACCAGGGGCGGAGTGATATTTGAAAGTGTCAACGCAGTGTCTGAAGACGACGAAGACAGTGATTACGACCTAGACTCTTGGATCCAGCCAAGCAAACCAGGTGGGAGCCTCAACAACTGGTCCATCAGGGATATCATCCAAGTGACAGGCGAAGAGTAATGATTTACTTTTTCCAATCATTGTACAACCCTATGTCCTACCCGGGGCATAGTGGTTTTATTGTCAGGGCCTCGTTCGGTTATGTACATGCATTTTATCAATAAATCAAAAGGCTTTTTTCTTCGTATTCAAATGTTGTGACCTCTGTTATTCCTGTTTTATATTTGTTTTAAAAAACAATAAAATGACAATGGGGTTTGTGCTAACCTGCATATCCGTGTCTTAAGCTTAACCCTTGTTATTGCAGGATCCACATAGCGGATGACATCGACTCTGGACCTTCTACGACTCACTTCGACTTCGATTGCCCGATCTATCAAGCCGAAGAAGAGATTGATGAAGACGAAGACCTTCCCGAAGAGTTGGCCCGCTTGTTGAAACAAGAAGAGAAAGTTATTCTGCCCCACGAAGAAGAGATTGAGATTGTGAATCTGGGTTCTGAAGAACTGGTCAGAAATGTCAGGATAGGAGCTGCATTGTAATGTGATGTCAAGCAGAGATTGGTCGAGATGCTAAGAGAGTATAGTGACATCTTTGCTTGGTCATACGAAGATATGCCCGGACTTGATACTGACATCGTGGTCCACCACTTGCCGCTGCGAGAGGATTGTCCTCCCGTCAAGCAGAAGCTTAGGAGGACGCGACCAGATATGGCCGTTAAGATCAAAGAAGAAGTGCAAAAGCAACTTGATGCTGGCTTCTTAGCGGTCACTACTTACCCTCCGTAGGTCGCCAACATAGTGCCTGTACCGAAGAAGAGCGGTAAGGTGCGAATGTGCGTCGATTATCGGGATTTGAATAGGGCGAGCCCTAAAGATGATTTCCCGCTCCTTCATATTGATGTGTTGGTCGACAATACAGCTCAGTTCTCCGTATTTTCGTTCATGGATGGCTTCTCCGGCTACAATCAGATCAAGATGGCGCCGGAGGACATGGAGAAAACTACGTTTATTACACCTTGGGGAACATTTTGCTACAAGGTAATGCCTTTTGGTCTGAAGAACGCAGGGGCTACTTACCAACGAGCAATGGTTACTTTGTTTCATGATATGATTCATCATGAGATTGAAGTCTATGTTGATGACATGATTGCGAAGTCCCAAACGGAGGAAGGACACCTGGTCAATTTGCTGAAGCTTTTTGAGAGGCTTAGGAAGTTCAGGTTGAGGCTGAATCCTAACAAGTGTACTTTCGGAGTACGGTCTGGAAAACTACTGGGGTTTATCGTGAGTGAAAGAGGCATCGAGGTTGATCCTGCGAAGATAAAAACAATACAAGAAATGCCAGCGCCAAAAACAGAAAAAGAAGTTCGCGGTTTCCTGGGCCGAATAAACTACATTGCAAGGTTTATTTCTCATCTCACGGCCACGTGTCAACCGATGTTCAAGCTGTTAAAGAAAAATCAGGCGATTATCTGGAACGAGGATTGCCAGAAGGCATTTGATAAGATAAAACAGTATCTACAGGAACCTCCAATCTTGATACCCCCAGTGGCCAGACGACCCTTAATCATGTACTTGACAGTTCTTGAGAATAGTATGGGGTGTGTTCTCGGTCAGCACGACGAGACGGGCAGAAAGGAGCATGCCATTTACTACTTGAGTAAAAAGTTCACGGATTGTGAATCTCGTTACTCGATGCTGGAGAAGACGTGTTGTGCACTAGCCTGGGCTGCCAAACGTTTACGACAGTACATGCTCAATCACACCACCATGCTAATTTCGAAGATGGATCCGATCAAGTACGTCTTCGAGAAGCAAGCGCTTTCGGGCAGGATTGCCATATGGCAAATGGTGTTGACGGAATATGACATTCAGTACGTTTCCCAGAAGGCCATCAAGGGAAGCGTATTGTCTGAATACCTTGCCGAGCAGCCGATCGAAGATTATCAGCCGATGAAATTTGAATTCCCTGATGAGGATATCATGTTTCTCAAAGCAAAGGATTGTGATGAACCGTTGCCCGACGAGGGTCCAGATAGGAAATCCCAATGGAGATTGATATTTGACGGGGCGGTTAACTCTTATGGAAGTGGCATTGGGGCGATCATCACAACTCCCCACGGATCCCACATCCCGTTTACCGCGAGACTGACGTTTCTGGTCACCAATGACGAAGCTGAGTACGAAGCATGCATCATTGGTCTAGAAGAAGCAATTGATTTGAGAATCAAGAACCTAGATGTATATGGTGACTCGACACTTGTAATCAACCAGATTAAAGGGGAGTGGGAGACTCGCCAATCGAATTTGGTGCCGTACATGAATTATGCCAGAAGGCTGCTTCCGTTCTTTGATCGAGTGGAACTCCATCATGTACCCAGAGCTGAGAATCAGATGGCTGATGCCTTAGCCACGCTGGCTTCGATGTATAAAGTCAATTTTTGGAATGAAGCTCCAAGAATTATCCTTTCTCGTCTTGATAGACCTGCATTCATCTTTGCGATCGAGGAAGCCTCCGATGGCAAGCCATGGTTCCATGATATCCAGACCTTCCTTATGACTAAGGAATATCTTGCGGGAGCGTCAACCCAGGATAAGAAGACTCTGAGGAGGCTGTCTGGAAATTTTTATCTCAATCCTGATGGAGTTTTGTATTAAAGAAACCACGATCTCGCGCTACTCAGATGCGTAGATGAGAAAGAGGCGAGTTTCCTCATGGAAGAAGTCCATGAAGGCACATTTGGTACGCACGCCGGCGGGCGTTCTATGACAAGAAAAATCCTGAGAGCAGGATATTACTGGCTGACGATGGAATTGGATTGCTTTAAATTCGCGAAGAGATGTCATAAATGCCAGATTTATGCTGATAAGATTCACGTGCCGCCATGTCCGTTGAATGTCATGTCCTCCCCGTGGCCGTTCTCCATGTGGGGCATCGACATGATAGGCAAGATCGAGCCCACTGCATCTAATGGTCATCGCTTCATTCTAGTAGCCATCGACTACTTCACCAAGTGGATGGAGGCAGCCTCATATGCTAATGTGACCAAGCAGGTGGTGGCTAAATTCATAAAGAGGGACATCATTTGTCGTTACGGAATTCCCGAGCGGATCATTACTGATAATGGTTCGAATCTGAATAACAAGATGATGAAGAAGCTGTGCCAAAGTTTCAAGATTGAATACCATAACTCATCTCCTTACCGGCCGAAGATGAATGGTGCCGTTGAAGCGGCCAATAAGAAAATCAAGAAGATTGTACAGAAAATGGTTGTGACCTATAAATATTGGCACGAGATGTTGCCATTTGCGCTGCACGGTTATCGTACAATGGTGAGCACATCAACCGGGGCAACTCCTTTATCACTGGTGTACGGTATGGAAGTTGTCTTACCATTAGAAGTTGAGATTCCTTCTTTACGAGTTTTGGTTGACGTGAAACTTGATGAGGCAGAATGGATTAAGAACCGACTAAACCAACTCAGCCTGATGGACGAGAAGAGGTTAGCATCGATTGCATATGGTCGTCTGTACCAAAGCCGAATGAAGAAAGCTTATGATACGAAGGTGCATCCTAGAAGCTTTCAGACGGGTGATCTCGTCCTGAAGAAGATTCTTCCTCCACACTCCGATCACCGGGGCAAGTGGACTCCCAATTACGAAGGTCCGTACGTCGTTAGCGAGGTCTTTTCGGGAGGAGCCTTGTTGTTATCTACGATGGATGGTGAAGATTTTGCATCCCCTGTGAACGCGGATGCAGTTAAAAAATACTTTGCTTAAAAAATGACCCGCTGGAAAGAAAAAGAGTATCCAGGCAAAAAAGGGGCATCCCGGCGAACCATAAAAAAGGAAAAAAGTTTCGGGAAAAAATTAGGGATATAAAAGGAAAAATGTACACCCGCAAAGTCGAAAACCCGGATGGGCGGCTTTGGCAAAAAAGGGTATCCCGGTGAATCGAAAACCCAAAAAGGCGATTCAGGAAAAAGTTAGGGATTTGAAAAAGCAAATGACAGCGTGCCGCGTGTGGACTTTCATTGTTTAGGGGTTTGGAGGACCTGAGGGTCGTTTATCTGAATCAATCTCTTCTGAAGCTGAAGCGTCGGAGAAGTATCGAAGTCGAGTGGGTCATAGAGGGATCAACTCATGGTGTTCGTCTACGCCTCATTGCCGACATTTGTATATACTGATGTATATTTATGTTTTATTTCTGCGCGGCTTCCTCATTCCAGGAGCTTGCATCTGTTGTAAAACATTTTTACCTATTCAGGGGTTCGTTATCAATAAAATGTATACTACTCAGCAATTCTGTTTGTCTGTTTAGCATTTATCTGTTTTGTTTGCGAAAAAGAACGCCGATGTTTTTGATAAAATGCGCATACATAAACTTACTGGCCTAGGCCACTGATTGTTGAAACAATGAATTACTTGAACATTGTCACAAGATGATAACCTTGATGGGTCCCTTTGAGAAGGGTATCTTGTCTGTTTGTTTGTGTTGTCACAGGTATAGCATATTCCAGGCAGTACGCCATACGCGTCCCCAGATAGGATGATTCCTTCCTCTTCAGCAAGTTCAGTAGCATCTCCCCATGGAGTTTGAACATGGGATCGTAAGCATTGATATGTGTCTCCCCAGGCAGAGAAGATTCTCTCCCCAATCAGATGCATCCTGAAGGATCTTCGCTTCCCCAGATGAGTCATATACTGAAGTGTTCAGCACTCGATAGCGCAGACTGAAGTCTTCAGCGGAATTGAAATTCCCCGCAGAGTCGTACTCTCCCCAGCAAATAGGATGATTCCTTCGTCCCCAGCCGAGTTTGCGAACCCCAAGAGAGCCGAGTCCTTGGAAGCCATTCAGGCCATGATTGGTTCTCTCCAGTAGAGTGTTGAATAGCTGATGTTGTATTTCCCCACCGGAGTCGTTATCTCTAGGGAAGCTTTGCCGTGAAGGCCGTGCAGTTTATTTCTGCGATTGATATTGTTCCCTCGACAGTTTGTGGTTTGAATACCCAGTTGAGCGAGTCCAAGTTCTCGGAGAGCTTTATTCCCCTGCAGCAGTCAACTGAAGATCATTTCCCCAGGAGGAGTCCAATTGAGATTGGTGTGATTTCTTCTCCTCGGCGGGATGATTCCTTCCTCCACCAGAGTGGTTCTTTCTCCTTGACAGGAGGATTCTCTCTTTAGCATTTATTTTGCTGATGGGGTCATAGCATTTTGCATGATTGCATAACATTTACCCTAAATGCGTAGCATTTCCACCGTGTGGAGCATTGCGCCATTGCCAAACATATGCGTATAAAACATGAGCTAGGTCGTTACCGTTCTTGTTTTACAGGTGTTCCCCGACAGGGTGGATGATTCCCGAAATCTCAGAAGAGTTGTTTGGCCCAAGATGATTCTTGAATCCCCCCAGCAAAGTCGTTTGCCCAAGATGATTCTTGAAATCTCCCGCGAAGGAGTTTGCTTAAGATGATTCTTGAATTCCCCAATGATGTCGCCAGAGTTGGTTGCTCAAGTTGACGCTTAGAGTTCCCGGCAGAGTGATTGCTCAGGATGATTCCTGAAATCTCCAGCAGAGTTATTGGTTCAGGATGATTCCTGAAGTCTCCCGCGGAGTTATTTGTCCAAGATGATTCTTGAAGTCCTCAGCAGAGTTGATTCACCCGGAATGATTTCTGGATCCCCAAAGCAGAGTTACTTGATAGTTATCCAGAATCCCCAGCGGAGATGTGTCATCCCCAACAGGTTTCTGAACAGAGAAGTTGGAGTTCCCTTGAAGACTTAATGATTGAAGTTCGGCAGCGGTGCCAAAACCCTAGACTTACTGAGGAAGTCCAACTGCGATGTCAAAGCAGTTCTCCCAACTGATGCGGAGGGCCTGACGGCAAAAGACTGTATATCCTTATTTGGTTCATGATTGACCAAGAATTCTATTCCCGACTTACTGACGAAGTTCGGCTGATGCCCAAAAACTTCTTTGAGTGCCCGATGGCATGATCAACTTGATTGTTGATCTGATAAGTCCCGAGGAATTCTGTTGCCTGACGGCATGGTCGACCGTGTATCACCGGTTACCGTGTGACCAATTCCCCAGCAGAGTTGCCATGTAACTGTTATGCTTAGTGTCGAAGATGTTCCTACCAATCCAAGTATTGTTTACCCGTGCGGTTAGCAAATCACTAATTACCGTGTAACCAGTGATCCCTCGGTGATTTGAGGATGCAATGATATCAGATGAATCAGAGAATCATCCTGACGGAGGTTCAGATCAGTATTTCTTCAGCTAGTTGCCGTGCAGTTCTTATTTCTGTTTTCGAAGATTTATCCCCACCAGAGTACCGTGTACTTGTGCAGTTGGCAAATTTATGGGTTTGTTGGTATTCAACCGTCTCTTACCTTGATTGTGTGAGAGCCGTTCGCTTCTCACCCAGTCAGGTCTAAGCCGTTTGAATAGGGGCAGCTGTTGCACCCCAAAATTTGCCCAACTTTTCTTTACCTAGCTTGTGTTTCATTTCATTCACATTAGCATTATCATTTGCATTTCATTGACATGTATGCAGGAGATCAAGAGGTATGATTACCAATTAAGATCCAATCAAGACTATGAAGCTAACTAAGAAGGTTATTCAGGTGCTCAAGGGTTAATATCCTTGTCAGAGAAGTTAAAAGATCCTCAGAAAGAGTGGTTGAAGCCAAGAGGGTGTGTCTCCTAACTTGAGAGTTGTGGGAAGCTATCAGATGATTCTGAGGCCATGAAAATGGACTTGAGGTCTTGAGAGAGCTCATGAGAAGTGTGGAAGATCACTTTGAGGCCTAGACAAGTCATTGTGCAAGAATAAGAAGCCTCATCCATGAGTGGTGCAATTAGGGTTTGACTGGGTCAACCCTAAGTCAGCTGAGGATTTGAAGGAGGTTGAGACCTAATTCAAGAGCCATGTGATCATGGATTGATACATTGAGGTGTTTTAAGGATGATTCCAAGGTCAACTCATCATGATTGAAGAGTTTGAGAAGTTTCAAGCTAGGGTTTCTAAGGCTAGACAGTGTAAAATCCCCTAGTTTGACCCCTATCTTCAAGGCAATTTAGCTCAAGATGTGATTGTCATGTCATCTTGCCCCCAAAATGAATGTTGTAGAGCATGATCTTAGATTTAATTTGAGTGCTAGAAGTCCTTGATAGGATTTGTAGAACTCAAGTTATGACTTTGACAAGTTACAGGTCATCTGATGAATGTGAATTTGGAGCTTGAAAGTTGTCCAACTTGCATGAAACGTTTGCCCTAGAAGGATGATTCCTATGAACTTTTGGCCAACATGAATGTTGTTCCTTATACTCTTAGCTATCTATAGTGTACTAGAAGTCCTTGATAGGATTTTTAGAACTCAAGTTATGGCTTGGACAAGTCAAGGGTATTGTGGTCATTTGGAGATTATAGGTCATTCCAATCATTAGGCCATAACTCCTATTTGCAAGCTTCAAATGGGAAAATATTAAACATCAAACTTGTTCAAAATGATGTTTTAAGGCTATCCAAGAGGTCATGAGAGCTTGGAATAGCTTGCTTCACAAAATCACAAAAATGGCCTAAAATAAGGGTGAATTTCAAATGAACCAAAGATGGAAATTGGGATTTTTGATCTACATGTCCAAACCAAGCCATATGACATACCAATTTGATTGTAAAACATATTTTAAGAACATTGACATTGCCACAATTTTGAATTGAGGGGTAATTTGATGACTTGCTTTGAAAAATAGTTACTTACATCATAAGTAACAATTGCCAAACCAATATGCAAGGCATAACCACAGCTCCTTTCAATCCAAACACTTTGATAAACTCATTTGGAGAGAATTTGGATGGAAAGCATGATGGATACAAGCTGATGCAAGGACTGTTTTGAATATACCATGAGATTGTATTTTCAAGTGAAGTGAGATATTGAATTTCTCATTAGAGTGATCTAGAACTTTCTAGATCATTCATCCTTGTTCTATATATGATTTAGAAGTGGTTCAGAGTGAAGGTTGGTGAGAATTGAGAGAGGAGAGTGAGATTGCACTTTGAAATTTCCCATTGCAAATCCAAATCTGTTACAAGGTTAGAGGCCATTTCAGTCCAAGAAATTGATCTCAACAGCTTGCTCTGAGGTTGATGATTGATCCCAGATCAAATTCAAGGCCAAGTTGTGGAGGAATCGTGATGTAGCCATTGGAGTTGGAAGCTTGCAACTCAGAATCGGTTTCAAGAATCCAGGGCATTTCAATCCATTTGGTTGCATACAGAAGATTGATTGGAGGCTAGTGAAGGATTCTGCAAGTTCTTGAGGGTTGATTTGAAGATTCAACCACTCTATTTGCTCAAGTTTACCAGGTATGCAGTTCTTATCCCATGGCTTGATTTAGGTAGAATCCAGAGGAATTATTGTGTTAGATGCATTGTAGATTGATGTAGGAAGGTTTTTGGATCATCAATTTGGAGATTAGTGACCAATTAGGGTTGTTCCAATTTTCGGTTGAGATGGTGTTCTTGCGAATCTTGAGTTTTTAGAATGAATTAATGGCATGAATGAGTTCTTGAGGAAATTTGGGACAAGATTCATCAAGGAATCGTGGCCAATGGTGGACTCTATAGAGAGTTAGGGTTGTGGAATGTTGATCGGAGAAGTCACCGACGGTGACTTTAGCGCGCGCAGAGGGAGGAAACTCAGAAATTCAAAAGGTTGAAGATGACTTGATAGCCATTAGATCCTAGGTGGACTTTGACTAAAGACCTCATCCAACGGCCACGCGTGAAAGTTAGTTTGTGAAGGATCTCTGAGTTATGTTCAAACGCAGCGTTTCATTAATGTAATCTGGGTGGGCTTAGTCAATAGTTGATACTCACACCCCCTTTTTGGGCCCAACCCTAAAATGAACTGATTTTTCATGCTATTCACACCACGCGCATGTTATTTTCTTGGGATTTTTCAGTTTATTTTTCATTTTATACATGCTTATTGAAAAATTCATAAATAATTGAAAAATGACTCAATTAATCCCATTCTTTTTGCCATGGATTCATGATTGGATCTAGTACTTTTTAGATAAAAAAACATTAATATTACATGCATTTTATGATTTTATGGGCATTTTTACATTTTAATTGACATTAAAATAATCATGGTTGATGCTTGACTTTGTTGAATTTGGTTTGATCATGTGATGATGTATTTGGCCTTGATTTTTTGTGAGTAGCTAGCATAGATATGCATGTTCCCCCTAGATTTTTGTCACATTTTTTTGATGAATGTAAGTGGTAGTTCTAGGTTGAAGCTTTAGGAGCTCCATTTTTAGGGTTTATGGTTGATACCTTATGATTTAGACTTTATTTTTAGAACTTGGTGGATGATTCAACCTCTGATTTTTGTAGGGTAGATTCATGATTGAATTAGGGTCCCTTAGGAATTTTTGTAGGAATTTACAATGTAGTTTACTATTTTTGTTTGATTTTAGTTTAGGTGCTAACTTTAGATGATTCTAATGCACTAATTCAACTAGGATGACTTATTTAGTTCCCTTAGACTAGGGTTTTGTCTCTCTTGCTCTTGGATAAGGTTGAAGACAAGCTTGGGCCACCATGGATTGCTTGAAGAAGCTTGGATGTGAAGATCTTTCCTTCTTTTGGGTGTAGTGTTGATTAAGTGTTAAGATTAGGGTTTGTAGGCAGAGCTTCTAGATAGATTCTCTTCCTTCATAAACATGGAAGATGTTGATCACTTCCATTCTTCCCTATGATGTAAGGTCCCTTTGTAAAGGCCTCATCCCTCCTTTGGTAGGATGTGTGGCTCTTTACAAGTTGGTAGAACCTTTGAGGGTCCTTTTCTCTGATGATAGGATGCTTAGTGGTGACCTTTGGTCTTCACTCTGCTACCAATCATCCAAACTTTGCTCTTATTAGATGAATCTTTATCCCTTGCTAGAGGATGGAGTTCCTTGCTTGAAGAAGATTGAAGGCTAGAAGTTGATACTTCTTTGTGTTTAAAGACTACCTTTGGAGCTGAAGCTTGAAGAAGATGAAGAACAAGTTGATACTTGTGAGGGGAATTCATTGAAGATTGAATGAAGAAGCTGAAGCTTGAGGAAGAAGCAAGTTGATGCTTGTGAGTTTAATGCATTGAGGCCTGAAGGTGGAATTTACTAAAGAGCTGAAGCTTAAGGAAGAAGCAAGCTGATGCTTGTGAGTTTAATGCATTGAGAGCCTGAAGGAGCCAAGTTGATACTTGATATTAGGAGTGAAGCCTGAAGGTGGAATTTATTGAAGAGATGAGGCTTGAGGAAGAGAGAATAAGTTGATACTTATGCTTGATGTGTTGGAAGCTTGAAGAAGCAAGTTGATACTTGTTGTTGAAGATGAAAGTCTTGAAGAGCAGTTGAAGACTGAGGACTGAACTGCTGTCAGAGGAGAGCTCTGTTGTGGAAGCTGTTGATCTGCTCTCTTTTCTTGTCTGTTTGCTTTCTGTGCAGCTGTATTGATGTGAGTTGTTTGATTTGCTTGATGCATTAGAATAAGTTCATGTTTACTATTTAAGCTAGAGGCATGATTGCACTAGAGGTTGAGTTGCTCCCTCTGCTTGTATTTTTACTGTATGGCTTTGCTTGCGGGTATTCGGTAGAGCTTAGCTCCCTTGCTTATGTGGTTTGTTATTTGCTTGATAGCATGTTATTTCTTCCTGTATGATTGCAGTTATTCATATCAGGCTTGAGGTTGAGATGAGCTTGTGGAGGCTGATGCCCCACACACATTTCCTCCCTCACTTGCATTGCATGCATTTTACACTCGTTTACTGTTTACTGTTTAAGCTGATGCTTTACCTGTTTCTGTATCATTGACATGATCCCCTAGGAATCTCACTTCCTTTGATAAGGAAGTGATGATTAGAACTTTAGGTTGAAACCTATGCATGATAACTTCTAGGAGTTCCCTGTTTCAAACCTCAACTGTAGGATGAATCCTTGGCATGACAACATTAGGACTTGATAGTCTCCCCTTAGTTGAACCTGTTCGTTCTCTCTTCTCATCTCAAAACAAATTAAACTACAGTAATAAAGGTTAACTGATGTCGTACGTTACGAGCCTTAAGCTATCTGAGAAAGGGTTGCCTGAGAGTTTCTTTTCGACAGCTTGGATGTTTAGTATGGCACCCTTTGGGTGACATGCGACGCATTCACTCTCAGGTCATAGTCTCTAGTGCGATATTAGTTGCAAACAACCGTAAAAAACAGTTCTTCCGTAAAAGACAGAAAACAAACTTCAAACCTTTTTGCCCCGTGGGCCCATAACTCAAAGGAAGCTTTTCTGAAGAAAAGAGTGTTGTTAACTCCCAGTTCTACTGCAAACAGTAACGCTTAAGCCTCCAAGGGTCGAGCTACGTACATCTAACTGTTGGAACTGTTTGTTAACCCTACTCGATAAAAACAGATGAATCTGAATCCCCGTTATCTGTATTATCTCGAACTACGTAAGCTCTGATCTCTCAAGCCTGTTGAGAGTACGTAGGCACAATACTGACGTATTGGCGAGCCACCTTCCCCCATCACCCGTAGTTAGTCGAACTACGTTGACTCTGATTTCTCATTCTCTGATGAGAATACGTAGGCATAAAGTGCGACGCTTTGCCAAGTCATTTTCTTTTCTTTTTCAGACCAGCCTTGATAGGTAGATAGATAAAACCAACCCGTCAGGTAAACACAACAAGCGTGGATCCCATCGAGTACGATGGACGTAAGGGGTGCTAATACCTTCCCCTTGTGTAACCGACTCCCGAACCCAGACAACGGTTGCGATGACCTTATCTTATACCCTTTTCGTCAGGTTTTTCCGATCGTTTCCTTTCCCGTTTCGAGGGATAAATAACGAAAGGTGGCGACTCTTCTGTTTTGCCGGCACCTTATTTTCGCGGTAGCGACACCTACTACTAGGCTCAAAGGGGTTGGTAAAGAATTAACATCCTTATATCTCCTGTGTTTAGGAATTTAAACAATACCTACACATCATCAGCAGAGGTTTTATTCAAAAGCATACATTCGGAAGCTTGCGTCTTTAAACTTCGTCATCCTCCCTCGGATTCCGCTTTAAACAAGCGTTTGACAACAAGAAAAGCATTGAGTGAACACAAATGGATTTAATCAAAACATGCATATTCATTTCATTATCATTATCAATTGAAAACAAACAAGTTCTACAGATAAGATTTGCAAATAAGTTCGCACCTTAACAGAAAAGAAACTACAAATGCAAAGGAAATGACATAAATAAAAGATTGCCAGCTTTGGGGAACTGGGCTTTCCAGTCTTGACTTGCTGTTGAACCATCCATCTTTAGAATTGCTCGTCGAAGTCAGCCTGATAATCTTCTGAACACCTGCTCTCAGTGAATCCCTCCATAACATTAGCTGCCAAACCCACATGACTGGACGAAGGAGGATCGTTGATCTGGATACCCTGAGGCGTGACAAAGAACATGTTGGATTCAAGCAGAGTTTGAATCTTGCTTCTAAGCACCTTACAGTCTTCGGTTGAATGCCCATGTGCCCTAACATGGTACTCACAGCGGGTGTTGGCACCAGAACTTGGTGGATGTGGAGGAATCTCTGGATTAATCTTCTTCGGCACTATCAATCCACCTCTGATCAAGTCTGGCAATATTTGACTGTACGACAACGACAGCTGAGTAAAATGCCTCTCTGGCTTCCTTGGTCTTTGTCAGGCGTTCTGACGCGGCTAATGACGGTATGATCGTTGACTCTGGATGGGGACAGATATCTGACACAGAGTCCCAACAGGTTGCTGACTCTAAATACTTGAAACGTCTGAAAACTGAATCTGAGGTAATGGAGATTTTGGGATAGCATTACTTTCTTTCTCGCATTCCTCTTTAGAGCTGACAATTGATTCGCTTTCATAAACAGAGCTATCTGAGATGTCTCGAATCTTTCCACTCTTGATTTCGCTCTCAATACGTTCTCCCACTATCACCAAGTCAGAAAAGTTCACTACCTTACTATCAATCATCTTATCAAAGTAATGGCCTTGCAAGGTATCCACGAACAGGTCAACCAATTCTCTGTCCAAAAGTGGTGGCTGAACACGAGCAGCTAACTCTCTCCATCTCTGCACGTACGCTCTGAAAGATTCATTGTCTGCCTGAGATAATTCCTGCATTTGTATGCGGATGGGAGTCATGTCGAGATTGTAATTGTACTGCTTCACAAAGGCATTAGCTAAATCTGACCATGAACGGATGAAACCACTCTCCAACTGCATGTACCAACTCAACGATGCCCCACTTAGACTGTCTTGGAAACAGTGAATCATAAGCTTGTCATCATGGACATATGAGGACATTCTCTTGCAAAACATCACCAAATGCTGCTTCAGACAACTATCTCCTTTGTGCTTTTCAAAATTTGGCGTCTTGAACTTCAAAGGCATCACAAGACCTAGCACCAAACACATGCTCGAAGCATTCAGATTAAGAGTATCCCGACTCATCAGGGCGTCAAGTTTTTCATCCAACAGACGATATCTTCTCATAAATTCAACAGTCTGTGGGTTCTTAGGATTAATCTTCAGAACAGCCCTTTGAGAATTTGGCACAGAGAAAGTAAAATTCTGATAATCTGAGTCATGAAGAGAAGATGATCCTCTATCTCTGACAATAGTATGCTCTTGATCTCCAACAAGAATCTACACAGGCTGAGCTTGAGCAACATTGTTCACTGGAGTCCTCTGAATATTGGCCTCTCCCCTAGTCATAGCTGTCATGGCTTCCATGAGCTTATCCAAGTGATTCTTCATCAATTCAAACTCTGCCTTGTAACAACCTGATTCTGCTCTCCTGAGTTCATGATTCTTCCAGAAGCTAACTCAAATCCAATGCGAATGTCGAGAAATTAATTGCGGATTGGACAAAAGACGGGTAAGCTCTCTGGTCCGGGCCGAGGATGGACATGCAAAAATGAGATGCAAATGCAATGCAATGTAAAAATGCTAATGCAACACACAAAGGATCAAAGCTTCCACAAAGCTCTGAACAACTGTTGCGCTACTGACTGGATAAGTTCAAAAGTTCGCTCCGAAGAGAAAACCAAAATATCGGGTAGGTTGGAGGTCAAGTTTCCTGCATAACCAAATCCCTCTTTTGTCAGTGTCATAGACTTTCGAGAAACTATGATACGTTCACCATTTATGGTTTAGCATCATAGTCTAACGAAACGGCCTCACTTAGCTGACTCCCAAGTGATCGGTCTCCAGAGTCGACAGCTTTCAGATCCAACACCCTTTCCTGACCAATGCACAGGATAGGATGTCTTCAACAAAAAACCTCGTCTGAATGCAAATTTTGTGAGGACTAGTGCATGCCTAACATACAGGTCCTCACTACTTTCCACTTTAATGCTATGTGTGTACTCAAGCCTGGGTTTTGGCTTATCTCTCAGAGGAACAACCACCCAATAGCACAACAGCAACAGATAACAATAAGGTGCGGAAAATGTAAATACAACAATATACAAAATACAACACACAAATATACACACCCAAAGACAAAAACAGACAAGCGCTAGGATTGACTCGCATAAGGGAAGGGAAAAGTCCCCAGCAGAGTCGCCAGCAGTCGCATCGCTACGAAGAGGGGCCGGCGGAAGACAAAAGAGTCACCACCATTCGTTATTTATACCAAAGAGAGCAAAAGGAAACGATCAAAGAAAACCTAACGAAAAGGGAATAAGACAGGTCATCGCAACCATATCTCGGGTTCGAGAGTCGGTTACACAAGGGGAAGGTATGAGCATCCATCACGTCCGTCGTACTCGACGGGATCTACGCTTGTTGCCTAGTCTATGGGTGAAAAACAAAATATCTACGGCTGCTAATGCTAAACGGAAAGAACTGACTCGATAGGACATCGCCGCCCTATGCCTACGTATTCCCTCGTGCAATGGGAAAGTCAGAGTCAACGTAGTTCGGGAAACTACGGGGGGAGATTGCTCGCCAAGACATCACCGGCTTATGCCTACGTATTCTCATCTAGTATGAGAAATCAGAGAAAAACGTAGTTCAGGCTAGCTACGGGTAAACAGGGTGTTCTCAATCGTACGGGGATGAGAGAAGAGGTAGACGATACTAGCGTAGGCATTCTAGCAGTTAGGTGTATTGTTGCTCGACCATTGAAGACTTAGGCGTTACCTGTTTGCGGTAGAACAGACATAGTATGTCATTGGTTTAAAGGTACAGGTTACCTAAAGGGGGAAAAAGGAAAAGTGCTCGCTAGGATTATCGAAATCCTATGCCTACGTACTCTCAACAGATATGAGAGATCAAAGCAGCCATAGTTCGGCTAACTACGGAAAACGATCTCGATCGCACGGAGGCGAGAGAAAAGGGGGTCTCGATTGCACGGGGGAAAGAGAGGGGATCTAAATCACCAGAATGCGAGAGAAAGGAGTCTCGATCGCACGGGGGCGAGAGAAAAGAGTTTTGATCTCACGGGGGCGAGAGAAAAGAGGAACTAGGCCAAGACACGCCTAAACGGGAAGGAACTCAGGACACACACGCTAGAACCTAAGGCGTAGGAGCGAACGCGTCGCATATTTCCCAAAGGGTATACACTAAACACTCTAGACGAATGAGAGGAGGCCCCCCACTCATCATTTCCCACGTATCTATTGCTTAGAACTCACAATGCTCGGCGGTTGATTAAAAGACTTAAATTAGAAAGATGTTACCGAACAAAGTGGTTCCGTTGAACCTTGACATTGTGTGCAAGCTCCATTCTAATCTTCTCCTCTTTTGATCCTTGATGATGCTTCGAATTGGGATCAATGTGATGCTAAACCGTCATAGCTCGACTTATAAGGGAAGTCAAACTTTAAGAGGTTGCGTATTAATTTCCGCGCTATGGACAAGATAGAGAAACAATATTGAGGATCGTTCTCCAATTGAATCGTGTCGCACGGAGCAAAAACAGTGGGATCTCGTCTTTCGGATACAAGACTTCATCGATCACAGAAAGTCAAAATAAAGTCGAAAAGAAGAAGAAATGAGTAGAGAAAAGAAGGTGGTCTCAGATCCAACATTTTCATCAATAATTTGACTGGTAATGGATTACGGAGGTCTCATCATCGACCAAAACAGATGAAATGGGACGAAATGCCCAATAACAAATACAAAATAAAATTTAACTAATAAAAGAAAGTAAAATAAAATTCTAAAAGAAATTAATAAAAACTCTAATATAAAGTAATTCTAAAGAAAAGTTAGAGAAGAATATATAAAATTAAAATTAATATATGTATTTACAAAATCTTATAAAGATATAAAATATAAAATATATAATAACAATATGTTTTAAAAATATTAACAAACTTCAAAAACTAAATACGAAATTATATATATACAAATAGCCTGTTACAAAAATAATAATAAAATACATAAAATAATTTATAATTTTTTCTAAAAATATAAAAGGGGAAAAAGGGGTGTACACAAGTTAAAATGGAGTGTAAAACAAAGTGAAGTGGAACAGATGGGACGTGAGGCCCGATCAAAACCAACGGTCCAAAAGAAAAATAAAAAACGGACCCAAATAAAACTTCCTCTTCACGGAAAAATTGTTCTCCTCTCTCCATTGTTATTTCAATCAGTTCATCTTCAAACTCAAAATCAAATTCTCCGATTTTCTTTATCAAAACTCTCACCGTTTCCACTTCATTTCTGCTTGTGTTTGATTATTGTGGTCGTTGGTATTTGGAGAGATTAAATGGAAGCTTGAGTTATTAAAAGATGGGGAGCTGGGGTGGAAATGGGTTTTATGGAAGTTTGAAGGAGGAAACGGGTTTCATTGGTTGGCTGAGATCGGAGTTTTGGATGGAAGAGGAAAAAATGGGTTTCGGTGAGTAAGTCGCGGCTTCTGGGTTCACGAGGTGGAGATTTATGGTCTAAGTTTTGAGATCTGGCTTAAGCTTGAAGGCTATTAGTCATGGAGGTTGCGATGGGCTGTTTGGGTCATTTGAAGGAAGAAGAGGAAGATAGTTGGTTTTACTGAAGGTTTAAGGTTTTGTTAATGGTGATTTATGAAGAAGGTTGAAGGTGAAGGTTGTAGTTGAAGTTTCTCGAGAATGGTGAAGAACAAATATTTTTGGGTAGATTTTGTGGGTGTTTTCGCGTCGGATGTTTTGAATAACGGTCGAGGTCCAGTTTTGTTTTGTGGTTGGTTGGCTAAAAAATGAGTTTCAACGGAGGTTATGAAGTTTAGAAGATGAAAGGTCGCGGTTTGTTTCGGTGGCGACGGAAGGAGTTCTGAAGGTTGTTTTCATTTGGGTTTATGAAGAAGACATTTGGAGAGGGTTTTGAAGTGTGTTGTTCATGTGGTGATGAAGGTTAAATGAAGAACAGGAAATGTTCGATTCTGGGTTTATCTGAGAAGGTTCATGGTGTGTTGGTTGTTATTCGAAGTTGGAGAAGTGGTAAAGAGAGAAATAGGTATCGGAGCCTTCGAGTTGGTTTTCGGTTTGAATCCCTCCTCCTTCTTCCAGTTCTGGTTTGGTTCTGTTGGGACTTATGGGTTTTGATGTGAGGTTTGGTTGAAGAACAAAGGAAAACGGGTTGTGGTTGCCGTTGAACGGGGTTGTCGTAATGTTTTTTTTTTGCAGGTGATGAATTGAAGGATTTGGAAAGTAATGGAGAATTTTCGATTGTGAGTGGTTGTTTGAGGTTTACCGTTTCGTTGATGAAGAAGGAGTGAGCTCGTTTTGAGTGAAGTGTATGATGAATGAAAATGGAGGTGACGGTTGAACAGTGTAGGGTTCTGTGTGTTCCAAGAAGGAAGAAAGTGAACAGTGGTTTTTATAGCAGAATTCCGACACGTGGCACTTGGCTTGGTTAATTAATTGACTGATTAATTGATGATGATTAAATTGATGATAACAATGGATTAAATGCTGATGGGTTGACTTAATGGAATTTATTGACCACACGCACCGTTAATTAATGTTAATGTTGTTAGTTAAAAACAAAAATGAACTAAAACATAATTAAAGCTAATCTACTTAAACAAACCAAATAATTCTAATAATAATTAACATCTATCCTTAATTAAAAATTAAACTAAAACTTAATAAAAATAAAATTAATAATAATTCTAATTAAAAAACCTAATAAAATCTGTTTAAAAAAAACTATTATCTAACTATTTTAAAAAAAAATATTAAATCCAATTAACTATTTCTAAAAATAATTCTATTTAAAAAACAACTAAAAAGTTAAATTCTAGAAATTATATAAAAACCCTAATAAAATCAAATTAAACTATATTCTAAAATTAATAAAAATCTAACAAAAAAATCTATATTATAAAATTCTAAAAAATAAAAACTATCTATTTAAAGAAATAATATTAAAAATCTACCTAAACTATTTTCTAAATAAATAAATAATGAAGCAAAAATAGCAATAAAAATGCGAAATCCCATGGAAAAACGGGCGGACACCGAAATGCGCCGATATTATCAACACGGATTGAATTATCAAGAGAAGAGCGACTTTTCGCTCGATTTCGACACTGAACTTCTTGTTTGAATTGATTTAAATCGTCTAAAACGCGAGCAATGCGGCTAAAATCCTAATAAATTCGATCCGGCCGATAACACGGGTAAAATGCGACCGAAATGATATGCAGATGAAAATGAAGCAAAAACCAGTCAAAGTCGGAAAACCGGTGGGAAAATTTTAGGTTGCAACACCATCCAAGAAGAAAGTCTTATTGGCTTCAAGCTCAAGAAAAGGCATTGGTGGAGGTTATTAAGTGTGTGGTATCATTGTGAAGTTGTCAAAGCTCCTTGAGAGGAGAGGTGTGCTGCAACTCCTTGTTTGAGAACCACCAGAGGGTTTTTTTCAGGAGTTCATGAGGTCCTATTATTGGTGTAAGCATGGTGTATAGGTTTTTTGATTACCTTAGAGGTTATGGTGGAGTTGGAATGGTCATTCAATAAATCTGCAAAAAGCCTAAGCAAAGAACTTGAAATTAGGGTTTCACATATGATCAGTCTAGACTTGTTCCTTGGAGAAAAAGTTGTTTACATGATCCTTCATATGTCCCAAGGTGTTTATAGGTAGAAGATTGATCATCAATTTCAACCAGAAGAGCTTCAATTGGTCAATCAATTGCAAATCAAGAGATTTAGGGAAAAAGTCAACTTTGCAGAGAAAAAGTCAACTCCTGACTTTTTCAGGTCAAAATCATGTTCCTCAAGTTCAATATGATCAATGGGTGAAATTTGACCAAGAAATGTCAAGCGAATCATGAAAAATCAAGAAGTGTTGAAACTTACCATTTTGGGAAAATTAGGGTTTTAGAACCTTTCCATTTATGGAAAGTTTCATGTGTGAACCAGCCACTTTCCAAGCCATTTTTCTTCATGGTCAAGGTTTCAGATGAACCTTTGTCCAACATCAAACTTGTTCTTCATATTCCAAGCTTTCGTTTGAGTACCAATTTATCATCATATGATACTTGAAGCTCAAGTTATGGTGGTTCAAAGTTTGGGTTTTCAATGATCTCAAATTTAGCAAGTTTGGACAGATTTTTGGACCAACTTTCCAAGCCAATTTTCATCAATATCTTGTTGTCAAATGGAATTTTTTCCCATATGGGAGTTATAAATCTTGTTCCAAGCTTTCCGTCCATTACTAGAAGTCCCTCATGTGATGTTTAAAGCTCAAGATATGAATGTCCAAAGTTGGGGTTTCAAGTGGTTCAAATTCATAATCCTCCAAGTGGTTCAAGGCACCTTGCATGACATGACTTTCAACCTCAAATTTCATGATCCTCCAAGTTGCAAATCAAACTTTTACCAACATCAAAGCTATTCCTTGCCATGCATATTTTAATTAGAGCCCAAGTTCCAATCAAGATGAGCTTTGTGCATCAAGATACAATGTTTCAAAGATGGTGGTTTGGACATTATTTCAAGGCATGATTCATAGGTCATTTGGCATATTACTCAATCAGCCATGCATCATTCTTGCATTGTCCAAACCATGCGCATGAAATAGCAAATATTACACTCAAAACATTTCCAAAACAAGACCAATCAAGCATGTACTATGATGGATGGATTTTGAATTTTCTTGCCCAACGAAGGAAAGGACAAGCAACCCTTGCTTTGACCATCATGCTCTCCCTATGATTTGTCTCTCCACCAAAAGAAAAGCAGCCACATTGCCAAGCTACTCGTGTGTGAGCCATCATCCACCATTGAACCAAATTTTCCATGTGATGATAACATCTGCTCCCTTCATTTTTCACCATAGTAAAACCTTCAAAATCCATTTTTTACTCCATATATATGCTTAAGGCAAAACCCTAGATAGAAAGAGCCACCATTTGAGCAAAAATCAGAACTTGATATTTTGCATCCTTTCTGAAAATTCCTTCGAAACTCACTCCATATTGAGCCATTCAACAAGTTTCTTCTAAAACCATAATCACCACAACATCCTTTTCCATCTGTATGTAAAAGAAACCAGCTATAGATACATTGACCCTCACCTGTTCAGAATCGTTTGGAGGGATTAAGGAACTTTCAAGGCCACTTAAGCACAGTTTCATCTCTCTCAAATCATAAGGAATTGCTCTGCATCTTTTGGTAGAGTTTTAGCACGTACAGAAGAGGCAGTGGACCATTCTCCACAAGGTACATTCTCAAACTTTTTCCATCATTTTAGGCACCTTCTAGGGGCATACTGAGTACATCTGAAGTCCTACTTATGTAGGCATTGTTTGCATATTATTTTGGCTGAGTTTCATGGAGTTTTCATTTTTGCTACCTCAACTGTTTTCCTTCGAAACTCCATGAAGATGACCTTGTTTTTTAATTATGAGCTCATATTTGGAATCCTTGTAGAATTTTGAGGGGAGAGGTGCCATTTTTCTCCATTTCTGGGCATGCTTGGTCCAACTCCGGCAGCTTCTCGCTGAAGAAGATGACCAGAACTAGGGTTCCGACGTCTGTATGAAGGAGACGAGATGACCTGGCCTTTGGCGCCACCATTTAAATTTAAACGTGATGTGTTTTTTTAATCTCATTTGTTAGCTCACGTGACTTGGCTCCACGTCATTTAATGAGGACACATGGCTTCTGAACTTGGGTAATGGGCCTTGAACGTTTTGTTATTCGTACCCCCTTAATTCTGGGCCAAGCGTGCATTACACATAGTGTCAGTTCATTTATTTTTTACTTTCGCACCCCTCCTTGTTTTATTCCATTTTATTTTATTTTCTTTCTAGTTTTCATTTATTTGTTTTTAAAAATAGTTATTTAACTCATAAAAATCCCAAAAAAATATTTATCTAACAGTTTGAGATGTTAATTAATTTCTCTTTATTTTTATTTTATTTTTCATTTAATTTTATTATTTTATTTTGAATTTATAAATTAATGAGTTTAATGGTGTGCACCTTAGTTGATCATGACCTCTTGAACTCTAAATTTCATCCCCTATGACCATGGTTTCTCCCTCACTTAGGTGAGGGATTGAGGCTTCCTTGAGGGTGGTTTTAGTCCATGATTGATTATTTTACAATTAGTTTTGAATTGGTTTTTTCATGTCCCTCGACAAGCCCTTGATAAGGTGGAACACCATACCTTCTAGGAATTATTTGGTGGTGCCTTGAGTGGAATTTGACCATGGATCTTTGCTTGCTGTTTTTAGATTGATCAAGCTTGCTTTGACATTTTATTTGAGATTTATTGGTCATGTCTTCAATTTTTCATAGTTGCTTCAAGTTCAAGTCTTCTTTTGACATGCTTTCACAAACTAGTTTGACCTAAAACTTTAGGATATGATCAGGAGTGATCCCATATGCACCTTTTGAGCTTTATTGGTTCATCTTAACATACTTGAGGTGCTGTTTCATCTTGTCATAGGTCATTTGAGTGTGTTTCTTGCATCATAAGTTATCCTTTGAAACATGTTTCTCCACTTGTCTTAAAGTGTTGAGATTGTTAGAACTTTGGTTCTTTCACTTACCATGGTCATACTTATGCTTTGCCTCTTGTTTTATGTTTGAATTGGGATAATTTCCATTATGATTCACTTCTGCCCCATGGGGTTTAGACACTTGTTCATGATAATTTGATGCTTATGTTTGCATTTTGAGTTTGTCATGAACATTGGTGTTGGTTTTGCATTGTTTTGTTTGCATTATTTTACTTGTTTCAAAGAATTGTATGGTTGAGATGTGCTTGTGGTAGTGGCTTCCCCACACTTTTTCCTCCCTCTTTTCTTTGTGTGTGCATCTTAGGATAACATCATTCCCTCTTGATGATTGATGGTATATGGTTGTTGGAGTTTACTTCTCCCATTTCATCTCATCTTTTTGGACTTGTTTAAGTCCTTTTGTTTAAACTTTTTGCTTCATCTTTGTTGCATCATTGGTATTTGCATTTCTTCTTTGCATCCTTGCATCTCTTGTTTGCATTGTTCCTTGACTTGTTTAAGTAAATTTCTTTTCATTTTCATTTCATATGTGAGTGAATTATCTGTTGTTTGCTTGGCCTCTTGCCATGATCCCCCCAGGATTCCTAGTCCCTCTGTTTAAGATGGGAGTAGGAGAGACATTAGGTGTTCAATCCTATGCATGAAAAAATTAGGCTAATTTTCCCCCTTTTTATCCCAATTCTAGGAGCATTGTGTATGACAACATTAGGGTCCAGTTTCCCCTTAGTCTGTGTCTTTCTCTTCTCATTTCCTAAACAATTCCAAACATCTAATAAAGGATAACATGTGTTGTATGCTACGTGCCTTAAGTGCTTAAGGAATGATGGTTGGGGGGCCTCCTCTCAACTGTCTAGAGTGTTTAGCGTATGCCCTTTGGGCGATATGCGATGCATTCGCTCTCAAGTCATAGTCTTTAGTGCAACATGAGTTACAAACCTAACTCAATTCACTTCTTATTAAAAAACACAAAAATAAAAACATCAAACCTTTTTATCCTTCAGGATTAACTGAAAACCATTTTTAGAAAGAGAGTGTTAACTCTTGGTTCTACCGCAAACAGGTAACGACTAAGTCTCCAATGGTCGAGCAGCAATACACCTAACTGCTAGAACAAAGGTTTAATCCTACTCAGTTAAAACACTTGAACCAACCTATGGTCGTGTCGTCCCGAACTACGTTCGCTCTAATTTCTCATACCAGACGAGGATACATAGGCACAAGACGGTGATGTCTTGGCAAGCAACCTTCCCCCCATCACCCGTAGTTTCCCGAACTACGTTGACTCTGGCTTTCCCATTGCACGAGGGAATACGTAGACATAGGGTGTCTTATCGAGTCAGTTCTTTCTCCGTTTAACAACAACCTTAGATAGTTTCTTTTTCACCCATAGACTTAGACAACAAGCGTGGATCCCGTTAAGTACAACGGACGTGAGGGGTGCTCATACCTTCCCCTCGTGTAACCGACTCCCGAACCCAAGATTTGGTTGCGATGACCTGTCTTTTCCCTTTTTCGTAGGTTTTCTCTAATCGTTTCCTTTCCCTCTCTTTGGGATAAATAACGAACGGTGGTGACTCTTCTGTCCTTGTCGGCCCCTTCTTTCGCAGTGATGCGACAACTGACGACTCTGCTAGGGACATCTTCCCATCCCCTATGCGAGTCAATCCTAGCGCTTGTGTGTTTTATCTTTGGATGTGTATATATGTGCAGTATGTGTTGCATTTGTATTTATATTGCATTTTGCATTTTACTTTCAGCATTGTTGTATATCATTATTGTTGTGCTGTTGGGGATGTTCCATTGTGTGATAAGCCAAAACCCAGGCTTGAGAATAACCATAGCACTAGAGTGGAAAGTGGTGAGGATCTGCTCTCTAGGCATGCAATAGTTCTCATGAAATTCGCGTTCAGACGAGGTTTCCTTTTGAAGACATCCTATCCTATACATTAGTTAGGAAAGGGTGTTGGATCTGGAAATTGTCGACTCTGGAGACCGATCATTTGAGAGTCAGCTAAGTGAGGCCGCTTCGTTAGACTATGATGCCAAACCAGAAATGGTAAACGTATCATCGTTTCTCAAAAGTCTGTGACGCTGACGACCGCATAGGATGCCAGACCTTGTCAGAGATAGGTTCATACCTGTGAGTTGGGAGGGTTGTGCAGGAAACTTTGACCTTCAACCTACCCGGTTTTCTTGTTAGTGTGGAATTTTGATACAGTGGGGTTCCTTGTGTCAGTGATGCGTTATTTCTCGCCAAAGCGAAGCGCTGGTTCATCTCAGTCAACAGCACAATAATTTTGATCTCCTGTTGCATTTGCATACTCATTTGCATCCTAACATTTGCATGTATCTGTGTTTCAGGTGTATACTTTCTCCTTTATTCTAGTCATTTAATCCACTGTTTTTATGGAGCCTGATTTGAAAAAGAGTTTGCTATACAAGTTCCCAATACTAGACATAGGACCTCTGATGAGCCTCATTTCTATGGTTGAGCGTAGAGTGATGGATGATTTAAAAAAGGAATATATGAGGATTTTAAGCCTTGTCTGCAAAACCTCTAAATTTGAGTTGGACAGTATCCATGCATTGCTGCAATTTTATGATCCTCAACTGCGTTATTTCACATTGCCTGGATATATTTTGTTGCCTACCTTGGAGGAGTTTGTTCAGTTGTTGAGAATCCCGGTTTTGGAAGAGATGCCTTTTGTGCATTCTGAAGATGAGCCTAACCTATCCAAACTAGCCAATGCTCTGCACTTGGATGTTTCTGAGCTAGAGGGAAAGATGATATGGAGGAGTGGGGTGCTTGGTTTCCCTTTGTCATTCTTGATAGGAAAGGCCTAGCACTTTGCAAAGGAAGGATGTTGGGTTGTCTTTCATACAGTCTTGGCACTCTGCATTTATGGGATAGTGTTGTTTCCCAATGTACTTGATTTTGTTGATTTAGATGCTTTCCACATATTTGCTTCCAAGAACATTGTGCTAACCCTTCTAGGTGATGTTTATCATTCTACGTACTACAAGAATGAGAACAGACGAGGGAGGAGCGTTTCTTGTTGCACTCTACTACTTTACAGATGGTTTATTTCGCATCTGCCCAAGCCTGGACCTTTTATTGATGCAACTAGTACAGTTGGTTGGCCAGAGAGCCTCATGGGTTTGACCTCAAAAGTTGTTGTGTGGTTCAGCAGAGACCTCCTGGGTAGGGATATCATTTACAACTGTGGAGGTTTTCCCAATGTTCCTTTGATTGGGAGAAAAGGTGGCATTAACTATAATCCAGCTCTTGCTTTCAGGAAATTTGGCTATGCTTTAAGAGAACCTCTGAAGAAGGATGAAGTACATGAATCTCTATATTTCACGGGTTTAGCTGATACTGCTACTCTAACTAGTTTGCAACAGGCTTGGAATAGCATTCATCGGAGAGGAAAGATTTCTTTAGAAAAGAGCGATTGTAGAGCATATGGACCATACGTGAAATGGATTCAAGAGAGAGTTGACAGACTATTGTTACCCTTTCCAATC
This sequence comes from Lathyrus sativus, assembly GCA_963859935.3. Lineage (NCBI taxonomy): Eukaryota > Viridiplantae > Streptophyta > Magnoliopsida > Fabales > Fabaceae > Lathyrus > Lathyrus sativus. Next base: position 266,785,283 of record OZ012740.1, read on the forward strand.
AGAGAACCTCTGTACCCCGTGGTAGTTGAAGAGTCAACAACAGTTGATATTCAGAAGTACAATCAACTGTGGGTTGAAAAAGAAGGACTGCGCAAGGCGAATGAAGAATTGGAGAAGGAGATTATCCAACTTAGGAGTGAGAAGAATCAGGCCACTCACTTATCCAAGATGCAGACGGAGACAGTGAACAAGATGGCCAGAGAACTGACTGAAGAAATTAGTGCCCGAGAACAAGTAGGCAGAGATTTGAAGACTGTAAGTGATGTTCTCAGGGGTAAGAAGAAGGAGCTAGAGAAAGCGCATTTAGAGATATCAAAATTCAACACCCAATGGAATGCTATCCTAACTATCAACAAAGAGAGAGAAGATAAACTTCGTCAACAGATTGACAGTTTGAAAACTCAGCTCCGAGTCGGGATTAGGAAAACTCCAGGAGAATCATTGCGCCAATGTGAAAGCGGCCGTAAACTCCGTGAAGCTCTTGCAACGTTGGAGGAATACAAGTTGAGAGTAGACTTGAAGAAACCCATACTTGAAGATGCCTTTGGGGAGGATGCTTGGGAAGACTACGTTCAAGGTTTGCAAGCCACTATCAGCAAGAGGGATTTGATCATTCAAGGATTGATTAACAGACCTAATCATTCGGACACAAAGGAGTTATTAGAAGAGATCCAGACTCGATGTCGTGCCTGATGCACTTTCTCTTTTATTTGTTGTTATGTTGTATTCTGACCATCACCAGGGTTGTTGGATGAGGTCATGCTGACTCTATTGTAGATCCTCTGTGATATGTATTGATACTTTGTGCCTCATTTTATTTATTAGATGATTTTTTTGGTTACCTCTGTTGGTTTTTCATCCTCCTATCATGACCGTGGAACTAGAATCAATGGGAGAATTTCCCTGAAACATATTTGCATGTCTGCATTTTGCATCATTTTTCATAGTGCATTGCAGGTGTCCCAATTCCATTGACCTTACTTCTTCCTATGGTTCTCCACTAGTTTGTTTCAGGATTGAAGACCAAGCAATCCATCGCTATTCTACGTGGGGAAATCAACGAAAAGCTATGGATCAGATTCAGAACAAGCTACAGGAGTTCCGTGATCATATGGCACAGTTTATGGACCTAATCCAAGGGGTCTCCAATGGACAAGAACAATTGAGGATGCTGGTCCAACCTCTGATCACAAGGGTTGACGGAAGTGGGGTTCTTCATGGTGGAACTGTTGTTGTTCCTCCTCTGACTGATGTGGGTACTTCGTGCGTAGATGCTATCCCGACAGTGGTTGTCCCTTCGGGTGGAAGAAACCAGAATGGAGTTAACATTCTAGGAGCGACGTGTGCAGTGGACGGTAATGAAGGTCCCCAGTGAGAACAAGATGAGCAGGATGACGTCTTCTCCATGGGAGACCTTGGTGGAGGTCTACAATCTTATGCAGACAGAAGGTTCAGGGCGATAGAGGAAAAGATGAAAAGCCTTGAGAACCAGAATTCTATGGGTCTAGACATGTCAAATTTGGGATTGATTCCGGGACTGAGGATCCCTCCGAAGTTTAAGGTTCCGAATTTCGATAAGTATAAGGGGATGACGTGTCCTAGGGTGCATCTTCGTTCTTATTACAGAAAAATGTTAGCATACTCCGATGGTGAGAAGTTGAAGGTGAGAAAATACTTAGAAGGGGGGTTGAATAAGTATGAAGATAAAACCTTAGTAGTAAAAACTCAAGTATTTTTATCCTGGTTCGTTGAACTCAACTACTCCAGTCCACCCATTCTAGAGTGATTTGCCTTTCTCAAGCAAGGAATTAATCCACTATTTAATCAACTGATTACAATAGTAAGCACTAAGAACAACTGTTCAAAGTCTTCTCAAGAACTACTGATCCTAACTGGATCTTCTTAAGGTTTTCTTACAATCAAATATAATAATAAATACAAGTGTTAAAATGCTTCTAATAAAGCTTTATCACAACTGTGATTTTTCACTTAAGATTAAGAACAAAGAAATAATTCTAGCAAGAACATATGAGTTGTATGAGAGCTTTGATAATGAATTCTTTTCAAGTGTTTCATCAACTGAAGAAGATGAGTGGAGCCTTGCTTTTATAGGCACAGCGATCCAAGAGCTTTTCACGTTGAGAAGAGTGTACCAAAAGGTCTGAGCCTTTTTTGTCTTCACATCAAGTTACCTTTCCTAGAAGAAGAAAGCACAGAGAAATCCTTTTCGTCTGTGTTCTTGTGTCTAGCATAAATAAGGAAAGAGTCATTTGGATATTCCAACAGACATAATCTTTGAATTCTTCTTTAACAATTTTCAGCAAGAATCATCAAAGTCTAATTTGGTCAGAGCCTTCTGATGTTCATCAGAGTTTTGTTGAATCAAAGTCTTTGCAGCAAGTGTGCTTTTAGCGTGTATAGATTCAGAGCAGAGTTTTGGGTCAGATCCTCGGTACTGGCAGCGTTAGTACTATCAGAGTCTTCTGAAGTAACTCTGCTTGAAAACTCTTCATACAGAATTCTTCATTGGTTCAGATGCTTCTGGCTTACTTCAGATTCTTCTGTAGCTTCTGCTTCAGATCCTTCTGGAGGCAATGCTCAGAATCTTCTGATGGAAGCGTTTAGAATCTTCTAAGGAATGCTTCTGACGCTTCAGAGCCTTGCATATTTCTTATGTTCAGATCTGATTTGCTTCTGGAGTGATATTTTCTTTAACATCTGCAGCAAACATTCTTAAGCAAATTTTAGAGTATATAATTCTTAAATACAAAATTTCATAATAGTTATCATCAAAACATAGAGATATTATTAAGAAGCAATCTGTGTTCTAACAGAAGTTACTCATGCATTTCTTCCAAGACAGCCTGTCAGGTCCGTCTTTAGAATGGTATATGGGCCTAGAGCCAATAAACATCAGAAGTTGGAGGGATTTGGCAGAGGCTTTTGTCAAGCGCTATCAGTATAATAGTGACTTGGCACCAAACCGAGTACAGCTGCAGAACTTATCTTAGGGGAGTAATGAATGTTTTAAGGAGTACACCCAGAGATGGCGTGAACTTTCTGCAAGGGTTCAACCTCTCATGCTGGAGAGAGAACTTATTGACTTGTTTGTGGCTACGTTTCCCGGAATTTACTACGAGAAATTAGCAGGCAACATGTCTGGTAGTTTCTCAGATTTGATCATTATAGGCGAAAGAGTTGAAAATGGCATAAAGTTGGGGAAGATACATGCAAGAGAAGGGACCTCATCTTGGAAATGATTAAATGTTGTTATATTTATATTTGTTTGATCTATATACCATATTTTATTCAAGTTGTAACTTGTATGCATGAGTTTTGTTTTGTTTACCATTGATGAACTTGTTGTTGTTACACATGTTTCATGCTTGCTCTTGTTGGGTTGTTACCTTCATGATATTTGAATATTGTCATGATAAAGCTTTTTTGGTTGTTACCATGCTCTTAATATCTTCATCATGTTTGAATGAATGCTTATGCGTGCTTTAACTTTGTTAAGTCTCCCCAAGTGATGGAACTTGTTAGTTCTCATCCAGTTGCCTTGTTATTCCCTTATTCCAAAGGAAGGTCTCTCTATTGACTTCACTGTCATAGATAGCTCATTACCCCTCCCTTTGACTTGGTTAAGTCATTAGGTCCTTTAACTTAGTTAAGTTAGAACTTATTAGACTTTTATTTAAGTCTAAAGACCTACCCGTTGTTAGGAGTATCCTTCAATTAGAACTTTAAGTTAGAGTTTGTTAACTCTATGTAAGGATCATTGTCATGATTACTTACTCTCCTCTTGGCTTTTGTAAAAGTTCATCCCCTTGAGTGTTAAACTTAGACCTAGAGAGTTTTTTCAAACTCTACACAAGATGCGATATTTTTGCGAGAAAACCTAGAATTATCTTTAGGTCTTTACCCCAACTTTACCTTAACCCTGATCCTAATGACCCTAGCAAACAACTTAGGTAGCTTAGCATACACACGCGCAAAAGGTTCCTGTAGAGTACTACACATGTCTAGGATGTGAAATACCTACCCTAGGCATAACCAACCCCCGATCCCCGAATCTTTAGCGTTTTTGTTACATTGCGCAAAAGGTTTTTATTTCTTTAACCTTTCCTTTGGATAAATCAAAGCTCGGAGGTGAATTTCAATGAATTAAGATTCAATTTAATCAATAGCTTGACATCTTATTCTCACCGCAATAGAAATGGCGACTTCACCAAGGATAGAAACTACTATAGGGTTTAGCCCACTTTATGTGCTTGTATGCTATATCTCTGTATGTTTGCATATACATGTATATTTATGAATATATAACTGAATTGTTTTCATTGGATCATTTGGGTGATATCTTTAATGGTGAGATAAGTCATAACCCGGACATGAGTGTACATATGATAAGATGTGGTATGATCAATAGTTGACTGTTGGGAGTAGTCCTAACATGTTTGACATATGATGTAACCATGCTCAGTTGAGACCTCATTGAGATAATTAATGGTGTATGAGTAGTCATGCATTTCATTAGTCGTTTCAACCTGAGTGTCTGTGAAACTGAAGACCTTTAGTTACCCACTTACCCCGCTTGGCCTTTTTAGGACGTAGCGCGGAGACTATGAGGGAGTAGTCCCGAAATAGTTGTTACATGATACTACACTCAAACGAGTCTATCCTAAGAATATTTTTGACCCACGTGAGTATTCAAGTTGGTTAATAATATCTAAGAGATTTATCTGTGACTCTAGAACTCTTGATAGAACCCGTTCTACAGGTACAATGTAAACCCTAGTACATGTCCTTTGGGAGGGTATATGTAACACCCCACTTTCCCGAATTAAAATAAAATAAGATTAAATCAAATAAATATTAGAGTTTCCCTTCAATAGTGGGATATCACATTCACAAAATTCAACAAAACACTCCATTAGATGATTTTCAACATAAAGCAACGGAAAATTGTCATTAGTACATCATTCTCGGCCATCCGCCAATTTACATAAAACATTCATTAAGAAGGTTCACCAAAATAAGATACGTCACAGGAATAAAACAAATCCAATCATAATAAAAGTAAACACCCAAGTCCTGTGTTACGTATCAGAGCATCCTAAGACTCGACCGCACACCACTATCCAAGCTAGCTATGTACCTTGATTATCTGTACTTCCAAAGAAGCACAAACCACAACAAAAACAAAGGAGTGAGAAAAAATTATCAAAATTATCAGTAATGAGATACATGAATAAAAGGCAGTAAATAATCAAATCATCTTCCCACCAACATCAAAGACGACCTACTGTCCAATCATCAACACAACATACAATAATGCAAGAATGCAACTCAACACCATGCATGCGGTACCGACTCATTGGTTCATTCAATCGAACCCCGGAATAGATCACTTACGCTCCTCCTGAGACATGATCTATCCCCACCATTCTCCATAAAGGAGTACTGGTGAATCACTTACGCTCCTCCTGAGACATGATTCAACCCCACCATTCTCCACAAAGGAGTACGGATGGATCACTTACGCTCCTCCTGAGACATGATCCATCCCACCAAGACACCATGATATGCACAACACCAAATGCACAACACACAAACTCAAGCACATTAAGTGCACACGATCCTCCTGATCACAACACCATACATCATATATATAGACACACACACACACCAATCAATTAAATTAATTAAAATGAATAATAGGGAAATCACATCGAACACCAAATATACACTCTTCCCATTCACACCATTCCTATTCTCACCATGGCCAAGAGGGGCCCTACGGAACAAAAGAACAAATCAAAACAGTACAAAATCACAATTTATTGTCATGCTCGCTAGCCCATTCGCCTAGCAAGGCCTCAGCGAACGCTCGCTGCCTCACTCGCCTAGCGAACTCGCTAGCGAAGGCAGACAGTGGTTACTGGAAGTATTCGCTACCCAACACGTCTAGCGAATTCCTAGCGAATGCTCGCTACTAGCTCACTCAGTGAAGGTGCTGGCGAACGTCTGCGATTTAACAAAACCCGCACTGTTCAGAAATTCATCGAAACTCATAAATCATTTGATTCTCACCAAACAAGTCCCTGTAGTCTTAGCCTAAAATTCTACTACTAAACTACATGACTTATTCCAAATTTTACCCGATAAAACATCAATTCTACCGATCAATTTATTTTCGACCCAAAACGGTAAACTACTCAGAATCACCCAAACCACCCAAACAATCCTTATACAACCACATGCAAGAAGTTCACCATGACAGCAACAACCAGAAACACAATAACATACCAATTATGTTCATCAAATCCCTATGGGGTTAAGGAATCCCCTCTACCAAAAATTCATGCAATTACCAATCCCAATCAGTTTCTCCCCCCCCCCCCCCCCCTTTACCTCGATTAGTTGCTTCGATTGATGAAGAACCCTCAAGAATCCGACAGCCTAGCCTTCTTCTTCTTCCTCTAGTTCTTCCTTCTCTACTTTCTCTCCACTTGATCGTGTTTTCTCTTCTTCTTCTTTTTTCCCAAAAACTCCCTAATACCCCCCTTATAACTCTTATTCCTTATTTATTCATTTAACCTCAATAATAATACAAATAATAATAATAATAATATTACTATTAATTATCAAATTATTATCATTATTAATTATATTATATTAAAATTAAAGTCTATAGTTCATTAAATAATCTCCACAAAAGACACGCCGAAATAAAATAACACCAGAAAGACTAAATAATTAAAATGGGTGTTACAACTCTCCCCCACTTTAATTATTTTCGTCCTCGAAAATTACCTGATGGAAACAGTTCTGGATATGCTTCCCGCATCCTGCTTTCCAATTCCCAGGTCACACTGCCTCATGCAACACCTCCCCAAGCCACTTTCACCAAAGATATCTCCTTCCCTCGGAGTTGTTTCATCTTACGATCCTCGATCCTCAACGGCATTGTCTCAACGGTAAGATTCTCCCTGACTTGAACTTCATCTCTCTGAATCACATGAGATGGGTCCGACACATACTTCTGAAGTTGCGACACATGAAACACGTCATGCAAATTCGACAGGTCAGGCGGCAACGCCGCCCTATAAGCTACAGCACCAACTCTCTGCAAAATCTGATACGGCCCAATAAACTTAGAATCCAGCTTCTTGGACTTCAACGCACGACCCACACCAGTCACTGGGTTAACTCTCAGGAACACGTGATCACCTTTACTGAATTCCAGTTCTTTTCTTCGGTTATCATGATAACTTTTCTGCCTACTCTGAGACGCTTTCATTTTCTCACGAATCATCTGAATTGTCTCAGTAGTCTGCTGCACAATTTCTGGTCCCAATACTACATTCTCACCCGTCTCATACCAACACAGAGGAGTTCTGCACCTTCTACCATATAAAGCCTCAAACGATGCCATTCCAATACTAGAATGGTAACTATTGTTGTATGTGAACTCGATCAACGGTAAATGAGTATCCCAAGCACCACCCTTTTCCAACATACAAGCCCTTAGCAAATTCTCCAGGGACTGAATAGTCCACTCTGACTGACCATCGGTTTGCGGATGGTAAGATGAACTCAACTTCAACTTAGTACCCAAAGTTTCCTGTAAACTCTTCCAAAATTCTGAAGTAAACCTCAGATCTCTATCCGACACAATACTCGACGAAACACCATGAAGCTTCATAATTACCCGAATATAAATCTCTGCTAGCTTCTCCAACAGGAAACTGATATTGATCGGCACAAAATGTGCAGACTTCGTAAGTCGATCCACAATCACCCAAATAGCATCAAATCCTCTCGTCGTATTCGGCAAACCCATAACAAAATCCATAGTTATACAATCCCATTTCCAAACCGGAACTTCCAACGGTTGCATCATTCCAGAGGGTCTCTGATGTTCCACCTTTGATTTTTGACATACCAAACCGGCGTAAACAAATCGAGCTATATCTCTTTTCATACCGGACCACCAAAATATCTTCCTTAAATTGTGGTACATCTTCGTAGCTCCCGGGTGGATACTCAAACTACTACGATGTCCCTCATTCAAAATTGACGTTTTCAATTCATCATTATCCGACACACAAATCCTGCCTCTGAATCTCAACACACCTGTATTATCCAACTTAAAATCACTATCGGAGTCACTTCCTACTCCAGGCATCAAATCTACTAACTTCATATCTAGCTTTTGGTTCTCTTTAATCACATCCAAGAAATCATTATTCACTTGCAACTTGCCCAACATCACACCACCTGCCGTAATTTCACAAACCATGCTCAAGTCTCTAAATTGCTCAATTAGCTCCATTTCTTTTACCATCAAAGCTGACATATGAATTGTTTTTCTGCTCAGAGCATCGGCTACTACATTCGCCTTTCCTGGATGATAACTCAAACTGAAATCGTAATCCTTCAAGAATTCCAACCATCTTCTCTGTGTCATATTTAGCTCTTTTTGATCGAACAGATATTTCAGACTCTTATGGTCACTAAACACCTCAAATCTCGAACCATACAAATAGTGCCTCCAGATCTTCAACACGAAAACTACCGCAGCCAATTCAAGGTCATGGGTAGGGTAATTCCTTTCATGCACCCTCAATTTCCGCGAAGCATACGCCACTACCTTACCATTCTACATAAGAACCCCGCCTAACCCCATCTTAGACGCATCACAGTATACCATAAAAGGTTCACTCGGATTTGGCAATATTAACACCGGTGTCGTAGTCAATCTCTTTTTCAGTTCCTCAAAGCTTTCTTCACAAGCAGCATCCCACACAAAAACTTGATCCTTCCTCGTCAATTGGGTCAATGGCAACGCCAAACTAGAAAACCCCTCAATAAACCTTCGGTAATATCCTGCCAAACCCAAAAAGCTTCTGATTTCCGTTGCTGTCTTTGGCGGTTCCCACTGCAGTGCTGCACTCACTTTCGATGGGTCCACCGCTACACCGTCACCAGATATCACATGCCCCAAGAAAATCACCGTCTTCATCCAGAACTCACACTTCGATAGTTTAGTAAACAACTTATTATCTTTCAGCACTTGCAAAGCAATTCTCAAATGTCCTGCATGCTCTTCCTCAGACTTAGAATAAATCCGTATATCATCAATAAACACAACAATAAACTGATCCAGATAAGAATGGAATATTCGGTTCATATACTTCATAAACACTCCTGGCGCATTAGACACCCCAAAAGACATTACAGTATATTTGTAATGTCCATAACGAGTTATAAATGTCGTCTTCTGAATATCACCTTCTTTCACTCTGATCTGATGGTAACCCGACCTCAAGTCAATTTTATTGAACACTCGAGCTCCCACCAACTGATCCATCAAATCGTCAATCCTTGGAAGAGGATATTTATTCTTAATGGTCATTTTATTCAACTGACGGTAATCGATGCACAAATGCATAATACCATCCTTCTTCTTTACCAACAACACTGGAGCTCCCCACGGCGACACACTCGATCTGATAAACTTTTTATCCAACAATTCTCCAATCTGAGATTTCAATTCAACCAATTCCACTGCCGACATCTTGTATGGAGCCATAGATATAGGTCTCGTACCAGGAACAAGATCAATGCTAAATTCAACTTCTCTTGTCGGAGGTAATTCTGTAATATCATCAGGGAACATTTCGGGAAATTCATTCACCACCGCCAACTCTTTCATCGACGCCTTGCTGTCAACAGATAATGATGCAAATAAAGCAAACATTTTAGCTTCGTCCTCTAACAAGGTCCTCAATTCCTTATTAGACAAGGAATCCGCCAATGCTTCCTCTTCTGGAGTAAGGAACAACAACACCTTCCGAAAACAATCGATGTAGACTCGGTTGAACGCCAACCAGTTCATACCCAGAATAACATCTAGCTTACCAAGTGGCAGACAAATCAGATCCACTCCAAAATCCCTACCGAAAATAGTCAGAGAACACTTCAAACACACCAAAGAAGTAGTCACTGAACCAATAGAGGGAGTTTCAATAGTCACCCATTGCTCAAGAGTAGACGGCATCAATCCTAATCTCTTCACACAATCAACAGAAATGAACGAGTGGGTTGCACCCGTATCAATCATAGCAGTCAAAGGAATATTATTGATAAAACAAGTACCTTTGATAGAACGCTCCTCGCTGGCAGCTTGAATCCCTACCACCGGAAACACTTTACCATTGGCCTGAGGCGCCTGAGACTTCTTCGGCTTCTCGCAATGTGTACTGATATGACCATTCTTACCACAGTTATAACAGGTAGGCATAGCAGCCCTGCAATCCGCCATCACATGGCCTGGATTACCACACTTGAAACACTTCTTCACCTCATCCGGAAAATCATTAGCACGATGCCCCGCGCCACCACATCAGAAACATTTCACACCAGCAGACGCTCTCCCTTCTCTGGGCTTCTTATTAGCAGCAGCATTATGTTTTCCCTTATCAGCAGGAACACTGTAAGGGGTACCACCAAATCTCTGCTTACCCTTACGGTCATTTACAGCCTTATAGTGTGCAATCCTGGCCCAATTGTCATTATCGTAAATTCTGCTTCTGCTTACCAGCTCAGGATAATTTCTGATCTTCTGACAAGAGATCCCCATCTTAATCTCCGGACGCAACATGTTTTCAAACTTCAAACACTTGGAGGTCATCGCCTCTTAAGTATTGTAATGAGGACAATACTGTACCAACCCTTCAAATTTAGCAGCATACTCTGCTACAGTCAGATTACCCTGCTTCAGCTCCAGAAACTCTATCTCCTTAGCACTTCGTATAT